>CM061748.1:71969889-72569889 GCA_030979885.1 Lolium multiflorum | reverse complement strand
CGGGGCCATCATCGAAGAAGAAGCAGAAGTAGTAGTTTAAAATAATTTATATGTAATTTAATTATATTTTTTTGAAGTTTTATATATAATTTGTTTGTGTTCAACCGATTTGAATATTAGTAAATAGTTTTCTTCTAGCCAAAAAAAGTACTTTTAATGTTTGGGGGCGGCGTTTGGGATACGCGGCTAGGGAGAGACGTCCCCCAAACGCTCGATCCGGCGCGGTTTGGGGGACGCGACTGGAGATGCTCTAATATTTTGTTGACCAAGCATTCTACCGCCATCCACAGGGCCATTCACTGGTGTAACGTAAGGCCCCTTTCAATCCACACGAATTGTTCATATAGATTCCAATCTATATCTATACCTAATAATAAAGGGAGAAGTGTTTTCGTGGTTTCGTCCGTCATATTACATGTTTCCGTCGTCCGTCTTTCGTCACTTTTCGTCAGTCGTCCTGGTCGTGCACGTTTCGTTCGACCACTTATGCATACGGGATAGAAATAGAACAGGACACTGGACACCGTGCCCCTCACGTAGTCACCCTCCCGTATGTGCGGCGTGCCGAACACAATCTCCTCCCCCGCCCCACAAGCCACCCCTCTACTTATAAACGCGTGCGTCTGGCCCCGTTCTGTGACTAGGGCCGACGGAAGCGAAGTCGACGAGACCAAGTCGTGGGCGAGAGCAATGCTCCGATGGCGAGGGCTTTGAGACAGTCTCGTGGATCATCGAGCACATGATCGAGGTTGATTGTATCAGCGTCCCACTCCGGCACTATCCAATATCAAATCACGTATCCTCGACAACTACATGGTCATTGAATCACCCGAGAAACCAGCTCCGCCGACGCCACCAAGTCCGACGAGCAGGACCGTCAAGAGCTTTGTAGCTTCATCAAAGTGACCAACGATCCATGGTGGTATACGATGGAGTTTTTTCATGGCCGCCGGTGGCGGGTGGCCACACTCTACGGGGCGATCATATCTGCTAGCGAGGGCGGACAAAATTTGCTTGCAAAGAGAGCGGCGGAAAAAACAGGGCCAACGTACAGGCACTAGCTAGCTCGACATTCCCTGCAGAAGCTCGGCGATGGTAACACCGTCAGATCGTACAACTTCGAAGATAGCGGTTTCACCTGGTGTCTTGACTGCCGCTTCGACACGAACCCAACGATTTCACGAGGCTTAGCCTGATCTCAATATCATTAGAGGCTTAGAGCCTTGCTCTTGCGTCGTGACCAATACAACCTGGTGGCGGCCGTGGGTTGTGAGCAGGATGGCAGCGAAGCTGATCACCCAGGGCCTAGCAGCCTCTCGTGGGGTACAGATCAAGCGGCTGAACTCAGCTATTCCGAGGGAAGCGGTTTCAGGCTTACAGCGATGAACATATTCAGGAAAACGGCCCACTTGAGGAATTTGAGATTTGGACAGGGGATGTTCATGTGGAGAGTGGATTTTGGAATTCAGTATTGAGGTTTTCAAAATACACCGATCGACGAGGGGATGTGCATTGCTATCTCTAACTCGAAGAACAAGATGGGTGGGTCTGAGGAGGTTCATACTTGCTACTACTGGTGTTGCGCCACCTCTGGAGACTGCCCGTTCGATTCCTCTGCTGAATATCTTTGGGAGTTGTGCTGGGTTTGGTTCCAGTAACCAGCTCGGATGTGCATGGCACTGAACATACATGACTGAATTTCTAGGATTGGAATTATAGTGTCTGGTTTACACAGCGCTTTGGGCTAAGTTTTGGCCCCATGGTATTGTCCGATTATGCATTAGCATGCCTGCTTGTAAATTTTGTTCGGACCATGCTCTGTTCCACAATGATTAATTGCTACTCGTATATGCTGTATACCTTGCTATGCTGGCAACAGGAAGCGTCGGTGAAGCGACGAGCCTGCTCCTCGTGACGTGTCCGGATTGATGGCCTTTTTTTACATTTGTTGGTGGATGAAATCTGAAGATGAATTCTTGTAGATAGCTCGTTGTGTGTGCTGGCAAGAAAGAGCAACCCATGTGTTTCTGTTTTTTAGAGAGCTCTGGATCAGATTGTTCATCCTCTTATGAGAGTGTCAGTTCAGATCTATAGATTTTTTGGGGGAAGTTTTGTTCATGGTCAATATTTTTTGGTGATTTATGTGCTGTTACTGGGAAATTGATGAACAAAGTTTTTTAATAGTACGCTCCTCTACTTGGTTGCCACCCTCTCCACTTCTCTTTTATCGGAAGATGAACTCCTATTCCAATTTATGCATGTATGAAGGGAGTGATGCTATTTGTTGAGACGGCCATGATTTTTTACAGCAATTGTGTCACCGCTAAGAACGTTTCTTCCTGTCAAGAAAACTGATTTCTAGCGGTGGAATTTTTTGTTAACTAAAAAATATATTTTACCTCTCAAGCATTTTCAAATAGAATACTATTTCAAATAAATAGGAATGCCACAAAATTAGATTTATTAAAAAAACACCAAATGGAGTGGAGGAGATACATGGAAGGCAGCGCCGTGCATAATCCAGTAGTGAAACCCTCAGAAGTGGGAAGTGGGTCTGGTAGTAATGCATCGGGAGGAACACAGTCTGGTTAGATAATGGTAGGTGCGGTTTGAGCCAGGTGAGTCCACAAGTTTTTTTCTAGATGTTGCAGGTTCATTTAACAACATTGTCGCCGGATAAGTTGTTTCCAATGTCGATTCCATCAACTATTGAATTTACTTATGCACGCAATATAGCTTTCTCGTCTCATTGCTTTCTTTCCCGCTGCAACGCACGGGCAAATTTCCTAGTTGGTTTAAAAGAATGAATCCTACAAAATTCATATGGATCGCTTTCCTACACTACAACCGTATAGAATTTGTGGCAAGAGGTTAGATTTGAAAATTTCCTACGCGTCTATGGCAGCTATGACATTCACTGAATATATATAGAGAATTTCAGCGTTTTTTCTTTGGTCCAACCAAACGAATTTTATTACTTATTCTTGCGTTTTTGACTCATATATAATTTTAATTGCTGCATGTATTGCGCAACCAAACAACGTTTATTGGGATTTCAGTCCATAGAAACGATGAAATTTGCAAAAGAATGAATCCTGCAAAATTTGCTATGGATCACTTTCCTACACTACAAAGTGTAAAACGGGAATTTTAGGCCCTGCTGAAACGATGAAGTTTCCTGCTCGTCAACATGCAGCTTACTTAGAGCATGTCTAATAGGTTCCGTATTTCGCTGCTTCCGGGAAGTTCATCTTCATTGATCATACTATGGATCATACATACATTCTGATCATACTACGGATCATACTACATCTAACCTACGTCTACTCGTCAAGGATGACGTAGGGGATGAAGGCGATGGAGGCCGCCTCCTCCTCCGCGCCTTCCGCAACTCAAACTCCCGGGACGGCGGCGATGGCCGCCGCTGCTCCTCCGCCTCCACCCGAGCTTTCTGGCGCATCCGCTCGGATTCGGCCACCGCACGCCGTAGGCTCCTCCTCCTCTCGGCCTCCTCTTCCTCCGCGCCGCCTCCGCCGCCGGGTGCGCCGATGGTCGCCGCCCATGCCGCCTTGGACGCGCGGTCGCGCTGCCACTCGGCGAGCCACTTGTCGAAGGCTTCGCCGCTCATCGGCTTGAGGCGGGTCTTGCCGGCACCACCGCCACCCGGCGTACTCCCGAGCGAATCCGAATGTGCTGCGCCGGCGACGCACACCGCGCACGGCGGCTCCCGGCGGCGGATCTCTTGCACTTGAGCCGCCACGCCTCCTCCACGGTGTCCGGCGAGCGGGATCGCTGATCCGCCGCCGGCGAGGCGGTAAGGGCGGGAATCCATGCGTGGGGGTGGAATGCGGCGCGGGGAGCGACTAATTGCTCGTCGGAAAGGGAGGAGGAGGCGATCGCGGAGCAGTGCGATGAGGGGTTAATCCCTCACTCGCACCTGCGCCCAGTATAAGTAGGGGGCAGCGGGGCCGATTTCCTGGGGCCCGTATTCCGCCGAAACAGGCCGGCGCGAATACGGGGCTTGCTAGACGGCCCAAATCGCGCCTGCCCCGCATCCCACTGGAATTTTACGGACTGGGCGGGTTATACGGGGCCTGTTAGACCTGCTCTAACGCTGTTGTGGAGACAGGCACACTCGCTCCTCACTCGCTCCTCGTACGGCGAGTCGGACAGTCAAAGACGGCTGAGCCGCAGATCGATACATGGGTTGGGCACGCGGCGCGGGCGATGCCGGACGAAAGATAGCTTTTCTCGCACCAGATGAGCCACCAGTGGACGGTGGCGGTGGCCCGCCCCCCGTGCCGGAAACGGAAGCGCAGCGCCGGCCGGCCGCTTTCTTGTCGGCCTGGACCTCGACTCGGAACGGAGCCTCGGCTTCAGACCTGCAGGGGGGGCGATGAATCAACCAAGTCAAAGCAAGCACCCGCCGCCCAAAGCGCGGCACGGTCTCGTCGTCACGAACCGTAGTTATTTACACACGTCGAGAGCCGTCCTGCTACCTGGGTGCTAGCCATGAGCGGCGAGCGAGACGTTTGATAGGAGGCGTCACTTTCAAATCCAGCGTTTCGTGGGAGCACAGCGACGTACGTAAGTACCACCTCACCACCCTAGTGTGGTCCTGGCACTTTTGATGCAGACTTTCTGGCAGCACAAGTATCCGGCCTACTCCATCCGGTCAAACCTCTGCGCGTGCATGGTCGTACGTACATGCGTGTACCGCTAGCTAGCATATGTTCCATTTTCGTCAAGGGGTTTGCAATTTCGCACGCGGATGCATATATATATCGATCATTCAGAGGTCAGGTGCGTACAAGTACATCTACGTGTGTGTTTGGTTTCCCCGCAAGTCCATTTCTAATTTTAAAAACAGCTCATTGGTTCGCTTGCTCCCATGATTTATTGCATGGCATGAGTTTTAAAGGAGCACGAAATTTGGTCTCAAAGGCACGCTCAATTTGGTCGTTGTCGCCTTGATAAGCACTGGCGAGCGGAACGTGCCACGGAGTCGCACGCTCCGAGAGGCCTAGGAGATGAGACATCTCCCCTTGACTCCCCCGCTCCTCTCCCCTAACGTTCAAACCCCAGTCGCTCACCCCATCAGGTGTCAACCTCCATGGCCGCCGTTTCTCCACCTCCACCTCCGCCGCGCAAGCCCCTAGACATCCACAACAAATCACCGCAAAAATACTAGGTGGCAAGCCAGATTGAGAAGTTGGCAACAAGAGACAACCACAATCTGGCGAGGGCGATGAACCAACCTCACTGGTGTGCTCGAAGCCACGCGCAACGAGGGCGGCAGCCACATTGGCGCCCGACTCGGAGGCTCGTACCTTGAATTCAGCCGCGGGGAAGGCCCATGCGTTCGTAGGGCCAACCTGACAAGGTCCTAACTTGTCAATGCCTAAAGATTGTAGACTAGGGTTTCACGGAAAGTAGAGAACAAGTAGATCTCGAAGGTTTCAGCCGAAAAGGTGCTCGACTGCTAAAAGCTAGGGTTTGTGTTGACAATGAATCGATCATCTCTTTCTCCCTCGGCTCCCCCTTATATAGGAGGTGGAGCCGAGGCTTTCGTGTCGTACAAGTTACAAAATAGCGCGAGACTCTTTGAGTTCATCCCGTACAATTACATATCTCTTTATTCCTAATCTATCTCTATCTTCCATATCGACGCTTTATTGGGCTTCCGGACTTTGTAATCTTCGGGTCATGGGCCTTCAGTAATCCCCGGGTACCTTCCTCGGCAGGGCCATTCGGGATGCCTATGTCACTATCCTTGATGACCCGGCGAGGATTTTTCTACCTGTGGCGACGGCTGCAGCCCTAGCTGCGTCCCTATGGGCACGGACTTCTCAACCATCGGTTATTCCGGCTCTCTATTTCTCCACTATAAGTGATTCGAACCGGTGGGTTGAAATAGTTGTTAGGGTTTTTCACGGCGGATGATTTTGCATCTCCGGCGAGCGGTCGGAGTTCACTATGCTCTTTTAGTGTAGAATTTATCCATGCAACTAGATAAGAGGTAGAATCCATGTACATTAGAGTATATTTGAGTAGATTCATCGAATTTTCCCAATTTGGGCATTGTTGATGTGTGCCTGTCCGATTTGTGCACCTCCCCAATTAGGAAATGCACTAATTATGTCTGATATGTGTACTCGTACTTGTGACCCGAGCATTGACATGATCCCCTTGCCCATTTCGATTTGATCATGTCTTGCATTGCAACTAGGAAGGTCCAGATTGTACTTTCGTTTATCTCCATACTAGCAAGGTAGTGAAGCTGGAGTGCGACAAGGCGATGCCGAGCATGATACATGCAGTTGTGGTGCCACCACACACCTATGGCCACTAGTCGAAGCTTGGGCATATCGCGAGGGCCCTAATCCAAACTGCTTCTACAACCAACTGGACGTCAATGACTTGCACATTCTCGTCGTTCCACCGGCATTCCAGCAGGGCCTTAGGGAGTGGATCAAGATCGCACTGCCCCGTAGTGTGGGCATGTTCGCTTGCCGCTTCTGCGACGAGTGGGCGCTGGTCACCTATCACGGTGGCCAAAAGCTCCACCAACAAGAGCTACACGTACCCTAACCATGGCTAGGCGGCGGCTACCAATGTTTTATGTCTCTGTGCCTTTAGAGTTGTCTATGTAGCAGTAGTTTAGTATGGTGAACTGGTGATAGTATGAAATTGTCTGGTGGCTTTTGATAAGTGGTTCGACCCTTATGTGTTAGGGTCTTGAATGCCCCTAAAACATGTTAGATTTTGATCGGGGGTGTTGGTGTAAATATGCTCCACTGCAATAGATATGTGTGCTCTGTGTGTGTCCCTTCGTAACAGCTATAAGACTATAAGCTTGACGGTAGTAGTTGTCGTAAGACCACCATATTCAAACAAGGTAACATGCACATCCTAGATTTTCACGTAACCAAACATTCAAAATTTTCCTCTGCAACCAAGTTCATCCACTAATGTGGGCGACCAAAAGTGCATCAAAATGTTTTGTAAACAACCAACGAAATACAGAAACATGCCTAAACTTGATTTCCACTCATGCAGTAGCTGGCGGGCCAAATCTTAAAACAGGGAAAATCCATGCGAGGAACCAAACATAACCCTACTATCAACTGGAATTACAGGCGAGCGATGTATGTGAATTTCTATTCTATCACGTCCCCATAGTGATGCCTCTCCTGCCGTATCATAGGCACTATAGGTAGTACCCTTTGGTAAATTGGTAGTCATTTACCGCATAATTGCAATGTAGAGCCTGCTATTCAACAAACATACGTACCAAATACTGGAGATCGATGTAGCAGGTTCATATCATTGTGAGAACCCGTGTCAAGCAGAAAAAAAACTTGTAAAATCATTAGGTTATTATTTGCCACGGCTTCAAGTACCACACCCCAATACCCATATGTCTCTTCTTTTTTTGGCTCTCACAAATATTCTAGTCTAAGCGGGTGAGAGGCGACATGGGAGACGTGGTCGGCATAGGCGAGGCGCGGTTGGTCCATGGCCAGCATAGGAATATGCGGCAGGGTGGGAGCGACATGGGAGAATGACCCCTATGTAGCTTCGGCCGGGACACGTGCCCACAACGCCTCTCGTAAGTCGAAGCAGCCTCGCACACGCTATTGGATCGCGTCGGACAGAAACAATTTGGGACGTGCGGCTAGGCGTAAATTTCCGTGTCTGACGCGTCCAATAACCATCTGGGACGCCCTTCGAATAACCTCGATCCACCTGGACGACCAAGTGTATATGCACGTAAGCTCTTGCACCCAAAGAAAAAGATGGCTACCGCGAGGAGTGGTACGTCCCATGGAGGCAAATCGATCCATGGCGTCCATCGATGTCGACACTCGGAGGGAGAGGTCGATGATCAATGATTGGGGATGGCGACAACGACGGCTGCGGCGGCCGTACATCGAGGTGGCACTGGCAACCCACGCGTCCCCGCCGAGGCGCACTGGACGGCGGCGATGCGCGATGGACAACCGCGACGTCTGTGCATCAGTAACTCTGCCGAAATACGGCTACATGGAGGCGACACATGCGCACGGGTTTTGTTCTTCTTTCGAAACGTTACTGTCTCCTTCGACCGGGATACGTACATCCAAATCTTTTCAGTCTTCAAGCAGTACCAATCACATGTCAGTTTAAATCGTCGCCAAATCAGCTACGATAGAAGACCGTGTCGTCTTGTCCTGAGTACATTGACATGCAGCTACGATAGCTAGCTACTACAAAGTAGATTGCCAAATCTTTCTTGCCAATTTTTCTGTCGATCTACCGAATCCTACTTAAACATGACAGCCGATGCATGTTTAGACGGCCCTAATGTAGCATTAGTAGATTAACCCACCGAGAGCATTTTCAGTCACGTCCGTAAAACGCGTCAGATCGAGCGTTTGTGGGACGTTGTTTCTTCGTGCCGCGTTTAGGGCACGCTTGTTATAGCTGCCACTAGTAGAAAAGAGAACTTTCCTACCACCTCATTAGTCCACAAATACTTTGACCCGGGACTAATGGGGTCTTTAGTCCCGTGCTGGAGAAGTGGGACTAATGCTCTAGCCGAAACTAAAGGGTAGACCTTTAGTTCCGGTTAGTAACACCAACCGAAACTAAAGGGTAGACCTTTAGTTCCGGTTAGTAACACCAACCGAGACTAAAGGGGACTAAAGGTTTTTCCGGGTTTTTTACTCCCCACACACCCTTCACCCTCCCTCCCCCGTGGATTGCCTTTTTTTTTGCTTTGTAAAATACAAAAGAAAATGATAGAAAATTTAAAAATGAAATGTTTCAGATTCTTGTATGTTATGCAACCTACTATTCGGTGAAATTAAGAAATTCAAAATCTGAAAAAATAGAAAAAAAAGAGGAGTGGAAAAAAATTAGAAAAAATAAAATATTTTTTTTTCACCTGGAGGTATTTTTGCCCCGACGCATGCAGTCCACGTGGATGGACCTTTAGTCCCGGTTCGTAAGTAATCGGGACTAAAGGGGTGGGCTTTAGTCTCGAATATTTAGTCCCGGTTGCACAACCTGGACTAAAGCCCCTTATGAACCGGGACTAAAGGCCATTTTCCTACTAGTGCGCGTCCCCTAAAACTACCCAAACATAAATTAAATAGTTTAATTGTTCCCGCCGAAGTCGCTGCGATCAAAGTATTGGACGCGATCATATTACAAACCGAGGGTGCAAATTAAACATATTAGAAGGAGGGGTTCGGCGACGTCGACGGCGCATCCCGAGTCGACGTAGGCCCATCGAGCACGACGACCTCATCGTGCTCTGCCCAGTCTGGCTGCTCCGTCGCCGATGCTGAGGCCGACGTTGATGCCGATGCCGACGTCTATGCCGATGCCGATGCAGATGTACTGCCTCCTTGCCTGGTGGCTTGGTGGCTGATTTCTTGGCCAGTTTTTTGGGGCATATCGGTGCCATGGTTGGGAGAAAGTAGCAGTGGCAGGAGGGAGAGAGTATCGGCGGTGGGAGGGAGAAACGAATTGGCGGAAGCGGTGAAATCTTTTGGCATGGTAGATAAATGTGCGGCTGGCGGCGGGAAATGGCGGGAGGGCGTGGTGGGAGGGAGAAACGAATTCGCGCTCTGTCTGGCGCGCCCGGACCGTCCCCCGTGGAGCGGGGACGCCATCGGGACGCCGAACATCGTATTGGGCCACGCCGGACGGAAAGAGGCTTTGGGGCACGCGACTAGGGCTGAAAAATGTCCGGCGTGCCCCAAAAACCTTTGTGGGACGCGACTGGAGATGCTCTGAGGCATCACTCATGCTCATGCCGAGCATGAACCTCTTTGGGTCTCACACAACAAGTAGCTCGTTTTAAAACAATTCAAAACCTATCTTTTCAAGTATCGAAAAATCCAAAGAAAATAATTCTAGACGCAGAAAATAGTGTACTCCACAAACCTAAAAAAAACTTCAATTTTTTTGAAAATTGGTCAAATTAAAAAAGATCAATTCAAAAAAAATAAGGACAAAATCTTGTTTGCATAAAATAAGGAAAAACAATCAAATCCCCTAGAAAAAATTGGGCAAGTTGTGCAACGTTGTAGACCATATATTATGAACTTTATGTCATAAAAATTACTAAAACTCGCTAGTAAGCCTAAGCTTGAGTGATCCGGATATCCACGCTGCATCAGTCTATTAGTATCCTGGTGGAGGAAACAAGCCCCTGCCCCACGTGTCGTAGTCCAAGTTCACAACCTTGTCGAAAGATACGCAAAGAGTAAGTGCAAAGATGAACACAATGACATTTACAAGATAATGCAGTGAGAACACAATGAAAATATCATTGGATTGACAAGATAACAACACGGTGAAGATAATGACACGATCATGGCATTGACAAGACAATGCCATGGTGGAGACAATGGCAATGGCAAGATCATGCCATTGACCAGACAATGGAATGGCCAAGACAATAACAAGATCATGCAGCCAATGAGATGATCATGGCATTGACAAGACAATGCCATGGTGGCGACAATGGCAATGGCAAGATCATGCCACTCCCAACACAATGCCAATGGTAAGATCATGCTAGTGGCCACTATCAAGACCATGGCAATGGTATGATCATCCTGAAATGTTGCAAACGTATCTATAATTTTTGATGCATGTTTGTTTTACACCAATTTCTCTATGTTTTGTTTACACTTCGTGGAATTTTTATGTATTTTCTGGGTCTAACCTATTAACAAGATGCCACAGTGCCAATCTTGTTTTCTGCTATTTTTGTATTTCAGAAAAATTGTACAGGAAATATTCTCGGAATTGGACGAAACAAAGGCCAAACCTCCTATTTCTCCCGACACGAAGATGGATTCCAAAGAAGAGACGGAGAGGAGCCAGGAGGGGGCCACACCATGCCTAGGTGCAGCCCCTTAAAAGAAGTTGCTATCTTTACATGTTGTTTTGTTTTAAAAAAAAATCTGCCACTATTTGCATTTGCCTTTTAATCTTTTTTTTTTGAGAGAAATAGCTTTTAAAAGAAGTTGCTACAGTAGCTAATGTTCTATGGATGTTTGACTTGTGTTGAAACTGAACCAAAGTGGATTTGCTATTTTGATTGCACTAATGTTGCTAATGAAAATTGTGTGAAGTTTTGTATGAAGGAAGTTTTCAAGTGTAGGGAGAGAAAAATGATGTGATGAGGTGAAGGACGGAAAAAAGCTCAAGCTTGGGGATACCCATCTCACCCCAAGAAATATCCAAGAGGTACAAGCGTCAAAGCTTGGGGATGCCCAAGGCATTCCCTTCTTCATCAACAAAAATATCATGTCATCTTTCAAGACTTGTCTCATATACTATGTGTTGTTCTTGGAGCATCTTTATTTTTGTTCTTAGTTTTCTTTTGTTTTGTTTGCTGTAATCAACTTGGTTGGATCCTAGCATTCTTGTGTGGAAGAGAGACACGCTCCGCTTTTTCATCAGAATACTCATATTCTTCACTTATATTTGTTGAGTATTCTTGTCTAGCTACTGCAATGATTTTAGCTCCTGTTTTTTATGCATCTCTTGTTCAGAGCTTGTTAGTTTTCTTTAGTTAGTTATGATTAGATCTATGGTCTTTATTGATTATTATCTATGAGAGTTGTTTCAAATTAATTGATTGGTGTTGGAGACGAGTAAAATATTTTATGCTTATAGTGGTGCAAAAGGAAGCTTGTTTAGACTGTGGCTTAGACTTTAGCATGCCATGTTAGATCTTATTTTAATTATATGCTTAATAGTTATTATTGTAGCATGACTTGCCTCAAATAGCCGAGAGTGCTTAATGTGCCCAGAATCATGTGTTGTTTCTATCATACAAAAGCATAATATTGTGGTATTCTCCTTTGATGTTTTATTTTGGTTGACTTGGCACATGTTACACAATGTTATGACTACAAACCAATCCCCTCAAGCCTCTACGATTATTTAGTTTTTGACTTGTAATATCACTATACGCTTTGATTAATAATGTTTTGTCGCTATGCGTGATTATGACCATTATTGCTCTCTTAGTTGGTCGCTCCTAGTCTTTTGCTAGCCTTCACTTGTACTGATTATGAGCTCTACTCGTGCATCCAACTCCCAAAAGTCAAAGTTTTCCAATTATATCCACCATACCTACCTATATGTGGTATTTCACCGCCACTCCAAAGTAAATTGCTTGTGTGCTACCTTTAAAACCTTCAAAAATTATTACCTGTTTTGTGTTCATGTTTTAGCTCATGAGGAAGTATTGAATTCTTTATTGTCTTTTCATGAATTCACACCTTGACTAGCATGAATAATGTGTTAGTCCCTAATATTGCAAAAAGAGCAAGGCAACTGGATACCTAGCCCACAAAAAATATAAAATAAAAAAACAAATAAATAAAGCTCCGCACACTATGTACTTGAGAGATCGTCAATAATGGTGTGGAAATGGAGAACTATATGGCAACCGCTCTTGAAGTCACTATATGAAAGCATGATGAACCGTTTGATACCATTCGTTGACATAGACATTGACATACATACCTCTCAAAATACATTTTCAATATCTCTATTTTATTCAAAATAAAAAGCTCTATCACATGATCAATCTTGCTTCCTTTTGCGCAGGGCATTTTTTTTTACTTTTATGTTGAGTCTTCATCTTCTTACTTTATGCACCAATTAAGATAGTATAGTTGTCATTCTGAGTATAATGTGCATAGTCCCAAAATTTATTATTGATTGATTCATGATTATGCTATTGCTTGTTCTCAAATTACTTGTATCTAGTCACCCTCTAAACTTTAAAGGTGTCCTGGCATTTATGCTTTTCTACTTCATAAAAGACAAGTTGAATACTAGTTTGCCATGTTTTCGCTATGCTAAAAAACAAACAGTTGCTTTCAGTGCATTATTATTCATGATCTTTTGTTTGAGTTACTTCTCATGTTGTAACATAGTTGTTAAGTTCTATTGTTAGAATTATATCTGTCATGCCTATGTCTAGAGTACTTTGATCCCAGCTCACAATGCTTTTACAATAACTTCATCAAGATTGTGTTGTCTTCATGTCATCTCAAAAATTATTTTTGTTGTAACTTACCTACTCGAGGACGAGCATGAGTTAAGTTTGGGGATGCTGATATGTTGCAAACGTATCTATAATTTTTGATGCTCCATGCTTGTTTTACGCCAATTTATATATGTTTTGTCTACACTTCGTGGCATTTTTATGCATTTTCCGGAACTAACCTATTGACAAAATGTCACAGTGCCAGTTCCCGTTTTCAGAAAAGTTGTATAGGAAATATTTCTGGAATTGGACGAAACGAAAGCCAAACCAACTATTTTTCTCGACACGAAGACGGAGTCCAAACCAGCGATGGAGAAGAGCCAGGAGGAGGCCACACCATGCCTAGGTACGCCCCCTGGCCGCGCCTAGGGGTGGTGTGGGCCCCTCGGCGCCCACCGACCTCGCCCTTCCGCCTATATATTGCCTTCCAACGCGAAACCCTAAATCAATCAGCCTTCATCCATGAAAAGTTCCGTAGCTCCGCTGACATCGAAGACAAGTTTCGGGGGACAGAAGTCTCAGTTCTGGCACCCTGTCGGGACGGGGAATTGCCCCCGGAGCCATCTCCATCGACTCCACCGCCATCTTCATCGTTGTTGCTGATTCCCATGATGAGGAGGGAGTAGTTCTCCCCCAAGGCTGAGGGCTTTACCGGTAGCTATGTGGTATATCTCTCTCTCTCTCCCATGGTGTGATCTTTACATGATCATAAGCTTTGTAATCTAGTTGAATAAGTAAATGTTACTCTCCATCTATTATGCTACTCAGGTGGTTTTATTATCGTGATCTTCGGAGACACCTTGCCCCACGGTGTGAATGTGGCAGTGTGCGCACCGTGTGTGTTTCTTAGGCTAAAGATTACAGAAATACTTATCATGAGTTATAATTTGATTTGGATGTGTCTATGAAATTGTGGTGTTTGTTAGTACTATCTTTGGATTCTCAAAGTGACAGAGTGGGGTGTCCCTAGGTTTGGAACGCGAACTTAAGAAGTGCTTTTGCAGCCCTACACGGTGAATTGGTGTTCGTTATCCAACCGGAGAGTGGTTCAGAGTAGCATAGTAAAGAGATGATATTTATGCATTCAATTATGATATCATTGTTGAGAGTGTCCACGAGTGAAAGTAAGATCCCTAGATCTTGTTTCTAAGCATTGAAACATCGTTTACAACCAGTTCTGCTACATGTTTGCTTGCTGCCATTTTTATTTCAGATTGCAATTACCACTTATAATTATCAATATAATTTGTATTTCACTATCTCTTCATCCAACTAGTGCACCTATACACATGACAAGTGTATTGGGTGTGTTGGTGACACAAGAGCTTGTATCTTAATTGTAGGGCTGTTTGAGAGAGATATCTTTGACCTCTACCTCACTGAGTTCGATAAACCTTGGATGAATCACTTAAGGGAAACTTGCTGTTGTTCTGTAAACCTCTGCACTTGGAGACCCAACACTGTCTACAAGAATAGAAGCGTGCGTAGACATCACACCCCTCCTAGAAAGATCATGTCACGACATAAGTGTTTTGGGGGATTTTCCAATTTAAGGAGTGCAATAGTTAACACACTCACATTGTCACTGCCTAAATTGGGAAATCTCGTATCCTAATCTAGGCGAGATCGAATCTAACCTATATTTGCATGCATGGTTGACAAAAAGAACTCCGGGCGCTCGCCGGAGAAAGCAAATCGATGGCAATAATAGCCGCTAGCAAACCCTAATAGCTACCCTATTCTACGAGATGAAGGACAAACCATGGAGAAATCAAATAGGCTGGGAGGTGAAGGAGCACTCAGAGACACCGACAGAACCGTTGGATCCCTGGACCACCGTACGCGGGGTGCGGCCGCCTTGCGGGGCCAAAAAAACCCTGCCAAATCAAACAGGGTTGGCTCGACGAAGGTAGGCGCCTTGCCTACGGCCACAGTCCAGGGACCGACGACCATTGCCGATGAGGATCCGCCAGGCAGATGCTTCATTCCATAGCCCACCACCGTGCTTGCCGCCCTCGTGGCATGTGGCCTCGAACACATCGTGTACGGCCACCTCTGAGCCGCGGCGAGGTGGGCCTCACCGGCAGCATGCTTCTCCAGCAGGTGCGCCGCCTAGATTTCCTCGGGCGTCATCTCCCGGATAGGGAGATGGCCACCGGGGGGAGGGGAAGGAGGAGGCGTGACAACCATGTAGAAACAGAGAGTGGTGAGAGGACACCATTTGAGAGGTAAGGGGAGTCGACTGGGGAGTTAAGAGATACATCCCGCCTCCTACGCTTCCCAATGCATGCAAACCTTCAGGCACGCGCCTGTCCTGGAGAATACTGCTGAATCGACCGTGCCTACCGGGCCATCTTTTGGGCTGTTTTAAATTTCATGTGGTGCAGTTTTTCGGTGCGACCTAGGCAACCAATTGCTGATTTTTTTGGTCCAAAGAGTGCGGGAAATGGTTTCGCGAGTAGGGGTGTAAACGGATATGATAATTTTGAATCCATTTCAAGGCATCTATACCCGATTTTAGCGGATCCGGCGAATAAGGATACTAGATTCCAAAGTGGCATGATACGTTAAAGCAAATAGCATGCGGATATAGATTATCCAAAATTTTAAACCAGATAATCTAATTTGTAAGCCAAATCTCTAGTTCAACGTGACAAATTTAGGAATTGTAGGGTTACAAAATTAATTTGGCGAGCATGTCTACCTCTGAGTTTAACCACCTGCATGCATGGTGATGATTTACATATTCAATTTAAACAATAACATCTCACGAATTCTTATGTTTTATACTCCGTACTATATTGTGTCTCTATTTTCTTAATTAATTAATTAATTCGCAAGGTCAAATTTCTCTTTAGAATTTGCTAGAAATATAATTATTTTCCTATCAAAATATTTTTCTGAATATTTTTTGTTTTCCGATCCGAGTTTTACATGTTTCCGATTCAAATCCACCGTCTGGTATATCCTTGTTCGCATCCGCAACCGGTCATTACAGGCTCCGCTCCGAATAAAAGTTAAAAGTTAAAAGATATGATACGAGTAAAATCTGATCTAATCCAATCCATTTACACCTTTACTGGCGAGCAACCAATCAAGCACACTCAGGCGTACACTCCCCCGGCGAATCGGACAGTCAAAGACACGACTCAAAGCTGAGCCGCGGATGGATCGATACGTGCACGCGATGCCAGACGAAAGATGGAACGGAGGGAGAAGGGAGAGAGAAAGGGGGTCGGGCTGGTGTGTTGACGTTGACCATCCGACTGGACCCTGTTTGGGTCGATCAATCGAAATGGATGGATCGTCCTGCCACGTTGGAGTTGGGTACGTACATCAGTTCATGGCTAGGTTGAACGAGCGATGAATGTGAGTTAACAAATTAACTACTCCGTCAATGATGATTTTAGGTCCATGCCTCAGAAGCTAGGTCGAGTTAAAACTCAACTATGTTTAGTAATATTTAGATAGTAGTTTATATGCATTGTTTTATTAGGGCACGCCGGTAATTTATTAGTAATCTGAACTTGGTCTGTAATAGATTTAAGTAGTTCCTGCTCTAAACTTGGTGTAACTATTACTCTGTGTTTCCTCTGTTGGTGCGTTATTTTCAGGGCACTTAACAAATGTGCCCTCATATGTATTAGGGGCACATGGATTTGTGCCCTTATAGCTATACCTATTAGGGCACATTGGAAATGTGCCCTTATAGGTATACCTATGAGGACACATAGGAATATGGCTCGAAAACTATTTACGGCACATGGATTTGTGCCCTAATAGGTCATACTTTAGAGGGCACATCCAAAATGTGCTCTAAAAGATATACTTTAGAGGGCACAACCAAAATGTGCCATAATTGCTATGTTCTATAAAGGCACTTAAAATATGTGCCATAATTGATAACTTTTCAGGACACATAAAAAATATGCCCCTGAGAATGTGCCCTGAAATGTCTACCGTGGTGTAGTGACTGGCGAGCAACCAATCAAGCACCACTCAGGCGTACACTCTCCACGGCGAATCGGACAGTCAAAGTCTCAAAGACGACTCAAAGCTGAGCCGCAGACAGATCGATACGTGGGTGGGAATGGGATGCCAGACGAAAGATGGCTTTTCGCGCCCGAATTCCGGCACAAGCGTGCTCGTGGCGGAGGGGAAACAGAAGCTCGGCCGGCAGCTTTCTTGGCCGGCCTGGACTCGGGAACGGAAGGCCGCGGCCGCGATCAAGCAAGTCAAAGCACCCGCCGCCCGATCCCCAAGCGCGCCACGGTCTCTTGTGGAGCCGTATTTACATTTACTCACATCAAAAGCGACCTGGATCGTCGTCGTCTGCGCTCGCACTGGGGAGCTAGCTAGCCATGAGCCCATGATCGAGCGAGACGTTTGATAGCATGGCGTACGGTCCTTTTCTCCTTCTTCTTCCCTGCTCGATCTCGGCCTCTCGCGCGCGCAAGGTCAAAGCTGTGCGAGCACAGCGACGTACGGGCTCCGCTGCCAGCTAGCTTGTGCGCCATGTCGTCGCTGAGTGCTGCCACCTCACTCTATTGTGGACCTGCCACTTTCGATGCAGACATTCTGAGAGGAGAGGAGGCTGGGGCTGGCAGCACAGGTGTGTGGCCTACTCCATCCAGTCAAACCGCTCTGAGTGCGTGCATGGTCGTACGTACATGCGCGCGTTGTACCGCTAGTAATGATGGATTCATGCAGTAGCGTCATGGATTCATGCACGAGGGTTTGCAATTTCGCACGCGGATGGCCCCGGCCTATCCATCAGCAGGTTCCCATACAGAGGTCGGGTCTCACGTCACGTGTGTACACATCCACTGAATTTTGAATCCAAAGCCGTGCGGAAATTTCTAGAATTTTGCAAAATCTCACTCGACTCCTATAACCTACGATTGCATAGTCATTCCGGCTAGCATGAGTTACAACATAGGTTAAAAACCTAAGAAAATTAAAATGTTTTCTGAAAAACCATGATGACTCGAGCTAGTTCATGAGCTGCAACTTAGATTCAATGACAACATCTATTATATACTAAAAGCACAATACGAGGGTCTAAATTAGAGACACCACGTTAATCCACATCAACAAAATTATTTTAAATGTTAGATCTATAATTTTAATGGTTAAGATTAAAAGAGTTTACGTAACATGTATCAACATATATTTTGGACCTACACAATATGTCATGTTTGACACGTACGTGTCTCTATTCGCACGAAATTAAAATAAAAAGAGTCGAAGCATTACTATACATGCACGTGATTAGTTCTAGTAGTCTCCAACTCTATTTTTTTATGTAGCACTTCCATGTTTAAAAAATACATTAAGTTTAATTGGTTTCCAACTAATAAAAGCACAATACGAGGGTCTAAATTAGAGACACCACGTTTAATCCACATCAACAAAATTATTTTAACCGTTAGATCTATAATTTTAATGGTTAAGATTAAAAGAGTTTACGTAACATGTACCAACATATATTTTGGACCTACACAATATGTCATGTTTGACACGTACGTGTCTCTGTCCGCACGAAATTAAAATAAAAAGAGTCCAGAAACATTACTATGCATGCACGTGATTAGTTCTATTAGTCTGCAACTCTATTTTTTTATGTAGCACTTCCATGTTTAAAAAAAACGTTAAGTTTAATCGGTTTCCAACTCCAATGCATTCATGCAGTAGACCAATCTAAATACTCCGTATTCCCTTTTTCCTCAAAACCGTAGTGCCTTGATTATATCCACACATATATAGCAATATTGTTTGCCTATTCAGAGATAAACATATGCCTATGAACTGTTGCAAGGAAAATGCATGCAGACCGGCCCCAGGTCAATTGGTGAACTCGGACAGTGTCTTAATAGAATTTGACACGCATGACACAGCGTTCAAACCTTCCGCAACCGGCGGATACAAACGTTGAACCATGTATTCCTTGCTAAAGTGTTCAACTATATTTATATGAGTATTGCCAAATCAAAGCTTGAAGTCAAATACGTGATTTGTTTGTTCAGATTTTGTTGGTCGTTTGGTTAATATAAATTGATGAAAGCATAAATTCACCTCTCAACGTCTAATAAAAGTTGAAAGAAACCGCAAAGAATGAATCTTTTGAGATGACTCTATCTTCATTTTTGACACAATAATATTGTAAGTATGGTAGTAGATTTGAATATTAAGCCCTTAGAAATTCAAATGTTACAAAAATAAATCATTACCTACCAAATTTCTATTTTCTTAGATTAAGCGCCTATAATATATGATCACTTGCTCACCACAATTAACTAAAATTGCACAAAAAATCATCAAATATTTTTTGACACACTAAAGATAGTGCCCTCACATTTGCGAGGGCCACCTTGCTAGTTTGACTAAGAATTAGTCCCACGCAAATCTAAAGGTATAATTGGTGCCACCCCATGGAGCACTTTGGGGCTATCCACGGCATGCCATCCGTCACAGAAGGGCTGGGCGGTGGCTGTGCTCGGTCTACACATGTTGGTCCACGTGGCGTCATCTGGTTGGATCAGTGAGAGGAAAAGGTGAGAAAAAAATAGCTACCGTCCCAACCCTACCCAATCCCCGCAGCCGAGCAATTCCCCAATCCCACCTCTCTCCTCCCGCCCCTCCCTCTCCCTTGTCTCCTCCGGCGGCCGCCAGGATCCCCTCCTCCACCCCATTGTCTATGCCTCTAGGGGCCTCGCCTCGCTCACAGGCTACCCACGCTGCGGGCGCCACCGTCGCCCGTGTCCGCGAGGCCGTGCTTGGCCAGCGCGCCTACCAGGTGCCCATCCTGGGTGCTCCATGGGAGAAAAAGAGAGGCCGTGCTTGGCCTCTGCTGCCGCCGCCTCTCACCTTTTCCCCTCGCCCCCTCCGCCGCATCTCTCGTCGCCGCCACCAACCTGGGTCGCCTACCCGGTGCCTTGCCCTTGCCCTTTCCCGGTTTTCGGCTTCCTCTCGCAGCAGTAGTGATGGCCTCGGTCTGCTACAAGGACGCGTTTGGCGCAGCCACCAGCGCTCTCGTGGCCATGGCGCCTGCGAGGATTCCGACGGAGGGAGCCCGCGTAAGAGGTTGTGTTGCGGCAGGACTCGCTGGTGCCGGATCTTAGGGGAGCAGGATGAGGGAGGCCGCGGCAGGGCGACAACTGTGGCGGGAGGAGGACGAGTGGCCGAGCTTGGCAGGGGCTACTCAGCAATGCGTACGGCCGCTGCAGTGAGGTATGTGCCTGTTACGCCCAGACCGTACCTCTGTGCAACAAAAAATAGGCACCTGGATGTGCCCGCTTCACCTTTCTCTCCTCATGCCAAGAAGAAAGAGCACTCTGTACAATCTAGCTCCTACAGTAGTTTGATGATTATCATGCCCTGCTATAGTATGCCAGCTTAAGCCATTATCCAGAATATTTTGTATGTTTGTCTAAATAACAAAGAGATATTTTACACCTCAACTTGTAGGAGATCAGATGTTTTCTGATTTGCATTGAAGATGAGCCAAAACTGATTGATATCTTCACCATGTAGGTTCCTGAGAATTCCAGGACTCAATGTATTTAAGGCAAAACAGATGTTCTTGAACATGCTGAAATGGCGTCAATATTGTGTTTGTTAATGCCATTTCAAAGGTATGCCATGGTTATTGCTTGTAAATATTGTTGTGTCCACGTGTTGGTTTCTTATATAGTTCATCTAGGATAAATTCTTTATTGATGAATCTATGATATGATTCAACTTGTTTTCTACGTTACCCCCTTTTTTCACAACTACTACAGGCTGAGTGAAGGCCTGGCGCAGGTCCCCGGAATGACAGTGATGATCCAGAGCATCCGTTAGAGCTGTGACGTGAGGCTACCATAGGCATCAGCAAGGTAATACTCTAAATTTTCCTTTTGGATATTCCTATTTGTACTCAGTTATCTTTAACAGTTAATGGTGGATTAAAAACATCTATGTGCAGATTATACCTACCTAATTTTATGTGCAAGCAACGCCATCGGCAGGGGTCTCGCGCTCTCACGCTGTCATTTGTGAGTATTGTTTCAGTCAGTATGTTTCAGTGGTTATCACTTTCAGCCTCGTTAGTTTTTGTGTGTTCTGCTCTTGGATATGTAAAATAAAAACCCTTTGCAGTAGATGGGAAGTAGATAACTTCAGAGGAGCAGCGATGGTAAAGAAACTGTAGAATATGAAGATACTACCGATTTTTCTCCTTTTGTTTCAGATTCGATTGAACTGCATCTAGGCTTCTATTTATGTTTTCCTGTTCTCTCGCAGAATACGTTATGTCTCCATGTGTTACTGCAAATCAGGTATTTTCCTTTCTTTCTTTTACTGCATCTCTAGGCTCACAGTTCTATTTTTACCTTTCTCTCTGGTAAGTGGTAGTGATTTTAGTAGAAAATAATATGTTGAACATGAAATATTGTGCTTTCAGTTAAAGAACTAATATAGAAGATTATAGATATATTAGTTAATCCCCTATTAGTTTCTTGGATTGACGAATCATCCAGGCATCATGCTAGATGGTAAAACAAAAGGATTTTTAGATGCATGTTCATCTGATCTGCCTTGAAGTGATTATTTCGCACCTTGTTTTATCTCATGACCAATTCTATTCTATTTACTATGTTACATCAAAGTTGATCCTTCTGTTTAATTCCATCGACCATCTCTGTTTAATCTCTCAACAGGTCAAGCTATGCAAACTAGCCAGTACCTTCTCAGTTGGCAAGTTTCAAAAGGTAGGATGCTATGGGAAATTGAGGTGTGTGTCCAGATAAAACATAATGTGTGGGGTTTGCTACCATGTTGTATAGATTTGGTCCGACTGTCTGGTCTCTTTGATTGCATTAAAGTTTAATTGTGACATTGCAGATTCGCTAACCTATTATATTGATGATTTTATTTGCTATTGAAATCTCAAAATTTTATATGGAAAGTTTGATAAGTGAAACAAATATAATACAAGCCTTGATCTCCACAAATTTCATGATATTTGCATGTGTCTTATGTCTTGGCATGTTATTTACTTTATTTTTACTCGAAATCTCTACCTGTGTGCAATGCTAAAAATATTTTAGCAACTATACGGGGAGGAAGAGGCTCACCTAATGCTTGCGTTAGAAGTTGCTTCTGATATATCTAATGATTTGGATTTCAGACTCTTTTCTTTTCTGGTCAATATAGGAGACTGGTAAGTTCCATTGTAAGTTTCCTATGAATTTCTAGAACCTACTAGGATGGATACGACATGACTGAAGGGAATGTTAGATATGTTATGAAAATGGTGGTGCTTATAAAAAATATTTTTTGAACGTTTGGAGCAGTAACAAATATATGTGCTGCTTTTAGTCATAGGTTTTTCTATTTTTGATTTCAGACCTCTATATATTTCCTTGCTGCTCATATTTATTGTATCAATGAGTTCTGGGCCTTATTTGATTGCAGTTCATCCTTGCCATTCCTTAGTTCGCATTCTCATCTATTTCTCATGAAATGGTGCCTATAATATTTTCCAGTTGTGTTGACTTTAGGTCTGTGCAACCCTTTGTTTCAGGAAACTGAGTACTCGGCCAGACTAGACAAGTGCTTAAACATCTCTGTAACACTAGAAAATTTTCTTTCCGTTCAAGGGTTTATGGCTTAGGCCTTGAGTCAGTTTGCGTTTCACCTCAGGTTGTCTTATGATCTTGACCTCTTCTATTGGGCATCCTTACAATTTTGGGTGACACCTTCAGGTTTTCCTTATCCTTATAATTTAGTAGTTTCTTTCCCGTAGAAGAAGCCGCAAATATATTTTTGCATGCTTGATCCTAATTTAAAGATTCACCCGTAAGATTCTTCGTTTATGGCTAATAATAATCTGTAACTGTGTGCTCTATTGTATTTGTAGCATAAGAGGGATATGTTTTTCGTGATTCAAAGTTCCTAATTCTTTTCTAATTTACTTTCTTTACATCTAAAACAAAAAAATCGTTTTGTTTGTATATTGCATATAGACATACTGTTGGTGTGATCTTTTTCTGAAGCTTTTTAGGTCAATTCTAATTTATCCAAGGAGAGAAGGTTATCCTTATCAGTTAGAAACTAATTTTATTACCATTTGGTTTCTTATCATACTCTACATCAAGCTTAATGAATATTCCTTTCAAAATCTATTGTTCCTTTGTGTAATCCTGAGCTAAGCATTTTTCCAGCAAACTACACCACTCAAATAAAAGAACACCTGCCTACATGAAAATTGATATACCAATGTGTGTTTCCAAGCACTTTAGACAAGCAATAGATTAACGAATATGATCTATATATATCTTAAGACTATTGGTTTACTCTAAAATGCAGCCTTTTGAACTCAAGCTACATGGTTCTGTGGTTTCAACTCATTCAATTTCTGTTTTTCACTGGCTTAGTTTGCAACTTTGGACAATTTGGGGGTGGGACGAAATGACATGAAATGCTGATGTCGGAAAATGATAGTCTGACATCCAGTTGAATTTTTGTGTTCACTTGTCCCTTCAATTCTCTGATTTTTCATCGCTTGCTTAAATTTCTACTATAATTGTTTGTTAACTGTTTTGTTTTTGAAATTAACCACAAGAACATCGATTTCTTGCACAAATGATGAGACAAGTAACATTGTTGCCAGACACACATTTTTCATCAGAGCAAAAAGTTTCTTTTTTGGTTCATTTATCATGCTTGAAAACTCATCTAGGCATGTATTAATCCAAGAATAGTGTTGCATGTATTCCGTCGACAAGCTAGCCTTTTATACTACCGCGTCGCCATACGCATCTGCTATGTTATGACTGTAGACAAAAGCCATTGCCAAATGCTCGACACGGTAGGTTTTTACCTGCCAAAACTCTTATAGCCGGTTTTATGTGGCAGTGTCAAGAGTAGAGGTAGACAATGTTGTATTCTACAAACGTGATTTTGTCATTTTTGTGCAGCCCCGAATATAAGGTATTTCGAGTTGAAATTTTATACATTGGTAGAATACAACGTTGCCTACATGTAGGTTCAATTTCAGATTTTTTGGAACTTGAGTTCGTGCAGCACCTCCTGTGTCGTGGCTGCTGAGGAGATGAATAGGATGAGGTGGAGCACCATCACATGGTGTTGTAGCTCCCCACATCTGTGCCTCAAACATCCGGCCACGGTCGCTCTGGTATTTTCTGTTCAGTCCCAACCCTCGATGCCTTCTTTCATGTCCTGATGAGTTCAGATTTTTTAAATAGCACTCACTCTGATCTGTGAAAACTGCCATTTGAAATTCAGGTTGACCTGGTTGAGCCTCCAAAATCTGTGGCCATGGCGGAGAAGGTGACCTTTGCTGGGCACTTGGGAGAGCCAAAGGCTTCTCATAACGCCAAGACTGAGACTTGGGAGAATTTATCTGTTGACCTGCGCAGCAACAACGAGCTTGTGTCACGCTACAAAGATGTTTTGTTCACAACTTTGGCTGGGGTATGCAAGGTCAAGACGACAAAGACTTGATGTTCCATGGCGCTCATGGTGTGTGCACATGCATTTATTGATACAAGGTGTGTTCTATAGCCTTTTTTCGTTTGAATCTTCACTTATATACGTGCAGAGTGCAACCAAGTTTTTTTGGATATGTGTTTCACTAGCACAGGACAAACCAATGCAATCATTTCAGAGAAAGGTGCCGAAGGACAACTATTGTAGGCTTGAGGTGAATGTCTCCTAGGATAGCTGAATGAGAAGGTTGGACAAATTGCCGCGCGCAGGAGACATTACTAGCAACTGAGCTTTTTGATGGTTTGGTTTGTATGTATCATAGTGAAGGAACTTGAAGGTTCGCATACATCCTTATGTATGGAAGAGTACCTTATGTATGAAAGAGCAGTGTGTTTTGATCTAAACCTAAACTATTACTGATAGGTGTAATATCTTGCCCTACATTCTCTATGCTAATCTTGGCTAATTAACACTGATTTATATGATTGCTTAACATAGTGTGTTAACAATCCTTTACCATGTGAAAGGTCGGAGCTGTGAGGGCAAACTACACCCCAAAGTATGTGCTTCCTTTTGGAACGACTAAGTATTATTTTTTATTTGCCTTGCAGCGGACAACTAAGTATCAACCATGAGTTAATTCTCCACTCTTGGGTTTTCTTTAATTTTCCTTGCATTTAGTTGTTGGCTAATTTTAACTTTTCATTTGTAGCTGGTTTATGTTTCCTCCGCCGTAGCCTATAAAGACCATACAGTGATAATGCTTTTATAGTTTAGTTTTTCTTCTGTTGCTCTTGATATACCATGTTTCCTGGTTGTATATTAACTTTTGATGTTCTGTTTGTAATGTTTGTAATTTAAGTGTGCTTTATACAAAGTTTGTACTATCAATTTTTCTTTGCAAAACCTAAAAATATATTATCATTATATCACCTATTTTTAACGTTATTATATAGAGTTTGCATTGGCACGAGTTTCACGGGATCGTGCGCCAAGGCGCACATTTAAATCTAGTTTATATTCACGTGCTACTAATGACTCCCCTGTGTGTCATAGCCACTACGAGGGCCATCATCTTTTATTTTCTTTTTTTTGCGAAAATTACACCGATTTGTTAGTAATCATTAATAACTTTACAAACAACCACAAAAGTAATAAAAATTATAAATATGTTTTTAACCACTTAGCAACGACTCACTAGTGGAAAACAGGGCTTCCGTGGAAGCCTTTTGTCGCGGGTCCGTCTGGAGCCGCGACAAATGGCTTGGCCACGTCGCCTCGAAACCCTTTGCGTCCCCCGGGGCCTTTTGTCGCGGGCCGTAGGCGCCGCCTGCTGGCACCCTTTTTATCGCGGGTCGTGGTACAACCCGCGATAAAAGGGCCAGCCCTATATATACACACACCCCAAATCCCTACATTTTTTCTTGGTGGTGAAAGGTGGAGAGGTTGTGCTAGCTCTTTTTTCTTCTTGTGCACAAGAGGTGTTTGATGAAATGTTTGTGAGGAGGCCACTTGATTTTATTTGATAAGATTTCTTCTTTTTGATCCTAAAAGGTTAGCAACTATTTTCTCGTATACATAGTCCGCAAAATACTAATTTTAGCATGGTAATTGCATCTGACACATAATTGTACCTATGATGCAGATGAGTCATCCATGGATGTACGGTAACCGATTAGCTCCCGCTTTCAGAGAGGGCGTGAATTCTTTCCTGCTTGTGGCCGAGGCCAACAAGTCGAAGCAGGGATTTATGTTTTGTCCATGTCTGAAATGTAAGAATGAGAAGGATTACTCTTGCTCAAGAGACATTAAGAGCCACCTGCTTCGGTTCGGATTCATGTCCAGCTATAATGTTTGGACCAAGCACGGAGAAGAAGGGGTTATGATGGAAGACGGCGATGAAGAAGAAGATAACGATGACCAGTACCGATCTATGTTCTCTGAATTTTACGATGATACCGCAATGGAAGACAATGAAGCAGATGACGGAGGTGAAGAACGGGCACCAGATGATCCTGTTGATGATGATCTTCGTCGGGCCATTTCTGATGCAAGGAGAGACTGTGGCACATATAAGGAGAGGTTGCAGTTCGACAAGATGTTAGAGGACCACCACAAATTGTTGTACCCAGGTTGTGAAGATGGGCAGAGAAAGCTGGGTAGCGTATTGGAATTACTGAAATGGAAGGCAGAGGTCGGTGTGACTGACTCGGGTTTGAAAAATTGCTGATAATATTGAAGAAGTTGTTTCCAAGAAATAACGAATTGCCCGTCAGTACGTATGAAGCAAAGAAGCTTGTCTGCCCTCTAGGATTAGATGTGCAGAAGATACATGCATGCATTAATGACTGTATCCTCTACCGCGGTGAGAAGTACGAGAATTTGAAAAATGCCCGCTATGCGGTGCATTGCGGTATAAGATAAGAAGAGATGACCCTGGTGATGTTGAGGGCGAGCCACCCAGGAAGAGGGTTCCTGCGAAGGTGATGTGGTATGCTCCCATAATACCACGGTTGAAACGTTTGTTCAGAAACAAAGAGCATGCCAAGTTGTTGCGATGGCACATGGAAGAACGTAAGAAAGACGCGATGTTGAGGCACCCCGCTGATGGTCGGTGATGGCGTGTAACTCACACGTTCGTTGGGAACCCCAAGAGGAAGGTATGATGCGCACAGCAGCAAGTTTTCCCTCAGAAAGAAACCAAGGTTTATCGAACCAGAGGAGCCAAGAAGCACGTTGAAGGTTGATGGTGGCGAAATGTGATGCGGCGCAACACCAGAGATTCCGGCGCCAACGTGGAACCTGCACAACACAACCAAAGTACTTTGCCCCAACGAAACAGGAGGGTGTCAATCTCACCGGCTTGCTGTAACAAAGGATTAACCGTATTGTGTGGAAGATGATTGTTTGCAAGAAAACAGTAAACAAGTATTGCAGTAGATTGTATGCGATGTAAAGAATAGGACCGGGGTCCACAGTTCACTAGAGGTGTCTCTCCCATAAGATAAAAGCATGTTGGGTGAACAAATTACAGTCGGGCAATTGACAAATAGAGAAGGGCATAACAATGCATATACATGATATGATAAATATAGTGAGATTTAATTGGGCATTACGACAAAGTACATAGACCGCCATCCAACCGCATCTATGCCTAAAAAGTCCACCTTCAGGTTATCATCCGACCCCTTTCAGTATTAAGTTGCAAAGCAACGAGACAATTGCATTAAGTATGGTGCGTAATGTAATCAACAACTACATCCTTAGACATAGCATCAATGTTTTATCCCTAGTGGCACAAAGACAACACAACCTTAGAACCTACTGTCACGATCCCAGGTGTCAATGAAGGCATGAACCCACTATCGAGCATAAATACTCCCTCTTGGAGTTAAGAGCAAAAACATGGCCAGAGCCTCTACTAATAACGGAGAGCATGCAAGATCATAAACAACACATAAACAATAGATTGATAATCACCATAACATAGTATTCTCTATCCATCGGATCCCGACAAACACAATATATAGTATTACAGATAGATGATCTTGATCATGTTAGGCAGCTCACAAGATTCAACAATGAAGCACAATTAGGAGAAGACGACCATCTAGCTACTGCTATGGACCCATAGTCCAGGGGTGAACTACTCACTCATCACTCCGGAGCGACCATGGCGGTGTAGAGTCCTCCGGGAGATGAATCCCCTCTCCGGCAGGTGCCGGAGGCGATCTCCCGAATCCCCCGAGATGGGATTCGCAGCGGGCGGCGTCTCGGAAGGTTTTCCGTCGTGGCTCGCATCGGGTTTTCGCGACGAAGGCTTTAAGTAGGCGGAAGGGCAACGTGGGGGCCACACGAGGGCCCCACACCACAGGTCGGCGCGGCCGGGCCTGGGCCGCGCCGCCCTATGGTGGCGGCGCCTCGTGGCCCCACTTCGACTCCTCTTCGGTCTTCTGGAAGCTTCGTGCAAAAATAGGACCCTGGGCGTTGATTTCGCCCAATTCCGAGAATATTTCGTTACTAGGATTTCTGAAACCAAAAACAGCAGAAACAAGAACTCGCATCTTGTTAATAGGTTAGTTCCAAAAATGCGTAAATACGACATATAATGTGCATAAAACATGTAGATATCATCAATAATGTAGCATGGAACATAAGAAATTATCGATACGTTGGAGACGTATCAGCATCCCCAAGCTTAGTTCTGCTCATCCCGAGCAGGTAAAACGATAACAAAGATAATTTCTGAAGTGACATGCCATCATAATCTTGATCATACTATTTGTAAACATATGTAATGAATGCAGCGATCAAAACAATGGTAATGACATGAGTAAACAAGTGAATCATAAAGCAAAGACTTTTCATGAATAGTACTTCAAGACAAGCATCAATAAGTCTTGCATAAGAGTTAACTCACAAAGCAATAAATCAAAGTAAAGGTATTGAAGCAACACAAAGGAAGATTAAGTTTCAGCGGTTGCTTTCAACTTATAACATGTATATCTCATGGATAGTGTCAATATAGAGTAATATAACAAGTACAATATGCAAGTATGTACTTCCTCCGTTCCTTTTTAATTGACTCGAATTTAGTACAAACTTATACTAAATCTGAGTCAATTAAAAAAGAACGGAGGGAGTAGGAATCAATGCATAGTTCACACAAGTGTTTGCTTCTTAAGGTGGAGAGAGATAGGTAAACTGACTCAACAATAAAAGTAAAAGAAAGGTCCTTCAAAGAGGAAAGCATCGATTGCTGTATTTGTGCTAGAGATTTTATTTTGAAAACATGAAACAATTTTGTCAACGGTAGTAATAAAGCATATGAGTTATGTAAATTATATCTTACAAGTTGCAAGCCTCATGCATAGTGTACTAATAGTGCCCTCACCTTGTCCTACTTAGCTTGGACTACCGGATCTTCGCAATGCCATGTTTCAACCAAGTGTCACAAAGGGGTACCTCCATGCCGCTGTACAAAGGTCTAAGGAGAAAGCTCGCATTTTGGATTTCTCGCTTTTGATTATTCTCAACTTAGACATCCATACGGGACAACATGGACAACAGATAATGGACTCCTCTTTAATGCATAAGCATGTGGCAACAATTATTATTCTTTTATGAGATTGAGGATATATGTCCAAAACTGAAACTTCAACCATGATTCATGGCTTTAGTTAGCGGCCCAATGTTCTTCTCTAACAATATGCATGCTCCAACCATTAAGGTGGTAGATCCCTCTTACTTCAGACAAGACGGACATGCATAGCAACTCACATGATATTCAATAAAGAGTAATTGATGGCGTCCCCAGAAGCATGGTTATCGCACAACAAGCAACTTAATAAGAGATAAAGTGCATAAGTACATATTCAATACTACGATAGTTTTTAAGGCTATTTTGTCCCATGAGCTATATATTGCAAAGGTAAATGATGGAATTTTAAAGGTAGCACTCAAGCAATTTACTTTGGAATGGCAGAGAAATACCATGTAGTAGGTAGGTATGGTGGACACAAATGGCATAGTGGTTGGCTCAAGGATTTTGGATGCATGAGAAGTATTCCCTCTCGATACAAGGTTTAGGCTAGCAAGGTTATTTGAAGCAAACACAAGGATGAACCGGTGCAGCAAAACTCACATAAAAGACATATTGTAAACATTATAAGACTCTACACCGTCTTCCTTGTTGTTCAAAACTCAATACTAGATATTATCTAGACCTTAGAGAGACCAAATATGCAAATCAAATTTAGCAAGCTCTATGTATTTCTTCATTAATGGGTGCAAAGTATATGATGCAAGAGCTTAAACATGAGCACAACAATTGCGAAGTATCACATTATCCAAGACATTTTAGAATTACTACATGTAGCATTTTCCAATTCCAACCATATAACAATTTAACGAAGAAGAAACTTCGCCTTGAACATTATGAGTAAAGCCTAAGGACATATTTGTCCATATGCAACAGCGGAGCGTGTCTCTCTCCCACAAAGTGAATGCTAGGATCCATTTTATTCAAACAAAAACAAAAACAAAAACAAACCGACGCTCCAAGTAAAGAACACAAGATGTGACCGAATAAAAATATAGTTTCAGGGAGGAACCTGATGATGTTGTCGATGAAGAAGGGGATGCCTTGGGCATCCCCAAGCTTAGACGCTTGAGTCTTCTTAAAATATGCAGGGATGAACCACGGGGGCATCCCCAAGCTTAGAGCTTTCACTCCTCTTGATCATAGTATATCATACTCCTCTCTTGACCCTTGAAAACTTCCTTCACACCAAACTTCAAGCAAACTCATTAGAGGGTTAGTGCACAATTAATAATTCACACATTCAGAGGTGACACAATCATTCTTAACACTTCTGGACATTGCACAAAGCTACTGGACATTAGTGGATCAAAGAAATTCATCCAACATAGCAAAAGAGGCAATGCGAAATAAAAGGCAGAATCTGTCAAAAACAGAACAGTCCGTAAAGACGAATTTTAAAATGGCACCAGACTTGCTCAAATGGAAAAACTCAAAACTAATGAAAGTTGCGTACATATCTTAGGATCACGCTCGTAAATTGGCAGATTTTTTCGAATTTTCTACAGAGACTTGTGCCCAGATTCGTGACAGACAGCAATGCTGTTTCTGCGCAGCGATCCCAAATATAACATCAACTATAACATAGAAACTTTACTTGGCACAAAAACATGATAAGGAGAGGTTGCTACAGTAGTAAACAACTTCCAAGACTCAAATATAAAACAAATTACTGTAGTAAAAACATGGGTTGTCTCCCATAAGCGCTTTTCTTTAACGCCTTTCAGCTAGGCGCGAAAGTGCAAATCAAGTAACATCAAGAGTAGAAGCATCAACATCATAACTTGTTCTAATAATAGAATCAAAAGACAACTTCATTCTCTTTCTAGGGAAATGTTCCATACCTTTCTTGAGAGGAAATTGATATTTAATATTACCTTCCCTCATATCAATAAACACCAACGGTTCGAAGAAAAGGTCTTCCCAACACAATAGGACAAGATGCATTGCATTCGATATCCAAGACAACAAAATCAACGGGGACAAGGTTATTGTTAACCGTAATGCGCACATTATCAATCCTCCCCAAAGGTTTCTTTTTAACATTATCGGCAAGATTAACATCCAAATAACAATTCTTCAATGGTGGCAAGTCAAGCATATCATAAATCTTTTTAGGCATAACAGAAATACTTGCACCAAGATCACATAAAGCATTACATTCAAAGTCATTGAATTTCATTTTAATGATGGGCTCCCAACCATCTTCTAACTTTCTAGGAATAGAAGTTTCAAGTTTTAGTTTCTCTTCTCTAGCTTTTATGAGAGCATTTGTAATATGTTTTGTAAAGGCTAAATTTATAGCACTAGCATTAGGACTTTTAGCAAGTTTTTGTAAGAACTTTATAACTTCAGAGATGTGGCAATCATCAAAATCTAAATAATTATGAGCTACAGCAATGGGATCATTGTTCCCAAGGTTGGAAAAAATTTCAGCAGTTTTATTACAAGCAGTTTCAGCAGTTTTAGCAATTTCAGGCAGTTTTGTACGCTTTGCACTAGGAGTAGAAACATTGCCAACACCAATTATCTTACCATTGATAGTAGGAGGTGCAGCAACATGTGAATCATTATCATTACTAATGGTGGTAATAGTCCAAACTTTAGCTACATTATTCTCTTTAGCTAGTTTTTCATTTTCTTCTCTATCCCACCTAGCACGCAATTCAGCCATTAATCTTATATTCTCATTAATTCTAACTTGGATGGCATTTGCTGTAGTAGTAATCTTATTATCAATATCATTATTAGGCATAACTTTCAATTTTAAAAGATTAACGTCAGAGGCAAGTCTATCAACTCTAGAAGCAATAATATCAATTTTATCAAGCTTTTCCTCAACAGATTTGTTAAAAGCAGTTTGTGTACTAATAAATTCTTTAAGCATAGCTTCAAGACCAGAGGGTACACTCCTATTATTGTTGTAAGAATTCCCATAAGAATTACCATAACCATTACCATTAGCAGAAGGATATGGCCTATAGTTATTACCCGAGTTGTTCCTATAAGCATTGTTGTTGAAATTATTATTTTTAATGAAATTCACATCAACATTTTCTTCTTGAGCAACCAATGAAGCTAAAGGAACATTATTTGGATCTACATTAGATCTACCATTCACAAGCATAGACATAATCACATCAATCTTATCACTCAAGGAAGAGGTTTCTTCAACATAATTTACCTTCTTACCTTGTGGAGCTCTTTCCGTGTGCCATTCAGAGTAATTTATCATCATATCATCAAGAAGTTTTGTAGCCGCCCCCAAAGTGATGGACATAAAGGTACCTCCAGCAGCTGAATCCAATAAATTCCGCGAAGAAAAATTTAGTCCTGCATAGAAGGTTTGGATGATCATCCAAGTAGTCAGTCCATGGGTTGGGCAATTCTTTACCAAAGTTTTCATTCTCTCCCATGCTTGAGCAACATGTTCAGTATCTAATTGCTTAAAATTCATTATGCTACTTCTCAAAGATATAATTTTAGCGGGAGGATAATATCTACCAATAAAAGCATCCTTACATTTAGTCCATGAATCAATACTATTCTTAGGCAAAGATAGCAACCAATCTTTAGCTCTTCCTCTTAATGAGAAAGGAAACACTTTCAATTTAATAATATCACCATCTACATCCTTATACTTTTGCATTTCACATAGTTCAACAAAATTATTAAGATGGGCAGCAGCATCATCAGAACTAACACCAGAAAATTGATCTCTCATAACCAGGTTCAGTAAAGCAGGTTTAATTTCAAAGAATTCTGCTGTAGTAGCAGGTGGAGCAATAGGTGTGCATAGGAAATCATTATTATTTGCGTTTGTGAAGTCACACAACTTAGTATTTTCAGGGTATTCATTTTAGCAACGGTAAATAAAACAAACTAGATAAAGTAAATGCAAGTAACTAATTTTTTTGTGTTTTTGATATAGAGAGCAAGACAGTAAATAAAGTAAAACTAGCAACTAATTTTTTTGTGTTTTGTTTAGGTGCAGCAAACAAAGTAGTAAATAAAATAAAGCAAGACAAAAACAAAATAAAGAGATTGAGAAGTGGAGACTCCCCTTGCAGCGTGTCTTGATCTCCCCGGCAACGGCGCCAGAAAAAGAGCTTGATGGCGTGTAACTCACACGTTCGTTGGGAACCCCAAGAGGAAGGTATGATGCGCACAGCAGTTTTCCCTCAGAAAGAAACCAAGGTTTATCGAACCAGGAGGAGCCAAGAAGCACGTTGAAGGTTGATGGTGGCGAAATGTGATGCGGCGCAACACCAGGGATTCGGCGCCAACGTGGAACCTGCACAACACAACCAAAGTACTTTGCCCCAACGAAACAGTGAGGGTGTCAATCTCACCGGCTTGCTGTAACAAAGGATTAACCGTATTGTGTGGAAGATGATTGTTTGCAAGAAAACAGTAAAACAAGTATTGCAGTAGATTGTATGCGATGTAAAGAATAGGACCGGGGTCCACAGTTCACTAGAGGTGTCTCTCCCATAAGATAAAAGCATGTTGGGTGAACAAATTACAGTCGGGCAATTGACAAATAGAGAAGGGCATAACAATGCATATACATGATATGATAAATATAGTGAGATTTAATTGGGCATTACGACAAAGTACATAGACCGCCATCCAACTGCATCTATGCCTAAAAAGTCCACCTTCAGGTTATCATCCGAACCCCTTCCAGTATTAAGTTGCAAGCAACAGACAATTGCATTAAGTATGGTGCGTAATGTAATCAACAACTACATCCTTAGACATAGCATCAATGTTTTATCCCTAGTGGCAACAGCACAACACAACCTTAGAACCTTCTGTCACGATCCCAGGTGTCAATGAAGGCATGAACCCACTATCGAGCATAAATACTCCCTCTTGGAGTTAAGAGCAAAAACTTGGCCAGAGCCTCTACTAATAACGGAGAGCATGCAAGATCATAGACAACACATAAACAATAGATTGATAATCACCATAACATAGTATTCTCTATCCATCGGATCCCGACAAACACAACATATAGTATTACGATAGATGATCTTGATCATGTTAGGCAGCTCACAAGATCCAACAATGAAGCACAATTAGGAGAAGACGACCATCTAGCTACTGCTATGGACCCATAGTCCAGGGGTGAACTACTCACTCATCACTCCGGAGGCGACCATAGCGGTGTAGAGTCCTCCGGGAGATGAATCCCCTCTCCGGCAGGGTGCCGGAGGCGATATCCTGAATCCCCGAGATGGGATTCGCGGCGGCGTCTCTGGAAGGTTTTCCGTATCGTGGCTCTCGGTACTGGGGTTTCGCGATGAAGGCTTTAAGTAGGCGGAAGGGCAACGTGGGGGCCACACGAGGCCCCACACCACAGGTCGGCGCGGCCGGGGCCGGGCGCGCCGCCCTATGGTGGCGGCGCCTCGTGGCCCCCTTCGACTCCTCTTCGGTCTTCTGAAGCTTCGTGCAAAAATAGGACCCCGGGCGTTGATTTCGTCCAATTCCGAGAATATTTCGTTACTAGGATTTAAACCAAAAGCAAAACAACAACGGCTCTTCGGCATCTTGTTAATAGGTTAGTTCCGGAAAATGCGTAAATACGACATATAATGTGCATAAAACATGTAGATATCATCAATAATGTAGCATGGAACATAAGAAATTATCGATACGTTGGAGACGTATCGGCAGTGGAGAAACATCGGGAGAGAGTTCCCGGATTTTGCAGGTGAGGCAAGGAACTTATGGTTTGGTCTAAGTACAGATGGCATGAATCCTTTTGGGGAGCAGAGCTGCAGTCACAGCACCTGGCCCGTGACTTTATGTATCTACAACCTTCCTCCTTGGTTGTGCATGAAGCGGAAGTTCATTATGATGCCAGTGCTTATCCAAGGCCCAAAGCAACCCGGCAACGATATTGATGTGTACCTAAGGCCATTAGTCGATGAACTTTTGGAGTTGTGGGCCAAACCAGGTGTACGTGTGTGGGATGAGCACACCGAGCAAGAATTTGACCTACGAGCGTTGCTATTCGTAACCATCAATGATTGGCCTGCTCTTAGTAACATTTCAGGACAGACGAACAAGGGATACAATGCATGCACACACTATTTAGATGAGACTGAAAGTAAATATTTGGGAAAAAGCAGAAAAGTTGTGTACCCGTACAATCGTCGTTTCCTTCCGCGCACGCATGCCTTAAGGAAAAAAGGCAAGCATTTCAATGGCGAAGCCTGTCCCCCGTAGTGGTGCTGATGTATTTGACATGGTCAAGGATTTAAATGTTATCTTTGGAAAGGGTCCAGGCAGTCGACCTGTTCCGAAAGACGCTGACGGACACGCGCCCATGTGGAAGAAGAAATCTATTTTTTGGGAGCTAGAATATTGGAAAGTCCTGGAAGTCCGCTCTGCAATCGACGTGATGCACCTGACCAAGAATCTTTGTGTGAATATTCTAGGTTTTCTGGGCGTGTATGGGAAGACAAAAGATACAACAGAAGCACGTGAGGACCAGGAACATCATAAAGGACGAGACGGCAATCATCCAGGGAAGTTTGAAGGGCCTGCCAGCTACGCTCTTACCAAACAAGAGAAGGAAATATTTTTTGAAGCCCTATTCAGTATCAAGGTTCCGTCTGGTTTCTCGTCGAATATAAAGGAAATAGTAAATATGAAGGAGAAAAAAATTCCAGAATCTAAAGTCCCATGACTGTCACGTGCTTATGACACAGTTGCTTCCGTTGCATTGAGGGGACTTCTACCAGAAAATGTTCGACTAGCCATTGTGAAGATATGTGCATTCCTCAACGCAATTTCTCAGAAGGTAATGGATCCAGAAACTTTGTCAGGGTTACAGGCTGATGTGGTCGAATGTCTTGTCAGCTTCGAGTTGTTGTTCCCACCATCCTTCTTCAATATTATGACGCACCTCCTCGTTCACCTAGTTGAAGAGATTAGAATTCTCGGTCCTGTATTTCTACACAATATGTTCCCCTTCGAGAGGTTCATGGGAGTCTTAAAGAAATATGTTCATAACCGCGCTAGGCCGGAAGGAAGTATCTCAAAGGGCTACGGAACTGAGGAGGTCATTGAGTTTTGTGTTGACTTTCTTCCTGACCATAAGCCGATTGGTGTTCCTGAATCTCGGTATGAGGGGAGGCTGACTGGAAAAGGCACACTAGGAAGGAAAGCAAAGGTGTGCAGGGACAAGATTTCTTTCAATCAAGCACACTACACAGTTCTATACAATTCCAGCTTGGTGGCTCCGTACATCGAGAAACACAAGAATGTTTTACGAGAAATAAACCCGGGCCAGCCCGAGTCCTTGATTACACATCAACACGTGAATACCTTCGGCAGTTGGTTGCAAAGACATCTCATGAATACCACTGTTGTAGAGCAGTTGTACTTGTTGGAGGTGCAGAATGACCGGATGGCCGAGTTCCAACGCCAACTTGACCAGCAGCAGCGGGAGATTCAGCAGCAGCAGCGGGAGATTAATGAACTAAAAGGACAGCGCCAGCCAGATAATACCGCCGGCATATCTCAGCGGCGAGACAGCAGCGTGGCCGACTTGGAGGCCCCGCCTTTAAAAATGATAGATGGCGGTCCTGGCGACCCCGTGGATGGAATCAAGGAGCAAACACCTTGTGATCTCCATGAGGTGTTCAGGAACTTATCTGTTAAGGTGGCGGTCGGCTATGTCTTACCTGCATTTGGAGCTGAAGGTGAGCCGGCAACATGGCATGGCAATGAGATTCCAGCTGGCTATGCTCGTGTCGGGGTGGATTCAGTTGTACCGTCGTGGGAGACATTGCAGCTCGAAATCCCTGGAGGTGATGGGGGGGTTACACTCGGAGAGGTGCTGGGAGAAATCATTGTCTGGGAAAAGAAGAACTAGGCTGTAGGCTGGGTAGCAAAAGTACCGATCGTGAAAGCTAGGTTATGTTGACAGTAGGTTATCCTTGCGATCCCTCGACTCCCCCTTATATAGAGGGTGGAGCCGAGGGTTTCGTAATACACAAGTTACAGAGTCCGGGAGGGTTTCGTACCCAACCCGTAAGATTACAAATCTCTATCTTTCCTAATACAAACTATCTTTCCTTAACACTAAATGGGCTTCCAAGTCTTCTTATTCTTCGAGTCCTGGGCCTTTAGTAAACCCGGGTACCATCTTTGGCAGGCCCATTGGGGATGCCTATGTCAGTAGCCCCCGAGATTTTTCTTGAATCGAAGAATCAGGGAAAATCTCCAACTTTACTCATTACATAATCTTTCGATATGCATGATACGTCTTCAACGTATCGATAATTTCTTATGTTCCATGCTACTTTATTGATGATACCTACATGTTTTATGCACATTATATGTCATATTTATGCATTTTCTGGAACTAACCTATTAACAAGATGTCGAAGAGCCAGTTGCTGTTTTCTGCTGTTTTTGGTTTCAGAAATCCTAGTAAGGAAATATTCTCGGAATTGGACGAAACTTTCGCCCAGGGTCCTATTTTTGCACGAAGCTTCCAGAAGACCGAAGAGATAACGAAGTGGGGCCACGAGGCAGCCAGGGGACAGGGCGGCGCGGCCCAGGCCCTGGCCGCGCGGCCCTACCCCCTGGGCACCTCGTGTGGCCCCCGTGTTGCCCTTCCGCCTACTTAAAGTCTCCGTCGCGAAACCCCCGGTCGAGAGCCACGATACGGAAAACCTCGGAGAGACCGCCGCCGCGAATCCCATCTCGGGGGATTCAGGAGATCGCCTCCGGCACCCTGCCGGAGAGGGGATTCATCTCCCGGAGGACTCTACACCGCCATGGTCGCCTCCGGAGTGATGAGTGAGTAGTTCACCCTGGACCATGGGTCCATAGCAGTAGCTAGATGGTCGTCTTCTCCTTGTTGTGCTTCATTGTTGGATCTTGTGAGCTGCCTAACATGATCAAGATCATCTATCTGTAATACTATATGTTGTGTTTGTCGGGATCCGATGGATAGAGAGTACTATGATTATGGTAATTATCAATCTATTGTTTATGTGTTGTTTATGATCTTGCATGCTCTCCGTTATTAGTAGAGGCTCTGGCCAAGTTTTTACTCTTAACTCCAAGAGGGAGTATTTATGCTCGATAGTGGGTTCATGCCTCCATTAAATCTGGGACAGTGACAGAAAGTTCTAAGGTTGTGGATGTGCTGTTGCCACTAGGGATAAAACATTGATTCTATGTCTAAGGATGTAGTTTTCGATTACATTACGCACCATACTTAATGCAATTGTCTGTTGCTTAGCAACTTAATACTGAATGGGGTTCGGATGATAACCTGAAGGTGGACTTTTTAGGCATAGATGCGGTTGGATGGCGGTCTATGTACTTTGTCGTAATGCCCAATTAAATCTCACTATATTTATCATATCATGTATATGCATTGTTATGCCTTTCTCTATTTGTCAATTGCCCGACTGTAATTTGTTCACCCAACATGCTTTTATCTTATGGGAGAGACACCTCTAGTGAACCTGTGGACCCCGGTCCTATTCTTTACATAGCATACAATCTGCAATTGTGTTTACTGTTTTCTTTGCAAACATCTTCCACTCGATACGTTTAATCCTTTGTTACAGCAAGCCGGTGAGATTGACAACCTCATTGTTTCGTTGGGACAAAGTACTTTGGTTGTGTTGTGCAGGTTCCGCGTTGGCGCCGGAATCCCTGGTGTTGCGCCGCATCACATTTCGCGACCATCAACCTTCAACGTGCTTCTTGGCTCCTATGGTTCGATTAAACCTTGGTTTCATACTGAGGGAAACTTGCTTCTATACGCATCATACCTTCCTCTTGGGGTTCCCAACGGACGTGTACATCTACGCGTAACAAGCATAAATTTCTGGCGCCGTTGCCGGGGAGATCAAGACACGCTGCAAGGGGAGTCTCCACTTCTCAATCTCTTTACTTTGTTTTTGTCTTGCTTTATTTTATTTACTACTTTGTTTGCTGCACCTAAACAAAACACAAAAAAATTAGTTGCTAGTCTTACTTTATTTACTGTCTTGCTCTCTATATCAAAAACACAAAAAAATTAGTTACTTGCATTTACTTTGTTTACCTAGTTTACTTTTTGCTTATTGCATCATGTTTCCTTTTAATTTTACCACAAAAGACATACCGGTAGGACGTGGGTCCATAGTTGGGAGAAATAATATAGAAGAATTTTTCAATCATGTTAGTATCACTGAAGATTTTGAAGATAGACACTTGGTAGAACTTGCACCTACCTATGAAATTGCTGCTGCTGCTTTAGTTCGCATGTTGGAAACTAAATTTGTTAATCTCAATCCTATAATCCAACACATGTTTCTTACACTTGGTGATATGGAAGAAGGGGAAAAGAAAGATTTTGTTTTAGAAACCCTTCTTAGAGAATTTGGTGGTCTAGCAAGAGAGGCTAGAAAGGTTTTTGCTAAATTTAATATGCTAGGTTCTCATACCAATTTTATTGGTCTCCTTGAAAAAATGGACATGGATAGAATAAGGTACACTAATAACATTAATGATGGTGGGGAAATCAAAGCACCAATACCATGTAAACTCCTAGCTATGAATGATGCACTAGAAAATAACTATGCTTGGCTTGTTCCTGAAAATTTGTTCGATGAGAGTAGCAAGCCTAAGACTAATGAAAAGGGAGACGCTAAAACTTATATATCAAACATACTATGCTTGGTTGAGAAAACTCCCAACACCCCTGGTAATGATGTTGATGCTTCTACTCTCGATAATACTTGATTTGCACTTTCTGCGCCTAGCTGAAAGGCGTTAAAGAAAAGCGCTTATGGGAGACAACCCATGTTTTTACTACAGAATTTTTTTGTTTTGTTGAGTCTTGGAAGTTGTTTACTACTGTAGCAACCTCTCCTTATCATGTTTTTGTGCCAAGTAAAGTTTCTATGTCAAAGTTGATGTTATATTTGAGATCGCTGCGCAGAAACAGCATTGCTGTCTGTCACGAATCTGGGCACAGTTCTCTGTAGAAAATTCGAAAAATCTGCCAATTTACGAGCGTGATCCTCAGATATGTACGCAACTTTCATTAGTTTTGACTTTTTCCATTTGAGCAAGTCTGGTGCCAGCTTTAAATTCGTCTTTACGACTGTTCTTTTTTGACAGATTCTGCCTTTTATTTCGCATTGCCTCTTTTGCTATGTTGGATTTATTTCTTTGATCCATTAATGTCCAGTAGCATTATGCAATGTCCAGAAGTGAAAATAATGATTGTGTCACCTCTGAATGAGTGAATTATTAATTGTGCACTAACCCTCTAATGAGTTTGCTTGAAGTTTGGTGTGAAGGAAGTTTTCAAGGGTCAAGAGAGGAGAATGATATACTATGATCAAGAGGAGTGAAAGCTCTAAGCTTGGGGATGCCCCGTGGTTCACCCCTGCATATTCTAAGAAGACTCAAGCGTCTAAGCTTGGGGATGCCCAAGGCATCCCCTTCTTCATCGACAACATCATCAGGTTCCTCCCCTGAAACTATATTTTTATTCAATCACATCTTGTGTTCTTTACTTGGTTCGGTTTGTTTTTGTTTTTGTTTTTGTTTGAATAAAATGGATCCTAGCATTCACTTTGGGAGAGAGACACGCTCCGCTGTTGCATATGGACACATGTGTCCTTAGGCTTTACTCATAATGAAGCTTCTCCTTCGTTAAATTGTTATATGGTTGGAATTGGAAAATGCTACATGTAGTAATTCTAAAATGTCTTGGATAATGTGATACTTGGCAATTGTTGTGCTCATGTTTAAGCTCTTGCATCATATGCTTTGCACCCATTAATGAAGAAATACATAGAGCTTGCTAAAATTTGATTTGCATATTTGGTCTCTCTAAGGTCTAGATAATATCTAGTATTGAGTTTTGAACAACAAGGAAGACGGTATAGAGTCTTATAATGTTTACAATATGTCTTTTATGTGAGTTTTGCTGCACTTGTTCATCCTTGAGTTTGCTTCAAATAACCTTGCTAGCCTAAACCTTGTATCGAGAGGGAATACTTCTCATGCATCCAAAATCCTTGAGCCAACCACTATGCCATCTGTGTCCACCATACCTACCTACTACATGGTATTTCTCCGCCATTCCAAAGTAAATTGCTTGAGTGCTACCTTTAAAATTCCATCATTCACCTTTGCAATATATAGCTCATGGGACAAAATAGCCTTAAAAACTATCGTAGTATTGAATATGTACTTATGCACTTTATTTTATTAAGTTGCTTGTTGTGCGACCCTTCTGGGAACGCCATCAACTATTGTTGAATATCATGTGAGTTGCTATGCATGTCCGTCTTTGTCGAAGGATCTATCATTTTAGTGGTTGGAGCATGCAAAATTGTTAGAGAAGAACATTGGGCCGCTAACTAAAGCCACGAATCATGGTGGAAGTTTCAGTTTTGGACATATATCCTCAATCTCATATGAGAATAAAATTTGTTGCTACATGCTTATGCATTTAAGAGGAGTCCATTATCTGTTGTCCATGTTGTCCCGGTATGATGTCTAAGTTGAGAATAATCAAAAGCGAGAAATCCAAAATGCGAGCATTCTCCTTAGACCTTTGTACAGGCGGCATGGAGGTACCCCTTTGTGACACTTGGTTGAAACATGGCATGCGAAGATCCGGTAGTCCAAGCTAAGTAGGACGAGGTGCGGGCACTATTAGTATACTATGCATGAGGCTTGCAACTTGTAAGATATAATTTACATAACTCATATGCTTTATTACTACCGTTGACAAAATTGTTTCATGTTTTCAAAATAAAAGCTCTAGCACAAATACAGCAATCGATGCTTTCCTCTTTGAAGGACCATTCTTTTACTTTTATTGTTGAGTCAGTTTACCTATCTCCTTCCACCTTAAGAAGCAAACACTTGTGTGAACTGTGCATTGATTCCTACATACTTGCATATTGCACTTGTTATATTACTTTATGTTGACAATATCCATGAGATATACATGTTATAAGTTGAAAGCAACCGCTGAAACTTAATCTTCCTATGTGTTGCTTCAACACCTTTACTTCGATTTATTGCTTTATGAGTTAACTCTTATGCAAGACTTATTGATGCTTGTCTTGAAGTACTATTCATGAAAAGTCTTTGTCATATGATTCACTTGTTTACTCATGTCATTACCTTTGTTTTGATCGCTGCATTCATTACATATGTTTACAAATAGTATGATCAAGATTATGATGGCATGTCACTTCAGAAATTATCTTTGTTATCGTTTTACCTGCTCGGGACGAGCAGAACTAAGCTTGGGGATGCTGATACGTCTCCAACGTATCGATAATTTCTTATGTTCCATGCTACTTTATTGATGATACCTACATGTTTTATGCACATTATATGTCATATTTATGCATTTTCTGGAACTAACCTATTAACAAGATGCCGAAGAGCCAGTTGCTGTTTTCTGTTTTTGGTTTCAGAAATCCTAGTAAGGAAATATTCTCGAATTGGACGAAACTTTCGCCCAGGTCCTATTTTTGCACGAAGCTTCCGGAAGACCGAAGAGATAACGAAGTGGGGCCACGAGGCAGCCGGACAGAGGGCGGCCCGGCCCGGGGCCGCGCGGCCCTACCCCGGGCACCTCGTGTGGCCCCCGCGTTGCCCTTTCGCCTACTTAAAGTCTCCGTCGCGAAACCCCCAGTATCGAGAGCCACGATACGGAAAACCTTCCAGACGCCGCCGCGAATCCCATCTCGGGGGATTCAGGAGATCGCCTCCGCACCCTGCCGGAGAGGGGATTCATCTCCCGGAGGACTCTACACCGCCATGGTCGCCTTCGGAGTGATGAGTGAGTAGTTCACCCTGGACCATGGGTCCATAGCAGTAGCTAGATGGTCGTCTTCTCCTTGTTGTGCTTCATTGTTGGATCTTGTGAGCTGCCTAACATGATCAAGATCATCTATCTATAATACTATATGTTGTGTTTGTCGGGATCCGATGGATAGAGAGTACTATGATTATGGTAATTATCAATCTATTGTTTATGTGTTGTTTATGATCTTGCATGCTCTCCGTTATTAGTAGAGGCTCTGGCCAAGTTTTTACTCTTAACTCCAAGAGGAGTATTTATGCTCGATAGTGGGTTCATGCCTCCATTAAATCTGGGACAGTGACAGAAAGTTCTAAGGTTGTGGATGTGCTGTTGCCACTAGGGATAAAACATTGATTCTATGTCTAAGGATGTAGTTGTCGATTACATTACGCACCATACTTAATGCAATTGTCTGTTGCTTAGCAACTTAATACTGAATGGGGTTCGGATGATAACCTGAAGGTGGACTTCTTAGGCATAGATGCGCTTGGATGGCGGTCTATGTACTTTGTCGTAATGCCCAATTAAATCTCACTATATTTATCATATCATGTATATGCATTGTTATGCCTTTCTCTATTTGTCAATTGCCCGACTGTAATTTGTTCACCCAACATGCTTTTATCTTATGGGAGAGACACCTCTAGTGAACTGTGGACCCCGGTCCTATTCTTTACATAGCATACAATCAATTGTGTTTACTGTTTTCTTTGCAAACATCTTCCACTCGATACGTTTAATCCTTTGTTACAGCAAGCCGGTGAGATTGACAACCTCACTGTTTCGTTGGGACAAAGTACTTTGGTTGTGTTGTGCAGGTTCCGCGTTGGCGCCGGAATCCCTGGTGTTGCGCCGCATCACATTTCGCGACCATCAACCTTCAACGTGCTTCTTGGCTCCTCTTGGTTCGATTAAACCTTGGTTTCATACTGAGGGAAACTTGCTTCTATACGCATCATACCTTCCTCTTGGGGTTCCCAACGGACGTGTACATCTACGCGTAACAATGCAAACACTATTTTGTACAGGGATAACGGTAGTTGGGGCTAGTTCATCTGACGGATCACGTACTAGTTAACTGCTCTAGTGGCAATCCGCAAAAACCTACTTCAAGATCACGTCCCCGGACATGATCTCGGACTGGTGTAAACTTCGACAGGTGCCGCTTAAGGTCTTACCATTCTGTCGAGTCCCAGTCATATTTTATTGGGTACCTAACGCGTCCGTTAGGATTTTCTTCGTATCGTTGATACGGAAAAAAGTAGCAATCCGCCGTCAGAGACGGTGCCACGCCGCTCAGAACGGATCTGGGGTCTTACCTTCGCAAAGTTTTGCGGCATTCAGAGATTTTGTCGCGACTTTTAGCGCTCTGAGAATATATTGTCGAGTGCTTTTCGGCTGTTGGAATAGCACATTTTATCGAGTCATATTTGATGACTTATTTTGCCTTCCCGATGGGAGTATATGTAGAGTTATCTTTGTAACTCGAAATATATTCACTTCGGTTTCTTTATTTTAATCAAGATTCATCGGGTACGCGACCAGCGTTCCCGATGGGAGTAGCCCCCGAGGCTACAGCCAAGAACTTGTGCTTGGGTGTAGGCTCCACAGATTAGTATCCTCTGCCGCTATATTTATAATCTTTCTCGATATTTTTGTATCTATCGGGTGCGCGACCAGCGCTCCCGATGGGAGTAGCCCCCGAGGCTATGAACAAATGCTTGCATTTGGTCATAGGCTCTCACCATTTCTATCTTGTCATACTCGAAATTTTCTATTTTTCCAAAGTAGCCCCCGAGCGTTTGGGCAAAAACTTGTATTTGATCAAAGGCTCCCGAAATAATCTTGCGTTGTCGATAATCTCTCCAAGCTTCATAGTCGAGCTTTTCTTTTACCTTGATGACGTCGTTGCTGATGATAGCCACGATTTCTGTTTTGGAAACATGCGAGAACCGCTTCTCTCACTGCCTTGTGGGTCCAAATTCCTTATCTGATTGACACGTCGTGCTAGTGGGGGACACATGTTCTCCACTTTTCCTGGCACACGTTCCGTAACCTCGTCCATGTTAAAATACTTTTTTACCCTTGTATTCTCGTGGCTGTCATCTACCACATCTCTTTTCCATCCAACGGTCCAACGTTTCGCCGCACCCCTATATAAGATCTTCTTCTTCTTCCTCGAGCACTCCTGCTCACGCCGTTCTCCCCTCTGCAAAATCTTCTCCTGCGCCCCAGAACTTCTTGCGCTCATCTTCTCCAAGCTGCACACCTACGCCATTGTTGATGCCACCGCGTCGTTTGATCAAGCACAGCACGCCTGAATCATCAATGGCCGCCGCAGATCTGGGGACCGCAGAATGGGAAAGGTCCAAGATCACCAACCAAGACATCAATCTCCTGAAGAAGCTGGGGATTAGCAAGAAACCCAAGGCGGTGTGCTTCCCCAGTGAAGAAAGCTACCCAACCCCTCCAATGGGGTATCGGGTAAGTTTCGTCGATCATCTCATCCGCGGTCTTTCCGCCCCCATTCACCCTTTTCTTCGAGGATTGCTTTTTGTTTACGGTCTCCAACTTCACCATCTCACGCCCAACTCAATCCTCCATATCTCCATCTTCATCACCCTTTGCGAGGCCTTCCTTGGTGTCCAGCCTAACTGGGCATTATGGAAGCGCATTTTCTTTTGTCGCCGTAATGGCTCTCCCAATGTCGCCTATAATATAGGCGGCGTTGTTATTTCCATTCGCTCCTCAGTCAATTACTTCGACGTCAAACTCCCTGACTCCGTTCAAGGGTGGCGCAAGAAGTGGTTGTATATTCGGGAAGAGAACCATGGATGTGCTGAAGACAATATCCCTCCTTTCGATGGTGCCGAGAAAATTCTTCGCCGCCGTTCTTGGGATGCAGAGGCTACCGAAGAGGAAAGAGCTTCGACAGAGGCCTTGATGACTCGCATCCATGAGTTGCAGAATACTCGTGGCAAAGAATTGTCTGGTATTCAAATTACAGCGTATTTCCTTAGAACCAGAGTGCAGCCTCTTCAGGCTCGCAAAAACCCTCTCTGGAATTATGCTGGCGATGAAGACACAGATCGTTTGTCGACAAATTTGGAAATCAAGGACTTGGAGAGGCTTGTCCGAAAAATCTCGTCTCTCAACAAAAAAGATCCTATCCCTTCCTCTTGTCGTGTAAAACCATACAGCGCCACCAATGCGCTTCCTAAGGTAAACATTGTCGCTTAATTTGTTATTGCCTTGCTATTTTTATTGTTACTCCTTTTTTGACATCTTCCCTTATTTTTATATAGGACCATCCAAATCTTGTTTCGCTTCCTCCCCTTCCTGAAGGTGGAGAAGTCGAAGAAAGGGCCGTTATCTCCGACGATAACCAAGATGCCCCCTCTTTTGTGAATGAACCCGCAGAGTCTCGAAAATCTGCGGGATCTGATGAAAAGGAGGGTGCCTCTGAAGCCACATCGGCACAATCTCCTCCTCCTGCTGTTTCTCCGAAGAACAAAAGGAAAAGGAATGATGCCGAGGATTCCGGCACCTCCAAACCCGAAGAAGTTGTTCCTTCACGCCAGAAGGCAGCTTATGATCCATATCTCGAGACCCTCATCAGTTCGTAAGTCCTCTCTCCCTCTTGTTTTATTGCACTTGAAGATTTTTGTCTATCTTGCTTTTTATGTTGTCAACATTTAATCGTAGTGATGATGAAGAAGAAGTACCAGCTCCTGATGTGGCTGCTCGAACGAGTACGTCACATACACTAGTCGCCTCGGAGACGCCAGTTGAAGGAGAAGAAACTCCTCAACAAAACGTCGGCACTGCTACTCCTCCTTCAAGCCCCCTTGTCCCTTCTCCAAAAAGGGCAAGGATTGAAACAATCCCGGAGCCTACTCTCCAATTGAGTAGCTCCTCTAACCCTCTCTTGGATGATGTAAGTTCTTAATTTGCTTGTTACTGTCTATATTTCCTCCGTTTGCTTCTGCTTGGCATCATTTTTCCCATACCGACGTTTTCTTTTCTTTGTCCTTCCTTGACAGCCTACGATCAAAGAGCTTCTTCGCATTGGTGCCCAATTCATTGGGTACCGTGAATATGCTAGTAAGGCTGAAGGTAAGGCCTGGCTACTTCTTTTTTCTTCTGCTTTCTTACTCCTTTGTTGTCGACGTTTTTAACTAATGTCAACTTTCTCGGCAGAAAAACTGGCAGAAGTCAACGAGCGTGCCAATACACTTGCTCAAAAATTAGAGCAAAGTGAAGAGGCTCGTAAGAAGGCCGAGTCAGATGCCGTTCAAGCTAGGCGAGAAGCTGACAAAGCCAAGGCCGACGCTGCTGGTGTCGAAGATCTTAGGAAACGTCTTCACGATGCCGAGACTTCGTTAAGCGAGCACATAACTGCACAATCTGCTCGTGAAGAAGCGATCCTTAAGCGTCTAAGGACGCAAAATCGTCGCTTTGTCAGTAAGTATCTGAACCACTTCATATCCTTTAGATTCTTCTTTTCTGCACTCATTTGTTGATCGGAATTTTTTTATTTCGACAGATAAGACTTCTCAGGAATTTGAGCTTGAAGATCCCGACAATGATCCTCTTCTTGACGCCGTTTCGTTCCTTGAATTTCATGGAACAGAAGCACGTGATGGCATTGATGAAGCTAGGACAGGGCTGTCGCGGCTCTTCCCCTACTTCTTCCCGAAGAAAGAGGAACCCGCGACTTTCCTTGCTCTTGCCAAGTGTTTTAATCCACCCGAAGATCTTGGACTGAAGATGCGTCATGAAAATATGAAGGTTGCCGTTGAAAGCACTGTTGCCTTGGTTGCTGATAGTCAACAGACCATCGACTGGGCGAAAGTGGGCAACACGGAGCAGATAGAACAAGCAAAATGGCGATCATTGATCAAGGCGGCAAAGCTGAACACGAAGAAAATCCTGTCTTATCTCGGGATCAAGCCATCTTCAACTCCTAGCTCATCAAGGCCGGAGGTCTAGTTGAATGCTCCTTTGCTTTGTTTTTCTTCTTAGTTTACCTCCTTCTTTTGGTACTGCCGCCATAGTGCTCCTGGCGATGATTAGGTCTTCTAGAGGTCCTTCTTTTGTAACAGACATGTATATATTATGAGAATGAATGGAAATTTATCTTTGTCTCAATGATTGATGTCGACATTTATTTTTTCAGTTAATTTTTGACAACTATACGTCAACTCCTGGTCCTTCCGAAGTTTTCCCTTCGTTCCTTCCGAAGAAAACCCCTGTCGCTGTTAATTTTGTTGACGATTCTGCGAGTAAGGATTCGGCAGAAGAGTTGGAAGAACTTCGAGGACAACTCCAATCCATGAAGAAGCAATCACTTATGCTTATGGAACAATCCAGGAAATCTTCGGAAAGGGAAAAAATTGCGCTCCAACAAGCTCAAGATGCCATAACTGAAAAGGACGCTGCTGTTGCTGAAGCTACTGCAGCTACAACCCGCGAAAAATGCTTCAACTGCTGACAGATGCGAGCTTGGACATGGCAGGTATGCTTCATTATCATTGTCGTGCTTTTTCTTTTCCTTTTTACTTGTCTTCTCTTTGCTCACTGGTTCTTGTAAAAAATAGGTTCTTTTTTGGATGCTACTACTGAAGATGAGCGTGTCGAAGCTCGATCCAATGTACTTCTTCGTCTTGCCAAAGATCATGGTTCAAGTTTTTGGGGCACACCTGAACGAACTCGCCAGATTGTCAGGTTTCAGGATCGCGCACTCCAGGTTCGCGATTATCTTGACTTCTGTACAAGGACTCTATCTCTGGTCTATGGCACTATGTTTCCTCGGAACAAGATGCCAGAGACTCTTCCTGCTTTAATGGATAAGTTTCGGGATGCTCCTCGGATCCACGGCTTTGTGCGGGCCCAATTGGCTGCTGGCGCAAGATTTGCTATGATTATGATAAAGATCTGCTACCCGAAGTTAGACGTGGGGCAAATTGTTCCAAAGTGTTTGGCCAAGATGTCGAAGAGGAAAAGAAGCTTCGGCAAATATGATGATATTGTTACTCCTGTTGCCGAAGACATGATGGATGAACTTCTTCGGATGGATTCCGAATTCTTCGTGAAGGGCAGCTACGCTGAGCATAGCACTCGTGCTGTAAATAATGAGCGCTTAACCATAGACAATATATTGGGAAATCCTTGAAGATAAACTTGTTCCGAAGATTGTTTCTTGTGTATATGATCTGTATTGTAAAGTCACTATATTTTTATTTTTACCGCCAAGCCCCCGGGCGTTTTGATTGCAGTATTTTTGTTTTTATAATGCGAGGTTGTCCCAAGGCAAAATAAATTATACTTTGTACTATTTTTGCGGGTATGAGTCTCCGAGCTTTATATTGACCGCTATTTTGTCGATATTTTTATCTTGGCGAGGTACTTTATACCAAGGCGAGATATTTTTTGCGAGTTGTATTTGTCGACACTGTGTATATATATATTGTAGCGTTTAGGAAGAAGCCCCCGAGAAAAGATATATAATTCCACTATCTTTATTATATTGTAGCACCGAGCCCGCCTCATTAAAAACCTTTTCCGGCCCCACTCGGTGCCCCGAAAAGGAAAAGAGTCTGAACACTCGCGGGCGTTTCAGTACATTTTATGTTTACAGAGGAGACTATATTTCGGCATCTAAGCGTAAAACGCCTGAGCTGCGCCACATTCCAAGGATTTGGCTCGGCAATCCCCGTCTTCTTGTCCTTGATTCTGTATGCTCCTCCTTCGATTACTTCTACGATGTAGGGTCCAAGCCATGGTGACTCGAGTTTTTCATTTGATTGAGTCGCAAAACCAAATCGCCAACTTGGAAGGATCTTGGCCGCAATCGTCGACTGTGGTAGTTTTTCAAGTCCTGTTGGTATTTGGCGACTCTTGACAGGACTTCGTCTCGAGCTTCATCAAGTGCATCGACATCATCCTCCAAAGCTTTTCTCGAAGTTTCTTCATCATATTCTGTGACTCTTGGAGAATCATGCTCTATTTCGATCGGCAGGACTGCTTCGGCTCCATGGACCAGAAAGAACGGCGTTTCCTGCGTCGCCGTATTTGGTGTTGTTCGAATACTCCACAACACACTTGGCAACTCCTCCGGCCAAGTATGCCGAGCTTTTTCCAATGGTCCTAGCAGGCGCTTCTTGATACCATTGCAGATGATGCCATTGGCCTTCTCGACTTGACCGTTGGTCTGTGGATGTGCAACAGACGCAAAACTCAATTTGATGCCCACTTCTGCGCAGTATGCTTTGAACTCCTTAGACGTAAAATTGCTGCCGTTATCTGTGACAATGCTGTGAGGGACTCCAAATCTAAAGACGATGCTTTTCACGAACTTGATCGCCGACGCGCCATCCGGTGAATTTATCGGCTTTGCTTCTATCCATTTAGTAAATTTGTCGACAGCAACGAGCATATACTCATATCCTCCTGGCGAAGCTTTGTGTAGTTTTCCCACCATGTCGAGACCCCATTGAGCAAAGGGCCAAGATAGTGGGATTGGCATAAGTTCTGCTGCGGGAGAGTGAGGTTTGGCGGCAAATCTTTGGCACGCGTCGCAAGTTCTCACTATTTCCTTTGCGTCCTCGATTGTTGTTAACCAATAAAATCCTGCTCTGAAAACTTTAGCCGCGATAGCTCGGCTGCTCGCGTGGTGCCCGCATATTCCTTCGTGCACATCTTTCAGATGATTCTTCCTTCTTCGGGTGTAACACATCTCTGTAGCACGCCCGAAATGCTTCGTTTGTACAACTCCCCTTTTACCACAGTAAAAGCTTTTGATCTCCTAATTATTCGCCTTGCTTCAACTGGGTCGTCGGGTATTGTTTTCCTTAGGATGTATGATATATAGGCCTGCATCCATGGAATTTGCACCATCATGACTAGCTCCTGTTCCTCTTCTTCTTCTACTGGGTCTTTGGTGGTACTCGAGGATTTCTCTTTTTTCTCCTTCTTTATTTTCGCTGGCTTTGTTGATCTCTCGCTTATCTCTTCCCAAAACACGCCTGGAGGGATCGCGAGACATTGTGACCCGATGTTTGCAAGAACATCGGCTTCATCGTTACTCAGCCTGCTGATGTGGTTTACCTCGCATCCGTCAAACAATTTTTCCAGCTCATTGTACACCTCTTTGTATGCTATCATACTTTCGTTGACTGCATCACATTGGTTCATAACTTGATGTGCCACCAATTGTGAGTCGCCGAAGATTTTCAATCGGGTTGCACCGCAAGCTTTTGCCATCTTCATCCCGTGTATGAGAGCTTCATATTCTGCTTCGTTGTTAGACGCGTTTGGGAACGTCATCCGTAAAACATATTTCAACTTATCGCCTTCAGGTGATACTAATATCACGCCTGCTCCAGCACCTTCCAATCGTTTGGACCCGTCGAAGTTCATGGTCCAAGTTCTCGATAAATCTGGAGGCCCCGTGTTTTGTAGCTCCATCCACTCTGCAATGAAATCTGGTAGAACCTGCGATTTTATTGCCTTTCTTTTTTCATACGTGATGTCCCGAGGGGAAAGTTCTATTCCCCAAAGGGAGACACGACCCGTAGCTTCTGGGTTGTTCAATATGTTTGACAAAGGAGCTTCATTGACCACTATTATCGGGTGCGCCGAAAAGTAATGTCGCAATTTTCTTGCTGTCGTGAATACTCCATACGCCAGTTTCTGATATTGCGGGTACCGCTGTTTTGAAGGCGACAATACTTCGCTGATGAAATATACTGGCCTCTGAACTCCATGAAGCTTTCCTTCTTCTTCTCTTTCTACTACTAGGGCTGTGCTGACCACCTGAGGTGTGGCTGCAATGTATAAAAGGAGGGGTTCTTTCTCTTTAGGCGCCACCAAGATTGGTGGTGTCGAAATTGTCCGCTTGAGGTTCTCGAAGGCCCTATCTGCTTCCTCGTTCCATTGAAAATTTTCCCCTGTTTGATCCGTAGAACGGCAATGCCTTTTCTCCTAGCCTGGCGACGAATCTGCTTAAAGCTGCGACTCGCCCCGTTAGCTGTTGTATTTCTTTCAACTTTGTTGGCTTTCTCATAGTAACGATGGCCTGGATTTTTTCGGGATTAGCTTCAATCCCCCTTGCTGATACTAAGAACCCGAGAAGTTCTCCTGCAGGAACTCCAAAAGAGCACTTTGTCGGGTTCAACTTGAGGCAGAACTTGTCGAGGTTGTCGAAGGTTTCCTTCAAATCTTCGATCAGAGTCGACCCTTTCTTTGATGTTATCACGACATCGTCGATGTAGACTTGCACATTTTTTCCAATCTGTGTTGCTAGGCACTTCTGCATCATCCGCTGATATGTTGCTCCCGCGTTTTTTAAACCAAAGGGCATTGTTTTGTAGCAAAACACGCGTAAGGTGTTATGAACGCTGTCTTGGCTTCATCTTCTTCTTTTAATCTGATCTGGTATAACCAGACGCGTCCAAAAAGGAAAGACGTTCGCATCCTGCCGTGGAGTCGATGATTTGATCGATCCTTGGGAGGGGAAAGTGATCCTTAGGACAATGTTTATTGACACACGTAAAGTCGACACACATGCGAAGGACTTTTGTGTGTTTCTTCGGCACCATCACTGGGTTGGATACCCACGTGGCTTCTGTAGATATTTCTTTAATAAAACCAGCATCTTTGAGTCGATCTATTTCTGATAACATAGCTTTGCGGTTGGGTTCCGAGAAACGCCGCAAAGGTTGCTTGATTGGTCTTGCGAGAGGATCCAAATTGAGGTGGTGCTCGGCAAGTTCCCTGGGTACTCTGGCATGTCAGCTGGACACCATGCGAAGATTTTCCAGTGCTCACGGAGGAACTCGACGAGCGCGCTTTCCTATGCGATATCCATGTTTGCTGCGATGGATGTCGTTTTCTTTGGGTCTGTCGGGTGGATCTGTACCTCTTTTGAATCCTTGGTTGTGTTAAAAGTTGGCTCTTTAGAAGACCTCCCTACCTCTGGCAGCACATCATAATCAGTGAACCTTGGCGCCATATATTCTGCTTGCATCCCGAAAGTTTCTGACAGTCGATGAAAATCCTTGTCGCATTTATCAGATAACGCGAAACTTCCTTTGATTGTGATAGGTCCCTTGGGCCCGGGCAACCTCCACAACAGATATGTATAGTGCGGCACTGCCATGAACCTGGCATACGCTGGTCGTCCCTAACAAGAGCGTGATATTGCGATGGGAAATCCACAACTTCAAACTCCAAATTCTCTATCCTGTAATTTTCTCGGGTTCCAAACTGAACGTCGAGATTGATCTTGCCCAGCGGATAACTTGGCTTCTCTGGTGTGATCCCGTGGAAACGTGTATCGGTTGGTTTCAGGTTTGCCAAGGATATGTTCATCTTCCTCAATGTATCTGCATACATAAGGTTTAAGCTGCTGCCGCCATCTATGAAACTCTCGACACGTCGAAACCAGCAATTACGCGGGTAGGATGAGTGCCGATTGTCCCGGTCGAGGAACTTGCCGCGGATGATCCGCGATTGTGAAGCCGATGTCTTGCCCCGACCAATTTAAGTACTCAACGTTGGTGGAGGCATCTTTTCGCCATGAACACTTGTCGTGAGATTACCTTTTGCGCCCTGTTAGATGGCCTAGCTTTCTGAATCATTGAGACCGCACCGTTGGAATTAGGATCAACATATGGAGGTGGGTGTGGTGCTGCCGCTATTCTGAGCTGGTGCCGATTTTCGTCCGTGATTGCGGGAGGAGGTGGAAGGTGGATCTCACTCCTTGGCCCCTGAGGATTTCTGTTCATTGCTTGGGCATTTGCAATTCCTGCGGCTCGCAACATTGCCTGAAAATTTCGGCAGTCTTTCTGGAGATGTCCTGACTGCCTCTTTCCATTGTTGTCGAGATAAAAGTGCATTTGACACGGACCGTTCATCATCTCCTCGGGGGACACATAAGGTCTTTGAAACCTTGGTCCACTGTTTTGCCTGTTGCCGCGAGAATCACCTCTATTGTCGCCTTGTTGCTCATTACTCCTTTGATAGTCATCTCGACTATTCCCTCCAGGATTTCCCCGAAAGCCAGCCGATATATGGCCAGGAGCGTCGTTGTTGTAGAACTGGCGAGAAAATCGCCTTCTATTTTGATAATTTCGACCACGATCCTCTTCTGGCGATCTGTGTCGCTTGTTGTATATCGCGTCTTCTCCATCTGCCCACTTATTAGCTATCTCCATTAGTGCTGATATGGTCTTAGGGTTAGTTCTCCCTAAGTCCTCGACGAAATCTCCTCGCCGAATTCCTGCCACGAACGCATCTATTGCTCTCTCGTCAGATATATCCTCTGCCGAGTTTTTTATGATATTCCACCGCTGTATATATTTTCTCATCGACTCATCGTGTCTCTGTCGACACGCCCTCAATTCTTCCAATGACGCAGGTTTCTTGCAGGTGGATCGAAAGTTTCTTACGAAGATATCCTCGAAATTATCCCAGCTGTCGATGGAGCCTGGGGGAAGTTTCTTTATCCAAGATCTTGCAGCACCACTCAAGTGAACTTGGATACTTTGCATAGCTGTTGCTCTGGTTCCTCCTACCAGCTTCACCATCTCGAGATAATCCACGAGCCAATCCTCGGGATCCTGCAGGCCGTCGAATTTCTTGAAATTCTCGGGTAACTTGAACCCTTTTGGGACTCGAGTCTTTCGAACTCTTCTCGTAAAGCACGGGAGTCCACACATATCTTCGTCGGCAACTTCTGGTGAGTGCTGACGTTCCCTTCTTTCTTGTCGCGCTCTATCCACCCTTACTTGAACTGCTGTATCTCTTGCTCCACTTGTTCTCGGTGGATCTTGAACCGTTGTAGCGGGTCGTGGACTATTTTGCCTAGGATTTCCTTCGGGAGGCGTGGCTGCAAACGCTGTTCCCATAACTCCTACTCCAGCCATTGCCATATTGAACAATGGTTCTCTCGGGTCCCCAGGAGGTGGTCTGGACGCGAGGATGTAAGCTTGCGTTGCCATGTAACCTGCTTCTGGCGTTTTCGGGATGATATTTCCCCTTGTATCAATCGTCATGAAAGACATGTCGAGGTTTTGAATTATATTTCCTCTCTCTGCTTCAGGTATATTTTGCAGCCGAGATCTCGCTCTCCTTCGAGCCTCTCTATGGCTATCTCCCGAAGTTTCTGATTGTCGACTGAGCTCTGCTCGACGCCTGCTGGATGATACGTCTCCAACGTATCGATAATTTCTTATGTTCCATGCTACTTTATTGATGATACCTACATGTTTTATGCACATTATATGTCATATTTATGCATTTTCGGAACTAACCTATTAACAAGATGCCGAAGAGCCATTCCTGTTTTCTGTGTTTTGGTTTCAGAAATCCTAGTAAAGAAATATTCTCGGAATTGAAACTTTCGCCCAGGGTCCTATTTTTGCACGAAGCTTCCGTAAGACCGAAGAGCTAACGGGGGCCACGGCGGCCAGAGGGGAGGCCGGCGCGGCCCAGGCCCCGGCCGCGCCGACCTCCCTGGGCCCTCGTGTGGCCCCCGCGTTGACCCTCCGCCTACTTAAAGCTTCCGTCGCGAAACCCCCCCGAGAGCCACGATACGGAAAACCTTCGAGAGCGCGCCGCGAATCCCATCTCGGGGGATTCTGGAGATCGCCTCCGGCACCCTGCCGGAGAGGGGATTCATCTCCCGGAGGACTCTTCATCGCCATGATCGCCTCCGGAGTGATGAGTGAGTAGTTCACCCCCTGGACCATGGGTCCATAGCAGTAGCTAGATGGTCGTCTTCTCCTTGTTGTGCTTCATTGTTGGATCTTGTGAGCTGCCTAACATGATCAAGATCATCTATCTCGTAATACTATATGTTGTGTTTGTCGGGATCCGATGGATAGAGAGTACTATGATTATGGTGATTATCAATCTATTGTTTATGTGTTGTTTATGATCTTGCATGCTCTCCGTTATTAGTAGAGGCTCTGGCCAAGTTTTTGCTCTTAACTCCAAGAGGGGGTATTTATGCTCGATAGTGGGTTCATGCCTTCATTGAATCTGGGATCGTGACAGTAGGTTCTAAGGTTGTGATGTGTTGTTGCCACTAGGGATAAAACATTGATGCTATGTCTAAGGATGTAGTTGTTGATTACATTACGCACCATACTTAATGCAATTGTCCGTTGCTTTGCAACTTAATACCGGAGGGGGTTCGGATGATAACCCGAAGGTGGACTTTTTAGGCATAGATGCAGTTGGATGGCGGTCTATGTACTTTGTCGTAATGCCCGGATTAAATGTCACTATATTTATCATATCATGTATATGCATTGTTATGCCTTTCTCTATTTGTCAATTGCCCGACTGTAATTTGTTCACCCAACATGCTTTTATCTTATGGGAGAGACACCTCTAGTGAACTGTGGACCCCGGTCCTATTCTTTACATAGCATACAATCTACTGCAATTGTGTTTTACTGTTTTCTTTGCAAACATCTTCCACTCGATACGTTTAATCCTTTGTTACAGCAAGCCGGTGAGATTGACAACCTCACTGTTTCGTTGGGACAAAGTACTTGGGTTGTGTTGTGCAGGTTCCGCGTTGGCGCCGGAATCCCTGGTGTTGCGCCGCATCACATTTCGCGACCATCAACCTTCAACGTGCTTCTTGGCTCCTCCTGGTTCGATTAAACCTTGGTTTCTTTCTGAGGGAAAACTTGCTACTGTGCGCATCATACCTTCCTCTTGGGGTTCCCAACGAACGTGTGAGTTACACGCCATCACTGGACGCGGAAGCTGCCTCTTTTCTCCTATTCAGGGATGCTGTCTGTTTTTCCAACTCTCTACTTACCCGAGCAAGTCTATATTGATATGCTTGTAGTTCTTGTACAGTAGCAGTGGTGGTCATTGGTTCTGAACCATCCATGGCTCTTGCAGCCCTATCCCACGCTGCTTGCGGGAGTTGGACTTTTGCTCGAGTTGAAGTCCCAGCATATTTAGTGCCTAAGCCTTTTCTGAGATCAGCGGGATCGATGTAAGGATTTCCCAAATCATCGAAAGCCTCTGACGTTTCTGGTTCTGATCGGCCTGCCTCTTCTATCGCATAGATCTGATGGTATTTTGCGTATTGATTTTTGTCAGGATTGGTGACACCATCATATAGAGTGGTGAAGACTTTCCGATGGTAGCAGATTTATCGATGAAGTTGAAGCTGTTGCTGTCGGAATCGCTGCTTATAAAGGAGTCCGCAGACGACTCGAAGGATGTGTTGCTGAAGATCTTGGCGAGCTTTCCGCTTGCCTTGCTGTCGACGAAGCGTGGCGACGAAAGCTCCCCGTCACTCGATGAAAAGTTAGAATCGACCGCTGAAAATTCCGACGAGATCGGAACTTCGAGACGGTAGGATCCTTCCTTGTTGACGCCAAATCAGAATTCTCCGAACGTCATGACGATGGGCTCCTCCAGATAGGCACATGCATCCACACGGGAGGGCGGGTGAGGAATAAAGTCGACTAGATGAGTTTTTTCCTGTTTACCTCGATCCATCGCATTGCTAGCCACCGACGAACTCGACGATTCTGGACGTGCCATCGAGATCAGCTCCTTGCAACCTCTAATTCCCACAGACGGCGCCAATTGACAAAGGATTAATTTGTCAATGCCTACAGATTGTAGACTAGGGTTTTGCTAGAAGTAGAGGGCAAGTAGATCCCGAAGGTTTCAGCCGAAAAGTACTCGACGATTGTGAAAGCTAGGGTTATGTTGACAGAGATTCGATCCTTGCTTCGTCCCTCGACCCCCCTTATATAGAGGGTGGAGCCGAGGGTTTCGTAATACACAAGTTACAGAGTCCGAGAGGGTTTCGTACCCAACCCGTAAGATTACAAATCTCTATCTTTCCTAATACAAACTATCTTTCCTTAACACTAAATGGGCTTCCAAGTCTTCTTATTCTTCGAGTCCTGGGCCTTTAGTAAACCCCGGGTACCATCTTTGGCAGGCCCATTGGGGATGCCTATGTCATTCGGAGAGGTACTGTGAGAAATCATTCTCTGGGAAAAGAAAAACATTAAGCTTCCAGGCTGGGTAGCCCCTAGTACTAGTCGTCCCAGGTCACCATCACCTCCTCCAAGTGATCGCAGGCCACCATCACCTCCTCCGACTGATCACATGTCGCCACCATCACCCCATGGGTACGACGTCGACCACGACATCCGTAGTCCATCTCCATCTCCAGCGCCGCCGCCTCCGCCCACTAAGACTCGGAATGCACCCAACCGGAAGCGTTTCAAGAGTCCTGTCCGCAAGATGTCGCCCCTCCCAAAAGTACCAAAGGTTCCTCCCCCCCGTCCTTACGATCGTACTGTCGAGGAAAATGAGGCCATTGTTGCGAAACACACGTATGATCATTTTCATAAGCCAAAACCTCCAGCGCCAGAGCCATACACCGAGAAGCAAAAAGCATATGCTCTTTCTTTTCTGAACACACCATCGCAATATGACTTACACGAGAAGAAGGATGACTATACACGCTACCTTGCGAGGGTAATTGATGACAACAAGGGCTAAGGAGAAGGATAGTGCTAGCACGAGCAAATCATCAGCTAGAAGTGTAGCCGGGAAGAAATCAAGTTCAACAAGTGCACCCCTCAAGGCGCCCAAGCAAACGACAAAAGGCAAAAAAAGAAAGGAAGTTCCCCAGCTCGGAGAACAGGCCAAACAATCGATCCCAGCACTCAAAGTGTTTGATGTTCCCAAGGTGTACGAAGAACATGGTGGTGGTTTCAATATGGAAGAAGCTGCGATGCTAGCGGCTTCGATGGGCTGTACCGTGGAGGATTTGCTGGGTGCCGCAGATGCTGCACTACCCACTGCTGATATAGCTCCTAAATTTGTCTACGGGGCCGACTTGGTCAGCAGAGAGCGGCTGCATAAACTGCCAACGCATATGCGGAATTTGCATCAGTGGTACCTTGATGCGTGCAAGGAGAACCAAAAGTACATCGTGGCGAAGATCCCATTTGAATATTACTACCGAAAGGAGGAGATCCATATTGAGATGAATGAACTCTGGCAGTTATTCAATTTAGAAGCCCTCGACAAATCTCTCATGAGTTGCTATTGCTTGTAAGTTGTTAACTACATATAAGTTCATGTTCATTCAGTTCATGTTCGTTTTCATTGCATATACTCATTATATCTTATGTGTTCTCTTATGCAGACTGAAGATCAGTGAATGCAAAAGTAATAATATTATCAATATTGGGTTTGTTGATCCAGATAAAGTACATGTTGAAACGGTAAAGCATAAAGGCGAAGAAACGGGGGGAAACCTACTAAGGTTTTTGGGGGAGCAATATTTCTGTGATTCAATACTGTTTCCTTACAACTACGAGTGAGAGTCTTAATGATCTGTTATGCACATTCAATTTTTCTTACTCGATGTTAAGTGTAATTCCTGACGTATATACATAAACATGTGCAGCTTCCACTGGATTCTACTAGACATTCAAGTTGATAAGGGAATAGTTGAAGTAAGGGACCCAATGAGTAGAGGCCTGGACGGGTTCCGCGACTTGCAGAAGTTGCTCCAAGTGTAATTTCCTTCATTGCCGCGCTATATCTTTCGTGAGATATCAATTAATTATCCACTCATTCAATCATTCTTTTGCCTGGCAGGGCTTGGAGAGCTTTCAAGAAACATACTAAGGGTACCTGGGCAGAGAGGCTAACATTTACTCCTGTACCGTGCGCCCAGCAGCCACAAGGGACGAATCTATGTGGATACTACGTTTGCGAGTCCATTCGCATGTTAACCACTGAGAAGCACAACAATAATAAATTCAACGTAAGCAATAACATTCACAACTTTATTTATTATCGTCAATATTTCGTTATCAAGATTGATATAGTCATACTCATCTCATTTTCCTATATAGGTCGACTTCATGCGGGACACACTCCAACCAAAGGAACACCTACTAGGAATTGCGGAGGAAGTGGCGGGACTTTTGGTTAGAGAAGTAATAGACAACAACGGCTTGTTTAGTCCAAATAGGCGCTCTCCCTCTCCCTCCAAATAGACGGTCTTTAGTCCCGGTAGTCGTGAGCTCCATGTATATGTGTAAGGGGAATCTACGAATTGTTCGACTTTTGCTTCCAATATTTGTTTGATCGATCTATATATAATGAATGAACGTGTACAACTTGTAGTAGCGTACAAATATATGCAACTTTTATTTTCAAATGAAAAAATGAAATAAAAGGGGGCGGTGGCGGGGGGGCGGGGGTGCTGCACCCCTCAAACCCTAAAGCAGCAGCGTGCGCGCGCGCCACGTAGAGGACCGTTTGTCGCGGGTGGTAATACCGCCCGCGACAAAAGTGTCGGGGGGAAGACCCCGGGTAGGGCAATGGACGCGGAGCGGCCGGCTTGAGGTCGGCCGGCTCGCGGCAAAGGCCGGCTGAGGAGCAGCCGGCTGGAGCCGTGGCCGGCTGCCTCGGGAGCCGGCTGGCTCTAAGTCCTAGTCGGCCTGGCTGCGGCCTTCGACGCTGTAGCTGGGCCGGCTTTACAAGCCATATCCGACTGGGGTTTATACCTCAGACCGACTCGAGGCTGGCGAGCCTTGCACGGAAGGAACTGGGTAGGTGAGCCGGGTTCAAAGGTCCACGCTGACCTCATCTCCCGTAAAGCACGGGGCAACGTAGAGAAGCGGCAGTTGCGCGCAGACAGGCCATCATGGCGTACGTCGAGCCGTACGCGCTACAGAGCATGATGACGACAACGACAGCACCTCCACGCCGCTGACCTGGGCAGGCGGATGGGACGTGCCACTACGCTCAACGGCTCCCTGGCGTCAGCGCCTCGGGAAGGGACGGGAGCCGAAGCCGGCCCATGCTGGCCACTAGACTCTAGGGACTTATCTGTAAAGTGCCGGTGCCTATATAAGCCGGGCTACCCCCTCGTGCGGGGAGAGGATCGATCAGTTGCCATTCACTAGTCTTAGAGCTGCCCCGAGAGAGAGACCTTCGTCCACCTCAGAGCAGCCGGATACAGCTCAAGGAGCACCATTGTACCGTGTTACACATCATATACACTCATAGCAGGAGTAGAGGTGTTACCTCCATCGGAGGGCCTCGAACCTGGGTACGTCGCCGTGTCGCTCGTGCCCATACCCGCTTCCGGATACCGCCGTGAGACCATTAGGAACCACCTCGATTAGCCACCCTATGGCATATGTCATGACGATACCACGACATTTGGCGCCCACCGTGGGGCCTTCAGCGTCCGCGGCCGGTGTCTCCATCCGGACGGGCCTCACCATCACCACCGGCGAGAGGGTCGCTTCAGGCTTGGTCTGGAGATTCGGCTCCCTCGACTGCGTCAGCGACAACGCTGGCTGCTTCGCCGACCGGCCATTCCCTGCCGGCGGCAACATCATCAGCTTCGGCGGCTTCGACGTCTACGTCGCCACCGTCGCACCACCGCGCTACCCGCGCGAGATTGTGCGCTGCGCAAGCCCTCCCCCTGGAGCCGGCGCCAGCCTCACCACCACCGGCCCTTGCATCATGCAGGAGGTCATGGCCACCGGCGACGACGCCGGAGGCAAGTCCACGCGCATCCGTGGCCCCGAGCTGGAGCGCAACAAGGAGACCGGCGCATCCGCCTCGGGCGCAAAGGCGCCGCCACCACCATCCCGGCTGGACGAAGTCCGGGCCAAGCTGAGCACTCCGCTCACGCCTGGTGCCGACCCCACCACCATCGAGAAGGACCTGGAGGAGCACCGCCAGCTCCTCCTCAAGCAAACAGAAGAGCTGGCTGCTGCAAAGCGCCAGTGGGAGATCTCCCAGCGCGAGTTCAACCGCGCCCACGGCCTCACGCCAGCCGGCGACAACCCAAGCCGAGCCGGCCAGATCCGCCGCAGAGGAGGCGGCCTGGGCGCAGAGATCGCCCGGGACGGCGCAGCATCGCCGGCTCCGTCTACGGAGCTACCCATCTACAACACCCCCGACAAGAACATGCTCGCGGCTGAAGCCGCCGCGGAAGAGCTGCACCGCCTCGAAGGCGCAGAGTTACGCCGCCAAACTGAGCGGGTGACTGAGCTGCTGAAGGCGGCCAACCGCCTGACCAAGGACCCCAGGTACGCCCATGCCCCCAGAGCTTCTCACGCTCATGGCGCTGCAGGCAAGGACCGAGACGGTCCGAGGGACACGGCCGAGTCCACTTCCCCCGCACCAAGCCGGCGAGCCGACAGCCGGAACACCCACGCAAGTTCCAGCCGCCCAAGCCGGCCGCCCAGTGGCAACAGCGGTCGCAGCCGGCCACCATCAAGCCGGCACGACGACGAAGAGTACGAGTACGAGAGGCCATCCACCATCAAGCACCGCGCGGCTCCAGAGGCCAGTGGCCCGCGCCAGCCGGCCCGCTCCCGGCTGGGCCCACGCGTCGAGCCGGCAGACGCCAGAGATCGCCTCGACCGGCTGGTCGAATCCCGCATCGCGGAGGAAGAAGGGCCAGCCGGCCCCAAGTGCTTCGGGCCGCGGATCCTCAATGAGCCCATGAGAGCCGGCTTCCAGCTCCCCCGCGACACACCCAAGTACGACGGCACGACCAAGCCGGAGGACTGGCTGCAGGACTACTCCACCGCAGTCGGCATCGCCCAGGGCAACAAGCGCTGGGCCGTGCGCTACTCCCCCTCATGCTGCTCGGCTCCGCCTGGCTCAACAACCTGCCGCCGGCAGCATCAACGGCTGGCTCGACTTCGAGGACGCCTTCATCAGAACTTCACCGGCACCTACCGCCGGCCAGGTCGCCCCAACAGCTTGAGATGTGCAAGCAGGGCGCAGGACGAGACGGACCGTGCGTACCTGACGCGCTGGTGCGAGATGCGCAACTCCTGCGAGGGCGTGCACGAGATCCAGGCAGTCGGCTTCTTCATGGCCGGCTGCCGGCCCAACACCATGCTGTGGCACAAGCTGCACCGCAGCGACCCCAAGACGATGGCTGCCTTGATGGCCATCGCAGACAAGTATGCGCTGGCTGATGGAACCAGCAGCACGCCGGCTGAGATTTCGCCGGCTCCATCCAGGCGGGCCAACAACAAGCCGGCTGAGCACAAGCCGGCCGGCCGGCCACCATGGCAGCCGGCGGGACAATTACCGCGGCAAGAGGCACAGCGACCAGCCGGACCGCCGGTACGGCTCCGCCCACGTGGCGGCAGTGTCAGACCACGCGGCTGGCGCAAGCCGGCGCCAGAAGCAGACGGACCGGCCCTGGAAGCCGAAGTACACCTTCGAGCAGATGCTCGACTCGCCGTGCAAGTACCACAGCGGCAAGAACCCCTCCAACCACTCCACCCGCGACTGCCACTTCATGAAGCGGCTGACGAGCGGCGAGCCCCTTCCGCCTCCACCCCCACCACCACCAGCCGGCGGGCCGGGTGGCCAAGCCGGCGCAGAAGCCAACAACCTCGAGCACCACGAGGCTAACCAAGTGCACCATGGCGGCCGGTACCTGGCTGAGGATGCCACCTACATCATCTTCACCTCCGAGCCCGAGGACAAAACGAGCCAGCAGCGCCGTTCCCTCGAAGTCAACGCGGTCATGCCGCCGGTCCCCCAGTACCTAAACTGGTCAGAGCAGGCCATCACCTTTGATCGCCGCGACACACCGGCTGTCCTACCAAAGCCGGGCAGCTACGCCATGGTCCTCGACCCCACCATCGGCACAACCCGGCGCAGCGTGCGCTTCTCGCGCGTCCTCATGGATGGGGGCAGCAGCATCAACATCCTCTACCGCGACACCGCCCGCAAGTTGGGCATCCAGGAGGCCGAGTTGCGCCCCACCCCCACCGTCTTCCATGGCATCGTGCCAGGCCATTGCTGCCAGCCGATCGGCCGGATCACCCTGGAGGTCATGTTCGGCAAGCCGGACAACTTCCGCACGGAGAACATCGAGTTCGAGGTGGTGGACCTCGTGAGTCCCTACCACGCGCTCCTGGGCAGGCCTGCCCTGACCAAGTTCATGGCGGTGCCCCACTACGGGTACCTGAAGATGAAGATGCCTGGCCCTAAGGGGGTCATCACCGTAGCCGGCGACTATCGCCGCTCCATGGACTGCGCCACGCAGAGCTCCAAGATGGCCCAGACGCTGGTCATCCGAGAAGCAGCTCATCCACGACGCCGTTGCCTTGGCTAAGGCCGCGCAGGCAGACATGCCGGCTGTGGGCAACCCGGCTGGGACGACTCACTTCCAGCCGGCCGACAACACCAAGAAGATCCTGCTCGACCCGGCCCAGCCGGACAAGTACGTCACCATCGGTGCCGGCTTGAGCAACAAATAGGAAAGCGAGCTCACCAGCTTCCTCCGTGAGAATCGGGACATCTTCGCATGGTCTCCAAGGGACATGCCGGGTGTACCGAGGGAGTTGGCTGAGCACCACCTCCACGTCAGGCCTGAAGCCAAGCCGGTGAAGCAGCCTCTCAGGCGCTTCGCCGAAGAACGAAGGAAGGCCATCGGTGAAGAAATTGCCCGGCTCCTAGCTGCCGGCTTCATCATGGAAGTACTGCACCCGGACTGGTTGGCGAACCCGGTCCTGGTTTTGAAGAAGAACGGCTCCTGGCGCATGTGTATCGACTACACCAGCCTCAACAAGGCGTGCCCGAAGGACCCCTTCCCCCTGCCGCGCATAGATCAAGTCATAGACTCGACTGCCGGCTGTGAACTGTTGTCTTTCTTAGATGCCTACTCAGGCTACCACCAGATTCCTTTGAATCCGGCTGATCAAATAAAGACTTCGTTCATTACCCCGTATGGGGCTTACTGCTACACGACTATGCCATTCGGCTTGAAAAATGCAGGCGCCACCTACCAAAGGTGCATGCAAAAGTGTTTGCAGGATCAAATCGGCAGAAATGTTCACGCATACGTGGATGATGTCGTTGTAAAAACCAAGGAGATGCCTACCCTCCTTGATGACTTGAGAGAAACCTTCACCAATCTGCGAAGATTCCGGATGAAGCTTAACCCCGCCAAATGCACGTTCGGCGTGCCAGCCGGCCAACTCCTGGGCTACCTCGTCTCTCAGCGAGGAATCGAAGCCAACCCGGAGAAGATCAGTGCCATTGAGAAGATGGAACTGCCGCAGTGCCTCAAGGACGTCCAGAAGTTCACCGGATGCCTGGCCTCCTTGAGCCGCTTCGTCAGCCGGCTGGGGGAGAAGGCACTGCCCCTGTATCAATTGATGAGGAAGTCGGACAAATTCGTCTGGTCACCACAGGCGGATGAAGCCTTTCGTGACTTAAAGCGCGTGCTCTCAACCGCGCCAATCCTTGCAACGCCAGGCTCAATGGAGCCAATGTTGTTGTACATCGCAGCCACCAACCGAGTGGTTAGTGTTGTCCTGGTGGTGGAGCGCAAAGAAGCAGCCAACAGGGAGCAGCTGGTTCAGCGCCCAGTCTACTATCTCAGCGAGGTGCTGTCCCAGTCGAAGCAGAACTACCCCCACTACCAGAAGGTCACCTACGGCGTGTACATGGCGGCCAAGAAGCTCAAGCACTACTTCCAAGAGCACCCCATCAAGGTGGTGGCCACAGCGCCCTTGGCGGAAATCATCGGCAGCAAGGATGCCAACGGCCGGGTTGCCAAGTGGGCCCTGGAGCTAGCCGCCCACACCATCCTCTACGAGCCACGCACAGCCATCAAGTCGCAGATCCTCGCGGACTTCTTCGTCGACTGGGCCGAGATGCAATACCTGCCGCCTGTGCCTGACTCCACGCACTGGAAGCTGCACTTCGACGGCTCGAAGATGCGAAACGGCTTGGGAGCCGGCATTGTCGTCACTTCCCCCAAGGGAGATCGGCTGGACTATGTCCTGCAGATCCACTTCGCCGCATCCAACAATGTGGCGGAGTATGAAGCGCTCATCCACGGGCTGAAGCTGGCCAAGGAGATTGGTGTGCGCCGCATCCTCTGCTTCGGCGACTCCGACTTGGTTATACAGCAAGCATCGGGCGACTGGGACGCGAAGGACGCCAACATGGCCTCATACCGCTTCCACGTCCAGCAGCTATCCGGCTTCTTCGATGGCTGTGAATTCCACCATGTGCCACGAGCAAACAACGAGGCGGCAGATGCCCTATCCAAGATTGGCTCGACTCGGCAAGCCATTCCGCCGGGCGTTGCCTTGGCGATTCTCAAGAAACCGTCCATCATACCGTCACCGGACTCGGATTCCATATTCGTGCCGGCTGACCCGGGGGCTTCTCAGCCAAACCCGGGGGCTTCATTGCCCAAGTCGGGGGCTCATCAGCCAAACCCGCCGGCTTCTCAGCCGAACCCGGGGGCTTATCGGTCCAACGCGGGGGCTTCTCAGCCAAACTCGGGGGCTTATCAGCCAAACCCGCCGGCTTCACAGCCGAACCCGGCGACCACGCAGTCGAAACCGGAAGCTCCGAAGATGGAGGCCTTGGTGGTTAGCGTGTTTGAAATAAAATGCGTACCATCATGGGCACAAGAATTCCTCTCCTACCTCACCGATGGTGTGCTGCCCAATGACAGGGTTCAAGCTAGGCAGATTGAGAGAAGGGCCAAGGCCTATACAATCATCAACCACGAGCTGTACAAACGCAGCGTAAGTGGGGTGTTCCAGCGGTGCGTCGAGCCGGCTGAAGGGATTGAACTCCTGAAATCCACCAGGGAGAGTGCGGCCATCACGCCTCCTCCAGAGCCATAGTGGCCAAAGCCTTCCGGCACGGTTTTTACTGGCCGACTGCGCTCAGGGACGCAGAAGACTTGGTGAAGAAGTGCAACGGCTGCCAGCGCTTCGCAAAGCAAAGGCAAACGCCGGCTTCCGCCTTAAAAACCATCCCCATTACCTGGCCGTTATGGGGCTTGGATATGGTGGGCCCATTCAAGACAGCCCGAGGCGGCATGACGCATCTCTTGGTGATGATTGATAAATTCACTAAGTGGATCGAAGCCAAGCCGATCAAGAAGCTGGATGGCTCCACAGCCGTCACATTCCTCAAGGAGATAATCGCGAGATACGGCTATCCCGACAACGGCAGCAACTTCGCCGAAGGCATTTTCAAGCGCTACTGCGGGGAGATGGGGATCCGAATGGACCTATCGTCCGTAGCACACCCAGAGACCAACGGCCAAGTGGAAAAAGCAAACGGCTTGATCCTAGCCGGCATCCGACCTCGGCTGGTAGAACCGCTTGAGCGTTCAGCCGGCTTTGGATTGAGGAGCTGCCCAATGCTGTGGAGCTGCGCACAACACCCAACCGTTCAGTCGGCTTCACGCCCTTCTTCCTCGTATACGGGGCGAGCCGTCCTGCCGACTGACATCGAGCACGACGCGCCAAGGATCAAGCTGTACACAGAAGCTGAAGCCAAAGAAGCTCGCGAAGATGGAGTCGACCTGGTTGAAGAGGTCCGGCTGATGGCTGAATCCAGATCCACCGTATACCAGCAGAGCCTCCGTCGCTATCACAGCCGGAAGGTTAAGTCCTTAGCATTCCGAGAAGGAGACCTAGTGCTCCGGCTGATCCAACGGACAGCCGGACAACATAAACTAGCATCCCCATGGGAGGGTCCCTTCATCGTGAGCAAGGCAGTAGGCAATGATTCCTACTATCTCATAGATGCCCAAGAGGCCAAAAAGAACAAGGCGAGCAAAACCGACGAGGAGACAAAACGTCCCTGGAACGTCAGGTTGCTTCGACCATTTTACACTTGAGAGGAGGAATGTATGTATCCCTTGTATCCCTTTTGTAAGCTATGAAAAAGCATGCGCCAAGAGCGCTGTTTCCGACAAGTTTTTCGCGCACTCTATTTCGTTTCGCCAATTGGCTTAAACCCTTTCACGCGACGGCTTAGTAACGTGATCTGATTTCCGACAGCCGGCTTCCGACCAGCTACAGACCGCAACCCGGCTGTCCGGCTGGCGGGAGTAAGGCCTAGGGAGCTGGCACGCGAAAAACGGCTAAGGAAAGAGTAAAAGCGAGTTGACTTGCAACCTTTCATAAAAGTGTCGGACTGCCGAAATCGACTCGTTCGACTGAAATACTATCGGCCTCACCCAGCGGCACGCTCTTGATCCGGCGACGGACCGCAAGTCGGACGTGCGACCGGCAAGGGCACAGCCAAAGAGTGGGGCGGATGGAAAAAAGCGAACAAGTCGGAAGAAAGCAAGCCGGCACACAAATGATTAACAAACACATTAAAGTGCGTCATAATAAAAAGGAGATAATATTGTCTTTACATAAGCACCCGGCATTCCGGGGATTTAATAAATTGTCTTGGCAAGAGCAAAGTTGCATAAACAGGAAAGTCTAAACACCGGCTGGAGCAGGACCAGTCGGGTCAACAGCAGGCGGCGGAGAGTCCATCTCGACCCCTTCGTCTTCAAGCTCCTCCTCCTCATCAGAGTGAGGGTTCGGATCCGCGATGAAAAGGCGCTTGTCGACGAAGTCGGCGATGGCGCTGGCTCGGGCAAGACGGGCGGCCTTCTGATCGGCTGAGAGCTCCTCCTCCACGCCGGCCCGCCGATACTCGAGCTGCCCCAAGTCCACCTCGTTGTACCAGGAGAGGACGAAAGACAGCGCCATGTCGGCGCCGGCACGCGTGGCAGATCCCTTCAGCCGATGAAGCGGTCCGGCGCCTGCTCGATCAGGGAAGTGAGGCTGGAAATGTCTTGCGGCGCCTCCTTGTCGGGCCACAGCATCGGAACCAGCTCCTCAGCCGCCTCCGGAGCTCCCAGCCAAATTTGGTGATGGGATCGACGCGGGCAGCCAGGGACGACAGATGGTCCTCCATGGTGAAGGTCGCCGAGCTGCCCTCGCCAGTCGCCCGCCCCCTGGCCTCGCGCGTAGCGCCAACGGCATCCAAGGCCATGTCCTGCGTTTCCGGGAAGGGCTGCAGGAAGGAAGCATGTCAGAAGTCATAAAAGCCGAAATAAGCTGAAAAATGCAAAATTTCGAAGTCCTAAAGTAAGACTGGCGGCAGCCGACGACCGACTGCCCCCAGCCCGAAGATGGAGATTTCGAAGGACAAAGAAAACGCCGCGACCGGCACGACCGGATTGCCCCACCCGAAGATGGAGATTTCGAGGGGGAAGAAAAACTGGCAGCCGGCACGAGCCGACCCCCCAGCCCGAAGATGGAGATTCCGAAAGACAAGTTTCTGCAGCCGGCTACCAGCGGAAGCTGGCAGCCGCCAGCCGAAAGCCGGCAAAGGGGAAGGAAACATAAACTCACCCGAAAAACCGGTATCGATGGCGCCGATAAGGTCCGTCCAATGCTTGGCAGTAGCCGTCAGCTCCGTGGACTTGTCGGTGACCTCCTGCTGAAGCGCAAGCCGCTGCTTCTCCACCTCGTCCAGCCGCCGGCTCAGATCATCCACCTTCTCCTTCTCTGCCGCCCTAAGGGAGGTGAGCTCGGCGAGATGGTTCTTCTCCAGCGCGCGCAGCCGCCTCAACTCCCCATCAGCCACCCTGAGCTTGGCGGCGGCGCACGGCCCGCCTCCTCGCTCTCGGCGCACTGAGCGCGAGCAACCCGGAGGTCCTCCTCCAGCTGCGGGACCCTGGCGGCCTCAACTGTGAGGCAGCCGGAAAGAAGTGTCAGCCAATATAGACAGAAGAGAGAAAACTTTGAGCCAAAAGAAACAGGAGCTTACCCTTGGCGGCTTCCAGCTCACGAGCCAAGGTGGCCCGCTCAAGCTTGGCCTTATGGTAGCTGGTCACCACCTTGTTGTACAAGGCGGTGCGTCGCTCGTCGACCGCCTGAAAAAGAGTTAATCGTTTAGACGAAACCTGGGCCGGCTTCGAGCAGCCGGCCCATGCCTCGGAGGGCTACCAGGATAACAATAAAATCAAAGAAAACAAGATGAGACGCCACCTACCTTGTCAGCTTCCTCCAAAGTCGACAGCTGGGCCACGGCCTCGGCGGCTTTGGTCTTCAAGCTGGCTCGGTAGCCAGAGAAGAGCATCTTCAGGGGCGCCGTGCCAGGCTGCCCCTCCCGGCTGAAAATCTCGCAGGAGTCCGCCTGGTTCCAGGCCCGCTCCATGGTGCCAGCCGAGCCGAAGCTGGAGTCCGAGGCGGATGGCACGTTCACCAGCTTGGCACCCTTGGCCACGTGGAGGCCAGTGGGCGACACCGCCGGGCCCTTCGCCTTCACCAACGCCCGGGAGTCGGCGTCCCTGGCGCGCGCCGGCTGCTGAGGCTCCGCCCTCGGCGGCTCCGGCCGGAGGCGGCGCGGCTGGCCCGGTGGGAACCACCTCCGGCCCCTCAGGCGGCGCAGCTCCGCCGGCTCCAGCTCCTGCCGCCGGTGGCACACCTCGGCCGGCTCCAGCAGCCGGCCCCAGCAACGGCGCGCGGTGCGGAAACAGGTCGCCAAGAGTGGGCCTCTGGGCCGACTCGCCCTGGGCGTCCTGGCCCGGCGCTGAAGGAGGCGCAGCGAAGAAGACGCCCCCGCGGGAGGCGGCGAAGCCGCAGGCGGCGTAGCCACGGGCGGCACAACGACAACGGGCGGCGTGCGCGCACGTGTCGTAGGCGGCGGCGTCGGCTCCCTCTGCCGGCGGAACGGCGGCGCAACGCGCGCAGCCGGCCCAGAGCTGCCGCCTTGGGCGAACTTGATGGCGGCCCTAGTCAAGCAAACAAAAGAAGATAAATGCAAAGTAAGGAAAGAAAAGGAATCAAACAACAAAGAAAACAAAAAGAGCTTACCCGGCCATCTCAGGGACCTTCTTGGGCCCTTGCTGGCGTTGTCTCTTGGCCTGGCCCTCCAGCCTGGCCGTGTTCCCGCCGCCGGCCCGCTTCTTCTTCGGCGCGGAAGTCGCCGAGGCGGCGGGCGGCCTCGAGCGCAGGGGCACCGCCCGGACGGTGCCGGCCCCGTGGTGGACGTGGCCGGCTCCGCCTCTTCCTCCTCCACCTGCTCCGGCGAAGGCGGCGGGTTATGCTCCCCTTGGCCGCCCTGGTCGGGCACAGCCGGCAGGTCGTCATCGCCTGCTTGGTCGCCGGCTTGGTCGCCGGCTTGGTCAGCCGGATCCACGAGATCCGCCGTCCAGATCTTGCGCGCCAAGTCGCCGTCCTCGATCTCTTGGCGAGGGAAGATCTAGAAAACAAGAACAGATGAGTAACAAGCGAGCCACGCAGCCGCAAGCCGAAAGGCACGAGCCAAAAATACAACTTACCCGCTCAGGCGGCGCAGCTCGGTCGTAAGGCGGCAGCCCCCACGCCCAGTCTTCCGGCATGTTGGCCTTGGTGATGTTGTTCACCCGGTGAGCGACTTGGGCCTTGGTGAGCGCTATCCTCGACGTCCGGGTCGGGTCCAGCCGGCCGGACATGAGCCCGATCTTGTGGACACGGCGCTGGAGCGGAATCACCCGGCGCTCTATGTAGGTGCAGAGGAGATCCTCGGCGTTCAGCCGGCCCGCAGAGACGCACTCCCCCAAGAAATCCCAGAGGAGGTTGACTTCCGCGTCGGATCCGCCGACTTGGGGTTGTGACCCCAGTTGAGCCGGGTGGTCGGAGGAGCCGGATTATACTCCGGCAGGTTGATCCGGTCGAAGGCTGGGTTGGCGTTCTTCACGTAGAAAAACGTCATCTGCCAGTTCTTCACCGAGTCGACAGTCGGTATCTTCGGGAAGAGCGAGCCGGCGCGAGGATAGATGGAGGCGCAGCCGCAGGTCCTCAGGCGGCCCTCGGTCATCTGCGACTTGAGGTAGAAGAGCCGGCCCCAGAAGTCGACGTCCGGCCACAAGCCGGCGTAGCCCTCCATAAAAGCCACATAGCAGCTAAGGAGGACGCACGCGTTGGCCGGCAAGTGGTGCGGCTGGAGGCCGAAGAAATCCAAGAACCGGCGAAAAAAGGCCGAAGCCGGCAGACCTAACCCGCGGTCGAGGTGCGCGCCGAAGACGACGCGCTCGCCGGGATCCGGCTTGGGCTCCACCTCCCGCCGGGCGCCCGCGTGACAACCTCCCGAGGAATCCGGCGGAGGCGCACCAGGCGCTCGATGTCGTCGTCGTTCATCAGCGAGCCCCTCCAGGACCCGCTGGCGGAGGCCATGGACGAAGAGGAGGAGGAGGAAGACCACTCTAAATCAAAGGGAGAAGAGGAACCGCTCCTCACCGGAGGAAGGCGCGGCGGCGATGAACGCAGCGTCGAGCCGCGGGGCCCCGTGGCGCCGGCTTGGCGTGCGGACGGCTGCCGAACGGCGGAGGACTCCGGCCGCGAAAGGTCACCGAGGTTCGCCAGGTGGTCACCGGAGAAAGATCGACGGCGTGCGAAGTGCGCTCGGACGAAGAAAGTGAGAGAGAGAAGGGGCAGCGGCGAAAGGAAGAAGAAGGGTACCTCGGTACCGCGCGGGGGGCATTTATAGCCGCCCGGCGCGCCCGTTACGCAGCCACGTGGCGATCGTGGGCCACGACGGGATTAACTGCGCCGAAACCGCCCCACACGACGCGGCAGTTACCAGAAACGGCCGCACCACTCCGCCCACGACCGCAAAAAATCCGGAGGAGACAGCGATGTGACCAGACGAAACGACCGCGCTGACGAAGCCGTCAGAACGGTCAAGTCGGGCGCGGGACTCGAGGCGGCGGAGTTGCCGGTGCACCCGAGCCGGAGCCGGACGACAAAATCAACCCGGCCCCAAATTCTGGCAACAAGCCGGAAACGTCTTCAACACTTAAGAAAAAGTGAAAACGACAGGAGCAAAAAAGGCGTCCGGCTGGAGGAAGCCGGACGGGGCGAGCCGGATGAGGGCGCAGCCGGCTGAATGAGAATTCTCAGTTGGCCCCTCCAGGAGCCGTCAGAAACGAGCGAGAGATGTATAAAAGCCAGGGAAACCTGCCTAGGTCCCTCTTAACGCAGGACCTTGCCAGCTTCGGGGGCTAATGTCGGGGGAAGACCGGGTAGGGCAATGGACGCGGGAGCGGCCGGCTTGAGGTCGGCCGGCTCGCGGCAAAGGCCGGCTGAGGAGCGGCCAGCTGGAGCCGTGGCCGGCTGCCTCGGGAGCCGGCTGGCTCTAAGTCCTAGTCGGCGGCTGCGGCCTTCGGAGCGTGTGGGGCGGCTACAAGCCATATCCCGGGGTTTATACCTCGGACCGACTCGAGGTGGCGAGCCTTGCACAGGAAGGAACTGGGTAGGTGAGCCGGGTTCAAGGTCCACGCTGACCTCATCTCCCGTAAAGTACGGGGCACCGTAGAGCAGCAGCAGTGCCACGCGCCGGACAGGCCATCATGGCGTACGTCGAGCCGTACGCGCTACAGAGCATGATGACGACAACGACAGCACCTCCACGCCGCTGACCTGGGCAGGCGGATGGGACGTGCCACTACGCTCAACGGCTCCCTGGCGTCAGCGCCTCGGGAAGGGACGGGAGCCGAAGCCGGCCCATGCTGGCCACTAGACTTTAGGGACTTATATGTAAAGTGCCGGTGCCTATATAAGCCGGGCTACCCCCTCGTGCGGGAGAGGATCGATCAGTTGCCATTCACTAGTCTTAGAGCTGCCCTGAGAGAGAGAGACCTTCGTCCACCTCAGAGCAGCCGGATACAGCTCAAGGAGCACCATTGTACCGTGTTACACATCATATACACTCATAGCAGGAGTAGAGGTGTTACCTCCATCGGAGGGCCTCGAACCTGGGTACGTCGCCGTGTCGCTCGTGCCCATACCCGCTTCCGGATACCGCCGTGAGACCATTAGGAACCACCTCGATTAGCCACCCTATGGCATATGTCATGACGATACCACGACAAAAAGGGGTTGTCCCCTGCGCGCCCCGCGCCTGCCACGTGGTGGACCATATGTCGCGGGTGGTAAGCGACCCGCGACAAAAGGGTGGACCTTTTGTCGCGCCTTCGTTGTCGCGGCTGGCCGCCCGCGACAAAAGGCCCGTACGACCCGCCACAAATGGCTTGTTTTCCACTAGTGTGTACTACACACTAGTGAGAGTAGAAGACGGACGACCATCCTCGCCCCTCCATCACCGGAGGCTGGCAAATCTTGTTGTAATAGAACATGTTGTAGTAGATAACGAGAAATCATAGTGCTAAGTTCAAAAGGACCAACGCATCAGAGCAGCAACACTCCCACTGGGGAGAGGCTAAACATAACACAAAAAACCTCCCACCGAAAAGAGGTTATGGTCTATCACACCTCCAAAACTCCAAGGCCAGCAAAGATGGAGCTAGCCGTTGGCATCACCAACAAGGTAGATGGAACCCTAGATGGGTTTTACGTACTCACCCCCTCCCGGTCACCTGTCTTCAGGAGTTCCGTACATGTTCGTGTAGTCCCCAACTAGGGACACCATCTTTTCGATCGCTAACTCCCTTGGATTTGATATGGACGCACATGCAATGTATGCATGATCCTGCCCATGGAGCGGTCCATACGCAGATGCATGAGGGCATGAGCAATGTTGGCATACACAACTAGCTGCTTCATGTAAAAAAGTTATCAGAAGTAGCATAGTTAATTTTATCTCTCCAATAAAAACTATAATTTTAGTCAGAAAAAAAGAGTAGGACCCACAAATAGAACACTATGTATCTCTTTCTCTTTTCAAAAATCATGTTTTTAAAGGTTAAAGTTCTGCTTCCCGAAGAGGAGGCTGCCTCTTCATCTAAAACTACTTTAGAGCACCTACACCTAATCTTAACTAATTTTTTCACAATGCTAAACAAGTGGTTGTAGTGGACGAAGTAACAAGCAAAAAACGAAACCAGAAACCAAGATGCAAATACGCGGTGGTGACAGTGTGAACCAGACGAACAAGATGAGAGAGTAATAGTATGTTGGAGTAGTGGGAACTGGTATCGCATCATCCGTGTGGGTTACCAATACAGATTTTTTTTTCCTTTTGTGAAACCATGGAGTAGCAAGATGTACACATTAACAGATATTACATACATGAAAACAGGAGATGGTGCACGCAAGAACTTGTGTGTACTTGCTGAAAAATTCTGATTGTGATGGCTCTATTTTCCATTGAACCTGGTAAGTAGCTCATTAATTCCCATATACTAGCATACAGCATACCACATAGTTTATTTTTGTTTATAATGATTAATATTTGGAGGAGGGGTAGCCAAAGAGGTAGTGGCAGCCTTCCGTGGGCGGCGGAGGTTTGCGGCCAGCTAGGCTGGAGGAGGGGTAGGCTAGCTGTATGTACCGTCAAAATGATGTACACAGTGCATGTAAGAAGGGTGTCAACTAGGACGTTAAGAAGGTAAAAAGACATAATCCTTCGATGTTTCCTTTCTTGCCTGTTTTCACAGCCATTACAAAAATTTAACAACATACCTTCCGTTGCAACGCACGGGCTTTTTTCCTAGTTAAATCTCAATCCGTTGGTCCGTACGTCGCAGATCTTTACTACCATTGTTTGTACGTCGCACGAGGCCGGCGCACATCGCTCCCTCGACCGGGCCACCCTAGAAGAGCGGCTGCGAAACCGAACCGGGTCGAACACCTGCAACGCCTGGGCCACGATCCGCGCAACGCCTTCTCCCTCATCCCCGCAACGCCTGGGCTACGATCCCCGCTCTTTCAAAACCGCTGCACCAAGATCCCCGCCTGCGCGCGAAAGGCAGCGGGGGTAGCGTCGTTTCCTCTGGCTGTTGCATCTTCCAGGCCGTCGTCTCACCTGGCCGCGCCGCGCCGCGCAGCGCACGAGGAGCGTCTTCCCACCAGCCAGAGCTGAGGCCAATAGCGAGGCCTGGGCAGAGGAGCTCGCCGCGGCCGGCGCGAGGAGGGTTTCGAAGGAGCCAGAGCTGAGGACGGGAGCGAGGCCTAGGCAGAGGAGCTCGCTACCGCAGGGACGCGGGGTGGTTGGGGCACGGGATATCAAACAGCAGTGCAGGAGGCGGCCGGGACAGAGGAGGCAGCGGCTGAATCCTAGGGATTCCTAGAGGAATAGGACGCGCGTATAGAATTGGGTATCTAGGGAGATGATAGAATTCTACGGCCACCTGCAGCTGATGGTAGTACATCGCTACAGCCCTGCACATCCAAAGATGATAGGTTGGACAAACATAATCTTGCCTTCTCAACATACGCATCCATTTCTATACTAATTTGATCAATTTTTTAAGAAGATCACGGTTGACTTCCTAAAAATATCTGACCGGCTACATCTGTCATGGATTACACTTCTAGGAGGAGAGATCTGACAACAAGGAAATGGTGGTTGCGCAAAAGATCATGTTTGTCATATTTTATGAATCTTCATATAAAATATATAACAAGTTTATCTAAATATTGTTCAAGGTAAACAAATATCATTCACTTCTGAGGCACATTCAATAGAGTATGTGCATTTGTAAGAAATCCCATAAATATTTGAAAAAAAAAGTTTTCCATTGATATTATCATGGTTCCGTAGAGAAGCACGTGCTATGTGCTAGTTAAAACTATGGAGCGGTATTCCTAAGGCAATGCTCGTTGGACATGCCCTGATACCAACCCGCATAGATATACTCACGAGTGATGAAAGCAAAAACTCGATCGTGTCCCCGGAATCTCACTTCCTGAATGCAGTACTGCAATCTATTGCGTCAAAAGCCAAACATTCTCAATGCGGAAGCAATAACCTCAATGGCTGAATCCTCCTGGACGACCTAGGTGGTGCGTGCAGGCATCCCTAAAGAGCACTAAGCTCCCAGGGTTGGGAGCGTTTCTGGCTCATCGGCGGGTCGTTGTCGCCGACCCCACCCGCGGGCACGTCAGCAAGTCCGTGGAGCGGTTTCCATCTGCCTGGCACGCGTACGTCTTGGTGTCCCTGTGTGTAGGGGATTGACCGACCTTCTGTAAGTCGGTTCTGTGGACTGCCCTCTGTTTCCGTCAAAGGAAGAAAATCAAGCACTCCTCTTCTGTTCGCCTCATGGACTGCCTTCGCCGCCTCTTCTGCTCCTCCACAATCGTTACCACCCGCAGCGAGGACTTGCTGGCGCCGTCTAGAGGAGGACTGGGAAGCATTTGACGCCCCGTGCTGACGGAGCCGGGCCTGATCGGGCCGGGGTGTAGGCGAGGTCGTCCAAGGTCGTTATGCCGCCAGATCCCCGGATTCCAAGGGGCAAGGGCGTAGGCGAGCTGTACGCGAGGTCGTCCAAGGGCGTGGCCGTGCGACAAGGGCGGCGAGGGCCAATATTCCACCACCCTGGAGGCCATCGTCGTCACGCAGGCCGCACGAGCAGAGACCCTATGCTGTAGGTGAGATCATCCTCCTCCTCGACCCTGTATATGTGGTTTCCTCGTTTTTCCATCAAACCATTCGCATCTATAGCTTTTTGTTGTTTCCCCCATTAGATTTCTGGTTTGATTTAGGGAAGAAAAGATCCAAACCTGCAAAATACTCCGTATGTGATTTGGTGGTTAGGTAATCTGTTAGAAGTAGATCATTTAGATATTGCAGTGAAGAGGTTGAGATGGGAGGTTTTGTTTTTTCTTGATGCTTAAATTACCGGTTTGGTAGCAATTCCAAAAATTTGTAGTTCATACACAATGTCTTTCTCGATGACAATATTTTTTTGTGGAGAACCTAAAGGAAAATTTAACATGTTTGGAATCTTATGTCCTGGAAATTGATGTAGAGAAATTCTTTTCTAGAACTATATTTCGTAATAGTACTTTTCCCGTTTTTTTTTGCCATGTTATTCAGTCAACGCTGGTACTTAATTCTGCTGATACTCATAAATTTTCATTGTTTGCTTGTGTAGTATCCTTTGATTTTTTACTTCAGATAACATAGGGCACCTAAAGGCTTAGTTGAGCGATTTTTTCATGTACTTGATCAAGCTATGAAAATACACCTATTAGCAAATATTTTATTGGTGCAAATTGATGTTTGAATTAGATGGAAATGTCGGCTCCCAAAAGCATTATCAGCCTAGAAGCAGATAATGTTGCAAATTACCTATAAAAAAAAGATAATGTTGCAAAAGTGACTGAAGTTCAAATGGTATGTTTTAAGCATCTGTTACATGGTTTCCGCAGATACAGTGCAATGAGATTGCTGCAAACGTATATGATTTTTTGTGCCAGTGGAGTTGTTGTGTGGAAGATCTAAAGTGTCTAGGTTGGGTAGGTTGTAGACATCGACCTTGGTAAATTCTCCGCTAAAATTGTTGCTCCTGAGGTCAATTGTTATGAGATTCGTGCAGTTGCTAAGAACTACTGGCAGCTCCCCTGACATATTGTTATGCTCCAAGTGGAGCTCCTCCAGTTTCTTGAGCTCACCTACAGACTATGAGATATTGCAATTGAAGCTATTCCCTCGAAGATCAATTTTGCTAGGTTTCTGGGGCTGATTATGCGTGCACAACCATCAAGTACTTCATATAAATGATTGTTAAGAAAAGCGAGTTCCTTGAGTGAAGTACCAGTGAATATATCATCTGGGAGTCCACCACCGAGGTTGTTCTGGTCAGCCTTGAGCATTTCGAGCATGGAGCACATATCAAATCCTCAAGGGATGCTGGCATTGACATGGTTGAAACAGAGCTCAAGCATAAGAAAAGATGGAGAGCTGTTGCTATGAGTTGGTATATTCCTAGTGAAGTTGGTGTTGCTAGCGTTGCCAGCAACCAGATTGTTCATTACCTCACATGTGCTGGATGGAAACTGTCCTGTAAATAAGTTGCTTGAGATGTTCAGTACTGCAAAGGCGGAAAAGCACTGCACAACGAGTTGCGGGGAGAGATTGAGGTGCTGCCATCCAGGGAGGCACCCAAGAGACACAGAGAGACACACTTTCAGGGCAGCAAGATATTGGTGACCGTCTTGTTTGGACTGCTGGTGATCCCTTCCCACTTACATCATCCATGCTACCCTTCCATGAGACAGCGAAGCCATCGTGTGATAGCCCCACTAGGAATTGGACAAGGGAGCCCTTCTCCTCCTTCGTGCATGAGCTGGTGGGATTGGCAAAGGAGATCAGCAGCACAAGACAAAGGCCATGCATGCAAAGGTATGTGCAATATCTTGCTATGTGTCTTCTTTGAAAACTGAAGTGTATGCAACCGAACCAACTACAAATTGAGGCGCCTACTTTTTTGAATACCCTTGTGATATTGATGCACTTTGTTGGGGCCATTTTTTTATTTACAACTTTCTTTTACTTCTTAAGGAGCCATTTCAATGTCCTTTCACGAGCTACAATCTTTATAACTAAATGTTGGTTTGAGCCTTCGTCATTTAGTTTTGAAATATTCTTTGTGATGGAAATTTTTTTCAATGCATTGGGATATAAGGTAGTTTTATTACCTTGATACTGATATAGGTGCCATAGAGTATAGGGGTCGGAGGAATCGTTTTCAATCTTAGTTTGTATGAGACTCATAGAGAAGCTGCATTGTTATTTTTCTTTCTTAAGTGTCATAGAGAAAAAGTCCTTCCATACGTACATTATATTTCAGAGACTATAACTGTCTTAATGGCGTAGCCTAGATTGTAGTGATGTCAAATTAGTGTTTAGATGTACATCTTATTGTGCTTCCAGATTGTGAAAGAAATCCAGCAAGAGTTGTTTGCAATAAAGCTTACCATATTAAAGAAAAAATATGTCTGTGATGACAGAACTGCATATTTGTTTCAAAATATATAGCATCCTATTTTTATTTCACTGATTTTATAGCATAGTCTCTCCGTAATTATCTGTAGGCACAAGAAAGAAAGGTGGCAAGTAACTAGACAGAGTGCATGAAGTATGAACTATGCATAAAAGATTGCAACATCATGAAGTGGTTTAATACCTGCCTTTGTTAGTCCAATGCTAATCCTTTATTATGAAAAATGCTTATGGGTTAAGTTTTTCTTACCGTAGTTCTATCACAATATTGTTTGTTCTTTGTACTATCTTTATGTGATTTCTCACAAGCAAACAACTACATCTAATAGGAAAATGCATCTAAATTAATAAATGGGGATCCAGAAGTTGAGTGCTTCTTATTTTGCGGTTTATAGCTAATAACTATTCTCTGCAGTAGTACGTGATCGTGTTTGCAAGAAAAAAAGTAGTACATGATAGTCAAATTGTTTTTTTTTAATTAGAGGCCGGTACTATTCGAAAGTACAATACACATGATAGTTAAGTGCACAAAAACAAAGTGAATTTTCTAAATATTCTTAGAGATCAGTTCTCTTCAAAGTGCAGTACACCCGGTGGCTTGCATACCATTATCATAGGCATTTCATGCACAATGAGCTGAGTACATAATCTATTTTTCGTGGTCATGATCTGTTCAGGTTGTTGATTTTGCTACGATTAGTGTCATGTGTACCGTTGTCATAGCTAATCTCGTGTATAAGGAACTTTGCACATGGTTTATTTTCTGAGGTCATAATATGCTCAGGTAAATGTTATGGGGAAAGGGGTATTTAGAAGCCCAACCCTTGAGTTGGTTTGTTGGATACCTCATAGATGCTGAATTGGTTTTAACCTAAAAATTAAGTAGAAGTTTGAAACCAAGACTCAGATGCACATGAATGACATAATTATCTACCACAAGAAAAATTATGTTCGTCTTATTTCTATATGATTCCTCTCTGTAATTTTCTAATAATAGAGGAATGTGATTCATGCAATGGTGTACATGTTAAAAGGGGTTCTTCTCTTACTCTTAAAGGTAACTTCTGCAAATCAGATAAAGCAACTGGGATGTAGTGAAAATATTATGGGGCGTGGCTATATAGGAGCTCAGAAGCCAATAGTGGAAAGTGACAGCATGGAGCGCAGTGTGGATTATGCTTACTAAATTTTCCATTCCTTTGAGAGTGGTAAAGACTGGATAATACATTTGCTTGGTAGTTTGGACTAGATTAGCATGCCCACTTCCAGTCCTTTTCCTGTTTGTTATGTACTCTTTTCTTTTGCATATTCTTTTGGTGATATCATATCGTCACACATTTGAGGTACATAATATTGCATTCTCCTCCTTTTTTTCATCGATATAATTTTCAGAATTCTCTGGATACAATTCTTCTTGAACTATTGGTTCGTTTTTGTTCCAGAACTTCCCCTTTTCTCTTCTAGACCTAGAGCATGAACAAGAATGTTGGTGGGATATTTTCATCTCAAACTTGATACGAAAATGGCCCCTAGGCTGGAAGGTCGATGCATATTTTCTGCCTGCTAGACATTTGAGAGAGTATTGAGGGTGGTAAAAAATAACACCGGTTCTCGATTGTTTTCGTTTGCCACTATCGGCCATCATTTCTCATATTGCCTCTTGTGAAGATTGTCCCAATTTCACGTTTGTAGGACCAAGATTGGACTGCTGCAGTCGTCCTCGAATGTTTTGGTATTCTGAGGATTGTTGTTAATGGCTTGGCTACAAGTAAATGCCAAGCTAAAATGCGTCTTCATACATCGTATCTAGACAAATTTGGATCACTTATTTTCGAACAGATGGATACATGCCGACAAAAAATTAACTATGCCACACAAATTAAATGTTGGCACCAGAGGACGGCGCGGCAGAGCGCGCTGGGTCCATCTAGTATATATCGACCCAAGGCGTCTATCAGTGTCGTCGACCCGCGCGGGGGAAGAAGTCTACCAGTTTATGATTGCGGACGCGACACCGACGGCTGCGGCGGCCGTACAGCGAGGTGTCGCCCCACGCGTCCCAGGCCAGGCGCACTGGACGGCCGCGATGCGCGATGGAGGATGAATTTCCCCACGCACACGACCGCGACGTCTGTCCATGTCCGCATCAGTAACGCTGATGGATCGAAACACGGCTGCGTCGTCTTGCTCGACAGTCGACACATGCACACTGCTTGAACGCTCCCTTGTTCCCGTGCGCACGGGGTTCTCTTGTCCGTTCAAAACGTGACTGTCTATTCGATCGACGTATGTACTGCCTGGTCGTCCAACGATTTTCGGTCTACGAGCAATTGTCAGTCACATGCATGCATGTCAGGGTCGTCGTTTGCGTCGGTCTGCAACAAAATTGATTTTGGTGTTACGATCGAGCGTATGCGTCTTGGGGCCCCAACGGCCCGATGTATTTCTCAGTTTACAAACATCTTTTCCACTGATAGGTAAATACATATAACATACTACGTATAGTTTAGGACATAAGATGAAATAATGCAAACTAGAAAACATAACTAGTGGGTTCGCATGGCACTAGCCTTCTGTATTAGGAAGAAAGAACACACATTCACCCAAATTAGACAACGGTGTTGTGCGTTCTCGTGGATGCGATGGAAGAACATCCAAAAATTTACATTAGTGGTTTTAATTGGTGCTTCTCATCTTCGTTGTAAAGAAAGAGCACCCTATCACCTACAACTATTCATCGCAGTCGTCACTAGAGTCATCGTCGTGGTAGTACCCGTGGCGAGATGAGTCGTCGAACACATTGACGCTCATCTCGCCTTCCCCTTCGTAGAAGAAGTGTAATAGGCCTCTGACCTCCATGTTGTTGTCGCGGGCAAACTTGCCGATGACCCGGTTGAGGTAGATGAACCCTTGGCCGTCGAATAGGACCTCGATGGACCAGCGGCAAAAGCCGCAACTGGCTCCCTGCAGGTTCACCTCGGCCAGCTCCAGGTCAGGTAGATTTCTTGTTGAATAATTGGTTAAAAATGCCTCCATTTCAGCAAAAAGTCACTGTGTTTATACATAACTACCAGTTGCATTTGAAGACAAAGGTCATGGCCTCACTAATCCACATTTCTAATGTCCTTTCTCAACGAGGTGTTTTACTAAATACATGTCGTCAATTGGGTAACTGTAGGTCGATTATCGACCGAGCGGAGCAGGCAGCATCAATCATTAGTTTGCACACCACACCAACACTACTCTATTTTTCCCAACCATTTAAGAATTATTCCTTGTCATGTGACCATCAATGACTTGACAGTTACTTGTGTCCTTATTCTAGTTTTTTTTTTCTCCATATACGCTGGTACTGTAGCCAATGAAATAAGAGAGGCAGCCAAATTAAATTAAAGAAATCTACAACTGAGCAAGGACAAGGAGACAATGGAGTAGCATTCTAAGTAAAGCAACCAGAGTGACCCTATTTTTCTTCGGTGGAGACAAAGGCATGATGCAAGTGATAGGGATAGCAGCCGCCTCCACCAATCATATGAAGCCACCTTTGGCATGATTCAGGCCCCACACTGACATGCACCACACATAAACATAGTATACTAGCTACTAATAATCAACTAAAGGTCGAAATAATGTACTATATCTATCCATAAAAAATACATTACTTCCTCTGCCATAAAATGTAAGGCGTCTAAGGGTTATTCAAAAGTCGACGTCTTCTAATTTTGATTAAATTTCTATAAGAAAATTAAAAAATGTATGATACTAAATCAATATCATTAGATTCGCCATAAAATATATTTTATCAATGAGTCCATTCAATAATGTAGATGTAGATACTTTTTCCTAAATATTTGATCAAAGTTAATAGGAGTTGACTTTTGACTAATCGTAGGCACCTTATGTTTTGGGACAGAGGGAGTATCTAGCATATAGATATATCGATTTTGCTACCGAGAATTAAGCTGGTGCTTAGTAGAATCCGTAGCAGTTGGATCGCGCCAAGATTCGTGCTAGTTGTCTGCTACCTTACACATCGAGGGGAGGAGGGAGGAGTTAGAGGAGCGTACGCCGATTTGGAGCTAGTGATGGCGTGGCTGTGACTACGGCGGAGACGACGATGGCGAGGATGGGTCTTATGGTTTAGGGTGCAGGTGCGGGAGCCGGCACCGGAGAAGAAGGGGCAGGGCTTAGAGGGATGGCTAGAGCAGGGGTGGACCAGCGGAGGAGGAGCTTTGACGGAGCGAGGCGGCAAGGCGAGGGGTCGCGGCAGCGCGCCGACAGCGAGCGGGCATGTCCGTGGTTCAGCCGACGGTGACGACGGGGGCACACCAGAGATGAGGAAGAAAGCCCTACTGAGAACTAATTAAGTTCTTGGTAGGGTGAGCCCAAGTTACACCTCAGATATATTCAAATTTAGAAAAATCTAGTGTACATATAAATTTAAATTTAGATAAATCTAAGATATAATTTTATGGACGATAGGAGTAGTAATAAATACCAGAAATTCGAATTGAAGATTCTAACAGCAGCCAGTTATCATGAACTGGATAAAAATGGTACAAATAACTCTGTACAAAAATGGCCGTGCGATCATGCATGTTTTGCTCCCTCTCGGTCGGTACGTGGCCAACTGTTCAATCGACTTGCATGGTTTCCAGTTTCCACGCAGGTGCGGAAAGCCGTACTTGGAATAATTTTCACTAGCTACATGTAGTCGCTCACATCAAGGAGATCGCACAGGTGCATGTCGAACAGCCCGGCGGCGTCGGCGGCGCTGATGGCGTCAAAACTGCTCGCGTTCGCGCAGAACGTTGTCGTCGTCGAAGCTGAGTTCATGCGCCCCGTGGCGGGGCTCGACGACGGTGTGGACACGCCGGAGCCGACGTTGCAGTTGTTGTTGCTGCTGCTGACCGTGCCGCTCCACTGCTGGTTGGACGTGTCTGACACCATCTGCATCAGCGGCGGCATGTAGTCGACCTGGCCATCGTAGGCAGGGAGGTGCGTGTAGTCACCGCAGGCCATCATGTGATCCTGGTGCGCGGGGTTCGCGTGGACCAGGCCTGGCATTTGGCACGCCGAGCTGGGCTGCACGAACTGGTCCGCCGTGGCGGCATGCTGCGGCGGCGCCTGCGACAGCTGCGCCTGGATGAGCCAGGGCAAGAGCATCTGCTGCTCGGCCGTGGTGGAGGTGGGCGTCGGCGCGGCGAAGAGGGTGGACGCGAGGCGGAGGAGGTCCGGGTAGCCGGCGAGTGGCTCGAGCGCGCGGAGCGTGTCAAGGTCGCCCTGCGTGGGGTAGTATGCGGCGGCAGCGGGCTTGAGGAGCGCGGAGAGGTCGAGGAGGTCGAGGCGCGGCGCATGGGTGACGGGGTCGAGGCCCATGCGGAGGAGGCGCTTGCGGATGTGCGTGTTCCAGTAGTTCTTGATCTCGTTGTCCGTCCGCCCCGGCAGCCGCGCCGCAATGGCTGACCACCTAGGCAAGCAAATCATGCACAGGGAAGAAGATCAAAATCATGAAACCGTACGCCAGCTGTCCTGTTGCAACAGAGACGTATTCGTTGATGTTAACTGAGTTGATTTAGTTAGTTCTTACTTGTTGCCGAGGATGCTGTGGAGCTGGATGATGGTCTCCTCCTCCTCGAAGGAGAAGCGGCCGCGCTTGATGTCGGGACGGAGGTAGTTGGTCCACCGCAGCCGGCAGCTCTTCCCGCAACGCTCCAGGCCTGCACACACGACACAAAGCATGAGAAACGATAGCTTTGCGTGGGTAGCTAAGTTGCGAGCGCAATTAGCTAGGAGGATGCTCACCCGCATTCTTGGGCATGGTGCGCCAGTTCCCCTGGCCGTGCTTCTTGATGTAGGCGACCAGCTTCTCGTCCTCCTCCTGCGTCCACGGCCCCTTCTTCAGCCCGCTCCTCTCGCAGCACGGCGCGCGCCCCATCGACCGAGATGGTACACAACTGTAGAGACGGATTGGACGGCGATCGAGCAAGAAATGAAAAGGTTGGGTTTGTCTCGCAGCTCTGGGAGGTTACGGCCTTACGGGTTGTTGCAGTCCTGTCTACACGAGAAGATGGAGAGCTAGCTAATAGACGAGTGTGAAAACTTAGGCGATGGAGGTACAGGAAGACGAAGGTGTGTGGGGGCGATGGAAAGGCTTATAAAGGGCTGGAGGGCGACGGGTGGCGGTCGAAGTCAACAGGATTCGGTGCCGGCCATTGTTTATCGGGGCCGCGACGTGGCCGCGGGCTGCGTCGCAGGGCCAGCACAGCAGGGAGCCGGGGACCGGACCCCTGGCCGCCTTTATGATCCGTTGGATGTGCATGGATCGATCTGAGGTTGAAGAAAGGTTGCGCGAAAACGCACGCGGGGCGGCCGGTCAGGGCACCCCCACAAGTAGCCAAGCAGATCGCGCGCGACGCGCTGGCGTGCCACCCGACTATCCCATCGTTCGAGGCAAAGCTAGACAACTAGCCCCAAGGAACATTGTCTCGGGTAATCTTATGTGTCGATCCTTTACAGAGCAGATAAGTGTCCATTCCACTAAGAACATGCCGTTTTTATCGATCCTGTATATGCCAATCAGCCTGATTAGTCTTATGTTGTGACTAAGATAATCTTATGTGTCGATTCTTATGGGGCACAGTGACTGTGCTTTCTCCCTTTCCCTTGCCCTATCCATTACGAGCATGCTATTTTCGTCGACCAAATGTTGAAATACCAGTCAGCCTATTTAGTGTAGGATACTAGGATATACACCATGAGCATTTCTAGCAAGCACCTTAAAATGCCCGTCTTTAAAACACGTGTAAAGTGCACCAAAGAACGATATTTCACTATTTCAGTCTGAAAACTACCTCGGCTAGAACAGAAAAAGAAATACGAACCTGTATAATTTCAAAATATGTTTTCGTGCCGGACTTCAGCATTAGCACCGCTCACAGTTCATACGACCTAGATTTTGAACATGCATACGTTGATAATTGCAATTAGATGACCCACATCTGATTAGGTGGACCGCACATCTGACTCGGTGAAGACCATCTCCTCGTAGGTGGAGGGCGACTGTGGTGGGGGAGAGGGAGCCTATCGAGCGGTGCCACACGAGCTCCCCGCCTCCATGTCATGGACGCCGCAGCGGAAGACCCACAGTGGCTCTAGACCATTGTTGGTCCAGCGGCGGGGCCGCACTTCCTCACGGCATACAATCAGACAAACGGCGTGTGCTCCTTGTTGAGAGTGTGTCGTGCCCGGACGTAGTCCTAGGGATGCACGATGTTGCAAAGGAACCACCACGGCGACGCCCGACAAGATTGAGCGGTGCTCGAGACTCATTGCAACGTGAGGGTGCAAGATCTGGAGGTTGCGGTGGCATATTTGGTCAGCGGCGGCAGATTGTGCGGCGGACTACGGCGGAAGCGCGGTGTAGTTGGTGGGATCGGGCATAGCGGATTCAACCCAAATCCCTTGTTTTCGCCGAGCATCTCCGACCACCACCCAACCCTCAGCCGTATCTACAATGTCACGAGACTCAAGTTCGACACTCAACCGCCACTGCCAGACTGAAGGGGACTACTCGAGTTTGGAACTCGATGTTTCCGATCTCACAGAGGGCCCCACAACAACCTACTGAGGAACCCCAACTGCAGCGGATCGATCCAACACCTCACAATGTGGAAGTATGGGGCATCGAACCACATGAGCAAGAAGGTAAAGGAATTTATTCCTTCAAACTAGAGTGTCACAATCCTAGTTATCTATGCAATAAACAGTTATAACATGCAAAGGGTGATGGTTTTTTCCAGTTTTTGAAGTAACAAAGTAATGGTTGTGAGGATCTCAGAAATGTTCCAATCCTCTATTGTATAAGATTACAAGATAAAGGTTTAACTTCTTATGTTAACAATTGACCTAGGTTCATGAGTTCACTTAATATTTCTCTCTCAACAATGGTGGTGATCATGTTATAGATAATAAAGTACACATAATTGTCATTCTTTTATGGTAAATTCTATGTGGGCAACATGCCCTAAAGCAGGGAAATACCAAAAGGGTGTTGCAAAAGCATGCCATTTATACCACTTGGCCCCAAGTAGATGTTCTCATTTGTCCCTAGATGTGTTACCAAAGGGTTTTGGTTTTCCTATTGTTATCACATTGGCACCGTTTCTGTCATCCCTGGTACACCCTCCAATACCGCTATTCCGGAGTGGCGCACTGACAGGTGCATGCGCGGTTGATACGTCTCCAACGTATCTATAATTTCTTATGTTCCATGCTACTTTATTGATGATATCTACATGTTTTATGCATACTTTATGTCATATTTATGCGTTTTCCGGAACTAACCTATTGACGAGATGCCGAAGTGCCAGTCCTGTTTTCTGCTGTTTTTGGTTTCAGGAATCCTAGTAAGGAAATATTCTCGGAATCGGACGAAATCAACGCCGTACCTATTTTCACCGGAAGCTTCCGGAACACCGAGAGCCGCCGGAGGGAGGCCGGGGCCACACATGTGGCCGGCGCGGCCAGAGGGGGGGGGGCGCCGCCTTAGTGTGTGGGCCCCCCGTAGCCCTTCCAACTCCGCCCTTTCGCCTATATAAGCTCCCTGACCTAAAACCCCGGGACAAATAAGCCACGGTACGAGAAACCTTCCAGAGCCGCCGCCATCGCGAAGCCAAGATCTGGGGGACAGGAGTCTCTGTTCCGGCACGCCACCGGGACGGGGAAGTGCCCCGGAAGGCTTCTCCATCGACACCGCTGCCATCTCCACCGCCATCTTCATCACCGCTGCTGCTCCCATGAGGAGGGAGTAGTTCTCCATCGAGGCTAAGGGCTGTACCGGTAGCTATGTGGTTAATCTCTCTCCTATGTACTTCAATACAATGATCTCATGAGCTGCTTACATGATTGAGATCCATATGATGAGTTTTGTATCGCTACTAGTTATGTGCTACTCATGTGATGTTATTAAAGTAGTCTATTCCTCCTGCATGGTGTAAAGGTGACAGTGTGTGCACCGTGTGGTTCTTGTCGTAGGCTATGATCATGATCTCTTGTAGATTGTGGAGTTAATTGTCATTATGATAGTATTGATGTGATCTATTCCTCCTTCATAGTGTAATGTGGACAGTGTGTGCGCTATGTTAGTTCTTGGTTTATTTTGCAATGATCTATTATGCTCTAAGGTTACTTAAACATGAATATCAAATGTTGTGGAGCTTGTTAACTCCGGCATTGAGGGTTCATGTAATCCTACGCAACGAATGGTGTTCATTTTCAAACAAGAGTATATGTAGCACATATGAGGAAGAGTTATTTATTATGCGATCAATGTTGAGAGTGTCCACTAGTGAAAGTATGATCCCTAGGCCTTGTTTCCAATACTGCAAACACCGCTTACTTACTGTTCTACTGCATGTTTACTCGCTGCCATATTTTATTCAAATTACTATTACCACTCATATACATCCATACTACTTGTATTTCACTATCTCTTCGCCGAACTAGTGCACCTATACATCTGACAAGTGTATTAGGTGTGTTGGGGACACAAGAGACTTCTTGTATCGTGATTGCAGGGTTGCTTGAGAGGGATATCTTTGACCTCTTCCTCCCGAGTTCGATAAACCTTGGGTGATCCACTTAAGGGAAAACTTGCTGCTGTTCTACAAACCTCTGCTCTTGGAGGCCCAACACTGTCTACAAGAATAGAAGCACCCGTAGACATCAAGCTATTTTGGCGCCGTTGCCGGGAGGAAAGGTAAAAGGTACTCCGGATCTCGGCTACCAAGCTATTTTCCGGCGCCGTTGTAAGTACTCGAAGCTATTTCCTTTAGATCCTGCAATTGCATCTTTTGGTTTCTTGTTTACACTAGTTAGGCATAATGGAAAACAACAAAAATATGAGAGATCTTTATGAACTTTATCTTGAATTAGGACATGATGTGTTTGAAGAAAGAATTAAAAAACCAATGGAACTTTATATGCATGCTAATGGGAATGTTATTACTATGAATGCTTTGAACACCATTGTTGCTAATGCTATGGAAAATTCTAAGCTCGGGGAAGCTGGTTTTGATGAGCATGATATTTTTAGTCCCCCAAGCATTGAGGAGAAAATTTTCTTTGATGATACTTTGCCTCCTATTTATGATGATTATAATGATAGTGGTCTTTTGGTGCCACCTACTATGGAGAGTGAATTTTATTATGATTATACTATGCCTCCTACACTTGATGAGAATAATAATGATAGCTACTTTGTTGAATTTGCTCCCACTACAACTAATAAAATTGATTATGCTTATGTGGAGAGTAATAATTTTATGCATGTGGCTCATGACAAGAATGCTTCATGTGATACTTATATTGTTGAGTTTGTTCATGATGCTACTGAAAGTTATTATGAGAGAGGGAAATATGGTTATATGCATCTTAATAATATTAAGTTTCCCCTCTTTATGTTGAGAATCTTGAAATTGCGTTTGTGTTGCCTTCCTATGCTTGCCACTTTGTTCTTCATGAATTTATTTGTGTACAAGATTCCTTTTCATAGGAAGTGGGTTAGGCTTAAATGTGTTTTGAATTTGCTTCTTGATGTTCTCTTTTGCTTCAACTCTTATTTCTTGAGAGCATTATCATTAAAACTGCTGAGCCCATCTTAATGGCTATAAAGAAAGAACTTCTTGGGAGATAACCCATGTGTTTATTTTACTACAGCAATTTTTGTTTTGTTGAGTCTTGGAAGTTGTTTACTACTGTAGCAACCTCTCCTTATCATGTTTTTGTGCCAAGTAAAGTCTCTATGGTAAAGTTGATGCTAGATTTGGATTGCTGCGCAGAAACAACATTGCTGTCTGTCACGAATTTGAGCAGAAGTCTCTGTAAAAAAATCAAAAAATCTGCAAATTTACGTGTGTGATCCTCAGATATGTACACAACTTTCATTAGTTTTGAGTTTTTCCGTTTGAGCAAGTTAAGTGCCCCTTTCAGGTTCGCCTTTACGGACTGTTTTGTTTTTGACAGATTCTGCCTTTTATTTCGCATTGCCGCTTTTGTTAAGTTGAATGAGTTTATTTGTTCCATTAACTTTCAGAAGTTTTGTGCAATGTCCAGAAGTGTAAAGAATGATTGTGTCACCTCTGAACATGTGAATTTTAATTATGCACTAACCCTCTAATGAGTTTGCTTGAAGTTTGGTGTGGCAGAAGTTTTCAAGGGTCAATAGAAGAGGGTGATATAATGTGATCGAGAAGAGTGAAAGGTCTAAGCTTGGGGATGCCCCGGTGGTTCATCCCTGCATATTTTAAGAAGACTCAAGCATCTAAGCTTGGGGATGCCCAAGGCATCCCCTTCTTCATCGACAACTTATCAGGTTTCTTCTAGTGAAACTATATTTTTATTCCGTCACATCTTATGTTCTTTACTTGGAGCGTCTGTGTGCTTTTATTTTCGTTTGGTTATTTTCATTCTCTGAATAAGTTCATCCTTGTGTGGGAGAGAGACACGCTCCGCTGGTTCATATGCACATGTGTTCTTAGCTTTAATGTTCAAGGGCGAAAGTTGATCGCTTCACTTGTTGTTATATGGTTGGAAACAGAAAATGCTACATGTAGTAATTGGTAAAATGTCTTGGATAATGTGATACTTGGCAATTGTTGTGCTCATGTTTAAGCTCTTGCATCATATACTTTTCACCCATTAATGAAGAAATACATAGAACTTGCTAAAATTTGGTTTGCATAATTGGTCTCTCTAAAGTCTAGATAATTTCTAGTATTGAGTTTTGAACAACAAGGAAGGCGGTGTAGAGTCTTATAATGTTTACAATATGTCTTTTATGTGAGTTTTGCTGCACCGGTTCATCCTTGTGTTTGTTTCAAATAACCTTGCTAGCCTAAACCTTGTATCGAGAGGGAATACTTCTCATGCATCCAAAATCCTTGAGCCAACCACTATGCCATTTGTGTCCACCATACCTACCTACTACATGGTATTTCTCCGCCATTCCAAAGTAAATTGCTTGAGTGCTACCTTTAAACAATTCAAAAGCTATTATCTCTTATTTGTGTCAATGTTTTATAGCTCATGAAGAAGTATGTGGTGTTTTATCTTTCGATCTTGTCATTTACTTTTGACAGACTTTCACAATGGACTAGTGGCTTCATCCGCTTATCCAATAATTTTGCAAAAAGAGCTGGCAATGGGGTTCCCAGCCCCAATTAATTAACTTGCATTAATAATTCTCTTCACATGTTTTGCTCTGATCTATCAGTAAGCAACTTAAATTTGCAAATAGACACTCCTCCATGGTATGTGAATGTTGGAAGGCACCCGAGGATTCGGTTAGCCATGGCTTGTGTAAGCAAAAGGTTGGGGGAGTGTCATCTAATAAATAAAACTAAAGTACATGTGTAAACAAAAGAGAAGAGGGATGATCTATCTTGCTGGTAGAGATAACGTCCTTCATGGGAGCCGCTCTTGAAAGTCTGGTTGATAAGGTAGTTAGAGTGCCCACTACCATTCGTTGACAACAACAAACACCTCTCAAAACTTTATTTTTATGCTCTCTTTATGTTTTCAAAATCAAAGCTCTAGCACAAATATAGCAATCAATGCTTCCCTCTGCGAAGGGCCTTTCTTTTACTTTTATGTTGAGTCAGTTCACCTATCTCTTTCCACCTTAAGAAGCAAACACTTGTGTGTTGTGCATTGATTCCTACATACTTGCATATTGCACTTGTTATATTACTTTACATTGACAATATCCTTGAGATATACATGTTATAAGTTGAAAGCAACCGCTGAAACTTAATCTTCCTTTGTGTTGCTTCAATACCTCTATTTTGAATTATTGCTTTACGAGCTAACTCTTATGCAAGACTTATTGATGCTTGTCTTGAAAGTACTATTCATGAAAAGTCTTTGTTTTATGATTCATTTGTTTACTCATGTCATTACCATTGTTTTTGATCGCTGCATTCATTACATATGCTTACAATAGTATGATCAAGGTTATGATGGCATGTCACTTAAGAAATTATCATTGTTATCGTTTACCTACTCGAGGGCGAGTAGGAACTAAGCTTGGGGATGCTGATACGTCTCCAACGTATCTATAATTTCTTATGTTCCATGCTACTTTATTGATGATATCTACATGTTTTATGCATACTTTATGTCATATTTATGCGTTTTCGGAACTAACCTATTGACGAGATGCCGAAGTGCCAGTTCCTGTTTTCTGCTGTTTTTGGTTTCAGAAATCCTAGTAAGGAAATATTCTCGAATCGGACGAAATCAACGCCAGTCCCTATTTTCACCGGAAGCTTCCGGAACACCCGAAGCGCCGGAGGGGAGGCCCAGGGGCCCCACACATGTGGCCGGCGCGGCCAGAGGGGGGGCGCGCCGCCTTAGTGTGGGCCCCCCGTAGCCCTTCCGACTCCGCCTCTTCGCCTATATCTCCCGACCTAAAACCCGGGACAAATAAGCCACGTACGAGAAACCTTCCAGAGCCGCCGCCATCGCGAAGCCAAGATCTGGGGGACAGGAGTCTCTGTTCCGGCACGCCGCCGGGACGGGGAAGTTGAAAGGATCGTATGCCGCACCTAGAGGGGGGGTGAATAGGTGCTAACCAATTTTTAGTTCTTTTTCAATTTAGGTTTGACACAAAGGTAAATTCTCTAGATATGCAACTAAGTGAATTTACCTATATGACAAGGTTATCAACTAGGCAAGATATAGCTACGCAATATATAGGAGATAGAGTGGGATAGAGGTAACCGAGAGTGTAGCACGCGTTGACACGGAGATGATTCCCGTAGTTCCCTTCCTTTGCAAGAAGGTACGTCTACGTTTGGAGGAGTGTGGTTGCTACGCAAGCCAAACCAACAGCCACGAAGGCTTCACTCAGATCTCCTGTGAGCAACGCCACGAAGGCCTAGCCCACTTCCACTAAGGGATTTCCTCGAGGCGGAAACCGGGCCTTTACAAGGTTCTTGGGGCACACATCCACAACTGAATTGGAGGCTCCCAAATCTGTAACAATACAACAATCAACAACAACACATCAACAACAAATCAACTAGGGAACCAAATAGGAACACTAGCATGAGATCCCTCAAACAAGTGAGGGGGAAATGAAGAACGCTTCGGTGAGGATGTAGATCGGTGGCTTCTCCTTCGAATCCCCAAAGATCAAGAGCTTTGGTTGGGGGAGGAAGGAGATCTTGCAAATCTTGTGTTTCTTGAGGTGGCTCTAATGGTGGTGAAGCTTGGCAGATTTCTTGTGCAATAATTGAGCAACTTGTCCCGTTGGAGAAGAGAGCTATTTATATGATTGGAGCTCTCAGATCTGACCGTTTGGACCATTTCTCGTAGCACCGGAAGTTCCGGCCAGGAGGGCCGGAAGTTCCGGCCGGCACCGGAAGTACCGGCTAAGGGAGCCGGAACTTCCGCCAGGAGCAGTCTTCGTCGCAACCTGTCAGAAAATGGTGGCGGAACTAGGGCGGAACTTCCGGGACCGGAAGTTCCGGCCAAGTTCGGCCAAGTTCCGAAAAACCTTACTGGAACATACTGAGCCACAATCGCGGACTTTCGGAACTTGTCCGGAAGTTGGGCGGAAGTTCCGCTGACCGGAACTTCCGGCCAGCTTCACCGGAACTTCCGGCCAGATAGGAAAAGCTGTGAACAGAACGATGCTGAAGGCCTTCTGCAGGGAGCAACAGGGCGGAACTTCCGGCTGTTAACGCCGGAACTTCCGCCAGAACCAGAAAACCTTCATAGCTTCAGAATTACCACGCCATTTTACTGATCGACAATGTTTACCGAAAAACTTGTACCTGTCTACATCAACACACATAAATGTATATACCTAGTGTTGACATCAAACACACAAAACCCAAAAGGGCGGGAAATGTTCTTTCAATCTCCCCCTTTTTGGTGTTTGATGACAACACACGTATTTGCAAGGAATGAATAATGTAAGTCCAAAGTGAAAGATATAGAGGAGCTCCCCCTAGATATGAGCATTGGGGTATAGGAAGCTCCCCCTATATCTAGCATCCGTCTTCCATGGGTTAGCAATACAATATAGTGATAAGCATATGGATAATAGAATCATGCACATACAGATAACCATGAAAGACACATAAACGGAGATAACTGATACGTCTCCAACGTATCGATAATTTCTTATGTTCCATGCTACTTTATTGATGATACCTACATGTTTTATGCACATTATATGTCGTATTTACGCATTTTCTGGAACTAACCTATTAACAAGATGCCGAAGTGCAGTTCCTGTTTCTGCTGTTTTTGGTTTCAGAAATCCTAGTAACGAAATATTCTCGGAATTGGACGAAATCAACGCCCAGGTTCCTATTTTTCCCGGAAGCATCCAGAACACCCGAGAACCGCCAGAGAGGGGGCACAGGCCCACCAAACCACAGGCCGGCGCGGCCGGGGGCCCGCGCCACCCTATGGTGTGGGCACCCCTTCGACCCTCCTGCGCCGCCTCTTCGCCTATTTAAAGCCCCTGCGTCGAAAACCCTTACGGAGGAAGCCACGGTACGCGAAACCTTCCAGAGCCGCCGCGAAGCCAAGATCGGGGGACAGAGTCTCGTTCCGGCTGCCGGAGCGGGGAGTGCCCGGAAGGCTTCTCCATCGACACCGTGATACGTCTCCAACGTATCGATAATTTCTTATGTTCCATGCTACTTTATTGATGATACCTACATGTTTTATGCACATTATATGTCATATTTATGCATTTTCTGGAACTAACCTATTAACAAGATGCCGAAGAGCCATTGTTGTTTTTGTTTTTGGTTTCAGAAATCCTAGTAAAGAAATATTCTCGGAATTGGCCGAAACTTTCGCCCGGGTCCTATTTTTGCAAGCTTCCGGAAGACCGAAGACCTAACGAAGTGGGGCCACGAGGCGGCCGGGAGGGAGGCCGGCGCGGCCCGGGCCTTGGCGCGCCGACCTGCCCCTGGGCCCTCGTGTGGCCCCGCGTTGACCCTCCGCCTACTTAAAGCTTCCGTCGCGAAACCCCCGCCGAGAGCCACGATACGGAAAACCTTACGGAGACGCCGCCGCCGCCCATCTCAGGAGATCGCCTCCGGCACCCTGCCGGAGAGGGGATTCATCTCCCGGAGGACTCTACACCGCCATGGTCGCCTCCGGAGTGATGAGTGAGTAGTTCACCCCTGGACCATGGGTCCATAGCAGTAGCTAGATGGTCGTCTTCTCCTTGTTGTGCTTCATTGTTGGATCTTGTGAGCTGCCTAACATGATCAAGATCATCTATCTGTAATACTATATGTTGTGTTTGTCGGGATCCGATGGAAGAGAGTACTATGATTATGGTGATTATCAATCTATTGTTTATGTGTTGTTTATGATCTTGCATGCTCTCCGTTATTAGTAGAGGCTCTGGCCAAGTTTTTGCTCTTAACTCCAAGAGGGGGTATTTATGCTCGATAGTGGGTTCATGCCTTCATTGAATCTGGGATCGTGACAGTAGGTTCTAAGGTTGTGATGTGTTGTTGCCACTAGGGATAAAACATTGATGCTATGTCTAAGGATGTAGTTGTTGATTACATTACGCACCATACTTAATGCAATTGTCTGTTGCTTTGCAACTTAATACTGGAGGGGGTTCGGATGATAACCTGAAGGTGGACTTTTTAGGCATAGATGCGGTTGGATGGCGGTCTATGTACTTTGTCGTAATGCCCGGATTAAATCTCACTATATTTACCATGTCATGTATATGCATTGTTATGCCTTTCTCTATTTGTCAATTGCACGACTGTAATTTGTTCACCCAACATGCTTTATCTTATGGGAGAGACACCTCTAGTGAACTGTGGACCCCGGTCCTATTCTTTACATAGCATACAATCTACTACAATTGTGTTTTACTGTTTTCTTTGCAAACATCTTCCACTCGATACGTTTAATCCTTTGTTACAGCAAGCCGGTGAGATTGACAACCTCACTGTTTCGTTGGGACAAAGTACTTGGGTTGTGTTGTGCAGGTTCCACGTTGGCGCCGGAATCCCTGGTGTTGCGCCGCATCACATTTCGCGACCATCAACCTTCAACGTGCTTCTTGGCTCCTCCTGGTTCGATTAAACCTTGGTTTCTTTATGAGGGAAAACTTGCGCATCATACCTTCCTCTTGGGGTTCCCAACAAACGTGTGAGTTACACGCCATCAAGCTCTTTTTCTGGCGCCGTTGTCGGGGAGATCAAGACACGCTGCAAGGGGAGTCTCCACTTCTCAATCTCTTTACTTTGTTTTTGTCTTGCTTTATTTTATTTACTACTTTGTTTGCTGCACTAAATCAAAATACAAAAAAATTAGTTGCTAGTTTTACTTTATTTACTGTCTTGCTCTCTATATCGAAAACACAAAAAAATTAGTTACTTGCATTTATTTCATCTAGTTTGTTTTATTTACCGTTGCTAAAATGAATACTCCTGAAAATACTAAGTTATGTGACTTCACAAATGCAAATAATAATGATTTCCTATGCACACCTATTGCTCCACCTGCTACTACAGCAGAATTCTTTGAAATTAAACCTGCTTTACTGAATTTGGTTATGAGAGATCAATTTTCTGGTGCTAGTTCTGATGATGCTGCTGCCCATCTCAATAATTTTGTTGAACTTTGTGAAATGCAAAAGTATAAAGATGTAGATGGTGATATTATTAAATTGAAAGTGTTTCCTTTCTCATTAAGAGGAAGAGCTAAAGATTGGTTGCTATCTTTGCCTAAGAATAGTATTGATTCATGGACTAAATGCAAGGATGCTTTTATTGGTAGATATTATCCTCCCGCTAAAATTATATCTTTGAGAAGTAGCATAATGAATTTTAAACAATTAGATACTGAACATGTTGCTCAAGCTTGGGAGAGAATGAAAACTTTGGTAAAGAATTGCCCAACCCATGGACTGACTACTTGGATGATCATCCAAACCTTCTATGCAGGACTAAATTTTTCTTCGCGGAATTTATTGGATTCAGCTGCTGGAGGTACCTTTATGTCCATCACATTGGGGCGGCTACAAAACTTCTTGATGATATGATGATAAATTACTCTGAATGGCACACGGAAAGAGCTCCACAAGGTAAGAAGGTAAATTCTGTTGAGGAAACCTCTTCCTTGAGTGATAAGATTGATGTGATTATGTCTATGCTTGTGAATGGTAGATCTAATGTTGATCCAAATAATGTTCCTTTAGCTTCATTGGTTGCTCAAGAAGAAAATGTTGATGTGAATTTCATTAAAAACAATAATTTCAACAACAATGCTTATAGGAACAACTCTGGTAATAACTATAGGCCATATCCTTCTGCTAATGGTAATGGTTATGGTAATTCTTATGGGAATTCTTACAATAATAATAGGAGTGTACCCTATGGTCTTGAAGCCATGCTTAAAGAATTTATTAGTACACAAACTGCTTTTAACAAATCTGTTGAGGAAAAGCTTGATAAAATTGATACTATTGCTTCTAGAGTTGATAGGCTTGCCTCCGATGTTAATCTTTTAAAATTGAAAGTTATGCCTAATAATGATATTGATAATAAGATTACTACTACAGCAAATGCCATCCAAGTTAGAATTAATGAGAATATAAGATTAATGGCTGAATTGCGTGCTAGGTGGGATAGAGAAGAAAATGAAAAACTAGCTAAAGAGAATAATGTAGCTAAAGTTTGGACTATTACCACCACTAGTAATGCTAATTCTTTACATGTTGCTGCACCTCCTACTATCAATGGTAAAATAATTGGTGTTGGCAATGTTTCTACTCCTAGTGCAAAGCGTACAAAACTGCCTGAAATTGCTAAAACTGCTGAAACTGCTTGTGATAAAACTGCTGAAATTTTTTCCAACCTTGGGAATAATGATCCCATTGCTTTAGCTCATAATGATTTAGATTTTGATGATTGCCACATCTCTGAAGTTATAAAGTTCTTACAAAAACTTGCTAAAAGTCCTAATGCTAGTGCTATAAATTTAGCCTTTACAAAACATATTACAAATGCTCTCATAAAAGCTAGAGAAGAGAAACTAAAACTTGAAACTTCTATTCCTAGAAAGTTAGAAGATGGTTGGGAGCCCATCATTAAAATGAAATTCAATGACTTTGAATGTAATGCTTTATGTGATCTTGGTGCAAGTATTTCTGTTATGCCTAAAAAGATTTATGATATGCTTGACTTGCCACCATTGAAGAATTGTTATTTGGATGTTAATCTTGCCGATAATGTTAAAAAGAAACCTTTGGGGAGGATTGATAATGTGCATATTACGGTTAACAATAACCTTGTCCCCGTTGATTTTGTTGTCTTGGATATGAATGCAATGCATCTTGTCCAATTGTGTTGGGAAGACCTTTTCTTCGAACTGTTGGTGCTGTTATTGATATGAGGGAAGGTAATATTAAATATCAATTTCCTCTCAAGAAAGGTATGGAACACTTCCCTAGAAAGAGAATGAAGTTGCCTTTTGATTCTATTATTAGAACAAGCTATGATGTTGATGCTTCTACTCTCGATGTTACTTGATTTGCACTTTCTGCGCCTAGCTGAAAGGCGTTAAAGAAAAGCGCTTATGGGAGACAACCCATGTTTTTACCTACAGCAATTTTTTGTTTGTTGAGTCTTGGAAGTTGTTTACTACTGTAGCAACCTCTCCTTATCAAGTTTTTGTGCCAAGTAAAGTTTCTATGTCAAAGTTGATGTTATATTTGGGATCGCTGCGCAGAAACAGCATTGCTGTCTGTCACGAATCTGGGCACAATTCTCTGTAGAAAATTCGAAAAAATCTGCCAATTTACGAGCGTGATCCTCAGATATGTACGCAACTTTCATTAGTTTTGAGTTTTCCATTTGAGCAAGTCTGGTGCCATTTCTAAATTCGTCTTTACGGACTGTTCTGTTTTTGACAGATTCTGCCTTTTATTTCGCATTGCCTCTTTTGCTATGTTGGATTTATTTCTTTGATCCACTAATGTCCAGTAGCATTATGCAATGTTCAGAAGTGAAAATAATGATTGTGTCACCTCTGAATGTGTGAATTATTAATGATGCACTAACCCTCTAATGAGTTTGCTTGAAGTTTGGTGTGAAGGAAGTTTTCAAGGGTCAAGAGAGGAGAATGATATACTATGATCAAGAGGAGTGAAAGCTCTAAGCTTGGGGATGCCCCGTGGTTCACCCCTGCATATTTTAAGAAGACTCAAGCGTCTAAGCTTGGGGATGCCCAAGGCATCCCCTTCTTCATCGACAACATCATCGGGTTCCTCCCCTGAAACTATATTTTTATTCAATCACATCTTGTGTTCTTTACTTGGAGCGTCGGTTTGTTTTCGTTTTTGTTTTTGTTTGAATAAGATGGATCCTAGCATTCACTTTGTGGGAGAGAGACACGCTCCGCTGTTGCATATGGACACATGTGTCCTTAGGCTTTACTCATAATGTTCATGGCGAAGTTTCTTCTTCGTTAAATTGTTATATGGTTGGAATTGGAAAATGCTACATGTAGTAATTCTAAAATGTCTTGGATAAATGTGATACTTGGCAATTGTTGTGCTCATGTTTAAGCTCTTGCATCATATGCTTTGCACCCATTAATGAAGAAATACATAGAGCTTGCTAAAATTTGATTTGCATATTTGGTCTCTCTAAGGTCTAGATAATATCTAGTATTGAGTTTTGAACAACAAGGAAGACGTGTAGAGTCTTATAATGTTTACAATATGTCTTTTATGTGAGTTTTGCTGCACTTGTTCATCCTTGAGTTTGCTTCAAATAACCTTGCTAGCCTAAACCTTGTATCGAGAGGAATACTTCTCATGCATCCAAAATCCTTGAGCCAACTACTATGCCATTTGTGTCCACCATACCTACCTACTACATGGTATTTCTCCGCCATTCCAAAGTAAATTGCTTGAGTGCTACCTTTAAATTCCATCATTCACCTTTGCAATATATAGCTCATGGGACAAAATAGCCTTAAAAACTATCGTAGTATTGAATATGTACTTATGCACTTTATATTTTATTAAGTTGCTTGTTGTGCGATAACCATGCTTCTGGGGAACGCCATCAACTATTGTTGAATATCATGTGAGTTGCTATGCATGTCCGTCTTGTCTGAAGGTCTATCATTTTAGTGGTTGGAGCATGCAAAATTTTTAGAGAAGAACATTGGGCCGCTAACTAAAGCCATGAACCATGGTGGAAGTTTCAGTTTTGGACATATATCCTCAATCTCATATGAGAATAATAACTTTGCTACATGCTTATGCATTTAAGAGGAGTCCATTATCTGTTGTCCATGTTGTCCCGGTATGGATGTCTAAGTTGAGAATAATCAAAAGCGAGAAATCCGAAATGCGAGCATTCTCCTTAGACCTTTGTACAGGCGGCATGGAGGTACCCCTTTGTGACACTTGGTTGAAACATGGCATGCGAAGATCCGGTAGTCCAAGTTAAGTAGGACGAGGTGCGGGCACTATTAGTATACTATGCGTGAGGCTTGCAACTTGTAAGATATAATTTTCATAACTCATATGCTTTATTACTACCGTTGACAAAATTGTTTCATGTTTTCAAAATAAAAGCTCTAGCACAAATACGGCAATCGATGCTTTCCTCTTTGAAGGACCATTCTTTTACTTTTATTGTTGAGTCAGTTTACCTATCTCCTTCCACCTTAAGAAGCAAACACTTGTGTGAACTGTGCATTGATTCCTACATACTTGCATATTGCACTTATTATATTACTTCATGTTGACAATATCCATGAGATATACATGTTATAAGTTGAAAGCAACCGCTGAAACTTAATCTTCCTATGTGTTGCTTCAACACCTTTACTTTGATTTATTGCTTTATGAGTTAACTCTTATGCAAGACTTATTGATGCTTGTCTTGAAGTACTATTCATGAAAAGTCTTTGTCATATGATTCACTTGTTTACTCATGTCATTACCTTTGCTTTGATCGCTGCATTCATTACATATGTTTACAAATAGTATGATCAAGATTATGATGGCATGTCACTTCAGAAATTATCTTTGTTATCGTTTTACCTGCTCGGGACGAGCAGAACTAAGCTTGGGGATGCTGATACGTCTCCAACGTATCGATAATTTCTTATGTTCCATGCTACTTTATCGATGATACCTACATGTTTTATGCACATTATATGTCATATTTATGCATTTTGGAACTAACCTATTAACAAGATGCCGAAGAGCCAGTTGCTGTTTCTGCTGTTTTTGGTTTCAGAAATCCTAGTAAAGAAATATTCTCGGAATTGGACGAAACTTTCGCCCGGGGTCCTATTTTTGCACGAAGCTTCCAGAAGACCGAAGACCCTAACGAAGTGGGGCCACGAGGCGGCCAGGAGGGAGGCCGGCGCGGAGGCCTTGGCGCGCCGGCCTGCCGGGGCCCTCGTGTGGCCCCCGCGTTGACCCTCCGCCTACTTAAAGCTTCCGTCGCGAAACCCCCGGTACCGAGAGCCACGATACGGAAAACCTTCGAGAGACGCGCCGCCGCGGGTCCCATCTCGGGGGATTCGGAGATCGCCTCCGGCACCCTGCCGGAGAGGGATTCATCTCCCGGAGGACTCTACACCGCCATGGTCGCCTCCGGAGTGATGAGTGAGTAGTTCACCCCTGGACCATGGGTCCATAGCAGTAGCTAGATGGTCGTCTTCTCCTTGTTGTGCTTCATTGTTGGATCTTGTGAGCTGCCTAACATGATCAAGATCATCTATCTGTAATACTATATGTTGTGTTTGTCGGGATCCGATGGATAGAGAGTACTATGATTATGGTGATTATCAATCTATTGTTTATGTGTTGTTTATGATCTTGCATGCTCTCCGTTATTAGTAGAGGCTCTGGCCAAGTTTTTGCTCTTAACTCCAAGAGGGGGTATTTATGCTCGATAGTGGGTTCATGCCTTCATTGAATCTGGGATCGTGACAGTAGGTTCTAAGGTTGTGATGTGCTGTTGCCACTAGGGATAAAACATTGATGCTATGTCTAAGGATGTAGTTGTTGATTACATTACGCACCATACTTAATGCAATTGTCTGTTGCTTTGCAACTTAATACTGGAGGGGTTCGGACGATAACCGAAGGTGGACTTTTTAGGCATAGATGCGGTTGGATGGCGGTCTATGTACTTTGTCGTAATGCCCGGATTAAATCTCACTATATTTACCATGTCATGTATATGCATTGTTATGCCTTTCTCTATTTGTCAATTGACTGTAATTTGTTCACCCAACATGCTTTATCTTATGGGAGAGACACCTCTAGTGAACTGTGGACCCCGGTCCTATGCTTTACATAGCATACAATCTACTACAATTGTGTTTTACTGTTTTCTTTGCAAACATCTTCCACTCGATACGTTTAATCCTTTGTTACAGCAAGCCGGTGAGATTGACAACCTCATTGTTTCGTTGGGACAAAGTACTTGGGTTGTGTTGTGCAGGTTCCGCGTTGGCGCCGGAATCCCTGGTGTTGCGCCGCATCACATTTCGCGACCATCAACCTTCAACGTGCTTCTTGGCTCCTCTGGTTCGATTAAACCTTGGTTTCTTTCTGAGGGAAAACTTGCTACTGTGCGCATCATACCTTCCTCTTGGGGTTCCCAATGAACGTGTGAGTTACACGCCATCACACCGCTGCCATCTCCACCGCCATCTTCATCAACGCTGCTGCTCCCATGAAGAGGGAGTAGTTCTCCATTGAGGCTCGGGGCTGTACCGGTAGCTATGTGGTTAATCTCTCTCCTATGTACTTCAATACAATGATCTCATGAGCTGCCTTACATGATTGAGATTCATATGAGTTTTGTATCACTATTCATCTATGTGCTACTCTAGTGATGTTATTGAAGTACTCTATTCCTCCTCCACGTGTGTAAAGGTGACAGTGTGTGCACCGTGTGAGTACTTGGCGTAGGCTATGATCATGATCTCTTGTAGATTGCGAAGTTAACTATTGCTATGATATATTGATGTGATCTATTCCTCCTACATATGCATGAAGGTGACAGTGTGCATGCTATGTTAGTACTTGGTTTAGTCTTTTGATCTATCTTACACTATAAGGTTACTAAAATATGAACATTAATTGTGGAGCTTGTTAACTCCGGCATTGAGGGTTCGTGTAATCCTACGCAATGTGTTCATCATCCAACAAAAGTGTAGAGTATGCATTTATCTATTCTGTTATGTGATCAATGTTGAGAGTGTCCACTAGTGAAAGTCTAATCCCTCGGCCTTGTTCCTAAATACTGCTATCGCTGCTTGTTTACTGTTTTACTGAATTACTACTGCTGCGTTACTACTGCATGTTTACTTCCTGCAATATTACTACCATCAACTGCACGCCAGCAAGCCGTACTACTGCTCATATTCATTCATACCACTTGTATTTCACTATCTCTTCGCCGAACTAGTGCACCTATTAGGTGTGTTGGGGACACAAGAGACTTCTTGCTTTGTGGTTGCGGGGTTGCTTGAGAGGGATATCTTTGACCTCTTCCTCCCTGAGTTCGATAAACCTTGGGTAATCCACTTAAGGGAAACTGCTGTTCTACAAACCTCTGCTCTTGGAGGCCCAACACTGTCTACAAGAATAGAAGCACCCGTAGACATCAAGCACTTTTGGCGCCGTTGGGGAGGAAAGGTAAAAGGCACTCATACTCCGGTTCCAGGTAACAGTACTTTTCTGGCGCCATTGTGTGTGTGCTCGAAGCTATTTCCTTTAGACTCTGCAATTGCGACATTTGGTTTCTTGTTTACACTAGTTAGGCATAATGGACAACAATGACCTTTTTATTCTATTTCCGGATTTAAGACATGGATGGTTTGATGCGAAAATTAAAAAACCCATGGAACATATTAATATGAATGCTTTGAACACTATTGTTGCTAATGCTATGGAAAATTCTAAGCTTGGGGAAGCTGGCTTTGATGAGCATGATATTTTTAGTCCCCCAAGCATTGAGGAGAAAATTTACTTTGATGATACTTTGCCTCCCATTTATGATGATTATAATGATAGTAGTCTTTTGTTACCACCTGTTATGGAGGATAAATTTGATTATGATTACAATATACCTCCTATATTTGATAGCTACTTTGTTGAATTTGCTCCCACTACAATTAATAAGAATGACTATGCTTATGTTGGGAGTAGTAATAATTTTATGCATGAGACTCATGATAAGAATGCTTTATGTGATAGTTATATTGTTGAGTTTGCTCATGTTGCTACTGAAAGTTATTATGAGAGAGGAAAATATGGTTGTAAAAATTTTCATGTTACTAAAACACCTCTCTATGTGCTGAAATTTTTGAAGCTACACTTGTTTTATCTTCCTGCTTGTTACTTTGCTCTTCATGAACTTGTTTATTTACAAGATTCCTATGCATAGGAAGCATGTTAGACTTAAATGTGTTTTGAATTTGCCTCTTGATGCTCTCTTTTGCTTCAACTACTATTTCTTGCGAGTGCATCATTAAAACTGCTGAGCCCATCTTAATGGCTATAAAGAAAGAACTTCTTGGGAGATAACCCATGTGTTTATTTTACTACAGCAATTTTTGTTTTGTTGAGTCTTGGAAGTTGTTTACTACTGTAGCAACCTCTCCTTATCATGTTTTTGTGCCAAGTAAAGTTTCTATGTTAAAGTTGATGTTATATTTGGGATCGCTGCGCAGAAACAGCATTGCTGTCTGTCACGAATTCTGGCACAGGTCTCTGTAGAAAATTCGAAAAAATCTGCCAATTTACGAGCGTGATCCTCATATATGTACGCAACTTTCATTAGTTTTGAGTTTTCCATTTGAGCAAGTCTGGTGCCATCTTAAAATTCGTCTTTACGGACTGTTCTGTTTTTGACAGATTCTGCCTTTTATTTCGCATTGCCTCTTTTGCTATGTTGGATTTATTTCTTTGATCCATTAATGTCCAGTAGCTTTATGCAATATCCAGAAGTGTAAAGAATGATTGTGTCACCTCTGAACATGTGAATTTTTGATTATGCACTAACCCTCTAATGAGTTTGCTTGAAGTTTGGTGTGAAGGAAGTTTTCAAGGGTCAAGAGAGGAGTATGATATACTATGATCAAGAGGAGTGAAAGCTCTAAGCTTGGGGATGCCCCGTGGTTCACCCCTGCATATTCTAAGAATACTCAAGCATCTAAGCTTGGGGATGCCCAAGGCATCCTCTTCTTCATCGACAAAGTATCAGGTTCCTTCTCTTGAAACTATATTTTTATTCGGTCACATCTTATGTACTTTACTTGGAGCGTCTGTGTGCTTTTATTTTTGTTTTTTTATCTTAGTTCTCTGAATAAGTTCATCCTTGTGTGGGAGAGAGACACGCTCCGCTGGTTCATATGAACACATGTGTTCTTAGCTTTTAATGTTCATGGCGAAGGTTGAAACTGCTTCGTTAATTGTTATATGGTTGGAAACAGAAAATGCTACATGTAGTAATTGGTATAATGTCTTGGATAATGTGATACTTGGCAATTGTTGTGCTCATGTTTATGCTCTTGCATCATATACTTTGCACCTATTAATGAAGAAATACATAGAGCTTGCTAAAATTTGGTTTGCATAATTGGTCTCTCTAAGGTCTAGATAATTTCTAGTATTGAGTTTGAACAACAAGGAAGACGGTGTAAAGTCTTATAATGTTTACAATATGTCTTTTATGTGATTTTTGCTGCACCGGTTCATCCTTGAGTTTGCTTCAAATAACCTTGCTAGCCTAAGCCTTGTATCGAGAGGAATACTTCTCATGCATCCAAAATCCTTGAGCCAACCACTATGCCATTTGTGTCCACCATACCTACTACATGGTATTTCTCCGCCATTCCAAAGTAAATTGCTTGAGTGCTACCTTTAAACAATTCAAAAGTTATTACCTCTTATTTGTGTCAATGTTTTATAGCTCATGAGGAAGTATGTGGTGTTTATCTTTCAATCTTGTTGGGCAACTTTCACCAATGGATTAGTGGCTTCATCCGCTTATCCAATAATTTTGCAAAAAGAGCTGGCAATGGGATTCCCAGTCCCAAATTAATTAACAAAAATAGACACTCCTCCATGGTATGTGATTGTTCGACGGCACCCGAAGGATTCGGTTAGCCATGGCTTGAGAAAGCAAAGGTGGGGAGGAGTGTCATCATAATAAAACTAAAATAAAAAGGCACTCCTTCATGGTATGAGATTGTTGGCAGGCACCCGAGGATTCGGTTAGCCATGGTTTGTGAAAGAAAGGTTGGAAGGAGTGCCACACAAAAATAAAAATAAAATGGGAGCCGCTCTTTGAAGGTTTGTCTGGCAAGGGGTTAGAGTGCCCACTACCATTCGTTGACAACAACAAACACCTCTCAAAACTTTATTTTTATGCTCTCTTTATGTTTTCAAAATAAAAGCTCTAGCACAAATATAGCAATCGATGCTTTCCTCTTTGAAGGACCATTCTTTTACTTTTATTGTTGAGTCAGTTCACCTATCTCTCTCCACCTCAAGAAGAAAACACTTTGAACTGTGCATTGATTCCTACATACTTGCTTATTGCATTTGTTATATTACTCTATGTTGACAATTATCCATGAGATATGCATGTTGAAAGTTGAAAGCAACCGCTGAAACTTAATCTTCTTTTGTGTTGCTTCAATACCTCTACTTTGAATTATTGCTTTATGAGTTAACTCTTATGCAAGACTTATTGATGCTTGTCTTGAAGTACTATTCATGAAAAGTCTTTGCTTTATGATTCACTTGTTTACTCATGTCATTACCATTGTTTTGATCGCTGCATTCATTACATATGCTTACAATAGTATGATCAAGGTTATGATGGCATGTCACTTAAGAAATTATCTTTGTTATCGTTTTACCTGCTCGGGACGAGCAGAACTAAGCTTGGGGATGCTGATACGTCTCCAACGTATCGATAATTTCTTATGTTCCATGCTACTTTATTGATGATACCTACATGTTTTATGCACATTATATGTCGTATTGCATTTTCGGAACTAACCTATTAACGAGATGCCGAAGTGCAGTTCCTGCTGTTTTTGGTTTCCGAAATCCTAGTAACGAAATATTCTCGGAATTGGACGAAATCAACGCCCGAGTTCCTATTTTCCGGAAGCATCACCCGAGAACCGCCAGAGAGGGGGCACATGCCCACCAAACCACAGGCCGGCGCGGCCAGGGGGGCCGCGCCACCCTATGGTGTGGGCACCCCTTCGACCCTCTGCGGTGCCTCTTCGCCTATTTGCCCTCGTCGAAACCCTTACGGAGGAAGCCACGGTCGAAACCTTCCAGGCCGCCGCCATCGCGAAGCCAAGATGTGGGGGACAGGAGTCTCTGCTCCGGCACCCTGCCGGAGCGGGGAAGTGCCCCGGAAGGCTTCTCCATCGACACCGCTGCCATCTCCACCGCCATCTTCATCAACGCTGCTGCTCCCATGAAGAGGGAGTAGTTCTCCATTGAGGCTCGGGGCTGTACCGGTAGCTATGTGGTTAATCTCTCTCCTATGTACTTCAATACAATGATCTCATGAGCTGCCTTACATGATTGAGATTCATATGAGTTTTGTATCACTATTCATCTATGTGCTACTCTAGTGATGTTATTAAAGTACTCTATTCCTCCTCCACGTGTGTAAAGGTGACAGTGTGTGCACCGTGTGAGTACTTGGCGTAGGCTATGATCATGATCTCTTGTAGATTGCGAAGTTAACTATTGCTATGATATATTGATGTGATCTATTCCTCCTACATATGCATGAAGGTGACAGTGTGCATGCTATGTTAGTACTTGGTTTAGTCTTTTGATCTATCTTACACTATAAGGTTACTAAAATATGAACATTAATTGTGGAGCTTGTTAACTCCGGCATTGAGGGTTCGTGTAATCCTACGCAATGTGTTCATCATCCAACAAAAGTGTAGAGTATGCATTTATCTATTCTGTTATGTGATCAATGTTGAGAGTGTCCACTAGTGAAAGTCTAATCCCTAGGCCTTGTTCCTAAATACGCTATCGCTGCTTGTTTTCTGTTTTCTTGAATTACTACGCTGCGTTACTCTGCATGTTTACTTCTGCAATATTACTACCATCAACGCCAGAGCTATTTTCGCGCCGTACTACTGCTCATATTCATTCATACCACTTGTATTTCACTATCTCTTCGCCGAACTAGTGCACCTATTAGGTGTGTTGGGGACACAAGAGACTTCTTGCTTTGTGGTTGCAGGGTTGCTTGAGAGGGATATCTTTGACCTCTTCCTCCCTGAGTTCGATAAACCTTGGGTAATCCACTTAAGGGAAACTTCTGCTGTTCTACAAACCTCTGCTCTTAGGCACACTATAGATAACCATGGAAGACACATAAACGGAGATAACCATCCACATAGATAAAGTTTTACAAGCCAAATTAACTAAGGACATAGTTCAACCACATAGATAGACACCACAAAGACAAATAGAATCACAAGCGATAAAAATCAAAGCCAAATACGAGCTTGTGACTCCCCCATGCAAATACCCACCGGAGAGCAACCTAGAAGGTCTCACTCTCCCCCTTTGGCACCAAGGCACCAAAAAGGGAAATGAGAAACTACACGCCCCAAGGGTCGGCGTTAGCCCAGCCGGGAGGAAGATCCGATGGAGCGCCGGGGTAGGGTGGAGTGTGTGGAGGAGACTCGATCTCAAGCCCATCTGGAGGAAGAGGAAGACCATGCTGAGAAATCCACTCAGCCTCCGGAGTGATATTCTCCTCGGATCCGGGAGGAGACACTTCCACCGCAAGAGCCCTCATGATGCTCTTCTGACGAACTCGAGACTTCTTGGCTTCTGCGTGCTGCTGATACTGGCGGTGGTTGACTGCAGCGGTGAGGCAAAAGATCTGTCTCATGCGGCGAGCAAGCTTAGAAGCCCAGCTAGGTGGCTTCTCATCCTTGGGGGGAACATCTTCAATAGGGGAGTTGTGGCGCTTGGTCCTCAGAACCTTCACATCATGCATAGTGACGTTGAGAGGAATGGAGTGGATGAGGGAAGTCTGACAAGAATCCACCCAAGTGTCCTCAATGAGCTTCATAATGTACGGAGCAAAGGCGGGAAGCTTCTTCTCCATAACACATGACCACATCTCATTGTAGATGTAGTCCATCACATCAAGCTTCTCACCGGTGCCCCTCTTTGCAAAGGAGTTTGCCATAAGGTCGACTTCATATAAGTGCAGCTCATCAAGGTTGCCACCCTTTGGTCCAATGGTTTCCCGGTAGACCCTAAGCATGATGTCCCAAGTAGGGAGAAGATCCGCACTCTTGCCCGGGATGCCCCAACCTTTGATATAGAGAGGCTCCAACACTTCCCTTGTGTAACATCCCAAGTTTTTAACAATAAGGAAATCAAGGAGAGATCAAGTACTCAAAATTTGCAACAAACAAAAACTTTTTATATGCATAGTGTGTCACATATAATTTCATGCCTATGAGTGATTTTCTTGTATGCACTTGCCATGATGAGTGTTGATATGATTATCACTTGCTAATAAACCCTAACATATGATCATAATAACCCTCTTTGAGGAAATAAAAGAAAATGCCAAGTGTGAGCCAAAACCCTTACATACACATAGGTCAAAAATGCAAACCCTCACCAAAGGCCACCATGGCTTGATCTTTTGTTTCTAAAATGATTATATAACTCAAACAAACCTAAATGCATCAAAGAAACCAAAATTGAATCAAATTTGAACTCAAAACCATCTCACATATGATGATGGTCAATTATGCAATTTATAACCTGATCCCCTCTTTACCCCTCTGGTTAAATCATTTCTTACACTAAACTTGATGAACCAAAGCAATGTCATCCAAGACCATGTCAAGATGATGAACTTTCATGTTGACCACCCTGGCTAGAGTTGACTAGGTTGACCAGAATAAGGGTGACAAGTGAGGACTTTATATCAATGTGAAGATCATACCCAATTTGAATTTTTGCAAACAACCTTCATTTTGATCACCACCACCACCACTCTACTGCAAATAATATATAAATCAAACCCTACAAATTTCATTCAAAAATTCCAAAGTAAAGTTCTTGCGGCCATTTGGTCGAGCACCTTGTGTGCATGAACCTGCCAACCCCATGCATTGTAAAAACCAGTGGTTCTTTGCATAAACCCTCATGCCTAGCTCATCAAATGTACTCCATTGACCTCCCTCTACACTGCCAAGCACCAGGGACAAGCTTTGGTACAGGTTGGCCATCATCAATTGTACAAGAACATGTCATGCCGTGGCATGGCATGACCTCAATCATGCCAACCCTGTCCCTGGCCTTCCCCACCATGCACCACCATGCCAACTAGTTGCTCCACATCTCCCTGAGTCGAATGGACACGAGCCCTGCCCAAATGGTGCACCAGACGAGCCAAACCCGTGGCGCCCAGACACGCCCAGGCGTGCACGCGCACGACAGAGCGTGCATGGCGTGCGCCACGGACACGCCCGGCCACGTCGACGCCCGAGCCGCTCCGTTGACCCCAGCTTGGTTCTCTGCGCCCCGCTCCATGACGACACCAGCAACCACCAGGACACACCCACGGGCCCGCGGGAACGCTGTAGCCGACGAGCTCGTCGACGACGTCCGCCACGGCCTGTGAGCTCGCGTCACCCTCTGCGCTCGTCCTTCCCTCGTTTTCACCGCAATCACGCGCGGCGTCACCGCCATGACGTCGCCAAGCGATGAGCGTCATCACCAGTCCCTGAGCTGCCCTGTAGCCGCGTCGCCATGGTTGCCCCTTCACAGCACGCCGCGGCCACCACCGGCCGCTATAAATAGCGCCCCTCAGCTCTCCCTCCCTTCACACAAACTCTTCCCCTCTCTGCCCTGAACACTCTCCTCCATCCAATTTCACCTCTTCTCGCCGGAGTAGCCCCAATTGCGAGCTCGACGCCGCCGCCAGTACACGGAGCCCGCCGGAGAAGGAGGCCACCCCTGGAGACGAGACTGCTTCCAGGCGCTTCCTCATCCACTACAACGTCGCCGCGCACCACTCAGACGCTCGCCGGAGCTCCGACGTGCTCTCCGACCCCCTACCTGCGCCGCCCGTAAGCTCTCTTCTCGCCGGAGACGACGACGTCTGTCGATCGTCCGATCAGCCTCTGATCCAACGGCCTCTGTCCCTCGTACCGTTTCGCGTTTTAAAACACAATGACAGATGGCCCCCACCTTGTCAGTTGGCCCGTGGCGTTGGATGCGTTACTGGGCCGGCCCACTTCCCCCTTTCTCTGCTGAGCCCGTTAGCGTTTCCCGCCAGCCCATTTAATTCAAACATTAAATTTCGAATTTTGTTAATTACTCTCAGATGCTGATTTCAAATTTAAATAGAATAAAATCTACCCAACCAAATTTGACAAATTTTATATATTTGGAAACCTTGAGAAAATGTCTACAAAACTACACTGGTCCCAACCCTAAATTGTTTGTCGAATTAATCTGAGAAAATAAACAAGGCAGGGCCTTTTTCCACTTCAATTAATTATTAAAAATTGAATAAAAATGCTATTAAGTTAAAACCAACTCTCAAAAATCATATTTCAATATATCTATCAGAATATGTAACAATATTGCATCATTGTTTGCATGATCATGTCCTTGTTTAAAAATTGGCCCTAAGGCTATTTAAAGTACTTTTAAATGAGCCTATGTCTTATTAATATGTATGAGAGCATCCCTCTCATTTAAATCTTGACCCCACCAAGTTAATATGAAGAAGGCACTATGGCCATATTAAACCCATATTGATTTAGTTGATAATATTAAACATTAATCAAGAATTATTAAAAGGCATGAGGTGGTGTACCTCATTTAAATCTTTTTCCCAAATAATGATTATGAAGAGGTTGACCTTGGTCCACCTAGGTCATATGATATTAATTGAGGAAATTAAATCCTAATCAAACTTAATGAGAGGGAATTATCTTCTCTCAAGAAGTAAATAGCAACTTAAATTAATATTTATAATGAGAGGAAATTATTTTTCTTAATAATAATAACTAAACCAACTCACCTAATAAGCATGTGTTATGATAGCTTAGTAAGAGTGATTCATATGTGTGCTTAGCTTAGTATTTGAGTTGTGTGGTGATTGTGTGTATTATACTCGTATTTAGACGCTAGTACCGAGGAGTACGCTGAGGAGGAGGAGGTCTACACTCAAGGAGAGGAAGACCACTTTGATCAGTACAACAATCAAGGCAAGCTAATACACTTGCAAAGTGCAAAGCTCTCAAGGGCAAAGCACCTCACCATTTGTTTTATCTTTATTAAGCCTATCCCAGTTTTATTACAAGTTTTACTTTCAAGTTTTACTACTTTACTTTATCAAAGTACTTTTTGATTCATGATTCACTTGATCTAGAGTAGGACAATATCCTCTAAGTTAGTCTATGACAATCAAGCTAAGTTAGCACCCCTCATGACTAGTGGCTAGTGCTAAATACCTAAAATTGACTACTCTAGATGGGAACATTGTGATATGAGATGATGATGGTGAAATTTATGAAAGTAATCTTGAAGGTAAATAATACCAAGAGAAGATAGTGATTTTTGATGAGACTAATGTTGGTTTGGATGCGATACCTTTCCAATATTGAGTACCCCCACAATACCTGATTATGGGTAAGGCTTAACTAGAAGTTTATGTATCTTAGTATGGGTTCCCTCTGAACACACATCATAGGGGTTATGCCGAGGCTGCCTCCGTTGTTGAGAAATGATGTGAATTGAGGTGAATTGTCCGGCCAAGCCCTGTGCAGTTCCCAGGTTGACAGTTGGTCTTCATTGGGAGGCCAAGCTCATGGGGAGAGGTGCTCATACTAGGGTTAGTAAATGAAAGGTTATGGTTGATGATCCGCGTACTGTGTTACGATGATTCGGGGAAATCCCGACGGATGGAATCAAATATTGTGGCACAAGTGTGCAACCTCTGCAGAGTGTAAACCTATTCGAATAGCCGTGTCCACGGTTACGGACGGTTGGAAAGGCCATCTAGTTTCCAGTATTAGAATCTGAAAATATGAATGGTGAATGATGAATAATGGTGAATCACAACTGAGTTGTGGGAATGACACTAATGTTCCCACTTGAGTTAGTTAACTTATAATGGTCCACATGAAATGCTTATGAACTAAAATTAGCTTTACGCAAATAAAACTAGAGCTTAGTACCCTTTCATTAAAATAGATAGTATTAATTTGCGAGTACTTTAAAGTACTCACGGCTGTGTCCCTGGCTATTCAAATGGCCAGAATATGAAGAAGAGCAACAGTACGAGGACGACGGTCAGCAGGACGTCTACAACAACTAGGAGTCGCCTGACGTCAAGCGTTGGCCTGTGGAATAGATAGTCCACTCCTATTACGCTTCCGCTACTATGTTGTTTGTTGATCAATAGATCAACTATTTGTGTAATATTGGATCATGTGATCCCCTTTTGTAAGACAATGATGGTTTGTAATGAATGATGACTTATGATATCAACTGTTATGTCTCGCAACAACAATATTCCTGGGATTGCGATGAATGACATAATAGGCATCCGGACTTAAAAATCCGGGTGTTGACAAGTTGGTATCAGAGCCATTGTTTGACCTTAGGAGACCCTAGTTTAGAATGGACGTTCTGAAAAATCTAGTTTATAAAACCAAGGAAATGAATATCTGTGAAAAACTTACTCATGTTCTCTTCTACCGGATCTTTTCAAAAATGATGAGCCATGCCCCTCCTTTTAAATTCATCTAAAAATGTTGTCACACTTAGTCACATCTCTAACTTACTCATCCATTTCACTTTCAGATGGAGCCCTACGTCCAGACGGAGACCTACGATCTGGAGAACGGAGGAAGCCTGGTGTTCGAGCGCGACTTGTACCTGGTGTCCGAGAGGCTCGAACGCCCACCTCCCAAGTTCCATGGAGTCCGGATCCACGACACCCCCACCGGGGAACAGCAGTGGATGATCACCGCTGACTTGAAGGGAAGTTCGGAGCCTCCCATCTCGGAGAGGATCCTTTTCTCCTTCAAGGCATGCAACTGGCCGGACGGGCTTGCTCACGCTCTTCAGGAGGGACTTGCTCGGGTGTGCGGACAGAACATCGCCGCACTCCGGGGAAGCCGCTTCGCCTACTTCGCGAGGCACGACACCATGGGAGAACCCATGGCACTCTCTTCGCACCCGGTGCTCAAGATCCATGTGCAGCATTTGGACTTCATGCTCCATGAGACCCGGAAGGAACTGGAGCTGACGCGTGTTCACAACCACCGTGCCCAGATGACTTTGGCTCACCATGCCGAAGCTATCCGGATGCTCGCCAAGGACCGCAAGTCACTCCGCCTGCAGCGCGCCAAGAAGGATGCCACTATCAGCCGTCTTCGCGAGAAGATCCGCACTTTGGAGGTGACTGTCCGGACCCAGCAGGACCAGATCCAGGAGATGGAGGAGGATGGAGATGACATTCAGGGAGGCGATGACTTCCTGAGTGACGACAACGACTTTGAGGATGATGAGTTCACTGATGAGGAGGATTACGCGTTTCTGGAGTCCGAGGAGGATGGGATCATTCCCATTGATGTGGATGAAGATGATGAGTAGTAGCTGCACTAGCTTCACTTACGTAGGTGTGAGTTGTATCCCGCACCATGTATCGTAGATTGTGGAAGAAGGGTTCTTAAAACCCTTAGTATGGTAACTTGTAATGTGTGATGTTGTGTGAATAAATAAAATGTGTGTTATGTGCATCATGAAAATATTTCAAGTTTTAAGTTTGAACTTAACTCAAAATAAGCCATAGAAATTCCCTCTCATCTCATGATCTATCTACCTGTTCAGATGGCCCCTCCGAACCGCAACCAAGATGCAATGCTACAATTACTGCAAACGTTGTTGGCTGACCGAGAAGATGAAAGGGCTGAAAGGCAGGCCAACATAGCAGCACTGCAGCAGATCGCCAATCAGGGTCATGGAAACCATGATCATCCCGGATCTAAACTTAAGAATTTCCAAAACACCAACCCACCTGTCTTCAGTAAGACGGAGGAACCCTTAGATGCAGATGATTGGCTGCAAACCATGGAAAACAACTTGGAGGTAGCCGGAGTAGAGGAAAATGAGAAGGTGTTGTTTGCTACGCACTACCTAGCCGGACCAGCAAGAGCTTGGTGGACAAGCGCCCGTGCATTAAATGCCGGACAGATGATGACTTGGGCTGATTTCAAGCTCAAGTTTAGCAAGTATCATGTGCCACCAGGTTTGATCAAGAAGAAACTGAAGCAAGGAAGAATGTCGGTGGTAGAATACCGCGACAGGTTCCTCACCCTGTCAAGGTACGCCCCCGATGAGACTGACACCACAGAGAAAAGAAAGGAGAGATTCCTCAACGGTCTGCACGATGAGATGCAGACAGTCCTAGTCAACATTCCCTTCGCTGACCTAGAAGCCCTTGTGGACTCTGCCATCCAGATGGAAGGCAAACTGCATCAGGCAAATGAAAACCGCAAACGCCGCATGATGAATCAAAGTGGGCCCAGCAACACACCCCGGTTTCGCCCCAGCTCAAGCGGTGGTTTCAACCCCCGCAACACCAAGCCCCAAAACCAGATGTCGCGCCCCGGTTTTCAGAACCGGAGCGGAGGAAACCCAAGGCCAGGAGGCCCCCACCACAACAATAACTATGTACACCACAACAGCAACTTCAACCGCGCTCCGCCGCGCACCCCCAACCACAACCATAACAACAACAACACCAACACTGCACCCAGGACAGGAAGCAATGCTATCCCTGTCGCAACCAAGGACAAGTCCACCATCACCTGCTATGAATGTGGAGTTGTGGGACACTTTTCCAACGAGTGCCCCAAAAGGCTGGCCAAGCTCGCCGGCAACACCTCTGCACCAGCTCAGCAGCAGCGCCGTGTCTCCACCGGCAAGAAGTTCGCCCCCAACAACCCGAACAACCGCGGAGGTCGCCTCTACCACATGAACGCCGAGGAAGCCCAGGAAGCACCAGATGTGGTGCTGGGTATGTTCTCTGTTAACTCAATACCAGCAAGAGTGTTGTTTGATTCAGGAGCATCACATTCATTTGTTACTGAAGATTTTGTGAGCACTAGTAAGATTCAACCCATCAGCTTGAAACATGTCATGATAGTTCAAATACCTGGATCAACCACTAAAGCTAGAAAATTTTGCAAAGAAGTACCCATAAGAATTCAAGAATTAGTGTTTTTCGCAAACTTAATTGTTCTGGGAACAAAAGGATTGGAAGTAGTACTGGGTATGGATTGGATGGCGAAACATCATGGATTGATAGACTGCGCCAAGAAGGCCATCACCATGACTAGTAGCACCGGAATAACCATAGAACATGTGTCTGAAAGACTACCCAGAAATTTCACCTGCAACCAAAGTGTAGCCAAACCAACTCTGGATCAGATCAGGGTCGTATGTCGATACGCTGATGTGTTTCCGGATGATCTACCCGGTATGCCCCCGGATCGGGATATCGAGTTTATCATTGAGTTAATCCCTGGAACCGGACCTATAGCCCAGAGAGCTTATAGCATGAACCCAGCAGAGTTAGTAGAGCTGAAGAAGCAACTGGATGATATGTTGTTCAAAGGTCTGATTCGACCAAGTGCGTCGCCTTGGAGATCACCCGTGTTGTTTGTGGACAAGAAGGATGGTGCCAACCGGTTATGTACGGATTACCGTAAACTTAACGATGTCACCATAAAAAACAAATACCCCTTGCCAAAGATAGAAGACCTGTTTGACCAGTTGACCGGTGCCACCGTGTTCTCTAAGATTGATCTTAGGACTGGTTACCATCAGCTGAAGATCCGTGCATCGGATATTCCCAAGACTGCCTTTACCACCAGATATGGGTTGTATGAATACAATGTCATGTCATTTGGATTAACCAACGCCCCTGCCTACTTCATGAACCTCATGAATAAGATTTTCATGAACTTCCTGGATAAGTTTGTCGTTGTCTTCATTGACGACATCCTTATCTACTCCAAAACCGAAGAGGAACACGAGCAGCATTTGGAGGTTATCCTAGAAACCCTTAGGCAGCACAAGTTGTACGCCAAGTTCAGCAAGTGCGAGTTTTGGTTGAAGGAGGTTGGATTCCTGGGACACATATTGTCCGCAGGAGGAATTGCTGTAGACCCAGCCAAAATCAAAACCGTTGAAGAATGGAAAACCCCAACCACCCAGACCGAGGTCCGTGCATTTCTTGGATTAGCCGGATATTACCGCAGATTTGTTGAGGGATTCTCAAGCATTGCCCGGCCAATGACACAACTGTTGAAGAAAGACAAGAAGTTTGAATGGACTGATAAATGTGAAGCCAGCTTCCAGCAACTTAAAACCAGACTAACCACAGCCCCCATCCTAATCATGCCGGACATCACCAAGCCCTTTGACGTCTATTGTGACGCATCTAAGATTGGTCTTGGATGTGTGTTGATGCAAGAAGGAAAAGTGATATCTTACCTGTCCCGGCAGCTGAAACAGCATGAGCAAAACTACCCAACCCATGACCTCGAACTTGCAGCCGTAGTGTTAGCATTGAAAGTTTGGCGTCATTACCTCATGGGTAATCGATGCGAGATCTATTCAGATCATAAGAGCCTGAAGTATATCTTCACCCAGAAGGAGCTGAATATGAGGCAAAGAAGATGGTTGGAACTGATAAAGGACTATGATATGGAAATCCACTATCACCCCGGCAAGGCCAATGTTGTAGCAGATGCCCTGAGTAGACAGCCGTGCCAGCTGAACTCCATGATCGCAGCAGAACAACCTAGCCTGCATGAAGAGTTTGAACAGTTTAGGTTGGAACTGGTTAGTGAAGGATACCTAGCCAGCATAGAGCTGCAACCTACTTTGATTGGTCAAATCAAGGAAGCCCAGAAGGGAAATGCAAGCATTGCCGGAATCAAGAGCCAAATGGCAGCAGGAAAGGCACCGGGATTCACGGAAGATGAAGAAGGAGTACTTTGGTACAACGGTCGCCTATGTGTGCCGTCAGACTCAGAATTGAAGCAAGTCATACTGCAGGAGGCCCATGACACCCTATACTCCATCCACCCCGGAGGTACCAAAATGTACCAAGATTTGAAGGAACAATTTTGGTGGCATGGAATGAAGCGAGAAATAGGGAGCTACATAGCTAAGTGTGATATCTGTCAGAGAGTTAAGGCAGAACATCAACGACCCCCTGTTGCAACCCTTACAGATTCCGGAATGGAAGTGGGACTCAGTCGGAATGGACTTTATCACCGGACTGCCCAAATCTAGCAGAGGAAATGATTCTATTTGGGTAGTGGTAGACAGATTAACCAAAGTAGCCCATTTTATCCCCGTCAAAACCACTTATCAAGGCCCAAAGCTAGCAGAGTTGTACATCTCAAGAATAGTCGCCCTGCACGGAACACCGAAGTCAATAGTGTCAGATAGAGGATCGCAGTTCACCTCAAGGTTCTGGCAGAAAGTACATGAAGGACTTGGAACCAGGCTGAATTTTAGCACCGCTTATCACCCCCAGACTGACGGACAGACTGAAAGAGTCAACCAGATACTCGAGGACATGCTCAGAGCCTGTGTGCTGGAATATGGATCCAAGTGGGAAGACTGTTTGCCCTACGCAGAATTCTCGTACAACAACAGCTATCAAGCCAGCTTACAGATGGCCCCCTTTGAAGCCCTGTACGGAAGAAAGTGCCGTACCCCTCTGAATTGGTCAGAAGTCGGAGAAAGCCAAGTCTTTGGACCGGATGTTCTTCGAGAAGCCGAAGAGAAGGTGCACAAGATTCGCGAGTACCTCAAGACGGCGCAATCAAGACAGAAGAGCTACGCCGACAAAAGACGCCGAGAGATGACATTCGAGATTGGAGATTTTGTTTATCTCAAGGTGTCCCCCCTCAAAGGAATGCAGAGATTCCAGGTGAAAGGAAAGCTCGCGCCCCGATATGTCGGACCCTTCAAGGTTGAGTCGCCGAGGAGAAGTATCCTATCAACTAGAACTACCGAAGAAATGGCGGCTGTGCACAATGTGTTCCACATCTCACTGCTCCGGAAGTGCCTTGAAGTGCCGGAGAAGACGGAAGTGTTCAAGAATATTGATCACAGATCGGTGGACATCAACTCAGACCTGACGTATCGCGAAGTGCCCATCCGTATTCTGGAAGAAGCATACAGAACCACCTGACAAAGGATTAACTTGTCAATGCCTACAGATTGTAGACTAGGGTTTTGCTAGAAGTAGAGGGCAAGTAGATCTCGAAGGTTTAGGCGAAAAGTACTCGGCGATTATGAAAACTAGGGTTATGTTGACAGATTCGATCCTTTCTTTGTCCCTCGACTCCCCTTATATAGGAGGTGGAGCCGAGGGTTTCGTTTTGTACAAGTTACAGAGTCCGGGACGGTTTCTAACTCATCCCGCCAGATTACAAATAACACTTCCTATTACAACTCTAGCTTTCCTTAGTATATCTTGGACTCCCGAATCTTCTTATTCTTCGGGTAGCGGGCCTTCAATAAACCCCGGGTACTATCTTCGGCCCATTTGGGATGCCTATGTCAGTAGCCCCCGAGATTTTGCTTGAATCGTAGAGTCGAGGGAAATCTCGACTGTTTATTTTTATTCGAGAGCTTTCATTTATACTTCTTCACATAAAATTCTATATTGTACAGGGATAATGGTAGTTGGGGCTAGTTCATCTGACGGATTAGGTACTAGTTAACTGCTCTAGTGGCAATCCGCAAAAACCTACTTCAAGATCACGTCCCTGGACATGATCTCGGGATACTGGTGCAAACTTCGACAGTGCGCTTAAGATCATTCTGTCGAGTCCCAGTCAAATTTATCGGGTACCTAACGCGTCCGTTAGGATTTTTCTTCGTATCTGTTGATACGGATAAAAGTAGCAGAGCGCAGTCTTTGGCGATGCCACGCCCAGCAGAACGGATCTGGGGTCTTACCTTCGCAAATTTGCGGCATTCAGAAATTGATCGCAACTTTGGCGTTCTGAGAATATATTGTCGAGTGCTTTTCGCCTTTGGAATAGCACATTTTATTGAGTCATATTTGATGACTTATTTTGTCTTCCCGATGGGAGTATATGTAGAGTTATCTGTAAACTCGAAATATACTCACTTCTGTTTCTTTATTTTGATAAAAATTCATCGGGCACGCGAACAGCGTTCCCGATGGGAGTAGCCCCCGAGGCTACATCCAAGGACTTGTGCTTGGGTGTAGGCTCCACAAATTAGTATCCATTGCCGCTATATTTATAATCTTTGTCGACAATTTAATATTTATCGGGTGACCGGCGCTCCCGATGGGAGTAGCCCCGAGGCTATGAACAAATGCTTGCATTTGGTCATAGGCTCTCGCCATTTCTATCTTGTCATACTCGAAATTTTTATCTTTTCAAAGTAGCCCCCGAGCGTTTGGGCAAAAACTTGTATTTGATCAAAGGCTCCAAAAGTATTCAAATGATTTGTCCTGTCGCCATTCTCTTTTTATTTTTCTTGTCGACATACTTTTCCCTTGTCAAATTCTCTTCATCTTTATCAATAGTTGGGATTTTTTCTGCCTTGTGGGTCCATTGTTCCCACCACGTTAACACGTCGTGCAAGTGGGGGACACACGTCCTCCGCTTTTCCTGGCGCACGTACAGTAACGCCTGTTCCATTCCTTCCCAGTAAAAATACCTTTTTACCCTTGTATCTACAAGATCCTTTTGCACCACACGATTTCTTCATCCAACGGTGCACTGCTTCGTCCGAATCCTATATAAACCTTTCTTCAACCTCGGTCCAGTCCTTCGTTTGCGCCGCACATCTGTTCCCCTCTGCAAAAACTTCCCCTGCGCCCAACTCTGTTTGATCTTTCGCACGCCTAAGCATTGCTTTGTCCACTGCCGTTGATGCCACCACGCACGCGTCTCACTCGCCACAGCACACCTGATTCATCAATGGCCGCCGCGGATCTAGGAACCGCGGAGTGGGAGAGGTCCAAGGTCACAAACCAGGATGTTAACCTGCTGAAAAGGCTTGGCTTGATGAAGAAAGAAGACGCCATCCGCTTCCCCAGCGAAGAAAGCTACCCCAACCCTCCAATGGAGTACCGGGTTAGTTTCGTTGATCATCTCATCCGCGGCCTTTCTACCCCAATTCACGATTTCCTCCGCGGCCTTCTCTTTGTCTACGGGATTCAGCTACACCAGCTGACCCCCAATTCCATCCTTCATATTTCTATTTTCATCACATTGTGCGAATGCTTCCTTGGAATCACTCCAAATTGGATTCTTTGGAAGCGCATTTTCTGCCTCCGCCGCAATGGCTCCCACAGCACCACCTATAACATAGGTGGAGTTGTTATCTGCGTCCGAACTGATGTTGATTACTTCGACGTCAAATTTCCTGATTCTGTCCAAGGATGGCGCAGAAGGTGGCTCTATATACACGAAGAAGATGCCAACTCTGTCGAGCACAACATAGTCCCTTTTGACGGAAGTGCCAAAATTCAACGCCGCCATTCCTGGGATGCTGAAGCTTCCGAAGAAGAGAGAAAGGCGACAGAAGCGCTTATGACTCGTATTCATGAGCTTCAGAATACTCGAGGCAAAGAACTTTCTGGTGTTCAAATCATTGCCTACTTTCTTCGGATTAGAGTGCAGCCTCTTCAGGCTCGCAAAAATCCCCTTTGGACGTATGCTGGTGAGAATGACGCCAATAGGTTGTCGAAGGATCTTGCTGTGAAGGACTTGGAAAAACTTGTCCGAAAAATTACTTCGCTGAACAAGAAGGATCCTATTCCTTCCTCTTGCCGCGTGAAACCATATAGCTCTACCAATCCTCTCCCCAAGGTATTTTGTCTTCTCGAATTTGTTCCTTGTTCCGATCTTTTCCTGCATCTCATTGTTTTGATATTTCTCTAATATTTTTTTTTATGTCTTTATATTTTCGACAGAACCATCCTTCTATGGATTCGCTTCCTCCTCTTCCTGAGGGTGGAGACGTCGAGGAAAGGGCCATTGTCACTGATGACAACCAGGAAGCCCCCTCCTTTGTGAATGAACCCGCAGATTCTCGAAAATCTGCGGGATCTGTTGAAAAGGATGCTGCTTCTGAAGATACTACCTCAGCACAAACTCCTCCTCCTGCTGTTTCTCCGAAGAACAAAAGGAAGAGAAATGACGTCGAGGACTCCGGGACCTCTCAACCCAAAGAAACTGCTCTTTCACCGCAAAAGGCAGCTTATGACCCATATCTCGCGAGTCTCATCAGTTCGTGAGTTCCCTGTCTTTTTTATTTTCCTATTCGAAGAATTTTGCTTGCCTTGCTTTTTATGCTGCCACCCTTTTTTGATAGTGATGATGACGAAGAAACACCAACTTTGGATGTGGCTGCTCGAACGAGTATGTCACATACCCTAGTTATTTCAGAGCCGCGGGTTGAAGGAGAGGAATCCTCGCCTCCTCAACAAAACATCGGCGCTTCTACTCCTCCGAGCCCCCGAGCCTCTTCACCGAAAAGGGCAAGGACGGAGATTATCGCGGAACCTACTCTCCAATTGAGTAGCTCCTCGAACCCTCTCATGGAAGATGTAAGTTCTTCATTTTTTCTCTGTTTACTTCTGTGTATCACCATATTTTTCTCATACCCCCATTTTCTCTTTGTCCCCTTTTTTTTTAACAGCCTATGATCAAGGATCTTCTTCGCATCGGTGCCCAATTTGTTGGGTACCGTGAATATGCTAATAAAACTGAAGGTAATGTTTTGCTACTTCTTTTTGCCTCTGCCCTTTTGCTCCTTTGTTGTCGAAGTTTTTAACTATATTTTTCTTCTTTGCCAGAAAAACTGGCGGAGGCCAATGAGCGTGCCAACACACTTGCTCAACAGTTAGAGCATAGTGAAAAGGCTCGCAAAAAGGCCGAATTGGATGCTACTGAAGCTAGAGCAGAAGCTGACAAGGCCAAGGTTGACGCTGCTGGTGTCGAAGATCTTAGAAAAAGGCTTCACACCGCTGAAACTTCTCTGAGCGATCATATAGCTGCCCAATCTGCTCGCGAAGAGGCGATCCTTAAGCGTTTAAGGACGCAAAGTCGCCGCTTCGTCGGTAAGTACCACTTATTATTTTTTGTATTTCCTTCTCTGCGCTCGTTTGTTGCTCAATGAGTTTCTTTCTTGACAGCTAGAACAGCTCAAGAGTTTCAACTTGAAGAACCCGCCAATGATCCTCTTCTTGACGCCCTTTCATTCCTCGAGGTTCATGGATCAGAGGCACGCGAAGGCATTGATCAGGCCAAAGCAGGGTTGTCGCGGCTTTTTCCTTATTTTTTCCCAAAGAAAGAGGAACCCGCAACTTTCCTTAACCTCGCCAAGTGCTTTAATCCATCAGAAGATCTTGGGCTAAGGGTGCGTCATGAGAATATGAAGGTTGCCGTGGAAAATACTGTCGCCTTGGTTGCTGATAGCCAGCAGTCTATCGACTGGGCGAAAGTTGGCGACACTGATCAGATAGAACAGTCGAGGTGGAAGTCTTTGATCAAGGCAGCTAAGCCCAACACAAAGAAAATCCTGGCTTATATCGGGATCAAGCCGTCTTCGACCCCTAGCTCATCAAAGCCGGAGGTCTAGTTTTTGCTTTCTTTGTTTCCTTTGCTATTGTCGCCATTCTAGTCTTGGCGACAAGTTCCCTGCCAATCCCTTAGGAGAACTTCTTTTGTAATGGCCATGTAAATTTTCTACAATCAATGAAATTCCTTTTGATGCTATCTTTGATTCGGGGATTTTCTTTTCCAGTTGATATTTGACAATTATTCAACGAATCCTTCTCCTCCCGATGCTGCTCCCGCGTCTTCCTTGTCGAAGAAAGTAAGAAACGACGACAATTACCTTGAAGGGTCTTCCAGCACACCTTTGTCGGAAGATTTACAAGAACTTCGACAACAACTTCAGTCCGTGAAGAAACAGTCGCTTATGCTTATGGAGCAATCTCGAGAATCTTCTCAAAGGGAGAAAATTGCGCTTCAACAAGCTCAGGATGCCATAACTGAAAAGGACGCCGCTGTTGCTGCCGCAGCTACATCTCGAGAAAATTCTATGCTCCAGCTGCTAACAGATGCTAGCTTGGATATGGCGGGTAAGTTTCATTGTCTTTATCTTGCTTCTTCTTTTCCTTTGCTGCTTGCCTCCTTATTGCCCACTGAATTGTTTTAAGAAACAATAGGTGCTTTTTTGGATACTACAACTGAAGATGAACGTGTCGAGGCTCGTTCCAATGTTCTTCTTCGGCTTGCGCGTGAACATGGGTCGACTTTTGGGGCACACCTGCCAAATCGTGAGATTTCAAGATCGTGCGCTTCAGGTTCGCGAGTATCTTGACTTCTGTACAAGGACTTTGTCTCTGGTTTATGGTACTATGTTTCCTCGCAATAAGATGCCAGAGACTCTTCCTGCGTTGATGGACAAATTTCGAGATGCTCCTCGCATCCACGGCTTTGTACGAGCCCAACTAGCTGCTGGCGCAAGGTTTGCGATGATCATGATAAAGATTTGCTACCCGAAGTTAGACGTAGGGCAAGTTGTCCCAAAGTGCCTGGAGAAGATGTCGAAGAAGAAAAGAAACTTCGGCAAATACGATGACATTGTTACTCCTGTTGCTGAAGATATGATGGATGAGCTTCTTCGGATGGATTCCGAATTCTTCGTGAAGGGTAGCTACGCTGAGCATAGTACTCGCGCTGTAAATAATGAGCGCTTGACCATAGACAATTTATTGGGAAATCCTTGAAGACGAACTTATTCCAAAATTTGTATCCTGTGTATACGAACTATATTGTAAAGTCATTTTATTTTTGTCGCCAAGCCCCCGGGCGTTTTGATTGCGATTGTTTATTATAATGCGAGGTTGTCCCAAGGCAAGATAATATACACTGTGTACTATTTTTTGCGGGTGCAAGCCCCCGAGCTTTTTGTTGATCACTATTTTGTCGATATCTCTTTTTGCTTTGGCGAGGTATTTTTCTACCAAGGCAGGATGCTTCTTTTTGCGTTCATCGACAATGTGTGTATATATATATTGTATCTTTTAGGGGGAATCCCCTGATCCTGTCGAGAAAAAGATATATAATTCCACTATCTTTATTATATTGCAGCACCGCGAGCCCGCCTCATTAAAAACCTTTCCCGGCCCCACTCGGTGCCCCAAAAAGGAAAAGAGTGCGTCTGAAAACTCGCGGGCGTTTCAGTACATTGTAGTTTTACAGAGGAGGACTATATTGTCGACATCTAGGCGTAGAAACGCCTGAGCTGTGCCACGTTCCAGGGATTTGGCTCGGCAATCCCTGTCTTCTTGTCTTTGATTCTATATGCTCCTCCTTCGATTACCTCTGTGACGATGTAGGGTCCAAGCCATGGTGATTCGAGTTTTTCGTGACTTTTTTGATTGAGTCGCAAAACTAGATCACCGACTTGAAAAGATCTTGGTCGCAATCGTCGACTGTGGTAATTTTTCAGGTCCTGTTGATATTTGGCGACTCGCGACAGAACTTCGTCTCGAGCTTCGTCAAGTGCATCGACGTCATCCTCCAGTGCTTCTCTCGAAATTTCTTCATTATATTCTGCAACTCTTGGGGAATCATGCTCGATTTCTATCGGCAGGACTGCTTCAGCTCCATGGACCAGGAAAAATGGCGTTTCCTGTGTCGCTGTATTTGGTGTTGTTCGAATACTCCACAATACACTTGGCAGCTCTTCTGGCCAAGTATGCCGAGCTTTTTCCAGTGGACCTAGCAGACGTTTCTTGATGCCATTGCAGATGATGCCATTGGCTTTTTCGACTTGTCCATTGGTTTGTGGATGTGCAACAGATGCAAAGCTCAATTTGATGCCCACTTCTGCGCAGTATGCTTTGAACTCTTTTGACGTAAAATTACTGCCGTTGTCTGTGACGATGCTGTGAGGGACTCCAAATCGAAAGACGATGCTTTTCACGAACTTAATCGCCGACGCGCCGTCCGGTGAATTTATCGGCTTTGCTTCTATCCACTTGGTGAATTTATCGACAGCTACCAACAAGTACTCATATCCTCCTGGCGAAGCTTTGTGCAATTTACCCACCATGTCGAGACCCCATTGAGCAAAGGGCCAAGATAGTGGGATTGGCATAAGTTCTGCTGCTGGCGAGTGAGGTCTTGCCGCAAATCTTTGGCACGCATCGCAGGTTCGCACTATTTCCTTCGCATCCTCGATTGCTGTTAGCCAATAAAATCCTGCTCTGAAGACTTTGGCCGCAATGGCTCGGCTACTCGCGTGATGCCCGCATATTCCTTCATGCACGTCCTTTAGGATGATCCTTCCTTCTTCGGGTGTAACACACCGTTGTAGCACACCCGAGATACTGCGTTTGTACAGCTCCCCTTTTACCACAGTAAAAGCTTTTGATCGCCTAATTATTCGCCTTGCTTCGACTGGATCGTCGGGTATGGTTTTTCTTAGGATATATGATATGTAAGCCTGCATCCATGGAATTTGCACCATCATGACTAGCTCTTGCTCTTCTTCTTCTTCTGCCGTGTCTTTGGTGATAGTCGAGGTTTTCTCTTTCTTCTCCTTCTTTGTTTTTGCTGGCTTTGTTGATCTCTCGCTTATCTCTTCCCAAAACACGCCTGGAGGTATTGCGAGACACTGTGACCCGATGTTTGCAAGAACGTCGGCTTCATCGTTGCTCATCCTGCTGATGTGATTTACTTCGCAACCATCGAATAACTTCTCGAGCTCGTTGTACACCTCTTTATATGCTATCATACTTTCGTTGACTGCATCACATTGGTTCATGACTTGCTGTGCCACCAATTGTGAGTCGCCGAAAATTTTCAATCGGGTTGCACCACAAGCTTTCGCCATCTTCATCCCGTGTATGAGAGCTTCATATTCTGCTTCGTTATTAGACGCGTTTGGGAACGTCATCCGCAAAACGTATTTCAACTTGTCGCCTTCAGGTGATACCAATATCACGCCTGCTCCAGCACCTTCCGTCTTTTGGACCCGTCGAAGTTCATAGTCCAAGTTCTCGATAAATCTGGGGGTCCCGTGTTTTGTAGCTCCATCCACTCTGCAATGAAATCTGGTAAGACCTGTGATTTTATTGCTTTTCTTTTTCATACGTGATGTCCAGGAAAGTTCTATTCCCCAAAGGGAGACACGACCCGTAGCTTCGGGTTGTTCAATATATTTGATAAGGGAGCCTCATTAACCACTATTATCGGGTGCGCCGAAAAATAGTGTCGCAATTTTCTTGCTGTCGTGAATACTCCATATGCTAGCTTTTGATATTGCGGGTACCGCTATTTTGACGGCGACAGTACTTCGCTGATGAAATATACTGGCCTTTGAACTCCATGAAGCTTGCCTTCTTCTTCTCTCTCGACCACTAGGGCCGTGCTGACCACCTGAGGTGTAGCTGCAATATACAAGAGGAGAGGTTCTTTCTCTTTTGGCGCCACCAATATCGGTGGTGTCGAAATTGCTCGCTTGAGGTTCTCGAAGGCTCTATCTGCTTCCTCGTTCCATTGAAATTTTTCCCCTTGTTTGATCAATGCATAGAACGGCAGCGCCTTTTCTCCTAGCCTGGCGACGAATCTGCTTAAAGTTGCGACTCGCCCCGTTAGCTGTTGTATTTCTTTCAACTTTGTTGGCTTTCTCATAGTAACGATGGCCTGTATTTTTCGGGATTAGCTTCAATCCCCCTTGCTGATACTAAGAACCCGAGAAGTTCTCCAGCAGGAACTCCAAAAGAACACTTTGTCGGGTTCAGCTTGAGGCAGAACTTGTCGAGGTTGTCGAAGGTTTCCTTCAAATCTTCGATCAAAGTCGACCCTTTATTTGATGTTATTACGACATCGTCGATGTAAACTTGTACATTTTTTCCGATCTGTGTTGCTAGGCACTTCTGCATCATCCGCTGATATGTTGCTCCCGCGTTTTTCAGACCAAAGGGCATTGTTTTGTAGCAAAACACGCCATAAGGTGTGATGAACGCTGTCTTGGCTTCATCTTCTTCTTTTAGTCTGATCTGGTTATAACCAGTATGCGTCCAAAAAGGAAAGACGTTCGCATCCTGCCGTGGAGTCGATGATTTGATCGATCCTTGGGAGGGGAAAGTGATCCTTGGGACAATGTTTATTGAGACACGTGAAGTCGACGCACATGCGAAGGACTATTGTGTGTTTCTTCGGCACCATCACTGGGTTAGCTACCCATGTGGCTTCTGTAGATATTTCTCTAATGAAACCAGCGTCTTTGAGTCGATCTATCTCTGATAACATTGCTTTGCGGCTAGGTTCCGAAAAGCGTCGTAAAGGCTGCTTGACTGGTCTTGCGAGAGGATCCAAATTGAGGTGGTGCTCGGCGAGTTCCCTGGGTACTCCTGGCATGTCAGCTGGACACCATGCGAAGATTTTCCAGTGCTCACGGAGGAACTCGACGAGCGCGCTTTCCTATGCGACATCCATGTTTGCGGCAATGGACGTCGTTTTCTTAGGATCTGTCGGGTGGATCTGTACCTCTTTTGAATCCTTGTTTGTGTTGAAAGTCGGCTCCTTAGAAGATCTTCCTACCTCTGCAGCACATCATAGTCAGTGAACCTTGGCGCCGCATATTCTGCTTGCATCCCGAAAGTTTCTGACAGTAATGAAAATCTTTGTCGCATTTATCGGATAACGCAAAGCTTCCTTTGATTGTGATAGGTCCCTTGGGCCCAGGCAACCTCCACAACAAATATGTATAATGCGGCACTGCCATGAACCTAGCATATGCCGGTCGTCCCAACAAAGCATGATACTGCGACGGGAAATCGACGACTTCAAACTCCAAATTCTCTATCCTGTAGTTTTCTCGGGTTCCGAACTGAACGTCGAGGTTGATTTTGCCCAATGGGTAATTTGGCTTCTCTGGTGTAATCCCGTGGAAACGTGTATCAGTTGGTTTCAAGTTCGCTAGGGATATGTTCATCTTCCTCAATGTATCTGCATACATGAGGCTGCTGCCGCCATCTATGAAGACTCTCGACACATCAAAACCAGCGATTACTGCGGGTAAGATGAGTGCTGATTGTCCTGGTCGAGGAACTTGCGGATGATCTGCAATTGTGAAGCCGATGTCTTGCCCCGACCAATTTAGGTACTCGATGTTGGTGGAGGCATCTTCTCTGCCATGAACACTTGTCGCGAGATTACCTTCTGCGCCCTGTTTGATGGCCTGGCTTTCTGAATCATCGAGACCGCACCATTAGAGTTGGGGTCAACATATGGAGGTGGATGTGGTGCTGCCGCAATTCTAAGCTGATGCCGATTTTCGTCCGTAATTGCGGGAGGAGGTGGAAGGTGAATCTCGCTCCTTGGCTCCCGAGGGTTTCTGTTATTTGCTTGGGCATTTGTAATTCCTGCGGCTCGCAACATTGCCTGAAATTTCTGCAATCTTTTGGAGATGTCCTGACTGCCTCTTTCCATTGTTGTCGAGGTAAAAGTGCATTTGACACGGACCGTTCATCATCTCCTCGGGAGACACATAAGGTCTTTGAATCCTTGGTCCACTATTTTGCCTGTTGCCGCGAAAATCACCTCTATTGTCGCCTTGTTGCTCGTTGCTCCTTTGATAATCATCTCGACTATTTCCTCCAGGATTTCCCCGAAAACCAGCCGATATATGGCCGGGAGCATCGTTGTTGTAGAACTGGCGAGAAAATCGCCTTCTATTTTGATAATTTCGACCACGATCCTCTTCTGGCGACCTGTGTCGCTTGTTGTATATTGCGTCTTCTCCATCTGCCCATTTATTGGCTATCTCCATGAGTGCTGATATGGTCTTAGGGTTAGTTCTTCCTAAGTCCTCGATGAAATCTGCTCGGCGGACTCCTGCCACGAATGCATCTATTGCCCTCTCGTCGGATATATCTTCTGCCGAGTTTTTTATAATGTTCCATCGCTGTATATACTTCCTCATCGACTCGTCGTGTTTTTGTCGGCATGCCCTCAGCTCTTCCAACGATGCAGGTTTCTTGCAGGTGGATCGGAAGTTTTTCACGAAGATGTTCTCAAAGTTATCCCAGCTGTCGATGGAATTTAGGGGGAGTTTCTTTATCCAAGATCTCGCGGCACCACTCAGGTGAACTTGGATACTTTGCATAGCTGTTGCTCTAGTTCCTCCTACCAGCTTTACCATCTCGAGATAATCCACGAGCCAATCCTCGGGATCTTGCAGACCGTCGAACTTCTTGAAATTCTCGGGTAACTTGAACCCTTTCGGTACTCGAGTTTTTCGAACTCTTCTCGTAAAGCATGGGAGTCCACACATATCTTCATCGGCAAGCTCTGGCGAGTGCTGACGCTCCCTTCTTTCTTGTCGTGCTCTGTCCACCCTTACTTGGACTGCTGTGTCTCTTGCCCCACTTGTTCTTGGTGGGTCTTGAACTGCTGTGTGTCGTGGACTATTTTGCCTAGGATTTTCTTCGGGAGGCGTTGTTGCAAACGCTGTTCCCATAACTCCTACTCCAGCCATTGCCATATTGAACAATGGTTCTCTCGGGTCTCCAGGAGGTGGTCTGGATGCGAGGATGTAAGCTTGTGTTGCCATGTAACCTGCCTCTGGCGTTTTTGGGATGATATTTCCCCGTTCGTCGATCGACATAAAGGACATGTCGAGATTTTGGATTATACTTCCTCTTTCTGCTTCGGGTATGTTTTGCAGCCGAGACATTGCTCTCCTCCGAGCTTCTCTGTGACTATCTCCCGTAGTTCCTGAAAGGCGACTTAACTCCGCTCGGCGTCTGCTTGATGCGAAGTGCTTCTTTCCTCCTATTCAGGGATGCTGTCTGTTTTTCTAACTCTCTGCTTACTCGAGCAAGTCTATATTGATATGCTTGAAGTTCTTGTACGGTAGCAGTGGTGGTCATAGGTTCTGAACCATCCATGGCTTTCGCAGCCCTATCCCACGCTTCTTGCGGGAGCTGTACTCTTGCGCGAGTTGAGGATCCAGGATATTTAGTGCCTAAGCCATGTCTGAGATCAGCGGGATCGACGTATGGATTTCCCAATTCGTCGAAAGCCTCTGACGTTTGCGGTTCTGATGTGCCTGCCCTTCTACCACATAGATCTGATGATATTTTGCGCATTGATTTTTATCAGGATTGGTGACACCATCATATAGAGTGGTGAAGACCTTTCCGATGGCAGCAGACTTGTCGATGAAGTTGAAGCTGTCGACGCTGGGAGTCGCTGCTTATAAAGGAGTCCGCAGACGACTCGAAGGATGTGTTGCTGAAGATCTTGGCGAGCTTTCCACTTGCCTTGTTGTCGATGAAGTATGGCGACGAAAACTCCTCGTCACTCGACGAAAAGTTAGAATCGACCGCTGAAAATTCCGACGAGATCGGAACTTCGAGACGGTAGGATCCTTCCTTGTTGACGCCAAATCGGAATTCTCCGAACGTCATGATGATGGGCTCCTCCAGATAGGCACATGCATCCATACGGGAGGGCGGGTGAGGAATAAAATTGAATAGATCAGTTTTTCCCTTGTTACCTCGATCCATCGCGTTGCTTGCTGTTGACGATGTCGAAGATCTTGAACGTGCCATCGAGATCAGCTCCTTGCAACCTCTAATTCCCACAGACGGCGCCAATTGACAAAGGATTAACTTGTCAATGCCTACAGATTGTAGACTAGGGTTTTGCTAGAAGTAGAGGGCAAGTAGATCTCGAAGGTTTAGGCGAAAGGTACTCGGCGATTATGAAAACTAGGGTTATGTTGACAGTAGATTCGATCCTTTCTTTGTCCCTCGACTCCCCTTATATAGGAGGTGGAGCCGAGGGTTTCGTTTTGTACAAGTTACAGAGTCCGGGACGGTTTCTAACTCATCCCGCCAGATTACAAATAACACTTCCTATTACAACTCTAGCTTTCCTTAGTATATCTTGGACTCCCGAATCTTCTTATTCTTCGGGTAGCGGGCCTTCAATAAACCCCGGGTACTATCTTTGGCAGGCCCATTTGGGATGCCTATGTCACCACCCGCACCAGGAGTATCAAGTTCCTGAAGATTCAGTGGAGCAACCACACTGAAGACGAAGCCACCTGGGAGCGAGAGGAAGACATGAAGAAGGAATACCCAGATCTCTTTAGCACCTAGTTTTCTTTAAGATCTCGGGACGAGATCTTTTGTAAGGGGGAAGGGTTTGTAACATCCCAAGTTTTTAACAATAAGGAAATCAAGGAGAGATCAAGTACTCAAAATTTGCAACAAACAAAAACTTTTTATATGCATAGTGTGTCACATATAATTTCATGCCTATGAGTGATTTTCTTGTATGCACTTGCCATGATGAGTGTTGATATGATTATCACTTGCTAATAAACCCTAACATATGATCATAATAACCCTCTTTGAGGAAATAAAAGAAAATGCCAAGTGTGAGCCAAAACCCTTACATACACATAGGTCAAAAATGCAAACCCTCACCAAAGGCCACCATGGCTTGATCTTTTGTTTCTAAAATGATTATATAACTCAAACAAACCTAAATGCATCAAAGAAACCAAAATTGAATCAAGTTTGAACTCAAAACCATCTCACATATGATGATGGTCAATTATGCAATTTATAACCTGATCCCCTCTTTACCCCTCTGGTTAAATCATTTCTTACACTAAACTTGATGAACCAAAGCAATGTCATCCAAGACCATGTCAAGATGATGAACTTTCATGTTGACCACCCTGGCTAGAGTTGACTAGGTTGACCAGAATAAGGGTGACAAGTGAGGACTTTATATCAATGTGAAGATCATACCCAATTTGAATTTTTGCAAACAACCTTCATTTTGATCACCACCACCACCACTCTACTGTCAATAATATATAAATCAAACCCTACAAATTTCATTCAAAATTTCCAAAGTAAAGTTCTTGCGGCCATTTGGTCGAGCACCTTGTGTGCATGAACCTGCCAACCCCATGCATTGTAAAAACCAGTGGTTCTTTGCATAAACCCTCAAGCATAGCTCAGCACCAGTACCCCATTGACCTACTGAACCATTGCCAAACACCATGGACAAGCTTTGGTACAGGTTGGCATCATCAATTGTACAAGAACATGTCATGCCGTGGCATGGCATGACCTCAATCATGCCAACCCTGTCCCTGGCCTTCCCCACCATGCACCACCATGCCAACTAGTTGCTCCACATCTCCCTGAGTCAAATGGACACGAGCCCTGCCCAAATGGTGCACCAGACGAGCCAAACCCGTGGCGCCCAGACACGCCCAGAGCGTGCACGCGCACGACAGAGCGTGCATGGCGTGCGCCACGGACACGCCCGGCCACGTCGACGCCCGAGCCGCTCCGTTGACGCCAGCACTGGTTCTCTGCGCCCCGCTCCATGACGACACCAGCAACCACCAGGACACACCCACGGGCCCGCGGGAACGCTGTAGCCGACGAGCTCGTCGACGACGTCCGCCACGGCCTGTGAGCTCGCGTCACCCTCCTGCGCTCGTCCTTCCCTCGTTTTCACCGCAATCACGCGCGGCGTCACCGCCATGACGTCGCCAAGCGATGAGCGTCATCACCAGTCCCCGAGCTGCCCTGTAGCCGCGTCGCCATGGTTGCCCCTTCACAGCACGCCGCGGCCACCATCGGCCGCTATAAATAGCGCCCCTCAGCTCTCCCTCCCTTCACACAAACTCTTCCCCTCTCTGCCCTGAACCCTCTCCTCCATCCAATTTCATCTCTTCTCGCCGGAGTAGCCCCAATTGCGAGCTCGACGCCGCCGCCAGTACACGGAGCCCGCCGGAGAAGGAGGCCACCCCTGGAGACGAGACTGCTTCCAGGCGCTTCCTCATCCACTACAACGTCGCCGCGCACCACTCAGACGCTCGCCGGAGCTCCGACGTGCTCTCCGACCCCCTACCTGCGCCGCCCGTAAGCTCTCTTCTCGCCGGAGACGACGACGTCTGTCGATCGTCCGATCAGCCTCTGATCCAACGGCCTCTGTCCCTCGTACCGTTTCGCGTTTTAAAACACAATGACAGATGGCCCCCACCTTGTCAGTTGGCCCGTGGCGTTGGATGCGTTACTGGGCCGGCCCACTTCCTTTCCTGCTGAGCCCGTTAGCGTTTCCCGCCAGCCCATTTAATTCAAACATTAAATTTCGAATTTTGTTAATTACTCTCAGATGCTGATTTCAAATTTAAATAGAATAAAATCTACCCAACCAAATTTGACAAATTTTATATATTTGGAAACCTTGAGAAAATGTCTACAAAACTACACTGGTCCCAACCCTAAATTGTTTGTCGAATTAATCTGAGAAAATAAACAAGGCAGGGCCTTTTTCCACTTCAATTAATTATTAAAAATTGAATAAAAATGTTATTAAGTTAAAACCAACTCTCAAAAATCATATTTCAATATATCTATCAGAATATATAACAATATTGCATCTTTGTTTGCATGATCATGTCCTTGTTTAAAAATTGGCCCTAAGGCTATTTAAAGTACTTTTAAATGAGCCTATGTCTTATTAATATGTATGAGAGCATCCCTCTCATTTAAATCTTGACCCCACCAAGTTAATATGAAGAAGGCACTATGGCCATATTAAACCCATATTAATTTAGTTGATAATATTAAACATTAATCAAGAATTATTAAAAGGCATGAGGTGGTGTACCTCATTTAAATCTTTTTCCCAAATAATGATTATGAAGAGGTTGACCTGGGTCCACCTAGGTCATATGATATTAATTGAGGAAATTAAATCTTAATCAAACCTAATGAGAGGGAATTATCTTCTCTCAAGAAGTAATTAGCAACTTAAATTAATATTTATAATGAGAGGAAATTATTTTTCTTAATAATAATAACTAAATCAACTCACCTAATAAGCATGTGTTATGATAGCTTAGTAAGAGTGATTCATATGTGTGCTTAGCTTAGTATTTGAGTTGTGTGGTGATTGTGTGTATTATACTCGTATTTAGACGCTAGTACCGAGGAGTACGCCGAGGAGGAGGAGGTCTACACTCAAGGAGAGGAAGACCACTTTGATCAGTACAACAATCAAGGCAAGCTAATACACTTGCAAAGTGCAAAGCTCTCAAGGGCAAAGCACCTCACCCTTTGTTTTATCTTTGTTAAGCCTATCCCAGTTTTATTACAAGTTTTACTTTCAAGTTTTACTACCTTACTTTATCAAAGTACTTTTTGATTCATGATTCACTTGATCTAGAGTAGGACAATATCCTCTAAGTTAGTCTATGACAATCAAGCTAAGTTAGCACCCCTCATGACTAGTGGCTAGTGCTAAATACCTAAAATTGACTACTCTAGATGGGAACATTGTGATATGAGATGATGCTGGTGAAAGTTATGAAAGTAATCTTGAAGGTAAATAATACCAAGAGAAGATAGTGATTTTTGATGAGACTAATGTTGGTTTGGATGCGATACCTTTCCAATATTGAGTACCCCCACAATACCTGATTATGGGTAAGGCTTAACTAGAAGTTTATGTATCTTAGTATGGGTTCCCTCTGAACACACATCATAGGGGTTATGCCGAGGCTGCCTCCGTTGTTGAGAAATGATGTGAATTGAGGTGAATTGTACGGCCAAGCCCTGTGCAGTTCCCAGGTTGACAGTTGGTCTTCACTGGGAGGCCAAGCTCATGGGGAGAGGTGCTCATACTAGGGTTAGTAAATGAAAGGTTATGGTTGATGATCCGCGTACTGTGATACGATGATTCGGGGAAATCCCGACGGATGGAATCAAATATTGTGGCACAAGTGTGCAACCTCTGCAGAGTGTAATCCTATTCGAATAGCCGTGTCCACGGTTACGGACGGTTGGAAAGGCCATCTAGTTTCCAGTATTAGAATCTAAAATATGAATGGTGAATGATGAATAATGGTGAATCACAACTGAGTTGTGGGAATGACACTAATGTTCCCACTTGAGTTAGTTAACTTATAATGGTCCACATGAAATGCTTATGAACTAAAATTAGCTTTACGCAAATAAAACTAGAGCTTAGTACCCTTTCATTAAAATAGATAGTATTAATTTGCGAGTACTTTAAAGTACTCACGGCTGTGTCCCTGGCTATTCAAATGGCCAGAATATGAAGAAGAGCAACAGTATGAGGACGACGGTCAGCAGGACGTCTACAACAACTAGGAGTCGCCTGACGTCAAGCGTTGGCCTGTGGAATAGATAGTCCACTCCTATTACGCTTCCGCTACTATGTTGTTTGTTGATCAATAGATCAACTATTTGTGTAATATTGGATCATGTGATCCCCTTTTGTAAGACAATGATGGTTTGTAATGAATGATGACTTATGATATCAGCTGTTATGTCTCGCAACAACAATATTCCTGGGATTGCGATGAATGACATAATAGGCATCCGGACTTAAAAAATCCGGGTGTTGACACCTTGGTTGAGAAAATGAACTGTCGTGGCACCTCCAACCATTCGCATCAACGCCCGGGAGGCGAGGGTATCCAAGAGCACTCCCGAACTTCGCCAAGTTAGACTCAAGAAGCTTGTCACTAGACATCCACCGGAAAGTTTTAGCTTCATCCGTGTCAAAATGGACGGTGGCATAGAATTGATGGATCATCTCCACATCATACTCCTTGGTGAGCTCCATTATGGGATAGAGCCCAAACTCTCCACACATAGCATATGCTTCGGCAAAGTACTTCGAAGCGGCCATCTTCCCGGTGTCAATAGCATGTTGAGGGGTTACCCCCTTCTTGAATGGCACATACACCTCATAGAAGATTTCCTCTTGAGTCTTGTTGTGGAAGCGCTTATCCTTAACCCGATTGCTCCGAGGAGTGAGGTAAGGGTTCAAGTCACGGATCTCCTTGTACTCAAGATATTGCATGTTCTTCACGGATACATGGATGTTCTTGCCCCGAGCAGCGGGTGTCTTTTGCCTTTGAGATGTTTGCTGACGAGCGGTGAGCTTGGAGGGCCTAGTTTGCTCAAGTTCTTCCTCAATCTCGTCCACGGGACCTTTGTTCCTCTTCTTGGAAGAACCTGGGATGGAGACAGCATGATAGGTATGAAACATGAGTGCACAAGGACAAGGAGAACAAAGAACTAGAGCCTGCACAGGATATTGAGCAATAGCAGAAAAATTCGCCAGGCCGGAAGTTCCGGTGAGAACCGGCGGAAGTTCCGCCCCGTGGCGGAAGTTCCGGCCCTTGGAGCCGGAACATCCGGCTGTTCGAAAAACAGCACAATTTCTCACCAGATCTGAGGCAATGACTTGATAATCCACATCACAACAACATCCTAAGCATGTTCTAGTCAGGGAAGGGCATCTAAAGATGTTCTACCATAGCATTGCCTAGAGTATGCCCTATATTTCATCTAGTGAGGTCTACCCACACATAGAGAGGGAGAGGGCACAAACCGGGAGGGGCCATGGGAGAGGAGAGGGAGTGGATGCCGATCCACGGAGCCGATCCGGCGGAGGTCGCCGGAGGAGAGAGATCTGGCCGGAGGAGCAGCAGCCGTCACAGGGGAGGAGCACCACCAAATAGATCTTGGAAAGAGGGGAACTGAGGAAGATGGAACTGCTCACCCGTTCGGCCCAGTTATATAGTGGTCACTTAAGGCCGGAAGTTCCGCTCGTTGGAGCCGGAACTTCCGGTCTCGCAGGAACCAGCCAGTTAGGACACGAACCGGGTGACCAGGTGATAGGATACCAGCCGGAAGTACCGGTCCAGACGACCGGAACTTCCGGTGGAGCAGAAAACAGAAGCAGGATTTTGACACGAACAAGATGCACTTGAGAGGTGAAGGAAATGTCTTAGATGAGATAGGCTTAGGACAGATACGCCAAACTGTGAGATGGTACATGATCACTCATTTTTGCAAATAATGCAAATAAAGGCCAAAAATGAGTGATTTCCCATAAACAAGGAGATGTCAAAAAGATCCAATGAAAATCCAAACAACTCCAACTCTTCACGAAGAAGAGTGTGGTGGCCTAGGCCACCATATATGAGTGTTATGGCATGGCACCGCGAAGATATATCTTGGGCCCAAAACCACTACTCATCATTGAAGCTCACATATCATTATATGATATAAAGAGAATGATTTTATTTAATGTTGGCATTATGGGGGAGGGATAGCTCAATAGTTTAAACCGCACTCCCCCTATTTCCATGCCCACATCTAAACCAAATAAAGTTTTGAGACAAAGGTGTGTTTGCAAGATGGTCAAGCTATACTCCTTGAATCTATGATATTTAGCTCATTCCTCAAATAAGAGAACCTTGCTTCATCAAGAGGCTTTGTGAATATATCGGCAAGTTGATCTTTGGTAGGAACATAGATAAGCTCAATATCACCACGGGCAACATGATCCCTAATGAAATGATTCCGGATCTCAATATGCTTCGTTCTTGAATGTTGCACCGGATTATAGGCAATCTTGATGGCACTTTCATTGTCACATAATAGAGGCACTTTGTCACAAATGACACCGTATTCCTTTAAGGTTTGCCTCATCCATAACAATTGAGTGCATCCACTTGCGGCGGCAACATATTCGGCTTCGGCGGTGGAGAGAGATATACAATTTTGCTTCTTAGAAGACCAACACACCAAGGACCTACCAAGGAATTGGCAAGCCCCGGAAGTTGATTTCCTATCATCCTTGTCACCCGCCCAATCCGCATCGGTATATCCATTGAGAATAAAGCTTGAGCCCTTGGGGTACCAAATACCATATCTTGGGGTATCAACCAAATATCGAAAGATTCTTTTGAGAGCCATCATGTGGCTCTCCTTAGGAGAAGCTTGATACCTTGCACACACACCAACACTCAACACTATGTCCGGTCTAGATGCACAAAGGTAAAGCAAGGATCCAATCATGGAGCGGTATACCTTTTGATCCACCTCTTTACCATTGGGATCAAGTGCAAGATGACATTTGGTGACCATAGGAGTGGCCACACCCTTCAACTCGGTCATCTTGAACCTCTTGAGCATGTCTTGGAGATATTTTGCTTGATTGATGAAGGTTCCCTCTCTCAATTGCTTGATCTCAAAACCAAGGAAGAACTTCATCTCTCCCATCATAGACATCTCAAACCTATCGGTCATAAGCTTTGAAAATTCATCATTGAAAGCTTTGTTAGTAGAGCCAAAGATGATATCATCAACATATAATTGGCAAACGAAAAGCTCCCCATTAACCCTCTTAGTAAAAAGAGTGGGATCGATTAGCCCAACATCAAACCCACGGTCTACCAACAATTCTTTAAGGTGCTCGTACCAAGCTCTAGGAGCTTGTTTGAGACCATAAAGTGCTTTATCAAGCTTGTAGACATGGTTAGGAAAGTTGAGATCCTCAAACCCCGGGGGTTGCTTAACATAAACCTCTTCATGCAAAGGACCATTAAGAAATGCACTTTTAACATCCATTTGTTGTAACTTAAAGTTATGATGCGATGCATAAGCAAGAAGGATACGGATGGACTCAAGATGAGCCACGGGAGCATAGGTCTCTCCAAAGTCAATTCCTTCAACTTGAGAGAAACCTTGAGCCACCAATCTTGCCTTGTTCCTCACAATATTTCCAAACTCATCTTGCTTGTTCTTGAATATCCACTTAGTGCCTATAACATTGCGGCACTCCTTTGGCTTCTCTACTAAGGTCCACACTTTGTTGCGCTTGAAGTTGTTGAGTTCCTCATGCATGGCATCCACCCAATCCGAATCTTCAAGGGCTTCAAATACTTTCTTGGGTTCCACAACGGAGATATAAGCATGATGATTGCTAAAGTTAGCCAATTGCCTTCTTGTGGAGACCTTTGCTCGAACATCACCAAGGACCTTGTCATGAGTGTGTCCACGAATTTCAAGGATCCTATCTCTTCTTGCTAGACGACGGGCCTCGATCTCCTCCTTGGTTTTTCTAGGCCTTGGAGGTGTCACTTGATCAACTTGATCATTTGGGTCCCCGTCTTGACCTTCAATTTGAGCTTTCTCAATTTCTTGAGAATGCTCATCCTCATGTGCTTGATCTTGGACAATATTTGGTGAAGCGCAAATATCAAATGGATACTCATCGGAGCCATCATGAATTCTAGGTTGATCTTGTCCTTGATCTTGTACATGAGAGGGAGGGTTTTCTTCTTGTTCTTGGGTTGGTGCATCATTAGCTTCACTTGATGGGGTTTGTTGATGTTGAGAAGATGAGGGCTCCACCGTGGTAGAGCATAGTCCTTCCCGAGACGCCACACCGTGTCCCTCAATGGGGCGGAAAAATCCCACACCCATTCTTACTATGGCATCTTGAGGTATTTCATCACCTGCACATACATCAACTTGCCCCACTTGGGAGCCATCATTTTCTTCGAACTTCACACTACAAGATTCAATGATAATCCCGGAGGATACATCAAAGACTCTATAAGTGTGAGATTCGGCACCGTAACCAACAAATATACCCTCCAAAGCTTTAGGAGCAAATTTAGACAAACGAACTCCTTTGATTTTGTAGAAACACTTACAACCGAACACCTTGAAGTATGAGATATTAGGCTTGTTGCCGGTGAGTATTTCATATGGAGTCTTGTTCAATCCCTTGCGGAGGTAGAGCCGGTTAGAAGAGTGACAAGCGGTGGAGATGGCTTCGGCCCAAAAGTTATAGCGGGATTTATACTCCGCCATCATAGACCTTGCCATATCCATAAGAGTCCGGTTCTTCCTCTCCGCAACACCATTTTGTTGAGGGGTGTAAGCAGCGGAATATTGATGACGAATCCCCTCATCACTAAGAAAATCATTGAGTGTGTAGTTCTTGAACTCGGAGCCGTTGTCACTTCTTATTGCCATAATGAGGAGGTTGTGTTGGCGTTGCACCTTGGTGGCAAAGTCAATGAATATTTGTTGAGTCTCATCTTTCGTCTTGAGAAAGTAGACCCAAGTGTATCTTGAGTAATCATCAACAATCACCAAGCAATGTTTCTTCGCACCAAGACTTGCATGAGTAACGGGACCAAAGAGATCCACATGAAGGAGCTCCAAGATCCTCTTGGAAGAGATGATAGTCTTGCTTGGATGCGGAGAGTCATGCATTTTGCCTTCAACACAAGCCCTACAAACACGATCTTTGGCAAAAGAAACACTTTCCATTAGTCCCACAATATGGTTCCCCTTGTGAAGACTTTGCAAAGTTCTCATGTTGACATGGGCTAGGCGGCGATGCCACAACCAACCCACATCCGCCTTTCCGAATAGGCACATCGCACTTGAAGTGGTGGTCCCCGAAAAGTCCACCACATACAAGTTATGTTCGCGATACCCAACGAAAGCGACTTTTAGAGTCTTGCTCCACAAGAGGACCACAATATCATTATCAATAAATACGGCGAAACCCATCTTGCCAAGGGCGGAAACGGAAAGCAAATTGTAACCAAGGGTTTTGACAAGCATGACATCCACAAGTGTTATGTTGTGTGCAACCACAACCTTGCCAAAACCCAATACCTCGGATGTAGAATTATCGCCAAAGGAGACGGTGATATTGTTTATGTTGGGCCTCAACTCCTTGACGAGGTTCTTGCCGCCGGTCATATGACTTGTACATCCACTATCAAGTACCCATTTTGAACCTCCGGCGGCATAGTCCTACATGAGATCAATTCTTGGATTTAGGTACCCATTTCTCAATGGGTCCTCTTTTGTTAGCAACAAGGGTCTTTGGGACCCAAATAGACCAAGCAACATAACCATCATATGGGCCAACATATTTAGCATAAACATCACCATAATAATCTTTAAATAGAACATAGTGAGGGTTAGCATTTCCCGCATTATCATCATTAGTGGTGTTGCCCTTAGGGGCTTCACCATTGGTGATATCTTTCTTTTTCTCTTGTGCGGGCTTGGCCTTTTGCTTGTTAGCCTTCTTCGCCTTGGCATTGTAACCTAGGCCCTCCTTCCCATTGTTTGATCTTTGCTTACTCAAAAGATCATCCAAAGAAAGTTTATTTTGGGGAGAGGAAGCCTTAGCAAGTTCATCCTTCAACCTAGTATTTTCCTCAATAATATTTGCATGATCACAAGAAGGAGTAGAGGAACTAGGCACATCATATGAAGCAAGCCTAATTTGAAGTTGCTCATTTGACTTGGATAGGAGAGAGTATTCACTCTTCAAAGCTTTGTGAGCTTTGTCTAGTTCATCTAGATCCTTCACAAGTTTCTCATGATCAACACCAAATTGGGCCTTTTCCTTTTTAAGCAATTTGGTCTTAGCCCTAGCATGATCTCTAGCTTTAGTGAGCTTGTTAATTTCATCTTGAGGCTCTTCAAGATTTTCTAGCCTCTCCTCAAGAGAGGCTATAGTTTCTTGACTTTCCTCAAGGGCATTTTTAAGAGCATGGATTTCAAGAGAGTCTTCTCTCTCTATTTGACCCTTTTTCTCAAGCATATCATTTTGTTGAGCTAAACGAGCCATGAGATTTGAAACATGCTTTTTGTTGATACCTTGTAGGTTAAACATGAATTCATCAAATTCTAGCATTTCTTGTTTCACTTTTAGACTAGCATCATCAACCCCTAGATCACTTGATATGTTAGGCATAGAGGGGCTAGGAGATGATACCTCGGAGGATTTGGCCATGAGACAACTTTCTTCCTCCACATGAATGATCTCATTGGGGGATTCACTTGGTGATGAAGAGTTAGTGGAGAGGGAGGCAAGAGCGACCAATCCATTAGAGGTTGCATCTTCTTCATCATCAACTTCATCATCCCCGGAGGAATATTCTTCTTGAGTTGATAGCACAATAGATGTGTCCAAGGAGGATGTTGCCATGAAGCAATGTGCATTCTTGATATGAGGATTCTCATTGGGGGATTCAAAGAGAGATGAAGAGGGAATGTTGGTAGTGACAATGGCGGCCACTTCTTTTGAGCTTCCTTCTTCATCATCACTAGAGCTCGCAACTTCATCGGAAGAATATTCTTCCCTAGTCACTAGCACAACTTTTGGGTGCCTCTTGCCCTTCTTGGTCTTGTTGTTGTAGAACTTCTTGTTGGGGGCTTTTGAGTATTTGCCCTTTGATTCTTTGCTCTTGTCCTTGGGAATGAGCCTTCCATTATGAAGCTCTCTATTTTCATAGGGGCATTCGGCAATGAAGTGGCGCTTGTCATCACAATTGTAGCATGATCTTGTCTTTGGACCAAAGCTAGTGAACCCACTCTTGTGGTTTCTCTTGATGTTGTCTTCCTTGGCCTTGGAGGGATCAACCCAAAAGGACTTTGCATGGAAGGCCATGTGATCATGATAGTGGCATTCCAAATCTTCCGGATAGGACATACTCCAAGATGCCCTATATTGCTCTTGAGGGTGCACTTCTTCTAAGGGGTTGACCACCAAGGCAAGATTGTTCCCTTTTGACATACCAATGGCACGATTGAGAGAATCATGAGAGTTTTGCTCGAGCACCTTGAGGGCTTGCATCTCGTGCACGGCATCTTGAGAAGAGAGAGAGGAATAGCATTCTCTCCCAACAAGGGTCTTGACATCAATGGGTACATATGGCATCATGCATTCAATGTACTTCTCCTTGATCCAAGAGTCATTGATGTGGGTGGCACCAATAAGACGGAAGTCATCGGCAACAATGAGGAGTCTTGAATACATGTCTTGATGATCTTCATCCGGTAGCCTCATGAATCCTTCGGCTTTATTCTTAAGAGCATTATACTTGTTCCTTCTCGTGCTCTCACTTCCAATGCAACTAGCGGCCAAACCATCCCAAGCTTCCTTGGCGGTGGTGTAGTTCCGAACACGAGGCAAATCCTTTGTCCCCACACTAGTTTGAATCATGTGCAAGGCGGTGTTGTTGAGTTGACTATCAACCGCTTCTCTTCTAGTCAACTTGTCGGGGTTGTAAGGTTTGAAGCCTTCCTGGATGATTCTCCAAAGTTCATTGGAGGCACTGCAAACATGAGAGCGAAACTCAAATCGCCAAGTATTGTAATTTTCAATGGAAAACTTAGGTGGGTCGCCCCGAATGTTCAAATGAGGATGGGGAACCGGTATATCGGGAGATAGAAAAGGTGGAGCTACTTGATTGTAGCTCACACCTCCACTAGTATCCCTAGGAGATGCAATGGTAGATTTGTTAGTGTTTAAGTTATCACCTTCCACGGGTTTGGTAGAGGAGGGTGGTGCCGAAGCACCTCCCTCTTCTAACACACCCGCGTCCTTTACCTCTACACTAGGAGCCTTGGGACGGGCCGGAGCCAAAAGCTCGGCAATCATCTTTTTCATGCTTTCCATTTGGGCTTCCATTTTGGCTTCCATGGAGGACTTCAACGAATTGAAGTCTTCCATGGAGACCGTATTGGCGGCCCCTTCCGAGGGCTCCTCGTTCGGCATACTCTTAGGCGGTTAAGCCCGAAATAAGAGCCGAGGCTCTGATACCAATTGAAAGGATCGTATGCCGCACCTAGAGGGGGGGCTGAATAGGTGCTAACCAATTTTTAGTTCTTTTTCAATTTAGGTTTGACACAAAGGTAAATTCTCTAGATATGCAACTAAGTGAATTTACCTATATGACAAGGTTATCAACTAGGCAAGATATAGCTACGCAATATATAGGAGATAGAGTGGGATAGAGGTAACCGAGAGTGTAGCACGCGTTGACACGGAGATGATTCCCGTAGTTCCCTTCCTTTGCAAGAAGGTACGTCTACGTTTGGAGGAGTGTGGTTGCTACGCAAGCCAAACCAACAGCCACGAAGGCTTCACTCAGATCTCCTGTGAGCAACGCCACGAAGGCCTAGCCCACTTCCACTAAGGGATTTCCTCGAGGCGGAAACCGGGCCTTTACAAGGTTCTTGGGGCACACATCCACAACTGAATTGGAGGCTCCCAAATCTGTAACAATACAACAATCAACAACAACACATCAACAACAAATCAACTAGGGAACCAAATAGGAACACTAGCATGAGATCCCTCAAACAAGTGAGGGGGAAATGAAGAACGCTTCGGTGAGGATGTAGATCGGTGGCTTCTCCTTCGAATCCCCAAAGATCAAGAGCTTTGGTTGGGGGAGGAAGGAGATCTTGCAAATCTTGTGTTTCTTGAGGTGGCTCTAATGGTGGTGAAGCTTGGCAGATTTCTTGTGCAATAATTGAGCAACTTGTCCCGTTGGAGAAGAGAGCTATTTATATGATTGGAGCTCTCAGATCTGACCGTTTGGACCATTTCTCGTAGCACCGGAAGTTCCGGCCAGGAGGGCCGGAAGTTCCGGCCGGCACCGAAGTACCGGCTAAGGGAGCCGGAACTTCCGCCAGAGCAGTCTTCGTCGCAACCTGTCGAAAATGGTGAGGGCGGAACTAGGGCGGAACTTCCGGGGACCGGAAGTTCCGGCCAAGTTCCGAAATAGCGCGAAAACCTTACTGGAACATACTGAGCCACAATCGCGGACTTTCGGAACTTGTCCGGAAGTTGGGCGGAAGTTCCGCTGACCGGAACTTCCGGCCAGCTTCACCGGAACTTCCGGCCAGATAGGAGAAGCTGTGAACAAAACGATGCTGAAGCCTTCTGCAGGGAGCAACAGGGCGGAACTTCCGGCTGTTAACGCCGGAACTTCCGCCAGAACCAGAAAACCTTCATAGCTTCAGAATTACCACGCCATTTTACTGATCGACAATGTTTACCGAAAAACTTGTACCTGTCTACATCAACACACATAAATGTATATACCTAGTGTTGACATCAAACACACAAAACCCAAAAGGGCGGGAAATGTTCTTTCAGAAGTGCCCCCGGAAGGCTTCTCCATCGACACCGCTGCCATCTCCACCGCCATCTTCATCACCGCTGCTGCTCCCATGAGGAGGGAGTAGTTCTCCATCGAGGCTAAGGGCTGTACCGGTAGCTATGTGGTTAATCTCTCTCCTATGTACTTCAATACAATGATCTCATGAGCTGCTTACATGATTGAGATCCATATGATGAGTTTTGTATCGCTACTAGTTATGTGCTACTCATGTGATGTTATTAAAGTAGTCTATTTCTCCTGCATGGTGTAAAGGTGACAGTGTGTGCACCGTGTGGTTCTTGTCGTAGGCTATGATCATGATCTCTTGTAGATTGTGGAGTTAATTGTCATTATGATAGTATTGATGTGATCTATTCCTCCTTCATAGTGTAATGTGGACAGTGTGTGCGCTATGTTAGTTCTTGGTTTATTTTGCAATGATCTATTATGCTCTAAGGTTACTTAAACATGAATATCGAATGTTGTGGAGCTTGTTAACTCCGGCATTGAGGGTTCATGTAATCCTACGCAACGAATGGTGTTCATTATCAAACAAGAGTATATGTAGCACATATGAGGAAGAGTTATTTATTATGCGATCAATGTTGAGAGTGTCCACTAGTGAAAGTATGATCCCTAGGCCTTGTTTCCAATACTGCAAACACCGCTTACTTACTGTTCTACTGCATGTTTACTCGCTGCCATATTTTATTCAGATTACTATTACCACTCATATACATCCATACTACTTGTATTTCACTATCTCTTCGCCGAACTAGTGCACCTATACATCTGACAAGTGTATTAGGTGTGTTGGGGACACAAGAGACTTCTTGTATCGTGATTGCAGGGTTGCTTGAGAGGGATATCTTTGACCTCTTCCTCCCTGAGTTCGATAAACCTTGGGTGATCCACTTAAGGGAAAACTTGCTGCTGTTCTACAAACCTCTGCTCTTGGAGGCCCAACACTGTCTACAAGAATAGAAGCACCCGTAGACATCAGCGGTCACCTTGAGCTGCCAGGCCACCACTAGCACAATGCATGGCGGCAGCGAAAGAGCTGTAAGGTCGTTCATCCCCTGCACGTAGAAGTGTCTTGGCCCGACAGGGGCGTCGTGATGTCCCAGGCGCGCTCTCCGGCCCGCCATCGCCCTGACCTCCCGTGCCTTCAGATGCGCCACCAACTCTGGAACATTAGTCCTAGAGTCGTTGTATGGGTTCACCGCGAGTGTCTCCTCCTCCGCTAGAGAAGATCGAAGTACGAGGCCACGAGCTCATCCTAGTTATGTTTATGGTGAGACCGATGAACAACGTTAAGCGCACTACCATGCCACGGTGATCACCGGCATTGTCTTCCATGGCAACGCCGGTGATCATCGTGTGCGACGACGTCCTCTGGCGTGAAAGCAGAGCGTGCCTATCAAATTAAACACACGAGCAACACCTGAGGTACTACATCTAGGCTTCAATTGCAACCTTGAGCAACCCCCCCCCCCCCTGATTTGAAGCCACCTATACTAACGCTCAAACACCCTAACCTAGAAAATTTGATCTATAGAGAGTACCTAACTCAGGGCGGGGAGGGAGAATCTATGGTGGATGAGTGGCGGAGGCCAGAGAAGGTCTTACCTGCGTGTCGCGAACGGGCCATGGGCCATGAAACGCGGATCGTTTGGTAGCCTGGGCGGCCTTTTCTGCGCGGGAGAGGGAAGCCATGCTCCATTGTTTGGTTGCCCGTTTCCAGTCCAACTTACATTCATGAAAACATGAATCAGTTGTTTGGTTGCTCAAATCACAGTTTCATATCCTTACCACAATTCAAATAGGGTGAGAATACCATGCCATAGCATGTTACATACGATCAGACACCATTCAGAAGAACAAGATCCTCACGATCACCACGATGAGGAAGGCGATGATGTAATCTTTGACCCAACTTGGACGTACCTCCGGTGGTGCTCCTTGTAGAGCATGCACTTGCTCTGGCGGTAGCTGTGCTAATAGCACTGGATCATCGATGGCCTTGATCTGCCAGGAACTTATTTTCCACGAAGGTGAGGTACTATTGATGGGCCTCCTCCAATGTATCATACCCTCGGTAGCTGTTGCTGGAGTAGCCACTGACCTGGTCTTGATAGACCCTCCATGAGTTATAGATTCATCGAACCCGTCCGCGGAACACCACATACCACTAGCACGGCATAAGAAGAATAGGTAATCAATCACAACCATGAACCAATTTATAACAGAGCAATAGAACTACACAAGTGTTGACAGCAAATGATAAACTAACAGGGGCATGCATGATCATTCCAAAAGTGGATCACAAGTTCATCCTACACTACTATGGTGTCATCCTACCACCACAACAAAAGTGGGTGTCATCCTAACACCGCAAGTTCACCATCACCTGAGGGGTTAGTATATACCACCTCATCATAGTTACAAAAGGGGGCCATCAAATGTCTTTCAACCCTAGCTACTACCAAAATGTACATCATCAACATCATCATCATCAAGTTCATCACCTCCATGCATGCATCCCCTAAACCACCCCCTCAAGGGCACCACTACACCTTGCAGTGGTACTTGGCAAGGTAGTTCCTTAGCCAGAGGACGCGGTGTGGCTCGATCATGCCCACAAAGCTGCAACCCTGGGCCTTGTGGTCGACGAGGTGGCTCATCGCCGCCATGAGATCATCCTCGGCGAAGCCAAGCATGTCCATGACCGCATTGTACACGTCAGGGTACATGTCTGTGTGCTTGTTGTCCCTGATGGCCTGTGTGACGTCCTTCACAGCAACAGTCATGTTGGTGAAGGCCACCAGCTCATCGTCAGCGAAGGCACCTCTCTTCCTCTTGCCGGCGGTCGCCTTATCAGGCGCGTCGGCAGCCTTCTCAGGTGTCCCATCAAGGTTGACCGTGTTGGACTCCTGGGTTTCAACATCCTTAGGTGAAGGATTTGCTGCAGCCGAGCCTAGGGGCTCACTGGATCCCATGGCGTACTTGCCGGTGGGGAGGCCGAAAGAGAAGATGGTATGCATCTCGTCGTAGTCGGCAATGGGCACATTCAGGTACTCCGCGTCCTTTGTATTATCCTACGATACAAAGGGACAATGTTGTTAGTTCTGCTCGTTGCTGATCAAAAGAATTAGTGAGGTGGACTTAGCGTGCTCACCGCGACGTGCCCGCAGTAGTGCTCACCCTCAAGGATGATGCATTTGGTATCCTCACACCACTGAGCCTCGCTTAGATCGTGGAGAATGGTAATGGTGACCCACCTCTGTCTCCACTTCCTCAGGTGGTTGTACACCTGAGTGGAGCACGCAGAGACATCATAGTGTTCAAACAAGCCCTTCGCCACAGCAGTCAGATGGACTTCCTTGAATCCTTTGTCAGTTCTCACTCCGGTCTTGATCAAGCTGCACATCTTCTCCAAGACGAAGCTGGACATGAATGGAAGCCATTTCATGGTGCCAGACCCATTCGTTTCCCTACGGTTCTTGTTCAAGGCCCTGTTCGTTTCCCTACGGTTCTTGTTCTTCTTTGTGGCGGCCAACCTAGCCGCGACCTCTCCCGCTACCTGAGCCACCAGGTCAGCCACATGCCCATTGACGGCCGCAGAGGGGTGACCGCCACCTTGGAGTCATGGAGGGGTTGTGAATCGGGAACTTGCGAAGGGATCTGAGAGTCCCCAACGCAGACAAGCGTCTGGCTAAAGTTATCAGCGTAGTACATATAACGTGAATCTACTTGGGAGCAAAGACATGTCTAAAGTGGACAACACAAACCATACCAACATTATCCTAAATCAGACAAGCAATTCATTACAACTGTGAATAACACAAACCCTAGCAAGATCATGGTAGGTCGGCACATTTGGGACAAACAAGCAACCGGAAATGTGGAACCCTAGCAAGATCATGATAGCTCAGTACAATCCAGACTAACCCCTACTACAAGACTAAACCCTAGCCAATATCTGACAACTTCTAACCTAGTTCTAAACATAACCATGGTACCGGGATAAGGGATTCCTTACAATCATCGTCGGAGGTGAAGATGTGCTGCACCAGGAAGTAGATGAAACCGCCCAGAAGCAGTCGCCGCCGCCGCTGCCACCATTGCCGGCCGGAGATGCGTGCATCTCTTACCTGCTTGCCGACGGGAGGAGGAGCTCGAAATTTGGGGGGTGAGTGGAGGAGGGGGTAAAAATAGGCCATGGGGCGCTGCGGGAGGTGACGGAATCCTTCCTGCCCCCCTTTTCTCTTTTCGCCGATGCGTGTTGCAGCTCCCGCCATCTCCATCCTCGTCTCCGTGCGTGCGCCGAATATTCGCTTTTGCATCAGCCGCGTTCGAGATTTGCCTGCACCGCTGGGAACTGCCGAACCGGGCGTTCCTCCAGGGCCTAGCCCGAGAGTGCTTTGAAAACCGGTTTGTGCAACAACGCCACTCAGCTCAGGCAACCAAACAAGCCAAAAATTACTGGGTCGATGTGATCCAAGGCAAGGGCAGGCTACCAAACACGCCCCTAACCTTTTGGTTCAGTGAACCTTTGTTTTGCCATGGCAGGCGTTGACGAACGGGCCTGCCCGCCTCCTGCGCCGCTGAGGACGCCCTCCAGGCCCCCCGAGACCCCTGACGGCACGGAAGTCGCTGGGGACGCCGGCCAGGTCCCGCGACTCAGACCTGCGCCCGGGAAGAAGAAGTGCATGCACACGCTGCTGTATGGAAGAAGGGAAGGCTCTGCTCCGAGGGGCCAAACCGCAGCAGCGATAGAACTGACAGAGGCCCGCTTCCCGTACGCGCAGCTTTCCTTTTAATTCCCAGCTCCCTTCTATTCAGGGATAGAACTGACAGAGGCCTCTTCTATTCAGGGATGCTGTCTGTTTTTCCAGCTCCCTACTCACACGAGCAAGTCTATATCGATAGGTTTGTAATTCTTCTGCAGTAGCAGTGGTGGTCATTGGTTCTGAACCATCCATGGCTCTTGCGGCCCTATCCCACGCTGCTTGCGGGAGTTGAACTCTTTCGCGAGGTGAAGACCCGACATATTTAGTGCCTAGGCCTCTTCTGAGATCAGCGGGATCGATGTATGGGTTTCCCAAATCATCGAAAGCCTCTGACGTCTCTGGTTCTGCTCGGCTTGCCTCCTCGATTGCATAGACTTGATGATATTTTGAGTATTGGTTTTTGTCGGGATTGGTGACACCATCAATGAGATTGGTGAAGACCTTTCCGATGGCAGCAGATTTGTCAATGAAGTTGAAGTTGTCGACGCTGTCGGAGTCGCTGCTTATAACGGAGTCCGCAGACGACTCGAAGGATGTGTCGCTGAAGATCTTGGCGAGTTTACCGCTTGCCTTGGTGTCGACGAAGCGTGGCGACGAAAACCCTTCGTCGCTTGACGAAAAGTCAGAATCGATCGCTGAAAATTCCGACGAGATCGGAACTTCGAGATGATAGGATCCTTCCTTATTGACACCAAATCGGAATTCTCCGAACGTCATGATGACGGGCTCCTCCAGATAAGCACATGCATCCAAACGGGAGGGCGGGTGAGGAATAAAATCGACTAGATCAGTTTTTTCCCGTTTACCTCGACCCATCGCATTGCTTGCCACCGACGAAGTCGACGATTCTGGACGTGCCATCGAGATCAGCTCCTTGCAACCTCTAATTCCCACAGATGGCGCCAATTGACAAAGGATTAATTTGTCAATGCCTACGATTGTAGACTAGGTTTTGCTGGAAGTAGAGGGCAAGTAGATCTCGAAGGTTTCAGCCAAAAAGTACTCGATTGTAAAAACTAGGGTTCTGTTGACAATAGATTCGATCCTTTTATCCCTCGACTCCCCCTTATATAGGAGGTGGAGCCGAGGGTTTTCGTAATACACAGTTACAGAGTTCGGGAGGGTTTCGTACCCGTCCCGTAAGATTACAAGTTCCTATATTTCCTAATACAATCTATCTTTCCTTAACACTAAATGGGCTTCCGAATCTTCTTTATTCTTCGAATCCTGGGCCTTCAGTAAACCCCGGGTACCATCTTCGGCAAGCCCATTGAGGTTGGGGATGCCTATGTCACTAATTTCGTAGTTTTACTAGTCAAATTAGCGAGGCGGAGTAGGTTTAGTGAAGTATTTTGAGTAGTATTTGTAAATTATGTTCGAATGTAGCTCGATCCGAGCAAGATTTGGTTTCATTTCACATGATCATGGAAGAAAATTTTCCGCAACTTTTGATTTCCGTTTTTCAGTTCGCCTTTTTCGGTTTCTATTCTGCGCGACGACTAAAAACATCAAAACTGAAAAAATCGGAAGACGGAACTCCGTGTTTTCTAACCAAACATCTATCCTTGTGGTTCAGTGAACCTTTGTTTTGCCATGGCAGGCGTTGACGAACAGGCGTGCCCCGCCTCCTGCGCCGCTGAGCACGCCCTCCAGGCCCCCCGAGACCCCTGACGGCACGGAAGTCGCTGGGGACGCCGGCCAGGTCCCGCGACCCAGACCTGCGCCCGGGAAGAACTGCACGCACACTGCTGCTGTATGGAAGAAGGGAAGGCTCTGCTCCGAGGGGCCAAACCGCAGCAGCGATAGAACTGACAGAGGCCCGCTTCCCGTACGCGCAGCTTTCCTTTTAATTCCTGCGCACCACTGCCGCCTTTGCCGCCGTACGTCGTCGCTAGCTGCCACGCCGCACGGCCACGGCCCGCCGGCCGGCCACATGCCCTGCCCATCTCGCCGTGGTCCGCAGCGAAAACCAAAGTGAAATCTGAAAAGGAGAGGCGGCATATCATATGGGCATGTGCTCGAAATCGAACATGAGACCACGCTGCTGCTCGGGCCGACGATCGGGCTGCCCGCAGACGTCGATATCTACCTGCGAATCCTGTAGATTTCGACGTGGTCACGTGGCCATTTCTTACATTTCGCTCCATCCTTTTTTGATTGATCGATCGTGTAAAGGGATGATAGACTCGTGACGTCGTGTGCCGGACGGGCGGCCGCGTGTGTGTGTGGCTGCCAAGCACACACGGAGAAAATTACCTATCCCACCATTGTAGCTAAGGTAACAACGGAAATCCATCTTAGCTCCCGGGTCCAGATGCACTCTATATGTTGACCAACCAGAATTAGACAGGTCGATGGCAAACATTGTATTCCATATGGTATATGGACGAGCACACGCAATATGGTAGTGGCCTTTGTAACTGTTGTGCATGCACTAATTGCGACGGCCCGGCTGCGGGTGTATTGGTACAAACGATTCTGTAACTTCCTGGACCAACGTCCAGCGTACTGGACCGCACGCGCTTGCATGCTGAGCGGCACACCTCCTCGCCTGAAACATTCGTCACCGTCGGCATGCATCTCGCCGGCATCGCAGTTTAACATGAAGGTCGCTGGGTCGTGCTCTACACCTCCTTCCACGTTTTCCGTGTCTTTTACTAGGTACTTAACTAGCATGCGTTCGAGGGCCCCGGCCACAGAGGAGTTCCACTGGATTCTCCTCGCCGCCGCCTCCGCCGCCTCGTCCTCCGTCGTCGTCGCCTCCACCACCGTCATGTGGGCGTGGTAGCGGGCTCTGTCCCTAGCCGCCGCCACCGCATCGTCCCTAGCGGCGATGGCATCCGCCAGCTCCCGGTTCTCCTACTCGACCCGCGCGGGATCCGGTCCCCTCCGCGCGACCGAATCCAGGTCGGAGCACATGTACGCCCGAGCCATGGAGATCGCATAGCTGTGAGCTTCCTCCTCCGCCGGCCAAGCCTGATGGCGTTGGGCGTTCCTAGGTAGGCTCTCGAACGACGCGAGTAGAACGCTCTGGTCGCCATCGCACTCGAAGCGGCTGGGTCCGTCCTCGTCGTCGTCGGCGATGTCGTGGATGACGGCATCCGCGGGCGCGCCGCAGGCAACGGAGGAGCCGCCGCAAGGGCGGCGCTAGCCGCCGCCATCTCCGCCCGCATCTCCGCCAGCTCCGCCCTGGCCTCGGCGAGCTCGGCCCGGAGTTCTGCCCCGGCATCGGCAATTTCCACCCCGCCGCCAACAGAGCTGACGCTCTAGCACGCGCCCTGCCGCCTCCGCAACCTCCGCCTCTGCCTCCCGGTCCAGCTGCTCGACCTGAAAGGCGTCGGCGGCTAGCCGCTCCTCCTCCTCTGGGTGGACTTGCCGGCACATCTGAACAACTTGATCCCAACTAAGGTTGTGCTCGGCCATGGATGGATGCTAGGGTTTAGGTTGAGGTGTGCCCGTCACCCCCGCCGGTGTACACCATATATAGCCACGGCGGGGCAGGAAACATCGTTGGCGCGCAGGTCATTTCCGGCGCGCGCGAAACACCGCTAAAACGCGCCAATCTGTTGGGCACGCACGGGAACGACCGTCGTCGCGCGGGAACCAGTAATCGTCGGCGGTAGGCCTCGACGGAACGTTAAACCGCCATTAACGACCTTGACGGTGTGTGCGCTAAAAAAATAGGTCTGCACCACTGGGATACTCTCGGCGCAAACAGTCATACTGTCCCGTATGGCGTCCGCGGACCGACGCAAACAGTCGTCCCGTCCCGTATGGCATCCGTGGGCCAACGCAAACGGACGCGCACGAACAATTTAGACGTCCGAAATGCGTCGGCCCGTTGAAGATGCACTTAGGATCTACAATAAGGCACCACAAAGCAGAATCTGAGAGCAGAGAGAGGAAGAGGACGTTTTCTATGAACATTGAGACTGCTTACACCTCTGCACCTCCCACGTTACACTGGTGGAAAAATAGCCTTCGGTCGCGCGGCATTAGTCCACAGTCACCGGCGCCTATTGCGATGTGTCTCCCCCTTTAGTCGCGGTTCCTTACGCCGCGACTAAAGGCCCGTCCACGTGCGGCGGAGGCCAGGGCGGAGGACCTTTAGTCGCGGTTCTGCTCGCCAACCGCGACTAAAGGCCGCCGCAGGTTTAGGGTTTTAGCCCCCCCCTAACCTGGTTCCCCTAACCCCTGGTTACTTTTTAAGTTGTATTGTTTTATTTCTTTTGTGTTTTATTTTAATTTTGAAGGAGTTTCACATATTCTACGGTATACATGCATGTGAATGTACAATTTCAAACAAATTTGAAATTAGAACCAAAAAGAATTCAAGAGGAATGTACAATATATATTCAATATCGGATGACCATATACAATTTTGAACAAGTTTCCATACATATTTAGTGCATATAAAGTTCTACGTCCTCTACATAGTGTTCTCCTCTAGGATCGATGACTTGGTTCGCCAACCATCCAGCTAGTTCCTCTTGAAGTGGTCGGAAGCGAGCTTCTGGAGTAAGCGTCGTCCGGAGGTTATTCCTCCTGGTGTTGTTCTCAGACGGCTGCCGCTCAGTGGTGTATCTCCGGATCCTCTCACAAACATAGTATCCACATAGATTGGTCCCCGGTGGCTGAATATCCCCAGTCGCAGCCTTTGCCCTTTTAAAATGTAGCTCTTTTTTGAATTCACCGACCTTTTGATCTACGAACCGTCTCCAAACCCTACGAGGCAAGGAAAATTAAATGAACAAGAGAGTTATTAATTAGTTACTTGATATTAGGAAATGATGAATGTAATAGGCCGATCGATATAGAGCGCAAAGAATGAAAGTACTTACTTTTGCATCATTTTTCTCATGTCGGCCCAAAGCGTCGTATCCATATTCAGAGAGTCGTGGACGAGAACTGTGGAGTTCTGAATTTGAATTACTAGCAGAATCCAGTGGAACCTGCGGACACGATACATGCACAATCATGCATAACTCATCGATTAGCCACATACCATGCATGGAGTAAACAAAAGAGAATGTGCTCAAGACAGAAACACTCACCCAAAATGGTAAGGAAATAGAATATCACTTTTGAGTTCCTGTTTTGTAAGAAACATCCACAGGTCACCCTCCACGTCTTTGGGGTGGTGTTGTAACACATATGAATTAACGATTTGTGGGTCAATGAACCCAACATCATGGGTGTGCCTTATTCGCATTTCCCGCTTCTTCATTCTGCATAATAGCGTACACAACAAGATAGTTAGGACAATATATATATTTATAGTGCAGGCAATGAACGAGATGGGGTAGAAATTAATAAATCACTTACAGAACATAGCAGCTGATGATAGATTTGTCGAGCTCGCGCAGATTGAACAGCTGGAACAATTCACTCCGATGAATTGTTATATAGTAATGTTTGAAGTGATGCTTAGGTCTAACTTCCGCATAAATATATTCTCTGGCGTTTTTAAGTTTTATGTAACCCTTGTACCAATTTAGCAGACCTTTCATTTGTCGAGGTAGATCCTCTTCCTGCGCAGGCTCGACGAGAGGACCATCCTTCACATATCCAAATACTACGTCCTTCATTGCCACGTCATCAAGGCCTAATGCTACACGAAGAGTCAGACCTAAGTCTGCCGCTTGTTCTTTGGCTTTCGCTACAGTCAATCCCTGTGCTGCCGCAGCTGCTATGACATCAGGGGCTTCGTCCTCCGGACCTGCGGCTTTCACTATGAGCGGGGGGATCGACTGTTTACTTTGTTCCCCGAGCTGGGCAACTTGTTTCCCCTTTTAATTTTTTCTCGCCTCCTCCAAGGCTTTCTTCTCCCGCTTCTCCGCCAACTCTTGGTTCCTCCTGAACGTGAGTGCTTGCGTACGAAGTTCACGTTCATAGTCGTCAGGGAGATTCTTCGCGGCTTGGGACGATGTGTTCAAAAATGACTTAGCCCACTTCTTTTGCTCATCAGAAAATACTGGCTTGGGCTCGCCCTCTATTTTCTTCTTGCAGCTCGCCTTCCATTTCTCTAAATCAGCAGCCGCGCCCGCCTCGACTTCCTCGGCACTACATTCCCAAGACCTCTTGGGGAGAGGCTTAAGTGATGGCTCCGGTATCTTTGTGGTTGTAGGTACGTAAGGGTCCGGGTTAATAACCCAGGACTGCTTCTGCTTCTTCGCCGGAGGTGGATTGGGGGCGGCGTCGATCACCCGCCGGACGAGGACTGGGGGGCGGCGTCTGCTTACCCGCCGGAGGTGAATTGGGGCGCGGCGTACCCGCCGGAGGTGTAGGTGAGCCACCACCACCACCACCGCCGCCACCACCACCGGAGGGGGGTGGACTTGTTTGCGCCTCGCCTGGAAACTTGATAAACTTCTTCTGCCACAAAATGAACTGGCGCTTGACATCTCCAAGTCTTGTCGCCCCTTCAGGTGTAGCAATGTCAATGTCCAGGTCCTCAAACCCTTGAACTATCTCCTCCACCGTGACACGAGCATAGCCATCTGGAATGGGGTTGTTGTGGTGGAGTGCTCCAGGTGGTAAAGCACTGCCGTGGCTACCTTCATGGACATGTTCCCGATAGGATAATACAGATGACATGCTTTCATCTCCTTTATATCGTCCACGGGGTAGCGAGGAGGCTCCGGTGCAGTAATTTCGACCACCAGATGCTCCAGTAACTTCGATCGTCGGTGCACCAGCCGGTGAGGCCTCCGTGGAAGCCACGCTTCTTCTTCTCTGCTGGCTTCCGAGATCCATTGGATGATCTTCATGCTGCGCCCGAGCTGCATCTCTTTCGGCTACTAGTACACTCACGGTTTTCTTCATCACATCCATTTCCGTTACCAGCTTCGCCACAACATCTGCATCCCGATCCATCTTTCTCTTACGGCTTCTGTAACCGTACGGGTCATCGTTCTGGGGAACCCTACTTTCCCCGGAATGTCCCCGCATGCCTCGTACACGTCCTCCGTGTTCAGGATTCCCGAGGGCTTTTGTCAGGGCGTCGTTCTCTCTGTTGAACTTGATCCTCCCCTCTTGAGCATCCCTCATTGCCTCAATAAGCTTTTGGGTGGGTTTAATTATTTTGCCCTGATAAACACACTCCCCTGTCTCCGGGTTCAGCGATCCCCCATGCCCGTACCACCAGCTTTTGGCCCTTGGGTCCCATCCCTCCGTACCTGGACGGATTCCTCGCGCCCTCAGCTCGTTCTCCATCTTCTCCCACCTAGGCTGCCAAAAGCGATACCCTCCTGGCCCCATAATATGATTGTACTCCTTCTTGGCCGCATTCTTCTTATTTTTTTCGACATTTCAAGGAACTGCTCCGATTTCTTTTGCTTCACAAATTCTGGCCAATCATGTTGCAGTTTCTCATATTGTCCTTCGAAAACCGGAGTCTTGCCCTGCTTGACAAAGTTATGGGCTAGATTTTGCTTGTATTTCCGGAATGCGTCGGCCATCTTAGAAAGAGCGAACTGTTTGACTAGCTTGCACCTCTCCTTGTTTTCCTGAATCTTGTTACCCGCCTCATCGTATCTGCGGTATTCCGGAGGTAGAACGAAATGTTCTATAAGCTTCTTGAAGCAATCTTTTTTTGTTCTCTTATCGACAAAAGTGAAACCAAGACGTGCCTTCTTTGGCTCATTCCACTCCTGGACGGTGATCGAGACGTTGTCTCTAACAACGGCTCCGCATTGGCTGATAAACTTGGTGGCGTTCTTGCTGGGCTCCAGCGGCCTGCCGGTTGCTTCGTCGACAACCTCGATGGTGCATGTTTCGTTTGGTTTCATCGTCTTGGTTGCGCCACGCTTTGACGACGACGTACTCGATTTTTCGACGATCCGGCCGAGGGCTAAAATAAGAAAGAGAGTCGCGCGCGTTAGTACACACATATTTATTCAAATCAGTTAGTTTGTATCACCAGAGGCTCAATGTATATATATACCTCGGCGCCGGAGGTGGTTGCTACTTCCAATTCCGTCGTTTATCGACGTTTCTTCGGCATCATCTTGCTGACGGCGCCCTTCATCTTCACCGTCCAGGTTCAGATAAGAAGAGATATCATCTTCTTCTTGTCCGGTCGGCACATATGGAATATCGCCTTTTATGATGCCGAATATATGGTCTTCAACGTCCAGATCATAGTTGTCCAGAATCGGGTCAGCTCTATCGTCCGCCATATGTCAGTCCTGAAAACATGTAGTCAAAACAAATTAATTGTGTATATGCCAGCATTATTATCACATCTCTTCTACATATAAAGAGAGAGGGCGACGAGGGAGGCGAGAGGGGGGACGCGCGTATTAGATGTGTATATGCGGACGATCGACCTCGCAGTGACCGCGTGACCGAGAGACCGGTGGCGGTGGTGAAGCGGTGGCGAAAGGGCGGTGGCGGTGCCGCCGACACATAACCCTCACCGCCCCCTCTCGATCCCAACATCACCGGAGGGGGCGACGAGCGCTGCCGTCCCCCTCCGTATACGCGCGGTGGTTAAGTCAAATTTTCGTTAAGTCAAAAAATTTCTAAGTCAAGTCTAGAGTTCTTTTAAAAGTCATAATAATATGTTAAGTTTTAATTTTATTAAGTCAAAATAATATGTTAAGTTTTAATTTTATTAAGTCATAATAATATGTTAAGTTTTAATTTTATTAAGTCAAAATAATATGTTAAGTTTTAATTTTATTAAGTCATAATAATATGTTAAGTTTTAATTTTATTAAGTCAAAATAATATGTTAAGTTTTAATTTTATTAAGTCATAATAATATGTTAAGTTTTAATTTTATTAAGTCAAAATAATATGTTAAGTTTTAATTTTATTAAGTCATAATAATATGTTAAGTTTTAATTTTATTAAGTCAAAATTTTAAGTCATATTAAGTCAAAATTTAAGTCATTTTAACTAAATTTTTTATTAAGTCATAATAATATGTTAAGTTTTAATTTTATTAAATCATATTAAGTCAAAATTTAAGTCATTTTAACTAAAAATTTTATTAAGTCATAATAATATGTTAAGTGTTAATTTTATGTTAAGTTAAAAAAGAGAGAGATTTTTTATTAAGTTATTAAGTCGATTAACATTATATTCCAAAAAAAAAGGCCACGGCCGGGGAACAGTGGGCGGGCGGCCGGGCCAAGCGGCGGGCGGGGCAGGCGGCGGCGTCCTCCTCAGGGACGGCGTGGCGGCGGCGCATATGCTGGAGAGATAGGCGCGGCACGACACGTACGGCGGGCGGCGGGCGGGGCGGCCGGCGGGCACTGCGGGGGCGGCGGTCGACGGCGGGCGTCGCAGGGCGGGCCGGCCGGCGGTCGCAGTATGGGCGGAGGTCGACGCCGCGCGGGCCGAAGCCGATCCGGCGAGAAGAAGAGTCCGGCGGCGGGTTCGCGCCGCGCCTTTATATAGAAGCACCTTGGTCGCGGTTGGCCACACCAACCGCGACCAAAGGCATTTTTCACCCGAGTTTCCTTTCCATGAAAAATTTTAGTCGCGGTTGGTGTGGCCAAACTACTAAAGGCTTTTTCAAAATTCTTTTCTTTATCAAAATGTTAAAAATACATATAATATATCAAAAAATCAGAAAAATAAACTAATTCATTTAAAAATCTTAAAAATACAAATAATATATCAAAAAATTCAGAAAAATTAAACTAATACATTTCAAATTTTTTAAAATACAAATAATATATCAAAAAATTCAGAAAAATTAAACTAATACATTTCAAAATTTTAAAAATACAAATATTATATCAAAAAAATCAGAAAAAAAACTAATTCATTTAAAAATCTTAAAAATACAAGTAATATATCAAAAAATTCAGAAAAATAAAACTAATTCATTTAAAAATCTTAAAAATACAAGTAATATATCAAAAAATTCAGAAAAATAAAATCTTCCCACCAGTTCTTCCCGCCGTCTGTTTTTCCGGCGCCGTCCTCTTTCCCGCTCGTGTCTTTCCGCCGACCCCTCTTCCCGCCTCGTGTCTTTCCGCCGGCCCCTCTTCCCGCCTCGTGTCTTTCCGCCGACCCTCTTCCCGCCTCGTCTTCCCGCCATTTCTTCCTTGTCTTCCCGCCTCTTTCTTCCCGCCACTTTCTTCCCGCCTCTTTCCCGCCATTTCTTCCTTGTCTTCCCGCCACTTTCTTCCCGCCTCTTTCTTCCCGCTCCCGTCTTCCCGCTCCCATTTTTCCCGCCATTTGTCACTACATATAGGTAGCCCGGCTTGGCCAGCATTATCACATCTCTCATCACTCTCTCATGGCTTCCACCGCACCCACTCTAACCTACAGCAGGTGGAGGAGCTTTGCGCCTCGAACTACCCTTGCCCTCCGGCTACCGCGTCCCTGCTGCCGGAGCCTAAGCGCCGGGCGGCGTGCCGGTCCCTCCCGTCCCTCAGGGTACTGCGCGCCGGGCGGCCATCACGAACCACTACTACCTCGACCTCACGCCGGAGCAGCGGATGAATCCCCGCTGGCATCCCGATAACCAGCATACTTGGGACGCCTTCTTCATCAATCGGCGTGAGAGGGCGCTCGCCGTATGAGGAGGACGGTCCGCCTCCGGAAACTTCCACGAGGCCGCCGTCGGCTATGGTGGTACGGCCGGACTCTGCAGAGCGTCATGGACTACATCACGGCCGGCGATATCCCCCGCCTGCGCTACCCTCAGTTCAAGCCACGAGCGCCGCCCGACAACAGCGACGACAGCAACGACGACGACACCGGCAACTTAGAAGGCGACGACTACCAGTACAACGGCGGCGGCTATGAAGACTACGAGTATGTATATTATACGCCTAGGCAGGAGTATGACTAAATCACTCCAAATTTCATGTATGCAGGAGTATGACTTAGTCACTCCAAATTTCCCGTATGCAGGAGTATGACTTAGTCACTCCAAATTTCATGTATCATCAGTGCTATCTCGAGTCAATTGAATCATTCGAAAATGGACACCAAACACATCACGGGTAATATAATTCACATGATTCATTCAACAAAGTTTGGTACAATAATAAATTATTACACATCATTTCTTCCCTTGTGTCCCTGCTTGCTTACGATTGTGCCGTATCCATGGAGCATCCTCATCATTTAACTTAATGCTTGGGTCGGTGTTCACTTTGAAGGGCGGAATTTCAGCAAACATATTATAATCTTCTGACATGTCTGTCTTGTCCTCCACTCCCACGATGTTTCTTTTCCTGAAAGAACAATGTGGCGCTTTGGATCATCGCATGATGTACTGATCGTTTTCTTATCTTTCCGATTCCTCGGTTTGCTACTCATGTCCTTCACATAGAAAACCTGAGCGCATCTTTCGCTAGGACGAATGGTTCGTCAAGGTAACCAAGATTGTTGAAATCCACCATTGTCATTCCGTATTGCTGGTCCACCTTTACCCCACCTCCTGTTAGCTTGAACCATTTGCACTGGAACAAAGGGACCCTAAAGGAGGGTCCATAGTCAAGTTCCCATATCTCCTCTATGTAACCATAATATGTGACCTTTTGCCCATTCTCGGTTGCTGCATCAAAGCGGACACCACTGTTTTGGTTGGTGCTCTTTTTATCTTGGGCGATCGTGTAAAATGTATTCCCATTTATCTCGTACCCTTGGAAAGTCGTTATAGTCGAAGATGGTGTCTTGGCCAACATGTACAGCTGATCTACAACCTTATTGTCACTTATTAAATGTTTTCTCAACCAACTTCCGAAAGTCTCCATGTGGGCCTTCCTAATCCAGGATTCAGGCTTCCCAGGGTTGTCCGAGCGTAAAATATTCTTGTGTTTCTCAAAGTACGGAGCCACCAAGCTGGAATTGGTCAGAACTGTGTGGTGTGCTTCAGTCAGAGAATGGCCGTCCATACATATCGTTGATTTCCTTCCGATCGTGCCTTTTCCACTTAGTCTCCCCTCGTGCCGCGATTGAGGAAGACCAATCGGCTTAAGGTCAGGAACAAAGTCAACACAAAACTCAATTACCTCCTCATTTCCATAGCCCTTGGCGATGCTTCCTTCTGGCCTAGCACGGTTACGAACATATTTCTTTAATACTCCCATGAACCTCTCGAAGGGGAACATATTGTGTAGAAATACAGGACCGAGAATGGAAATCTCATCGACTAGGTGAACCAGGAGGTGCGTCATAATATTGAAGAAGGATGGCGGGAACACCAACTCGAAACCGACAAGACATTGGACCACATCGTTCGTAACCGTGGTAGAACTTCTGGATTGATTACCTTCCGAGAGATTGCATTGAGGAATGCACATAGCTTCACAATGGCTACTCGAACATTTTCGCCCCCTCAAAGCAATCGGAAGCAATTGCGTCATAATCACGTGGCAGTCGTGAGACTTCAGGTTTTGGAACTTTTTCTCCGCCATGTTTATTATTCCCTTTATATTGGACGAGAATCCGACGGGACCTTCATACTGCTCAGGCATTCAAAAAAGATGACCTTCTCTTCTTTGGTCGAGCGTAGCTGGCACGACCTTGAAACCATTCCGGATGCCGGTCATCGGGTCTTTCAAACTTTGGCCGTGCTTCCTTTGTATCATTTGACTTCCCATACACGCCCAAGAAGCTTAGGATGTTCACGCAAATATTCTTCGTAACGTGCATCACGTCGATTGCAGAGCGGACTTCTAGGACTTTCCAATATTCTAGCCCAGAATATAGATTTCTTCTTCCACATGGCTACGTGCCCGTCAGCTCCCTTCGGAACTGATTGTCCGCCAGGACCCTTTCCAAAGATGACTTTCAAATCCTTGACCATATCAAATACCTCAGCACCCGCAGGCTTCGGCCGGTGATCTGCCTTGCCGTTGTAATGCTTGCCTTTCTTTCTTACTGACCTTTCGGAAGAAATCGACGATGCCCAAGGTACACGTTCTTACAATTTGGCAAATGTTCACTTTCAGTCTCATGTAAGCAGTGCGTGCATGCATTGTATCCCTTATTTGACTGTCCCGAAAGGTTACTAAGAGCAGGCCAATCGTTGATGGTTACGTAGGTCAAATTCCTCTTCTTTGTGCTCATCCCACACACGGACACCAGGTCTGCCCCACAGCTGTAAAAGCTCATCAACTAATGGCCTTAGGTACACATCGATGTCGTTGCCGGGTTGCTTCGGACCTTGGATGCACTGGCATCATAATGAACTTCCGCTTCATGCACAACCAAGGAGGAAGGTTGTAGATGCATAGAGTCACGGGCCAGGTGCTATGAGCTCTGCTCGCCAAAAGGATTCATGCCATCCGTACTTAGACCAAATCTTATGTTCCTTGCGTCAGCTGCAAAATCTTTGAACTCTCTGTCGATCTTTCTCCATTGCGTTCCATCTGCGGGGTGTCTCAACTCCCCGTCCGACTTACGGTCCTCTTTGTGCCATCGCAACAACTTGGCATGCTCTTTGTTCCCGAACAGACGTTTCAACCGTGGTATTATAGGAGCATACCACATCACCTTGGCGGGAACCTTCTTCCCGGGTTTCTGGCCCTCAACATCGTCACCAGGGTCATCGCCTCGATCTTATAACGCAATGTGCATACCGGGCATTCATTCAAATTCTCGTATTCACCGCGGTAGAGGATGCACGTTGATGCATGCATGTATCTTCAACCTCTAAACCTAGAGGGCAGACAACCTTCTTTGCTTCGTACGTACTGGCGGGCAACTCGTTATTCTTTGGAAACATATTCTTCAACATTTTCAGCAAGTCTTCAAATGCCGAGTCAGCTACACCTGCCCGTGCCTTCCATTTCAGCAAATCCAGTGTGCAGCCCAGCTTTTTCAGACCATCATCGCATCCGGGGTACAGCGCCTTCCTGTGATCCTCTAACATGCGATCCAAATTCTCCCTCTCTTTTTCAGTTTCGCAGCTCTCCGTGCATCAATGGTCCGACCAAGATCATCAACGGGATCATCACGTGCCTCTTCTTCACCTTCCCCTTCACCTTCCCCTTCACCTTCAGCATCCTCCATGAAAGTATCACCGAAATGAGCAAGATAGCTTTCATCGATGAAATCATCCCCTTCTTCATCTTCTTCCATTATAACCCCTCTTTCTCCATGCTTGGTCCAACAATTATAGCTTTGCATGAAACCGTGCCGAAGCAGGTGCAGCTGAACATCTCTTGAGGAAGAGTAACCCTTCTGATTCTTACATTTAACACATGGACAGATAACAAAACCCCCCTGCTTGTTCGCATTAGCCACTACGAGGAAATCATTCAAACCCGTACTGAACTCGCCGGAGAGTCGGTTACCGTACATCCATTGTCGATTCATCTGCATTATTATAATATAAAATATATAATTAACCATCATGCATTTGTTAAACTAACTAGCTACAAACAATATAAATTAAACAATGAACTACATACACATGCACATTTTATCAACGACACATCAAAGGTTCAAGTTGCTAACCGCGATCGAGGAGGAAAAATAAATGAGAAAGCTCAAGTGTGGCTCCAACACTTCATATCATGTTTGTTTCATGCTCTTGGGGCATTTCATCAAACACCTTATGTGCATAAGAGGAACCAAAAGCAAACCTAACACCCACTTGTGAAGCTTGTGAAGAAAATGGCACCAAATGGCTAAGTGTTGGCTGCTGGATGGGTATATAGGGGGCGGCTTTAGCCGCGGTTGGCCTGACCAACCGCGACTAAAGGCCTTCGGGCACCTTTAGTCGCGGTTGGCCTGGCCAACCGCGGCTAAAGCCCCCCACGTGCAACGGCTGGCCACCGAGCGCCCTGGGCCCAGGTCGCGGTTCGCCTCCCGAACCGCGACTAAAGGTACCATTAGTCGCGGTTCCTTTACCTTCGCGACTTATGGGGCTCACCGGAAGCCTGTTTTTCTAGTAGTGTTAGCGTAGGAGATCACTCCATCGGAGGCGACGACAGCTGAGCCAGAGCAGTCACTGGAGCGCCATTGCTGATGTCGATCCTCTCCTCCTTCTTGCCCCTCCCTTCGCTCTCTACAACTGCTTGAGTTACGTGAGGAGAGGCCACCATCGTGATGGCAGCTATCTAAAGCTCCCAGCCATTTTGAAGAGAATGTTGTGGCATGCCTTCCAGATCGTGGCATTTCTTTCAGGTTTCAAACAATTGTGAAGCACTGATATTCTAACAACTGTTTTCCGGACGGTTTCTGTTACTGAATACTTCCAGGTGCACACTGATTCCCGAAGAATGCTGCAATTATGATCGCCGACGAAATCCTGCGGGAAGTACATCGCGTTGATTCTGGTCGCCGACGAAATCCTTGCTCTACTCGCTGCAACTACCGCCGCCAAATTCTCGCGTGCCGCTTCCTCGCCTGCTCGAAGCGCCGGATTGTTGTCGGACGCTGCGCTGTACTCTCTGCTCGGGCCGATCAGATCTAGGAACCACGCGACCACACAAACTGCAAAAACTGGACCCGTCGTCTACGATGCCGCCACGGACCTGTACCGCGCGTCCAGATCTTCTCCTTAATGTCCCCGTTTCCAATCCCAGTTTCTCGCCATCACGCTAGCGTTACCGATGCGGGCCCCTGCTACCGACCGTACGCGACCACCTAGACGTATTCTCGATTTGCTGGCAACCATAGCTACTCAATTTACCTCTCGCTCAGCAATCTCGGCGCACGAAACATTGGTTCAGATAACAGGTCTATCTGAACCCGGGAGCCAAAACTCCATCCCCAGGTAACAAAACCTTTTAAGTTTCTGATACCAACCACGGCTACCTCTTTACAGAGGTATCCATACAGTTGTAGGAAATGGCTAAAAAGTTTATTACCTAATATGGGTGGCTACATAATAGCAGAATTTTGCCCCGACCACTCATCTATCTAGTTTTTATTTATATCTTTTGTACCGTTATAAGTGTGCTTCGTACTTTTAGACGACTATGTGCATTTTAGCTATACAACCGGGTGTACAAACTTTTAAAATAGATTGATCTGTTCTCATGTCCAAGTAACAACTCTGACAAAAAGAACAGATCAATCTATTTAACCATGGTAACACCAATTCTGAAGAGTGTGCCTTGTTGTCACACTCAAGTGGCCGATGGTAAAAATCATGGTGGAGGCATGTTACATCCTGAGTTTTTGTTTCCTTTTTCTTTCTTTCTTTCTTTCTTTCTTTCTTTCTTTCTTTCTTTCTTTCAACCATTAGCTCCTCCCCTAGCTGGAGCCGCCCATCTTCCCGTCCTCCTTGTCGGTCTTATCCTTCCCTGCATCCATCTAGTCCAGAACTTCATTGTTGCGTTCTTCCTCCCAGCGTGATGAACCAGCTTGAGCCATGTTCAATCGTCTCCAGCCGCCTTCATCTTCCCCGTCTCCGGCTGAAGTCGATTATGCCCCTTCGCCTCGTTCCAGACTTTCCTCCGCGTCTCCGACCTTCTAGGGGCAACCGCATGCTCCACGCCATTATCACCGCACAGGCGCGCGACAAGGGCAATGTAGTCATCGAGGTGGCATTGTCCTGATTGCTTAAGGTTTTATACAATCATGTTGGATCTACTACTAAGAAAGGAAGAGAAAGACTGATTGCGATAGCTCAACCGGATATGCGGCAATGGTGTTGTAGTCATGAGGTGGCACTGCATGTGAGCTCGAGAGTGTACCTAGGTGCAGGCGACATGCTCAATAGAATGTCTACGAGAAAGAGAGAGAGAAGCGGTGAATGTGATGACATGTGGGTCCGACACCTATTTTGACGGTGCAGCAAAATGGTCGTTTGGTCAGGACTAGCCACGTCAGCTTGATAGCGGGGCCCACCTGACGATGAGTCTAAAGACAGACTGGTGGTAGTTTATCATGTTGTTACTCCAAACCGATGGTTTATATAAAAAAATAAAAGGTGATGGTTTTTTGTTACCCTAGTTATGACTGTGGTGGGAAGGCATGTAAAATGGTTATATCTTAGCGATGCCACGTAGGATAATTGATGATATGGAGGAAAGAGAAACATTAAAAAAGACTTTGCCTTCTCTTAGCTAAGAGATGATCTCTTAGCACAATCTCTCTCACCACATATTTAGGCATGTACAATCGTCTTATCTTAGTCTTATCTTAGCAATGCCACATAAGATAATTGTTGAGTTGGAGGAGAGAGAAACAAAAAAAGATCTTTGCCTTCTCTTGGCTAAGAGATCATCTCTTAGCACAATATGTCTCACCATATTTTTAGAAATACACGAGGCTAAAGATAAGACTAAAAAATAACCCAATATATACCATGTTTTGTTGTCATATCAAAAGGCATAAGATAAGACCGTCTTATCAACCATTGTACATGCCCTAGATAAGACTGAAAAATAACCCATTGTATATCATGTTTTATTGTTATATGTAGACTACGTGGCGGGGTTAAGATAAGACAATCTTATTAACCATTGCACATGCCCTTATTATCTCAGCACGGAGGTGCACACATGTATACCACCTACTGATGTGGCGTGCCGCAAAAAAGGCTTGACGGGCGTTAGTTCGAACTTCAAACGACCCGTGCGCGTTCTTTTATCGCCTATGGCGACTGGTGCTTCGTGTCTCTCCACAACCAGCAGGTCAGGTTTTCTTTGCTGATATTGCTAGTTAAATAGGTAAAGTGAAAACAAATGTCAAAAAGTTTGCCCAAGCCAAGCGGGGTGAAGGGAGAGCGACATCAAAGGAAAATGCAACCAAGCGAGAGTGTACGGATGCAAATCCAGTGAACGAAGCATGAACGATTGATGTCGCAAGGTAAGGCCGATGGTGGAAAAAAAAAGCACCCAACACAGGAGCCCGGTTAACTGGTGAAAGTGAAATTGGACCCTGATTTTGTTTTCGGCTCTGGCTTTAGTGCAACGAATAATCAGACAGCAATATAGTGAGTAATAAAAAAGTACTCACCGTGGTCGAAGATCCTGGTTAACTGGGTGAAAGTGAAATTTAACTCCATAATTTATCATTTTTTGTCTCTTAGTGCCATGAATCACAGCAAACCACACTCGGTGTGTGCTCTCTTCCTTCGCGATGCACGCGTGTCTGCCAACTAATGGGCTTCCGTGTTGTCCATATCAGACTTATCAGTTGACCATATAGACATCACAATAATTTCTCGACACAACACAGTAAAGCATGAGAAGAAGTAGTAATTCTTCTCTGCGTCCAAAAGAATGAGATCAGTACTGATTACTGAAGTATCATCTTGAGCATCTTACATTTGGTTTTTCAACACGAAATCTTTAGCATCAGTCTTGTCACTTATTTTCAAATGAGGTGACGCAATGGAGCACTATATATAACTACTAAAGTAATAGTAGCACATACAAAAAACCAATGAGCAGGTTTAGTTTAGCTGATGGACATAACCACAAATATAGAAGGTTGGCAGAAGAAACGAAGAGAAAAACAGAGTCTAATTGTAGCTTACGACAAAAAGTTAACAATGAACAAAAATCTCATCCACTCCATCAAACGCGCAACTAAAACAGTCAATCCATAAAAAAAATATGCTTGCTTCCAGTTGATTCTAATGTAAGATTAATTAACTCTGTTGCCCAACTACAAGCATGTACATCCACTCTTTCATTAGCCGATATAGTCTAAGATATCCCAACTAAATCTTAGTTTAAGCAAGGAGTAACCAAGTCCAAATTAGGAAAAGGAATAGGAATTAGTTTGCAGGTAGCTCCACTAACGGTACGGATTCACACATCAGCATTATAATTTTGGTATATCCACTTCTAGGGTTCATTAGTTCCAAATGCAAACATCATTTACGTATGTGATGATAATAACCCCGCATCCAATAGAACAGTGCTTCTTCAGACTAGTTGGGCGACCGTCCTTCCCAGACTTAATTGAGGAGCATAGATCTCTGCATGCAATATAATCAATGATCTACACATATGGCCTCATTTTTTCAGTCAAGTTCATTCTTGGATTACGTCCAATATGATTTAACAGAAACTAATCGAGCATGCAGGGTGAGCTCAGTTGTATGTCCGTGCCAGTCGATCCAAACAATTTTGGATGATTATTTTTCTACCGCTAGATGAGCAAATATTTGTTTTAAACAAGGCAAAATATTTATCATTTTCATTAATAGAGAAGAAAGTTTAGAGTCTTACATGCCGAATTGGCCGAAAGGTCAAAAATAACAAAAGGCTACTCTCGCGGCATTACATAACTCAAAGCCTTAGTGTCCGTCCGGCTCCACAAAGTTACCTCACCTTTGATTATAGAAACAAGCATGGTAGCGGTGGAAACATTGTATCGATACACATACACATTTTTTTTATTCAAATTTCCCAAGAAATCAACATCGCTAGCGAGGCCAAGGCCTTCCTTCCATGACGACGCTAGGGGATCTCCTGAAGCCACCAATCTTTGACGGAGCATCTAGTACGCCAAGATCTATGATCAACACCAAGAATCCCAAGCCAACTTTTCACGCTTGACCACACAAGAATGGTGAACTAGCATTGAAAGAGCAAGTGTGAAGCGCTTTCTTGGGCTTGGTTACATATTTTGCACCTTCCACAATTTGGCCATCCTCTCTTTTCAAGTCAATCGACCGTCCAAACTTTATTTTGAATGATCGACCAAGCGAAGATCTTGCATTTGGGAGGTGCTCATGGTCTTCACACTAAGGACGGCAAGTGAGATTTGGTGTGACCCAAAAATTGCGTGGTGTAGGCCAACTTGGACGAGCAACAAACATTGTTGGTAAGCTTACAAGTGATAGAGTCTGTGTTGTTCACATCAATTTGGACCGATTGGAGAAGTTTCCAAAGGTTGGCAAATTGCATTATGTGCTCAAGAGTAAAGCCATCTTCCATGCATATTTGTGTGACCCAAAAGTTATCTTCCGACACCTTGTTGACAAAGCATCTCTTGCGTTTTGAGCATTTGAAGATGAGGGGGTCAATATCTTTAGGACGTCTTCCATCCAACCATGAAGCCTCCCAAAAAGGCGCCTTATTTCCGTCCCCAATGGTGACAATTGTAGCCACACGAAGAGCTCTTTGTCTTTTGTGGTTCAAGGATTCCCAAGGTGCACCCAAGGCTTTGTTTCATCCTTCCACTCATGACATAGCCATTTCGTTCTAAGCGCGGACGCAAATTTCTTGAGGTTGAGGATCCCTAGGCCTTCATACTCTTTTGCCTTACAAGCCAAATCCCAATGTACTTTACATTTCCCTTGTTGGAGATATGCCCAAGAGGCAATAATAAAAGTGGTTATTATATATCTTTATGTTTATGATAAATGTTTATATACCATGCTATAATTGTATTAACCGAAACATTGATACATGTGTGATATGTAAACAACAAAGAGTCCCTAGTAAGCCTCTTAACTAGCTTGTTGATTAATAGATGATTAGTTTCATAATCATGAACATTGGATGTTATTAATAACAAGATTATATCATTATATGAATGATGTAATGGACACACCCAATTAAAGCATAAGATCACGTCATTAAGTTATTTGCTATAAGCTTTCGTTACATAGTTACCTAGTCCTTATGACCATGAGATCATGTAAATCACTTATACCGGAAAGGTACTTTGATTACATCAAACGCCACCGCGTAAATGGGTGGTTATAAAGGTGGGATTAAGTATCCGGAAAGTATGAGTTGAGGCATATGGATCAACAGTGGGATTTGTCCATCCCGATGACGGATAGATATACTCTGGCCCTCTCGGTGGAATGTCGTCTAATGTCTTGCAAGCATATGAATAAGTTCATAAGAGACCACATACCACGGTACGAGTAAAGAGTACTTGTCGAGACGAGGTTGAACAAGGTATAGTGTGATACCGATGATCAAACCTCGGACAAGTAAAATATCGCGTGACAAAGGGAATTGGTATCGTATGTGAATGGTTCATTCGATCACTAAAGTCATCGTTGAATATGTGGGAGCCATTATGGATCTCCAGATCCCGCTATTGGTTATTGGTCGGAGTGAGTACTCAACCATGTCCGCATAGTTCGCGAACCGTAGGGTGACACACTTAAAGTTGGATGTTGAAATGGTAGAACTTGAATATGGAATGGAGTTCGAATATTTGTTCGGAGTCCCGGATAGGATCCCGACATCACGAGGAGTTCCGGAATGGTCCGGAGAATAAGATTCATATATAGGATGTCATTTTATGTGAATTAAAATGATTCGGAAGGTTCTATGGAAGGTTCTAGAAGGTTCTAGAAAAGTCCGGAAGAACACACCTAGGAAGGTGGAGTCCACATGGGACTCCACCTCCATGGCCGGCCAACCCTAGTGGGGTGGAGTCCCAAGTGGACTTCCCCATAAGGGGCCGGCCACCCCCCATATGGTAGGTGGAATTCCCACCTCTAGTGGGAACTAGCTTGGGAAGGTTTCCACCATATGGAAGGTTTTGGGTTCGGGTCTTATTCGGAGACTTGTAGTCCAACACTTGGGGCTTCCACCTATATAATGAGGGGCATAGGGAGGGGCTGGCCACACCAAAGCCACCACCTTGGCCGCCCCCTATAGTGGCCGGCCACCCTCTCCCCAAACCCTAGCGCCCGCTCCTCCACCATAGCCCGCACGCTTAGCGAAGCTCCGCCGGATTTCTCCACCGCCACCGACACCACGCCGTCGTGCTGTCGGATTCAAGAGGAGCTACTACTTCCGCTGCCCGCTGGAACGGGGAGGTGGACGTCGTCTTCATCAACAACCGAACGTGTGACCGAGCACGGAGGTGCTGCCCGTTCGTGGCGCCGTGATCAAGATCTTCTACGCTTTTGCAAGCGGCAAGTGATCGTCTACCGCAGCAACAAGAGCCTCATCTTGTAGGCTTTGGAATCTCTTCAAGGGTGAGACTCGATAATCCCCTCGTTGCTACCGTCTTCTAGATTGCATCTTGGCTTGGATTGCGTGTTCGCCGTAGGAATTTTTTTGTTTTCTATGCTACGTTCTCCTACAAGTGGTATCGAGCCGTGTCTATGCATAGATGGTTGCACGAGTAGAACACAATGGTTTTGTGGGCGTTGCTTATGTTATCTTTAGCTTGAGTACTTTGCATCTTTGTGGCATAGTGGGATGAAGCGGCTCGGGCTAACTTTACATGACCGCGTTCATGAGATTTTCTCCACGCTTGACATGCAACTTGTATTGCATAAGTGGCTTTGCGGGTGTCTGTCTCTCCTACTATAGTGAAGATTCAATTTACTCTTCTATTGACAACACTAGTATCACCGTTGTGGTTGATGTTCGTAGGTAGATTGGATCTTGCTCGAAACCCTAAACCACGTAAAATATGCAAACCAAATTAGAGAACGTCTAACTTGTTTTTGCAGGGTGTGGTGATGTGATATGGCCATAATGTGATGATGACTATGTATGAGATGATCATTATTGTATTGTGGCAACCGGCAGGAGCCTTATGGTTGTCTTTAAATTTCATGTTGAGTAGTATTTCAAAGTAGTTGTAATAGTTGCTACATGGAGGACGATCATGAAGACGGCGCCATTGACCTTGGTGCTTCGCCGACGATGATGGAGATCATGCCCGTTGATGATGGAGATCATGTCCGTGCTTTGAAGATGAAGATCAAAGGCGCAAAGACAAAAGGGCCATATCATATCACATATGAACTGCATGTGATGTTAATCCTTTTATGCATCTTATTTTGCTTAGATCGCGACGGTAGCATTATAAGATGATCCCTCTCACTAAAATTTCAAGATAATAAAGTGTTCATCCTTAGTAGCACCGTTGCCAAGACTTGTCGTTTCAAGCATCTCGTGATGATCGGGTGTGATAGAATCAACAAGTGCATACAACGGGTGCAAGTCAGTTTTGCACATGCGGATACTAAGGTGGCCTTGACGAGCCTAGCATGTACAGACATGGTCTCGAACACGTGATACCGAAAGGTAGAGCATGGATCATATGATTGATATGATGAACACTTTGAGTGTTCGCCATCGAAATTACATCTTGTCTCGTGATGATCGGGCATAGGTGTGATGGATTTGGTTCGTGTGATCACTAAGACAATGCGAGGGATATTGTTTTGAGTGGGAGTTCACCTAGTTTTTAATTTTGTTAAATTAAAATTTGAACTCAATTTATCATAAACATTAGTCTAAACTATTGCAAATATGTTGTAGATATGGCGTCCCCAATCAATTTTAACCAGTTCCTAGAGAAAGAAAAGCTTAAGAGCAACGGTAGCAACTTCACCGACTGGTTCCGTCATGTGAGGATCTTCCTCAATGGCGGAAACCTGCAATATGTGCTTGATGCACCGCTAGGTGACCCTCCTGCAGAAACTGAAACCGATGAAGTAAAGAATGTTTACGCGACTCGAAAACTCGGTACTCTCAAGTTCGGTGTGCCATCCAGTCTGGAAGCCGATCTTCAAAAACGTTTTGAGCACCACGATCCACATGAGTTAATCAATGAGTTAAAGACTATCTTTGAGACTCATGCGGCCGTGGAATGCTATGAAGCATCGAAACACTTCTTCACTGCATGATGGAAGAAGGCAGCTCCGTTAGTGAGCACATGCTCGCCATGACCGGCATGCGAAGAAACTCAGTGACTTGGGAATAGTGATTCCTAACAGACTGGGGATTAATCGTGTCCTTCAATCACGCCACCTAGTTATAAGAACTTTGTGATGAATTACAATATGCACATGAACAAAGAGTTACCTGAACTCTTCGCCATGCTAAAATCTGCTGAGATTGAAATTAAGAAAGAGCACCAAGTGTTGATGGTCAACAAGACCACCACCTTCAAGAAACAGGCAAGTCTAAAGGCAAGAACAAGAAGAGTGGCAAGAAAGCTGCCACGCCTCCTGTGAAACCTAAGTCTGGCCCTAAGCCTGATGCTGAGTGCTATTACTACAAGGAGAAGGGACACTGGAAGCGTAATTGCTCCAAGTATTTGGCGGATCTGAAGAGCGGCCTTGTCAAGAAGAAGAAAGAAGGTATATCTGATATACATGTTATAGATGTTTATCTCACTGGTTCTCGTACTAGTACCTGGGTATTTGATACTGGTTCGGTTGCTCATATTTGTAACTCGAAAGGAACTAAAGAATAAACGAAGACTACTGAAGGATGAAGTGACGATGTGCGTTGGAAATGGATCCAAAGTCGATGTGATCGCTGTCGGCACACTTCCTCTACATCTACCTTCGGGATTAGTTTTAAGCCTAAATAATTGTTATTTTGTACCCGCGTTAAGCATGAACATTATATCTGGATCTTGTTTAATGCAAGACGGTTATTCATTCAAGTCTGAGAATAATGGTTGTTCTATTTTTATGAATAATATCTTTTATGGTCGAGCACCTGAAAAGAATGGCTTATTTCTGTTAGATCTCGATAGTAGTGATACACATATACATAACATTGACGCTAAGCGAATTAAATTGAATGATAATTCTACTTATATGTGGCACTGTCGTCTTGGTCATATTGGAGTGAAACGCATGAAGAAACTCCATACCGATGGATTACTTGAATCACTTGACTTTGAGTCACTTGATAGATGCGAATGTCTGATGGGAAAAATGACTAAGACTCCATTCTCGGGTATGATGGAGCGAGCTACTGACTTATTGGAAATCATACATACAGATGTGTGTGGACCAATGAGTGTAGCATCGCGGTGGTTATCGTTATGTTCTAACCTTCACAGATGATTTGAGTAGATATGGGTATATCTATTTAATGAAACATAAATCCGAAACTTTCGAGAAGTTTAAGGAATTCCAAAGTGAAGTAGAAAATCAACGTAACAAGAAGATTAAATTTCTACGATCTGATCGCGGAGGTGAATATCTGAGTTATGAGTTTGGCATGCATTTAAAGAAATGCGGAATACTTTCACAATTGACACCGCCGGGAACACCACAACGAAACGGTGTGTCTAAACGTCGTAATCGAACTCTCTTAGATATGGTTCGTTCTATGATGTCTCTTACCGATTTACCTTTATCATTTTGGAGTTATGCATTAGAGACAACCGCATTCACTTTAAATAGAGCACCATCAAAATCCGTTGAAACGACACCGTATGAATTATGGTTTAATAAGAAACCTAAGCTGTCGTTCCTAAAAGTTTGGGGCGAAGCCTATGTAAAAAAGTTACAACCGGACAAGCTAGAACCCAAAGCGGAGAAATGCGTCTTCATAGGATACCCTAAGGAAACTATAGGGTACACTTTCTATCACAGATCCGAAGGCAAGATCTTTGTTGCTAAGAACGGAACCTTTCTTGAGAAAGAATTTCTCACTAAAGAAGTGACTGGAAGAAAAGTAGAACTCGATGAGATTGAAGAATCTCTACTCGTTGATCGAGTAGCGCAGACGGAAGATGTTCCCGTGCCGCCTACACCAACAGAGGAAGCTAATAATAATGATCATGAAACTTAAAATGAGATAGCTACTGAACCTCGCAGATCGACAAGGGAACGTGCCACTCCTGATTGGTATGATCCTTGTCTAAATGTCATGATTGTGGATAACAATGATGAAGACCCTGCGACATATGAAGAAGCGATGATGAGCCCAGATTCCAACAAATGGCAAGAAGCCATGAAATCCGAAATGGGATCCATGTATGATAACAAAGTATGGACTTTGGTAGACTTACCTGATAGCCGAAAGGCTGTCGAGAATAAATGGATCTTCAAGAGAAAAACAGATGCTGATGGTAATATTACTGTCTATAAAGCTCGACTTGTCGCAAAGGGTTTCCGACAAATTCAAGGTGTTGACTACGATGAGACTTTTCACCTGTAGCGAAGCTAAAATCTGTGAGGATTTTATTAGCAATAGCTGCATTTTTCGATTATGAGATTTGGTGGATGTCAAAACGGCGTTCCTTAATGGAGACATTGAGGAAGAGTTGTATATGGTACAACCCAAAGGTTTTGTCGATCCTAAAAATGCTGACAAAGTATGCAAACTTCAGCGTTCAATCTATGGACTGAAGCAAGCATCAAGAAGTTGGAACCGACGCTTTGATAAGGTGATCAAAGACTTCGGGTTTATACAGTGTCATGGAGAGGCCTGTATTTACAAGAAAGTGAGTGGGAGCTCTGTAGCGTTCCCGATATTATATGTAGATGACATATTATTGATTGGGAATGATATAGAACTATTAAGCAGTGTAAAAGGTTATTTGAATAATAGTTTTTCAATGAAAGACCTTGGTGAAGCATCATATATATTAGGCATCAAGATTTATAGAGATAGATCAAGACGTCTAATAGGGCTATCACAGAGTACATACCTGGACAAAATTCTAAAAAAGTTTAGAATGGACGAAAGTAAGAAAGGATTCTTACCTATGTTACCAGGCAAGGTCTTGAGTAAGACTCAAGGTCCGGCTACGGCAGAAGAAAGAGAAAGGATGAGTCGGATCCCCTATGCCTCGGCAGTAGGCTCTATCATGTATGCCATGCTATGTACAAGACCGGATATAGCACATGCCGTTAGTTTGACTAGCAGATATCAAAGCGATCCAGGAATGGAACACTGGACACGGTCAAGAATATCCCGAAGTACTTGAAAAGAACTAAGGATATGTTTCTTTGTTATGGAGGTGACCAAGAGCTCGTTGTAACAAGTTACACCGATGCAAGTTGGAACACCGATCCCGATGACTCTAAGTCTCAATCTGGGTACGTGTTTATATTGAATGGTGTGCAGCAGTAAGCTCAAGCAAGTGCACGGTGGCGAAATCCTCAACGAATCGGAGTACATAGCGGCTTTCCGAGGCTTCATCGAAGCGGTATGGATGAAGAGGTTCATTGTAGAGCTCGGTGTGGTTCCTAGTGCATTGGACCCACTAGTCTATTGTGACAACATGGGTGCCATCGCCAATGCACAAGAACCAAGGTCACACAAGAGGCTGAAGCATATCAAGCTGCGTTATCATTCGATTCGAGTACATCGAAGATGGAGAAGTAAAGATTTGCAAGTACACACTGATCTGAATGTAGCAGATCCGTTGACTAAAGCTCTCCCTAGGGCAAAGCATGACCAACACCAGAATGCCATGGGTGTTAGGTACCTTACAATGTAATCTAGATTATTGACTCTAGTGCAAGTGGGAGACTGTTGGAGATATGCCCAAGAGGCAATAATAAAAGTGGTTATTATATATCTTTATGTTTATGATAAATGTTTATATACCATGCTATAATTGTATTAATCGAAACATTGATACATGTGTGATATGTAAACAACAAAGAGTCCCTAGTAAGCCTCTTAACTAGCTTGTTGATTAATAGATGATTAGTTTCATAATCATGAACATTGGATGTTATTAATAACAAGATTATATCATTATATGAATGATGTAATGGACACACCCAATTAAGCGTAGCATAAGATCACGTCATTAAGTTATTTGCTATAAGCTTTCGTTACATAGTTACCTAGTCCTTATGACCATGAGATCATGTAAATCACTTATACCGGAAAGGTACTTTGATTACATCAAACGCCATCGCGTAAATGGGTGGTTATAAAGGTGGGATTAAGTATCCGTAAAGTATGAGTTGAGGCATATGGATCAACAAAGGATTTGTCCATCCCGATGACGGATAGATATACTGGCCCCTCTGTGGAATGTCGTCTAATGTCTTGCAAGCATATGAATAAGTTCATAAGAGACTACATACCACGGTACGAGTAAAGAGTACTTGTCGAGACGAGGTTGAACAAGGTATAGTGTGATACCGATGATCAAACCTCGACAAGTAAAATATCGCGTGACAAAGGGAATTGGTATCGTATGTGAATGGTTCATTCGATCACTAAAGTCATCGTTGAATATGTGGGAGCCATTATGGATCTCCGATCCCGCTATTGGTTATTGGTCGGAGTGAGTACTCAACCATGTCCGCATAGTTCGCGAACCGTAGGGTGACACACTTAAAGTTGGATGTTGAAATGGTAGAACTTGAATATGGAATGGAGTTCGAATATTTGTTCGGAGTCCCGGATAGATCCCGGACATCACGAGGAGTTCGGAATGGTCCGGAGAATAAGATTCATATATAGGATGTCATTTTATGTGAATTAAAATGATTCGGAAGGTTCTATGGAAGGTTCTAGAAGGTTCTAGAAAAGTCCGGAAGAACACAAAGGTGGGTCCACATGGGACTCCACCTCCATGGCCGGCCAACCCTAGTGGGGTGGAGTCCCAAGTGGACTTCCCCATAAGGGGCCGGCCACCCCCCCATATGGTAGGTGGAATTCCCACCTCTAGTGGGAATCCTAGCTTGGGAAGGTTTCCCACCATATGGAAGGTTTTGGGTTCGGGTCTTATTCGGAGACTTGTAGTCCAACACTTGGGGCTTCCACCTATATAATGAGGGGCATAGGGGAGGGGCCCGGCCACACCAAAGCCACCACCTTGGCCGCCCCTATAGTGGCCGGCCACCCTCTCCCCAAACCCTAGCGCCCCGCCTCCACCATATCCCGCACGCTTAGCGAAGCTCCGCCGGATTTCTCCACCGCCACCGACACCACGCCGTCGTGTCGTCGGATTCAAGAGGAGGTACTACTTCCGCTGCCCGCTGGAACGGGGAGGTGGACGTCGTCTTCATCAACAACCGAACGTGTGACCGAGCACGGAGGTGCTGCCCGCTCGTGGCGCCGTGATCAAGATCTTCTACGCGCTTTGCAAGCGGCAAGTGATCGTCTACCGCATCAACAAGAGCCTCATCTTGTAGGCTTTGGAATCTCTTCAAGGGTGAGACTCGATAATCCCCTCGTTGCTACCGTCTTCTAGATTGCATCTTGGCTTGGATTGCGTGTTCGCCGTAGGAAATTTTTTGTTTTCTATGCTACGTTCTCCTACATCCCTCTGGTGGCTTTATCACACCCGATCAAAGAAAGGCTCTTCTTATACTATCAATTTTCATGAGCACCTCAACCGGGACGTTGAGCACAACGATGTAGTAAATGACGATGTTAGTGAGAATGGCCATCACAAGGGTGCATCGGTCGGCATGGTCACGTGCTTCCCAACCCACGGCAAGAGTTTGGCGGCCACTTTATCTTCAAGCGCTTGAAAATGAATTCTTTTTAGTCTCTTCACCGTGAGCAGGAGGCCAGGGTACTTCCTTGGGAAGCTTGTGCAAGAGGCCCGGAAAACTTGAAGAATGGGCTGAAGATCAATGTCCGGACATCGAATTGGCCCCACTTTAGTTTTTGCACAGTTTGTCACAAGCCCGATGACACGCCAAAGTTCTGCAAGATAGAAGCGAGATAGTTGATGTAATCTTTGTTGAGAATCATGAAAATGGCGGCATCTTCGGCATAAAGCGAGGTATGCACCGTGGGAACCCTTCCGCACAGCTTGTGAAGGTGTCCTTGCTCGGTGGCCTTACAAAAGGATGTGATGGAGACGATCAATGGCCAACACAAAAAGGAGCGGAGACAAAGGATCTCCTTGTCGAAGCCCCGTACCATGCTTGATTGGATCTCTAGCGATGCCGTTGAGGAGAACTCTTGAGAAGGAGGTGGTAATGATAGCCAAAATCCAATTTCTAAAGTTACTTGTGAAGCCCAAGTATTGAAGAAAGTCCATGAAGCTAGTAGTCCCATCTAACCGAGTTGAAGGATTTCTTCATGTCAAGCTTGAAGAGAAGGGTTGGTGGTTTGGACTTGTGCAACTTTCTCGCTAAGTTTTCTAACATATAGAAAATTGTCATGGATGCTTATTTTTTTATGAAGGCACTTTGAGCGTTACATACAAGCACAATTCATGAACGGAGCTAGTCTAGCGGCCATCATCTTGGAGACAAGCTTCGCAATGGCATGAATGGGACTTATTAGCCAGAAGTCGGTGATTTCTTCGGCCCCTTCTTTCTTTGGGATGAGCGTGATGTTTACGGAGTTGAGCCAATGAAGATTGTTAGTGCGCAAGTTTGAGAATTGGTTGATGACTGCAATGATGTCCCTCTTTATTGTGTTCCAAGAAGTTTTAAAGAAACCACCTGTAAATCTACCGGCCCCAGAGCCGTGTCGCTAGCGGTATTGTCCACCGCGGCTTTAACTCATCCTCCATAAAGGCCGCATTGAGGCTCGAAATTTCACATTATGGAGATGTAATCGTCGCCCAATTGAAGTTCATGCCATGTGGATGCCCCTTCCTTATGATATTTTTGGAATGATTATGAACGATGCTCTTTGTTTGGTCGTGCTCCATGACCCACCTGTTGTTGTGCTTTAGACGAAGGATGTGATTCTTCCGTCTACGAGCATTGACACGTAGATGGAGGAATCTAGTGTCCGCGTCCACTTCCTTTAACATTTTTTTTTATCTTGAAGCTTGCCTCTTCCTCTAGATCTCTCAAGGGCCGCCAACCCAATCACTCTTCTCATCAATCTCACTCTAAGGTACCTTTCGTCATTGTTAAGCGCTCTACTTTCTTGCGCCACATCAAGCCGAATATGTAGCTCCACTTTAGCCTTTGAGAAGAGACTCTTGCTCCAAGTCCTCAACTTCTTGTCGGTATTTTGCTTGTGGAAATGGCATTGGCAAGGCTCAACATGATTTATATTATCATTCCAAGCTTCATTGAACACTTCCGAAAAAGCCCGCCATTTTTATCCAAATATTCTCAAAGTGGAAGGATTTAGGGTGCTTAGGTTAGGGCCACTCTCATTTGCAAGTAGAAGAAGGCAATGGTCGGATAAAAACAAAGAAAGGGCATGCAAGACGTGGGTAGAGAAGGTGACATCCAATCTTCACTACAAAAGAAGGTATCAAGCTTGCTCATACTAGGGTCTTGTTCCTCGTTGCTCCAAGTAACCTTTCGGTTTTGAAGGTGAATCTCTTTAAGGTGATAACTATTTAGGGTGTTGTGAAATCTCACAATGCGACTAAGATTAGAGTTTGCTCTATTCCTATCTCTAGCATGATAGATTTGGTTGAAATCGCCCGTAACAAGCCACCTTGTTTCATTTGTAGGTTTTGCGGCGACCAATTCCACGAAGAAAGCATCTTTAAGGTTCTCACGAGTTGGTCTGTAGACTGCGGTGAGCTAGAAGGGAGGTGTCCATGCCGACGATAGTCATGGTGACCAAGAGAGTATAAGCGGTGGCGATAACATATGTGCCGTGAGCCAACACGTGTGAAGTAATGCTTGCGGTCTACTACCATATTATTACTTTAACCTACTGTACTAACTCTAAGTAAAATATAACAGCCAGTGAGATCACACACTCGCCGGGCTTCCACTTACACTATTGCTGATACGGCAACAGATACACCGGTACATACACGTAGCCACGTAGAGCATTCGTATAAATATAAAATTAACCTAGTACCTAGCTAGCTCGAACTCGATGGGTATGTTGCTAGCTAGATTTGCGGAATAGTTAGATAAGTTAAACTAGTCGGGCCTGTTACTAGTGTACTACTATTTGTTAATACGGCATGAGATACACTGATGCATACACATAGCGTATACAATTAGCCCAGCTCACCCACCTGATTAATCAGGTAGAGCACAGAGCCACGGAGCGATAACCTAGCCAGGTAGCTAGATTTGGCAAGTTAATCCCAATTAGTCAATAGCCCCCCATGTCTCTCGCCATGGAGACACCAGCCTCCTTCCATGCACTACTCAAATCCCCACTAGCAGTTTAATTTTCAAGCTAACACGCGCCCAAATTAACAAGCATTAACCGGTCAGGCACGAAGTTCTTAAGTATTCCCCTAATACCCGATTGGGGGGTCACGTGGCGCAGGATTAGGATTCCCCTGCCTCAAAACGGAGTATGCTCACGTCGCCAATTTGACCTATACGCTTGGAGTAGTGACGGACAGAGAGTCGCTGCCAATAACACGACGCTCACATGCGTACGTGTCCCGAAGCCTCCAATAATCTAGATGCAGCGGCGTCCTTCTCTATACGCAGCGAAGGGGATATGCCGCCCCTGATCTATCCATCGATCATCAGCATTGTGATCTGGGAAGATCTCCGTGAGGTCACCCGGTCTCGCCTGCTTCATCCTAACATTGACGTTTAACTTATTCAAATCTCTTCAATCATCATTGTGTATTTTAACTCAGGGAGAGGTCTGCGGATTTGATTGTTACTACTAATTTAGATGGGTAAGGTACCTGAAACGGTTTGAAAAATATGAGTGTAGACATCGCGACTCGTGTCCGACCGAGGATCGAGCAATTGGTGCGCTAGATACTGTAGATTAATCCCAAGCTGGCTGGCCAAGACAACTCTGACTTCGTCTTGCTGCGCTTTAAGCGGATGTGATCGTGTTTTCTACTCCCCAAAGAAAGGAGGGTGAGTAGCTGAGTACACTTGTTCAGGGGTCAGAGATTGCCACATTGAAACGCCATGCAGGAGATCGACCAAGGTAAAAATATAGCTGTACTCATGGGCCAATTAACATTTGCCTGGTTTGTATATAGTAGTCTATCATCACCGAATCTGATTCTGTGCTAGAACATTCATCTGACGATCATGCATATCATTCATTGGGGTTAGCTAATTGTGATAGCGCTGTACTGACACTCTCCTGTACTTTCTGTTTCGTATCTGTTCACCACTGTTCATGCGTGAGCTTCGTTCGTATAAAAGTACTTTTTGCATGGGGATCGAGGTACGTACGTACATACGTGGATGAGGTGTCTAGTTAGCAGCCAGAGAACTGTCAACATACAATCTGATGGAGTCTTTGGTTGCATCACATCTATCTGCTCCGCCATATAAATATTTGTCACTGGCCAGGATCGATGAAGCACCTGTGGTTGTGTGCCGTTGTGACCTGGAACGCCTATAGTTAGCAAGAGTAGATGGCCGGAAACATTATAAATTTGCTCATCACCTCACACCGCAATGCATGGCCCATGCATATCGTACTTGCTCCCTGGATAGTGGATACATACATTTGTTTATGCTTGCACATACGGCCTGGAATCAGACGGTAAGAACAATTGTTTCTGGGGGTGTATCTTATTTGAAATTATTGTCTTCTGGATGCGGGAAGTTGGTGTCGCACACAGTACAGTAGCTATGTCCCATACATGCCTTGATCGATTCAGCATGTGTGATCAGAAAGATGCTTCACGCCTTCACCATCGATCGTGCGTATGCAATTTGGTGCTACAGAAAGTATGGAGATATTTTTTTTGATTTACTTACAGAAGAACAGACGCCCTGTTCATATAAAATTCGGAATTATTCAGGACACTGGTACCTCTCTTCAGCTGTTCATACGTACATTGGCTGGTCGTTCCGGCAACTCTAGCATATATAGCTCCGCTTGTTGTTAAACAGCATAATCGCCATGGAACTGAGTTCTCACTGGGCTGTCCTAATTTAGGGGTTTTTCTGGTGTGTTTTTCCTTTTCTTCTGGTGTTGAAGTGATGATATACTTTCAGTTGCGTAGCACAAGACGCCAAAGGGCAAAAACTTGTGCCGACAAAGCTCGAGTCGTCAGGAGACCCTAGGGAGAACAAATGGTAGTTGATCAGTACATATGATTCAGAGTATATTCTAGAAAAGAAAAAAGAAAAGTACATATGCTTCAGAACAACACCAAAGGTGGCCTGTCCGTCAATCATATCACCCAATTTCCCAACCTTTGGAAGATGCTTCATAATGTAGACACTTTGGATTCAATATTCTGGAAGTTCACCAACAACAAGAGTTGCTATTCAGCTAGCTCGGCTTATAAGATGCAATCTTTGGGCCTCACCGATCGATGCCGGCCTTCTTTGGTGTGGACAGCGGCCGGCTAGACTCACGAAAAGAGGTTGGCAAAATTTCGGCCTTTGCAAGCTTTGCAACCACGTGCAAGAGTCGGCCACTCACCTCCTCTTGAAATGCTGTTTCACCATTCGTGTTTTCAATAACTTGAAGGATTGGCTTGGTCTCCATGAGGTTGGGCCTCGGGATCGGCATGCTCTTTGCTACGTCAGGAAGTGGTGGATTGAAGTTATTCACAAGAGAGGGGAGTCGACGAAGGATTTGGCTTCTCTCGCTATGTTAGTCAGCTGGGAAATTTGAAAAGAGAGTAATGCCCGGGTTTTTCAAAACCAATCTACCACATCCAACATGCATTTTAGTAACATGAAGGATGAAGCGGCAATGTAGTCTTCGCGGGGGCGAAAGCGTTGAGTATTGTAATGTCGTGATAGTAGGCTTACGATTTGGCCTTGTGGCCATGTAAGTGGTTTGTAAGACCTACTAAAATATCCTTATTAATAAATAAAAATGGCAATTTTTTTGCCTTGTTTAAAAAAAAAACTAAATCGCTCGGTCAAGAACTAACGGGACCGCATGCGGATCTATTGTAATTAAAACTCTTTTCTATCTAATCGGATGGCAGTTTGACTGCCCGTTCCTCAAAAAAAAGAAAGAACTAACGGGACTAGCTAGCTCGTTACATATAATGCATTTCAACAGTGTCTGGATCTTATCCGAGTGGCCACTTGTGCATCATCCAAGTCATTAGTCATATCATTTCCTCTCGTGAACCAGGCAGGATTTGCCGGAATAGTTGACTCGGGGCAAGCATGGGCGGTTCCTGCAACGAGCGACAGACATCATTTCACATCAAGATAAAGCCCTTCATGCCTGACGTACTATTTCACCCTGCTAGCTTGCTTACACAACATAACTACACTAAAGACGCGTACGTAACTGGGAATTCCTGGACATAAAAACATCTGATCGATCAGTAGGCCTTCTTATGCCCATCAAAGTCAACATAGGTTACAACAAGAAGATAGCACCAAGTCATCTGTCTGCTGTACTTGCGGCAGGCAGAGAGTACGTGTCACGGGAGAAGCGAAGAGATTTCTTGTTCAGATAGTCTAAGGTTCTAAGCTCGTCCTAGTTACGGGATTTTGCTAGGCTAATTATGCTTAGAAGCTGCTGATTTCGCATTAGCAACGACGCTGCTGCAGGTCGTTATCCTGTGATATGATGGACGGAGGCAGAACTGCAAGCTTTTCAGGGTTTTTTTTCTTCGGTACTGAATTGGTGGCCAAACGTGTTACGCGGTACAGCGCTGTCAGATCGGTCCGAGAGATTTCGTTTCTACCCGTTGTGAAGCTTTGCTTAATTCAGCACTGGGACGTGCGTGGACACTGTTCAGCCATGCGACCATCAGGGTTATCCAACAGATTCAGAGACTGTCATGGCCAAAGATTGTACAGTTTTGGGAGCAGTTTAGATACATCTGCAAGGCAACTTCTAGCATGTATAAGTTCCACATGTATAACTTCTTGGTGAAGTTGCTTAACAAGTTCACTTCAGGCACCTAGGACTGTGAATAATTAATTCCATATGAATATATTGTGGTGAGCAATGATAGTAGACTGAATAAGGCGAGGCCAAAACGATTTGCTGGCCAACGTGGTGAAATGTTACGAGCAAAACAAAATTGTGCTTGTGTTTGAAGCCGTGCAACATCCCTCTATTTGTATTCTGCTGAGATCAGGTCGACAAGCTTGTCATGCAGAGCACCGTTTGTCCCGAGAACACCGCCCGAACGGTAGATGATTCTATGGCATGTTAGGTCAACTGCAAGATCCAACGGTTTCCCACTCCAGTCAATGATCTGTCAGTTTCAGAAAATTACAAAATAAACACGGTTACAATGTTGATGTTGGTGAATAAGTAGGACAAATGTACATTTCACTGAGCCCTGGCTTAACGGCCGCCAGCTTCCTGCACACAGATTACCCCGACAGCATGATCCCAGACCTATGTAAACAGTGGGAGTAGAAAAGATCAGCGCATGCGTAAACATAGTCCCCAAGTTGTTTAGCTTGTCATGCAGAATAATCGAAATTTCAAGCAAGAGAGCACCTTTGATTTGAGTATTCACCCGCGCTCGATTGAAAAATACCGTGGCTCTCCCACATGCTACCGTTATATACTTGCACAAGCTATAAAACATCAGCAAGAGCATAATTACTCATGCAATGGTCCGTATATGATCAGCCTAAGATAGTTCTCATTTAACCTAAGATACTTTTCCAGGACAACAGATGAAAGCAAAAGTATATTTCTCATTTTCGGTTATCTGACAAACGCATCGCAAAGAACAATGCATACTAACTATACTTGAAATGCCTTTTGCTGATTCACTAGCATTTGTCCAGTTTGGACATCCCATCACTCTAACTGCTACCTTACCATTCACCACAAGAGCCAATCCCACCTTTAAAAAAAACTTCATATCAGATGGTACTTAGAAAGCATGACTCCACAAATCCATACTAAAGAAAGCGCGAAAGGACATCAATCAATGAGTTAATCATGTTTATGCAAGAATAGGAATATTAGAATCTTGAAGCACCAACCCTTAAACCCACAATAGATTGCACCTAAAGTTTCCTGAAGACAATGAACAATGGGACGAAACAATGGCAGACTGCCAGCTACCTTTAGCTTCAGCCGTCCTAATAGTATTTCTGTAAGCTCATGTACAGATTAAATAGATTTGGCACTTAGCTGTTTGTCTTTTAGTCCCCCTGTACATAATCTTTCCCTTCCATAAAGTAATTAGGCAGAGCACCTGTCGTTCGTTCAAGAAGAAAAGAAACAAATGAATGTACAGAGCTGTACCACATACAGAGCACCGTCTCCTTTCAAGAAACCTTAGTGCCATCAATTGGATCAAGTACCTTCAAAACAACAGCATCATCTCTACTCAGTGGAACGAACTTTTACAGATCCTCATGTACGACTAATGAAACTTTGCAGCATACCCAATAAGTAGCAGGATTTGAATCAAAGGAGACAGCATCCTTGCCTCCTCTGTCAATAGCTCCCAACACATCATCATGAATTAAAGGTGAACCACTGTTACACTTTGTCCGTGAGAGCACTTGAAATTGACTCAATAATTACATTACACTGTTACCATTAGGATTAAATCACTTCAGGTTGAGTCCTCTTCTGCCACCAGAGGTATTGATGGAAACAGTCGCTGGAGCTGTTTCAGTAGCGCCAGGGTAAAAATGGCATCAAACGAAAGCGCAAAGTGCATATGGTCAGCTGACCTAATGAACCATGCTATGAATTACCGAAACTGATAAGGGCCTGAACTCCAAAATCTGCAGTTGTCACAGAACTTTGGTCATTCTTTTCAAGAATCTTCCTTCCACCTGAAAGAAGAGATCTCTTCACCTGTAAAAGCAAAATGTAGATCAGGTCATGTAATAGATATTGATTATACGCATTTGAATTTATTACATCGCTGTTAAATGATGCTTTGAGAACTCACAAAGTCCATATTTGGGTTTCGTGCAGTCTATTGCCGCTGAAATCTCAATACAACCACCTGCCCCGAAACTTCGAGACCCCTTAATATTAAGGGCACGATGGTCTTTTAAAAGACTAAACGGGTATACGTAGCCCTGTACAAAACCCATATATGGCCAACCTTATTTGAACGAATATGTAATGTATGTATATGTAGGAGTTGTATGTGTGCATGCCATTGTCGGCTCATCTGCGGCGACTTTGCCGGGGGTGGCGATGGCGGTCATGGCCGGCGGGCGGCAGGCACGGCAAGGTGGTGCTTGCCGGCCACGAAGCATTATGAAGCGGTGCAGGCCAGCACGAGCCTCGGCAAGACCTCGTAGGTGCGTGCCGGCAGGACGGTGGTGCGGCGTCTCTCGATACTAGCCGGATTGTCTGTCTCGAGGCTAGCCGGATTGTCTAGCTCCCTTTTTGACAGTCTCACTAGACACGTGCCGGAGTGTCTTTCGTCCTGTTTGTCGGACAGACATGCGAATATTTGGGCTTATCTTCACGCGGCGGACTGCCTTGCGAACGGTATATGTTACATGGGTATACTAGGTGTGGATATGGGCCTTAGTAGGGCTCACAACCTGAGTTTGGGGACAGGGGATTGTACTGGAGCAAGCCTCATAATTGAGTTGGACCAATCGCTGGTCAAAGTAAAATCTTGGAATAACATGTGCGCCTTATATTTCCGAACCGAGGGAGTAGCCGGTAGCTTTGCTAGAACCATCAAAAAGGACCACTCTAGTCTAAACGACTGTCGTGGTTTGTGGTTGCCATGTAAGTATGCAATTCCCATCACACCTTTTCATAAAAACTGATAATCTCATTTAGTCAATTTTAACCTCAGGAAAGTGGAACGACAATAGGATGCTTCCTACTGTGTCTGCTTTTATTTTTTTGAAAATGTAGCATTGTCATCACTCAATTGAATATGTCAAATTTCTTTGCAAAATATAACATATATGCCTGGAAACAATGATAAACCATGCGAAACTTACCGAAAAATAGGTGCCGTGAAAGCAATTTACAAACCGCATAATTATTTCTTGTGTACCAGGCCTTTTTTTACGTTTTAATAGGCAAAACCCAATTTTTGGTCTAGTCAGATTTGTTAAAATGATACTATCGAAAGGTTATTTTTGAATATGAATCAAACAATACCGATTTGTATCAAGTAATCCACGTATTGTTCAACAAATTCTTTAGCAAAAATACATCTAGATGGAGCACATGAATTGACAACATACTGGCTCACGCATTGGATGCACAATATGAAATTTATTGATGTTCCCCCCTTGCAAAATTTGACTCTAGATATAAAACTTTTTCGCGCAGTAAATCTACTGCTTTATCAAAGCTTTTCCATGTTGGCATTCCAGGGTATTGAATTTCTGGCGCTCCAAAGAGCTTTTAAATCTTTTCTTCAAAAGAAATTGGAACACTGTATTTACTTGAGAGAACAAACTCTACGCAACTAGTTGATCCTATCACAATTCTATTGCCATCGATCTTTACACCAAGAGCGCTACTTAACAGCGTTATAGGATTAGTCACACAATGCCACGGGACGGCAAGTCTGAGATCGCCCCCGCACCCCAATCTGAATATCAAGAGGAGAGGGGAAGAAGTGAACTCACGTCTATGTAGAGGCGGCAGGCACGCTCGACGGAGATGGCGGCCGCAGCGAGCTCCCGGTGGTGGGCAGCGTGCTCCGGAGGGAAGGGGAGATCGCATGCATCCTCCGCAAGCCCTGATATCGACGCTGCCGCCCAGTTCAGTAATAAGAGCAGATGAGCCAACGGGGCGACGGCGGCGGCGGCTCTGAATCACATCAGAGGATGGATGTGTGGTCTGGAGGCTTGCGACAGTAACCTTATGGAGATGCGAGAGGGCGGGGGCGTATAGCCGGCGGCGGCCGACGAGGAGGCGGTGCGGCCGAAGCGAGAGGTGGAGGAGCGGCATGTGTGTGTTTGTGAGGCGCGAGCTGGACGGCCGATACTGTTGCAAAACGTATGATAGGATTTAGGTGACAGAAACACGTTCGGCCCAAAAACTAGCAACATTCGCAGGTCCAATCCACAGCTCCTGGTCGATAATAGGGCACGCCTAATCATCGCCTTAAGCGGCAATCGGAAACGGTTCCGCTCAGGGAATCAAATGGTCTGGAGTAAGATGGGCCCGGCCCATATTAGGTACGTGCAACAGTTTACGTACTGCGCCAGTTTACGTATCTGTTTGCTCCGGTTCTCTGGAGGTTTATTCTTGAAAAATATTCGAATTTTGAAGAAATGTTTAAATTCGAAAATTGCTTAACATTTGAAAAAAAAGTTCGGATTTTGAAAATTTTAAATTCGAAAAATGTTCAAACATGAAAATTGTTTAGATCTAAAAAATGTTCAAAATTAAAAAAAATTCAAATTTAAAAATTGTTCAAATGTGAAAATTGTTAAATTTTGTAAATGTTCAAATTTGAAAATTGTTCAAACTTCAAAAATATCAAATATGAAAATAGTTAAAACTAAAAAAATCAGCTTAAAAATTGTTCAAAATGAAAAATGTTCAAAGTTAAAAATTGTTCAAATTAAAAAAATCAAATATAAAAAAGTTCAAATTCTAAAAGTTCAGAATTTAAAAAGTTCAAAAAAAAGAAAACATTTTAAAAATTCAAATTTTTTAAATTTCAATTTTTTTAGTTTGAACATTTTTTAATTTCGAACATTTTTAGTTTCGAACATTTTTAGTTTCGAACATTTTTAATTTCGAACATTTTTAGTTTTGAACATTTTTTATTTCGAACATTTTAAATTTCGAACATTATTTATTTGCACAATTTTGAATTTCGAAAATTTTAACATTTGAACATTTTTTAAATTTCGAAAAAAGAAAACAGAAAAATACCAGAAAAGCAGAAAGTAAAAAAACAAAACAAGTAAAACCCAAAAAACCAGAAGAAACCACTGAATTAGGAAAACCGGGTTAGAATCTTGTAGAAACATTCGAAAACCGGCAGAATCAAAAAGAAAACCAGCTGACAACCATCTACTGTTGCTTCGCTAATGGGCCGGCCCACCTGCCGATCGCTTCAGGCGGGAGCGAATCGCTCCCGCATTAAGCGTTGAATAGGTTTTGCCTCGGTAATAGAGGAGTTTCCGCACACCCCAGGACCTATGTGGACTTGGCCCATGTTCATTATTAGCGTCTGGATTTGGTCGACTGACGATTAGATCCTTTGTTCCATTATTACTGTAGAGGGATTTCTATCTGCGCGTTCCACTCATGATTCCTTACTGGTTCGTTCGGCTACTTTTAAAGATTAAAATTGTTCAAATTTTAAAATGTTCACTTTTCTAGGATCAAAGATATTTAAAGAACTAGAATATTTTGTAAATTTGTATTTTTTTAGTTGGACAAATTTCAAAATTGAACATTTTTAAATTTCGAACTATTTTTTAATTGAACATTTTTTGAATTTGAAATATTAAAAAGCCATGCACATAACATTTTTGAATCTGAACATTTTGAAAATTAGAAATTTTTGAATTTGACCATTTTTCCGAAAATGAACATTTTAAAGATTTAACAAAATTTAAAAAGTTCAACATTTTTCGAGACTGAACTATTTTTAAAAAATGTTTTTTTATAAATTTGAATATTTTTTGATATTGAACTTTTTAAAATTTGAACATTTTATATTTAAAATATTTTTAAATTTATTTTATTTTTTAAAAAGCACATTTTCAAAAATAGGTTAAACATTACAAAAGAAAAAGAAACAAAAAAGGAAAACAAAATAGAAAAGAAAAGAAAACAAAGAAGAAAGCAAAAAAAAAAACGCGAACTCGGCCGACCAAGCTGGCACGTACCCCGCGCGCGAGGTAACCGCCGACCTGGTCGGCATATAGGGTTTGCCCCAGTTATGAAGCCAGTCTTTATAAAAGAAAATCTAAAATTGTGTCATCTAGCAAATCATATTCCAAATTAACTCCTGGATCAGGCTGCAAGTGGGAGCGGAACCTCCGTGGTGTCACAAAGCCCGCCCCGCATAAATTGGTAAGCTGAGGCCCACGGTTAACATGAAAATTTATGTGGGATTTTGCGGGCTTTCAGTCAAGCCAACTTATCCCGCATAATTAAGTCGTAACTTCCGCTCAAAAAAATTAATTAAGTCGTAAATGATGGCTATACCTGGCCATGTGTTAGGCCGGGCCGAGAACAACCCAATAGTGAAAAACCAGACCCAAGTTCGGCCAAAGGCCCGGCATGAAAGCAACACTTCTTCGTCTTTCGTCTCCAGCCATTTTCTTCCCTATCTATACCATTATCTTTCCGGCGCATGCACACTCACCTTTGCTTAGAGTGCACTATCGTCTTTCCTTGCCCACACATTCCTACCACACTCTAGAAACTCATAAATTCTACTTTGGTAATCCACCCAAAAAAAACAAGTAAACAATTGCAAGAACTAGTTGACGCACGAATACGTAATATAATACAACACAACTACACTTTGCAGTGCAAGGTACAACATCAAAGACTATGTACGCAATGTGTAGCATGAAGTATTGAAACATATATTACAATGTGCAGGTGCCTTCTGCCACAACGACAATAATTATTCACTACGGAAATAACAATACCAACTGGATCATTGAATAATTATGTGATGAAAAAGGTGTAAATAAGAACCAAATTGAAAATGTTCTATAACAATGTAAAGAAAAACCACAAGTAGTTATTTAAATGTGCGAGCAAACACACTGCAAGAAAAGAAATAAATGGGATGCCCTACTTCTTAATTTCTACCTCATAGTCCTTCTATCAAATGTGAATCCACCAAGCCACAAACCTCATCATCGGCTTCACTCATGCAAGATAGATGTTGCAGCGAGAGAAAAAAAACTCATTTGCCTCTACCTTCTTCTTTCAGATCTAAATCCACCGAGGGACAGATCGTAGCATCAAGACTAAAACCGCTAAGATCTCCGTTATAGGAGACATCAATCACAAATGGCAAGCAAAAAAGAAGAGGTCAAAGCAGCAGCTTCGATCCTATTGCGACATGATATCAAGAGATAGTCAACCCGAGTATGCGCGCAACAAATTTATTATAGAAAAATAAAACATAATGGCGATCAGCGGAAGGAGGGGTGCTCCAACAACAACGTTCCCAAGAAGGAAAGGGTGCACAACATTGACGTCATTAGATCAAAAGTCAAAAGAGATTCCCTGCATGTTGATAGTTTGTCGTCCTTCTTTCATATGTGAATCCACCAACCCGAGAACAAACTGTCGGTCTGGTGGCACGCATGCTGCCCACCCGGGTTCGAGCCTTGGGTTTGACGGGTACTCAGTAGTTTTGTTCTATAAAAAATGCCAACAGGTGTCCGTGCCTGGGTTGGTCTCATTTTTTTTTGTGAATCCACCAAGCCAAAAGCTCAACATCAGGATTCACTCATGCTGAGACAGATGTTGCACCGAGAAAAAAACTCGAACTTGTCTCTGCCTTCTTCCATATCTTATCCACGAAGCAATAGAATGTCACACCAAGATATACTAGTGCAACACAAAATTTGCAACAAATAAATAATTTTCGAGCAACATGGATTTGAAGTGATGGGGATCATATAAAAGACGATGCATGCTTTCGACAGTAAAATTCATATCATTGTTTATTGAATAAGCATCAACATATTGTCATCACAAATTGCTAACCAATCGAAGAAAAAAATCAATACTAAATACCTTTTGGGGGTCAGCCGCAAATAGTAAAAACGCTAAAATCTCCGTTAGGAGACATCAACCGCAAATGTCAAGCAAGAACAAAAGAGGGGAAAACAACAACTCCCATCGTATATCCGGCTAACATTTGGGGAGATCAGATGGTGGAGGAAGTATCTTCTGGCTGGGCAGGTTCCCGTCTAGTACCAACCATGCCATTCTGAGTCCCCATGTCGTGTGCACCTCCAAATGGCAATGCATGAACCATACACCTGCATATACATGCATATCTTACATATGAGCTCGGGCTAACAAAACATTCAATTTCACGAATGAATGAATAGTGTGCAAAACTGTGCTTACCTGGGTTGTCGGCGACGAATCGGATGGCCACCCACCCGCCGGCCGGCACTCCAACGGTGTTCCGCTCAACGGGGTCGACGAGGTTGAACTTAGCCGGATCATTCACACTGTCGTAGTTGCCAACCCCTTGGCCGACGACGAAGAAGTTGAAGCCGTGCAGGTGAAGGGGGTGGCTCTCGATGCCGAGGATGCTCGTGTCTTGCATCACCAGCTCCACCGAGGAGTTGAACGGCAGCACGAGCAGCTTGGTCCCGGTGGCCACGTTCGTGTTGTTTGGCGGCGCCCCGGTGTAGTTGAATTTTTTGAGGGGCATGATCGGGAAGTTCGATCCGTAGACGCCTCGAGACGTGCCTGTGAAGTGAGACTGGAGGAGCGCCGTTGAAGGGAGCACCAGGGAGACGTTGTTGACGGCCGCCGCGAACTGCGTGGTGTTGGTAGGCCCCTGGCACGTCGCGTTCACGGGGCACGGGAGCGTGCCCAGCCCGACGGTGAAGAAGAACCGCTTGTCCACCGACTGCGGCACCGCCGCCGGGTATTGCGGCGTGGCGAGGCTTCGGAGCTTGGAGGTGAAGTTGGCGACGAAGCCTGTGTCGTTGAACCGCGGCAGAGTCGGCTTGAAGAGCGGCAAGTACTTGTCGAAGCTTGACACGGAGGGGGCGCCGCCAGGTTTTTGGTACTCGAGGATGCCAGCAACCGTGGTGTTGTCAAAGGTGCCGGGCCTGATGACGGAGTAGGGCGCTGCGGACATGTAGAAGTTGGCCCTGGGGTAGAACGGCTTGGCAGTGAGGAGGACGTTGGTGGTCTGCCCTGGGGAGATGATCAGGGTCTTGACGGTAAACGGCTTGACATAGACTGCGTCGACCTCGACGACTGTAAGTGTGTGGTTGGCGACGGAGAAGAAGAGCTCGTCGTTGAGAGCAGCGTTGATGAGGCGCAGCAGGTATGATTTCCCAGGTTCAACCTTCAGCTTGAACGTGTCTGCAATGTTTCATGGTCAGTTGAACGGTAGCTATATATTCAGTCAGTTCAACGTTTCCCACCTTACAAACAGTGTTTTTTAAGCATGCGCACGTATGTACGTACCTTTGGCGGAACAATTGTAGAGCGGCCCTGGGAGACCATTGATGGTGAAAGCGTCAGAAATATTTGGGGCTCCACCGGTCTTAGTCGCCTGCCTGACCAACTTCTCCGTGTCTGCCTTCCACCACTCGCCGAAGATCATGGGGACCTCCTTGTGCGGCGCGGCGAACGGGTAAGGCACGCCGTGCTTGGGGAGGACGATGATGGCGCCGTAGACGGTGGCGCGCAGCCAGGAGATGTGCGCGTGCCACCAGAGCGTGCCGCGCTGCCCGGTGATGGTGAAGTTGTAGAGGTAGCTCTGCCCGGTCTGCATCGGGCACTGCGTGATGTACGCCGGCCCGTCCGCCCAGCCGCTCCGGAGCTGCCGGATGCCGTGCCAGTGCAGCGTCATGTTGTGAGCGACGTGGTTGGTGACGCGGACAAGGACGCGGTCGCCCTCCCTCGCCACCAGCGCCGGCCCGGGGTATTCCCCGTTCACCGTCACGATGCTCTTGGTGGCGCACAGCCTCGTCACGTTCGCCATTTGAACCTGCAGTGGATGCACCATGCATGTAAGAAATCAAAATCACGGCCGGAAATGCATGCAAAACATGTACACTATTAGATGAATTGTGGAATACATATACTGATAGACATACATTGAAATTGTAGTGCCTAGTGATGCCTTGCGCTTGGACGATGATCAGCATCAGGGTTGCCATGAGGAGAGAGCAAGGAGCTCGAAGATCCGAGGAGATCGTCATGGCGATGGTTTGTAGGCTATGGTGCGGGGAGCAAGAGCTAGATGCGATATCCGAAGCTAGCTGCTGGATGTTGAGCTCTTGAGGAGGAGATGTGTGACCAGGTGATCGATGGTGGAATGAATATGTTTGAGCAAGTACTTGAAGTTTTATATACATGTAGGAAGAAGCAAGCGTGTAGCAGCAACGTACCACCGTCCCATTTGTTTGAGGTTTCTACATGGTCAATTTTCGTTTGGTGGTTCGGTGGATGAACTATCAAGATAAGAGCTTGAGCTGGAGTGCTCTACCTTTGGAGTGTGGCTAAAGCTAGTGCACCTCTGGTTTAATTTGCATGCGTGGTCACGTAAGGTTTCCGTTGCAAAGGGCTCGCCGGAAACTGCAAGGTAAAAGCGACGCGGATTTTGTGCACCAGGTGGGCCTACACCTTTTATTCGTTCCCGGTTCAAAAACGAGAGATAAATTTTGGAAAAATCTTACAAAATATGAAAAATTTCAGGCCCGTTCCGGTCAAGGTTAACCACGCGTAAAAAAAACCCCCACATCTTCTCTAGGAGGAGGTACAATGACTGCCTGCCACTACCACCACTTGATGACGTCGCAGGGCGAAGCCCTCGCCGCCCATAGCGGAAGTGGGTCCATCCCTCGCGATGTTCAGCTCCCACAACGGTGACATGAAGATCTTGGTGGGTATTCTAGGCGTAACAGCATGGCTTTGGTGCTCCTCCAGCAACAACTAGCGGCTTCACTGCAGCGCTGCGGATGGGGTGGGTTGGCAGCCCGACCCTCCCCCCATTATTGTTAGGGGAGTTTCTAGGTGTCTATGGAGGGGCCACAGTGTGGCACCCGCTTCGACTGGGTTCGGCCCATTTCGGACCGTCGATTTTCGATGGCAAGGAAGGGGAGGCGTAGTTGTTGATCAAAACCAAGCCGACTAAGGTCATGGTGGACGATGGATGTGTCTTTGTGACGTGTTACCTTCATGAAAGCATCGTCATTGCAGATTTCATCTCCTCGCTCGGGCTGCCCTGGAGGGGGGTGGCTTGATATGTGTCTCCTAGATCGGATGATGGCGGCTCTCGACGCTGTTCTCCCTCTTGTAAACACGTCTCTGATAGAGAGTTTAGCCGGTGGTTACACATCAATCTTCCTACTTGAGGGATTGAGGATCTAGTTATTTTTCTGAAAAAGGTACTACGTGTTCACATATGGTGCATTCGAAGTTAGGTTCTGCAGCTTAATGATCGAAACGTCACTTGGATCATACAGCAAGATTGGCTCCTGAAGAAGATAAAAACAGAACACTATGGACAATTAGTTCAGTTAGTCACTGTCACCACACCAACCTATATACCTAGCTTCCTCCAAACTAAGCCCACATAATCGATAAAGGTAACGTCAGTCCGTGACACTCGACTTCTTTCACCTACAGCCCAATACGATGTATCAATATACTATGCGCATGAACCAACGTCTGCATGATCACTTCACAATCCGGACATATGGTTGTTGGTATCTCTATATTTGGCGTGTATTTTCGAGTTCTTTCCTTGCACCATTCCCCAATGGAGAGAAGGATGCTTGACCCAACCTGATCGACGTTTTCCCTTGTGTTTGTTGGTCAGTGTCCAGTTCATGTCTTTCCATGCACTTCTTCCCCCACTGTTTTTTTCTTTTCGAGATGGTTTGTTTACAGTAGTTTGGCTTGAGTTAGAATATTGCGCACATATGAGAATCAAGCAAGGAAGTAGCATACCGGGCCGAACAGCACCAAGGGCTTAACTCGCACATGCGGACCATGGCCGGTCCACACATATTCAGGACCCGTGGCATGCAAGACGACAAAAAATTGCCCGTAACGACAAGAAACAGTTTAGGATGTGCTGCATACATAGATGATCTTCGAACTTGGCGGCAGCAGCGAGGAACCCTATCCTGGTGCCGGGAAGCACCCCCAGCCCCCTTACCCCCCTCCCCCGCCAGAGCGTGCAGGCGGCAATAAGACTTTCTCGTCCCCACATGCAAAGGCCGTCAGTGCGGGACCAGCGCATGATATGTCCGTTGAACACCATCGAGTGGCCTCTTCGGCATGGTGGACGACGGTGCTCTGGTGGTGTGCACCTTGGAGGTCGGCGCTCCGATCTCCGGGTGGCCAGGGCGGTGGACGACGCGGGCTTTGGGGTTGCATAGCGGCGACCGTGGTGTGCATGGCGGCGGGCTTGTTAGCGCCTAATATGGGCCGTAGCACCACGTTCATCGTGCAGTTACGCCAGGATCTCTCGGCGGCTGCATCGCGGTCCAGGCACTGTTGATGTGAGGCCGCCACTGAAAACCGATCCAACTTCGGTCATGGCGAACGATTGCGGTGTCTCTGCGTCGTTTCTTGTTGAAGGCATCGACAATGCAGTTCTCGCTACCTTGCTCGGATTGTCCCTGGGGAAAATCTAGATCTGGGTCTCCCGGATCAAACGAGGCGGCACTACGCGTCTGTCTTCCTTCTAGGGGAGTCATTTTGGAGCAGCTACCGACCGAAGAGGTCAGAAGGTGGCGTGGCATGGCTTCTACCACTTCAACGTTGTCGAGTTTAGATGGCATGGTGCAGCGGGGTCTTGATGGAGGTTGTGTGTTGATGGGCGTGCACGGCGGTGGCAATTCTAGGCCGCATGGCGGTGTTGATGGAAAGCATAGTGAAGAATTTGCGGATCTTTTGCCTAAAAATAGCTCGGTGGTTCGATGGGGATGACAAATTCGGCAGCACTCGTTCAGAGTCTGCTACACCAGATAAACTCCTTGTTTCACCAGGTGACTTTTTACTTTGATATATTTTCCGGCGGAACCCAAGTCAAAAGTTTAATTTATTTATGCTGCATTTGTTTTGGTTGTGGAGTCTGCTAGTGTATCCCGGGTGTATTGAAAGGCCGGTGGTATTGCTTCGCGAGCGTAAGGGCTTATATGAAGGTGACATGAGATCCCGGTAGGGATGATCCCTTATAGTCCCTCCGTTTCTAAATATAAGCTATGTAGTTTTTGGCTCGGAAATTAAAGAACACATATTGAGAGAAAAAACACCACGTTTAGGCGGGATTACCCTTATACATTTGACATGAGAAAATAGAGGACTTTGCATAAGATAAGAAAATATAATCAAATTCGTAAAAAAAATTCTCATACAAGTGATGTGTCGCACTAAAGCCTATATTCTAGACTTTTTCTCGAAAAGCTATATGGCTTATATTCAAGAACGGAGGGAGTAGAAAATAAGAGAAAATATTTTCTCCATTGTACCATATATGTATCGTAATATTTTTCTAACATTAATTAATTTTCATTAGTTCCTAGAGATGACAATAAAAATTAATGAATTTTACAACTTAGGTTTAGCATTTTCTCTAGACAACGTGGATCAGTAAAAAAAAGACAGTCTTATTTACCACTTCATATATTATATGCCCTAAACCTTCCTGTCGTGGTAGTTGGCAAGCAGAGCGTTACACGTCCAGTTTATTATTGAATTTCGTTCTACTCCCTCCATACGGGCTTACAGGGCTATTACATTTCGAGAAAAAAAAAAGTTAACTACTAATTTGATCAACAAAATATAAAATATATATCACAAAAATTATTAATTTAAGTAATAAAAGCGCCCATTATCGAATATCAGAAAAACCATATTATTTGAAACATTTTTAAAATATGAATTCGATGGTATAACTTTTATGGTATATATTTTATATTTTATTGATCAAATTTATAGTCAAACTTGTTTCTTGAAATACGTAATTGCTCTGTAAACCGGTATAGAGGAAATAACATTATGGATTGATGAGTGCCTAGCGGCGTCTAGTGTTTGGCGGCTATCTCGATGACGGTGAAGTCTGAGCGAGACCCGGCCGTAACTAGATCCGGCGGTAATATAATACAACCGCTTTGAGTGCGACAGCCTACTTTTTTTTATAAGGAGTATCTATTAATATCAAGAAGATACCAATTACATTCAGCCTCTGCAATAACGCAATACTCTAATAGCATTACGGATGCACACAGCTAAAAAAAGAAAGAAGAATTACATAAAAGAAAAGTCCCGCTACGATATTTCAGCCCTTGCAACAACGGTACATCACCATCAAGACAACACCTGAACTCCAGGCTCTCCAAAAGCGACGCCCCAAGAAGGTAACAGTGCACAAACACTATCGTCGCCCGATCAAAAGATCTTAGGTTTTCACCCTGAAGATAGTCTCCGCTTTCGAAACAATGCCTCCAACAAGGTCATTGCCAAGCACAACCAGTTAAGACCAGACCTTGGATTTTCATCCTGAAAGGTAAGACTCTGAACTTCACCTGTATTGCCGCCCCCTCTTGCATACTGCTGTTGCGAAACCCAGAATACCAAGCAAGCCCCTCAACAGCGCTAAAAAAACTTGAGCCTCCATACCAAGTCCTCCAATCCGACCCTCATGTTATTCTTCGCCTCTAACTTCGCCATGGAGCATGTTTCCATATGGCAAGAAAGAACTGAGCTTCACGATGCTCCCTCCAGAACCAATCGGCCGGAATAAAAGCATGGGTGCATCCGACCGAATACCACCGATCTAGCGAACTCCAAGCAATAAAAAGCGCTGTTACATCCAGAGCTTTCCGGAACACGCTACTACAGCCGGATCAAGAGGGACTGACTTCAGGAAGGTCTCCATCTTCGCACAAGAAAGACCCTAGGACAACCACCTTTATTCATGCCAGGCCAGCAGCCCCCATGCCACTAACCGGCTGCGAAGAAGACGACCGAGCATGGGATCCGGCACGGTTGCGGGGCAACGCGCCGCACTTGGCCCCGAAAGTGGACGTCCCAGGAACGAGAATCCACCGACCACAAGCACTTTTCAAGCAAAAGCGGGATCTTTTTGAACATGATCCCGCATCGCGCCGAACGCAGCAACATGACTGCACAGCCGCCGGGAAGCCACCACAAGCCGTCGGCCCGCTTGCCCTCTAGATCCGGACGCAAGGTCGCCAGATCCGCCACCCCGCGGCGTGAGAGGGAGCCCCCACCCGTACCACCATGACCTGGGGCCGCCGCCCCAGCATCCTAGCGCCGATGGGACGTCCGCCCACTTCCCAGCAGGAGCAGCTGCCTTCGCGTGCGAGAAGAACCTCCTCGCCACCTTCGGAAGAGGGGTTCGCCGCCACCGCGGCGCCGGCCAGCGGCGGAGAGGGAGGCCACGGCGAGGTGCTCGCTGGCGGCGCGAGGGTTTCGCCCCCGGTGTCCCAGAGGCACCGATGTAATTAGGTCTACTATGTAGTTTGCCGTCAGAGAAGAGAGAGATCTCACAGAGATGGTGAGTATAACCGTGATTGAGCTTGAAAGGATCGAATATAGGTAGCTCCGTGTTGGTTTCTGTATGCCGACGTGAGAGTATATCCGATCCCGACCAACCAACACATAACTCGAGAGAATTTCTAGGCTAGTAGTTGCAGTAGATATATTTAGTTACAGGGGCACTTAATTTTAGTTAAGGTTTCACTAAAACACGGATCCTCACATTGTCATTTGCAAAAGTTCAGATGCAGCGATTCAAATCAAAACAAGCAACAACTAGTTCATTATTCTAATTGCAAACTATCTTTTCGCACATCACGGGTCATGTCCTCAGACAAATAAAGGAAAAGAAGAATGTGGAGCTCTCGTAGCAACTCTGTCTTCGGCAGTGGATTTTTCACACACCGCCTTGCACTCCTCCCTAGTATCGTAGCAATAATTATTTGCCATGCAACAGTAGCAAGTGCCTTTGCAACCTTTCGGAAAAAAGCACAACGTAGATGGAACATTGATCTTCTCGTTATCCATGTTGACGATTCGGCCTATAGAAGAACAAACAAACCATTGTTATGCAATTATTTTGGATTGGTCAACAAGAAAGCGACAAATCAGACAAGAAACAAAAGTGAGGCGATATACAGAGAACTATAAGTATTACGTTTGCGTAACCCATGGACCAAATTATTGAGCTTGAACGACAAAAAAAAGTATCGCAAATATAGATCCAGTACTCACCTTGGGCAAGCGTAGCAGAGCATACGAGATGTAGAGACAGTAAGGCTAGCGCAACGATGCGAATCATGGAGTACTTGTCCATCCTCGTATACGCGGCTGCTTGGTCTAGGCTTGTCGATGGATGAAGAAATATGTGTCGTACTAGAAGAAGATAGATGCGTTGGTATGAACTACACCAGTCCTATATAAAAGGGAGATTGAGAGTATATAAAATAGCCCGGTGTGCCGGGCAGAAGGGTTTATTAAGCAGTAAAATCGGAATGATTTAGTACAGTATATTTCCATAGGATGCACCTCATTAAGTTGTGCGCGTCATCCCGCAGAAAAGATCAAGGGCGGATCAATCATCAAGCGATAAAATTGGAACAATTTATCTTTCCATATATATAATGGCATGCGGCCATAAGCAAGGTACGCCTCCTATCTAGGGTTGAAAATGAAAGGGAAACTTTCCTTCTGTTTCCGAAGAAAAAGGAAATGAAGGGCCAAATACGGAAAAGGAAGCGACATTTAGAGGAAAAGAAACGGAAACGGCGAAATCATAAACGGAAACGGAAAAGAAAACGAGGGAGCCCTTTCCGACGAAAAGGAAAACGGCAGAGGAAATTCCGGAAAAATAAATACGGAAAGTTTCCGAAAATATAACCTAGAGAGGCTCGTGCATTTAGTAGGCCTATATTTACACACGAAACTGGACCTGGCCACGTATCAAGTCCACTAATTACTCTAACCCTAGTCACTTTGTATAATTACGTGTGCATGCAACCGTTAAACTACGTGTGTTACTTTATGTTGAATTGCCACTTGTCGAAGTTAAGTGATATATCTTGTCTTATTATTATTTTATTTATGTGTGTCTTTCAGTCTACAAATCGGTATTATACCGCATTGTGTTGTGGCAAATATTCATTTTCGTAACGTATCCGCTACGTTTTCGTTCTGTATTCATATCCGATGATTTCCGTTTTTATATTCGTTTCCGGGGTTTCCGATTCCATTTTCGATTCCGACAAGATAGAGGGAAACAAAAACGATAAAGCATTTTTCCGTCCGTTTCCGTTTCATTTTCAACCCTACTCCTATCAAATGTCTGGCTTAGCTGGCTCATCGGCTCAAATGTGCGGACGACCACTATTCTACTGAGGTGAGATTTACGAAAAGATACGTTTGCACGAAATTCTACATAGATCGGAGATCATGGCGATTCGCCAGGAAGTAGCTGAGATTAGACGAGCTTTACCTAACTTAAGCATTAGTTTTATTGGGTGTAATGCTAATAACGCAGCTCATCTTTGTGCTAAACAGGCTAGTTCTGATAGGAGAAGATGCATGCGGGTAAACTACAACCTAGGTTTTCTCGCTAATACTCTTCGGAGTGATTGTAATCATATCGAGTAATCAATAAAGCTCTTGAACCTGCAAAAAAAAGATATACCTCGCATCAATTGCCACACCTCTCAAATCATGTATAGAATGAATATGTCCACTAGATCTAAGCCAAATCTCACCTCAATATCGCGTGGAATTGGCGAGCAGGAGCAGAGACGCATCTTTTTTTTCGATAATGGAGCAGCAACGCATACAACGCCACCCAACGAGGCAGAACCTTAGCCGGCTCGCTCCCCACATCTCCCGCCGTCAACTGTCACAGGTAGTCCACCTCGGCCTCCTCAGCTCTATCCAAAACTCCCAAATCCGCCACGCTATCAGCACCAAATTACATAGTATTTTGCAGCTACATCACACCTTACCCAGTCTTTGAAGACAAATTTGTAAATTGCCTTGAATTAACTAAGTTATTAATGACACTATTGCTGGCACCAAAGTGTCGCTGTTCAAGGTACCTTGTGTAATGCCTGGAACAAAAAAAATTCCTAAACGGCGCCACTTCACTAGAGACATTACTCATTGTTCAGATTGTTTTGGTTCCTGTTGGTTGTTGAAGGATCTTTAATTTCACTTGTCTCATCCTTTGTCGTTTTACAAAATTAATTAATTTCTGAGTACCATTTTCCATCGCTGCCTATTGCTTTTTGCCGTTGCAATTTGCAAAATTGGAAACTAAATTACTAATTCAGTGAGTGAATAACAGATACTATAAGTTGCTAACAAAGAGTTTGGGGAAAGAAAGAAAATTACCTAGCGAGGGGTGGAGAAGATAAAGGGATCAATTGCATCCATAGATAGCAATTAGTTGTTAGAAGTCCTGATGGCCCCGTGCCTGCAAGATGTGGCCGTGGCGCCATGCCAACCGGTTGCCGATGCGGCGGTGAAAGAACATCTCTCATACTATGTTTTGAGTGTTTGATGTCAATGTATGTGATACACTAATGATTGTTTAAGTGGTACAGGGATTACATAGATATTTATTCATGTGTGTTGGATTTGATCATCTGTCAAAAGATATCTGAAAATGTTGGGTAGGCCGGATAATCCGGGCCGGATATTGTTGAAATATCCGGCCCCCTGATTTCGGCTAAGTCTTCGAGGAAAAGCAGCTGTATGGGGGCCGGACATTTGCCCGGATATTGTCCCGTATTGTACCAGGGCCGGAATATCCGGGCCGGATATTTTGGAAATATCCGGCCCCCATTTTTGGCTAAGGACTGGAAGAAAAGTGGCTCGGCATAGGGCCGGATATTTGACCGGACAATGTCACTGTTTTGTACCTGCGGCCGGATTATCCGGTGGGGGCGGATTATCCGGCCCCAACTTAGGCCGGATTATCCGGCCCAGTCTCAACTGGATTTTGGGAGGGGTATTTATACCCCTCTTCTTCTTCCTTACCTCTTTGCTCAATCATTGCTCAAGAATTCTGCCAAGCTACACCACCATTAGAGCCACCTCAAGAAACACAAGATTTGCAAGATCTCCTTCCTCCCCCAACCAAAGCTCTTGATCTTTGGGGATTCGAAGGAGAAGCCACCGATCTACATCCTCACCGAAGTTCTTCATTTCCCCCTCACTTGTTTGAGGGATCTCATGCTAGTGTTCCTATTTGGTTCCCTAGTTGATTTGTTGTTGATGTGTTGTTGTTGATTGTTGTATTGTTACAGATTTGGGAGCCTCCAATTCAGTTGTGGATGTGTGCCCCAAGAACCTTGTAAAGGCCCGGTTTCCGCCTCGAGGAAATCCCTTAGTGGAAGTGGGCTAGGCCTTCGTGGCGTTGCTCACAGGAGATCTGAGTGAAGCCTTCGTGGCTGTTGGTTTGGCTTGCGTAGCAACCACACTCCTCCAAACGTAGACGTATCTTCTTGCAAAGGAAGGGAACTACGGGAATCATCTCCGTGTCAACGCGTGCTACACTCTCGGTTACCTCTATCCCACTCTATCTCCTATATATTGCGTAGCTATATCTTGCTTAGTTGATAACCTTGTCATATAGGTAAATTCACTTAGTTGCATATCTAGAGAATTTACCTTTGTGTCAAACCTAAATTGAAAAAGAACTAAAAATTGGTTAGCACCTATTCACCCCTCTAGGTGCGGCATACGATCCTTTCAATTGGTATCAGAGCATCGGCTCTTATTTCGGGCTTAACCGCCTAAGAGTATGCCGGACGAGACGCCTATGGAAGAGTCCGATAAGTTGGTCATCATGGAGGAAATCAATTCGTTGAGATCCTCCATGGACGCTCAAATGGAAAGCATGAGAAAATTGATTTCCGAGCTTTTGACTCCGGTCCCTCCTAAGGCTCCCGTCGTAGAGGTAAAGGACACGGGTGTGTTAGAAGAGGGAGGTGCTTCGGCACTACCCTCCTCTACCAAACCCGTGGAAGGTGATAACTTAAACACTAACAAATCTTCCATTGCATCTCCTAGGGATACTAGTGGAGGTGAGAGCTACAATCGAGTAGCTCCACCTTTTCTATCTCCCGATATACCGGTCCCCCATCCTCATTTGAACATTCGGGGCGACCCACCTAAGTTTTCCGTTGAGAATTATGATACTTGGCGATTTGAGTTCCGCTCTCATGTTTGCAGTGCTTCCAATGAACTTTGGAGAATCATCCAGGAAGGCTTGATACGTCCAATTTGCATCACTATTTTGTATCATAATTTGCTGTTATTCATTGATATATTTCATATTGGGACACAATACTTATGTTATTTCATCTATTTTGCATGTTTCATCATCATTGGAGGATCAAGCACCGGAGCCAGGATTCTGCTGGAAAAAGCACCCGTAACGCAATATTTCGGAAGATCAACCGTGGAAGGGAATTTCATGTAAATTCCTATTTTTCCAGATGACGGAGGGAGCCAAAAGGGGGAGCAGAGGAGCCATGGGCCCAGACCACAGGCGGCGCGGCCCCGCTGGCCGGCCACCCCGTGCTCGGGGCCCCACAGCCCTTTCGCCTCCTTTTCTTCGCGTACTCCTTCGTCCGAAAACCTAAGCCACGAGAGGACCTCACGGAGGGTTGCCTCTGCGGGGCGGAGAACACCAGAGAGAAAAGAGCTCTCCGGCGGCAGAACCGCCGGAAATGCCCTCCCGGAGGGGGAAATCGACGCCATCGCCATCGTCATCGAGCGGGACATCATCTCCATCATCATCATCATCATCTCCACCATCTACACCGCCATCACCGCTGCACCTCGTCATCGCTGTAGCAATTCGGGTTAAATCTTGATTGTTTGATAGGGGAAACTCTCCCGGTGTTATTCTATACTTGTTGTAGATGCTATTGAGTGAAACCATTGAACCAAGGTTTATGTTCAGATTGTTATTCATCATCATATCACCTCTGATTGTATTCCATATGATGTCTCGTGAGTAGTTCGTTTAGTTCTTGAGGACATGGGTGAAGTCTAAATGCTAGTAGCGAATTATGGTTGAGTAATATTCAATGTTATGATATTTAAGTTGTGGTGTCATTCTTCTAGTGGTGTCGTGTGAACGTCGACTACACGACACTTCACCATTTATGGGCCTAGGGGAGTGCATCTTGTATTTGGTTGCTAATTGCGGGGTTGCCGGAGTGACAGAAACCTGAGCCCCCGTTAGTATATCGATGCGGAGGGATCGCAGGATCTCAGAGTTTAAGGTTGTGGTTAGATTTATCTTAATTACTTTCTTGTAGTTGCGGATGCTTGCAAGGGGTATAATCACAAGTATGTATTAGTCCTAGGAAGGGCGGTGCATTAGCATAGGTTCACCCACACAACACTTATCAAAACAATGAAGATTATTAAACCACATGAAGCGAAAGTACTAGACTAAAATCCCCGTGTGTCCTCAGAACGTTTGGTCATTATAAGTAAACAAACCGGCTTGTCCTTTATGCTAAAAAGGATTGGGCCACTCGCTGCAATTATTTCTCTCGCATTTTATTTACTTGTACTTTATTTATCTGCAATATCAAAACCCCTGAATACTTGTCTGTGAGCATTTACAGTGAATCCTCCATCGAAACTGCTGCCAACACCTTCTGCTCCTCGTTGGGATCGACATTCTTACTTATCGAAGATACTACGATACACCCCCTATACTTGTGGGTCATCAAGGCTTCAACCCTTACAACCCCGACAAGTTGACTAGAAGGGAAGCGGTTGATAGTCAACTCAACAACACCGCCTTGCACATGATTCAAACTAGTGTGGGGACAAAGGATTTGCCTCGTGTTCGGAACTACACCACCGCCAAGGAAGCTTGGGAAGGTTTGGCCGCTAGTTGCATTGGAAGTGAGAGCACGAGAAGGAACAAGTATAATGCTCTTCGGAATCAAGCCGAAGGATTCATGAGGCTACCGGATGAAGATCATCAATACATGTATTCAAGACTCCTCATTGTTGCCGATTCCTTCCGGCTTATTGGTGCCACCCACATCAATGACTCTTGGATCAAGGAGAAGTACATTGAATGCATGATGCCATATGTACCCATTGATGTCAAGACCCTTGTTGGGAGAGAATGCTATTCCTCTCTCTCTTCTCAAGATGCCGTGCACGAGATGCAAGCCCTCAAGGTGCTCGAGCAAAACTCTCATGATTCTCTCAATCGTGCCATTGGTATGTCAAAAGGGAACAATCTTGCCTTGGTGGTCAACCCCGTAGAAGAAGTGTACCCTCAAGAGCAATATAGGGCATCTTGGAGTATGTCATATCCGGAAGATTTGCAATGCCACTACCATGACCACATGGCCTTCCATGCTAAGTCCTTTTGGGTTGATCCCTCCAAGGCAAAGGAAGACAATGATGGCGTGTAACTCACACGTTCGTTGGGAACCCCAAGAGGAAGGTATGATGCGCACAGTAGCAAGTTTTCCCTCAGAAAGAAACCAAGGTTTAATCGAACCAGGAGGAGCCAAGAAGCACGTTGAAGGTTGATGGTCGCGAAATGTGATGCGGCGCAACAGGGATTCCGGCGCCAACGGGAACCTGCACAACACAACCAAAGTACTTTGCCCCAACGAAAGTGAGGTTGTCAATCTCACCGCTTGCTGTAACAAAGGATTAAACGTATCGAGTGGAAGATGTTTGCAAAGAAAACAAAACACAATTGCAGTAGATTGTATGCTATGTAAAGAATAGGACCGGGGTCCACAGTTCACTAGAGGTGTCTCTCCCATAAGATAAAAGCATGTTGGGTGAACAAATTACAGTCGGGCAATTGACAAATAGAGAAAGGCATAACAATGCATATACATGACATGGTAAATATAGTGAGATTTAATCCGGGCATTACGACAAAGTACATAGACCGCCATCCAACTGCATCTATGCCTAAAAAGTCCACCTTCAGGTTATCATCCGAACCCCCTCTAGTATTAAGTTGCAAAGCAACAGACAATTGCATTAAGTATGGTGCGTAATGTAATCAACAACTACATCCTTAGACATAGCATCAATGTTTTATCCCTAGTGGCAACAGCACATCACAACCTTAGAACCTACTGTCACGATCCCAGATTCAATGAAGGCATGAACCCACTATCGAGCATAAATACCCCCTCTTGGAGTTAAGAGCAAAAACTTGGCCAGAGCCTCTACTAATAACGGAGAGCATGCAAGATCATAAACAACACATAAACAATAGATTGATAATCACCATAATCATAGTACTCTCTATCCATCGGATCCCGACAAACACAACATATAGTATTACGATAGATGATCTTGATCATGTTAGGCAGCTCACAAGATCCAACAATGAAGCACAACAAGGAGAAGACGACCATCTAGCTATGCTATGGACCCATGGTCCAGGGGTGAACTACTCACTCATCACTCCGGAGGCGACCATGGCGGTGTAGAGTCCTCCGGAGATGAATCCCCTCCGGCAGGTGCCGGAGGCGATCTCCCGAATCCCCCGAGATGGGACCGCGGCGGCGGCGTAAGGTTTTCCGTATCGTGGCTCTCGTCGGGGTTTCGCGACGGAAGCTTTAAGTAGGCGAGGGTCAACGCGGGGGCACACACGAGGCCCAGGGGCGGCGCGGCCAGGGCCTGGCCGCGCCGGCCACCCCCTGGCCTCCTCGTGGCCCCACTTCGTTAGGTGTTCGGTCTTCGGAAGCTTCGTGCAAAAATAGGACCCCGGGCGAAAGTTTCGTCCAATTCCGAGAATATTTACTAGGATTTCTGAAACCAAAAACAGAAAACAACAACGGCTCTTCGGCATCTTGTTAATAGGTTAGTTCCGAAAATGCATAAATATGACATATAATGTGCATAAAACATGTAGGTATCATCAATAAAGTAGCATGGAACATAAGAAATTATCGATACGTTGGAGACGTATCAGACAACATCAAGAGAAACCACAAGAGTGGGTTCACTAGCTTTGGTCCAAAGACAAGATCATGCTACAATTGTGATGACAAGCGCCACTTCATTGCCGAATGCCCCTATGAGAATAGAGAGCTTCATAATGGAAGGCTCATTCCCAAGGACAAGAGCAAAGAATCAAAGGGCAAATATTCAAAAGCCCCCAACAAGAAGTTCTACAACAACAAGACCAAGAAGGGCAAGAAGACCCCAAGAGTTGTGCTAGTGACTAGGGAAGAATATTCTTCCGATGAAGTTGTAAGCTCTAGTGATGATGAAGAAGGAAGCTCAAAAGAAGTGGCCGCCATTGTCACTACCAACATTCCCTCTTCATCTCTCTTTGAATCCCCCAATGAGAATCCTCATATCAAGAATGCACATTGCTTCATGGCAACGTCCTCCTTGGACACATCTATTGTGCTATCAACTCAAGAAGAATATTCCTCCGGAGATGATGATGGTGATGATGAAGAAGATGCAACCTCTAATGGATTGGTCGCTCTTGCCTCCCTCTCCACTAACTCTTCATCACCAAGTGAATCCCCCAATGAGGTCATTCATGTGGAGGAAGAAAGTTGTCTCATGGCTAAATCCTCCGAGGTATCATCCCCTAACCCCTCTATGCCTAACATATCTAGTGATCTAGGGGTTGATGATGCTAGTCTAAAAGTGAAACAAGAAATGCTAGAGTTTGATGATTTCATTCTCAACCTACAAGGTAACACTAAAAAACATGTTTCAAATCTCATGGCTCGTATAGCTCAACAAAATCATACTCTTGAGAAAAAGGGTCAAATAGAGAGAGAAGACTCTCTTGAAATCCATGCTCTTAAACAAGCTCTTGAGGAAAGTCAAGAAACTATAGCTTCTCTTGAGGAGAGGCTAGAAACTCTTGAAGAGCCTCAAGATAAAATTAACAAGCTCACTAAAGCTAGAGATCTTGCTAGGGCTAAGAATAAAGTGCTTAAAAAGGAAAAAGCCCAATTTGGGGTTGATCATGAGAAACTTGTGAAGGATCTAGATGAACTAGACAAAGCTCACAAAGCTTTGAAGAGTGAATACACTCTCCTATCCAAGTCGTGTGAGCAACTTCAAATTAGGCTTGCTTCATATGATGTGCCTAGTTCCTCTACTCCTTCATGTGATCATGCAAATGTTATTGAGGAAAATACTAGGTTGAAGGATGAACTTGCTAAGGCCTCCTCTCCCCAAAGTAAACTTTCTTTGGATGATCTTTTGAGTAAGCAAAGATCAAACAATGGGAAGGAGGGCCTTGGTTATGGAGCCAAGGCAAAGAAGGCAAACAAGCAAAAGGCCAAGCCCGCACAAGAGAAGAAGAAAGATATCACTAATGGTGAAGCTCCTAAGGGCAAAACCATTAATGATGATGATGCGGGAAATGCTAACCCTCACTATGTTTTATTTAAAGATTATTATGGTGATGTTTATGCTAAATATGTTGGCCCATATGATGGTTATGTTGCTTGGTCTATTTGGGTCCCAAAGACCCTTGTTGCTAACAAAAGAGGACCCATTGTGAAATGGGTACCTAAATCCAAGAATTGATCTCATGTAGGACTATGCCGCCGGAGGTTCAAAATGGGTACTTGATAGTGGATGTACAAGTCATATGACCGGCGGCAAGAACCTCGTCAAGGAGTTGAGGCCCAACATAAACAATATCACCGTCTCCTTTGGCGATAATTCTACATCCGAGGTATTGGGTTTTGGCAAGGTTGTGGTTGCACACAACATAACACTTGTGGATGTCATGCTTGTCAAAACCCTTGGTTACAATTTGCTTTCCGTTTCCGCCCTTGGCAAGATGGGTTTCGCCGTTTTTATTGATAAAGATATTGTGGTCCTCTTGTGGAGCAAGACTCTAAAAGTCGCTTTCGTTGGGTATCGCGAACATAACTTGTATGTGGTGGACTTTTTGGGGACCACCACTTCAAGTGCGATGTGCCTATTCGGAAAGGCGGATGTGGGTTGGTTGTGGCATCGCCGCCTAGCCCATGTCAACATGAGAACTTTGCAAAGTCTTCACAAGGGGAACCATATTGTGGGACTAATGGAAAGTGTTTCTTTTGCCAAAGATCGTGTTTGTAGGGCTTGTGTTGAAGGCAAAATGCATGACTCTCCGCATCCAAGCAAGACTATCATCTCTTCCAAGAGGATCTTGGAGCTCCTTCATGTGGATCTCTTTGGTCCCGTTACTCATGCAAGTCTTGGTGCGAAGAAACATTGCTTGGTGATTGTTGATGATTACTCAAGATACACTTGGGTCTACTTTCTCAAGACGAAAGATGAGACTCAACAAATATTCATTGACTTTGCCACCGAGGTGCAACGCCAACACAACCTCCTCATTATGGCAATAAGAAGTGACAACGGCTCCGAGTTCAAGAACTACACACTCAATGATTTTCTTAGTGATGAGGGGATTCGTCATCAATATTCCGCTGCTTACACCCCTCAACAAAATGGTGTTGCGGAGAGGAAGAACCGGACTCTTATGGATATGGCAAGATCTATGATGGCGGAGTATAAATCCCGCTATAACTTTTGGGCCGAAGCCATCTCCACCGCTTGCCACTCTTCTAACCGGCTCTATCTCCGCAAGGGATTGAACAAGACTCCATATGAAATACTCACCGGCAACAAGCCTAATATCTCATACTTCAAGGTGTTCGGTTGTAAGTGTTTCTACAAAATCAAAGGAGTTCGTTTGTCTAAATTTGCTCCTAAAGCTTTGGAGGGTATATTTGTTGGTTACGGTGCCGAATCTCACACTTATAGAATCTTTGATATAGCCTCCGGGATTATCATTGAATCTTGTAGTGTGAGGTTCGAAGAAAATGATGGCTCCCAAGTGGGGCAAGTTGATGTATGTGCAGGTGATGAAATACCTCAAGATGCCATAGTAAGAATGGGTGTGGGATTTTTCCGCCCCATTGAGGGACACGGTGTGGCGTCTCGGGAAGAACTATGCTCTACCACGGTGGAGCCCTCATCCTCTCAACATCAACAAACCCCATCCCTTGAAGCTAATGATGCACCAACCCAAGAACAAGAAGAAAACCCTCCCTCTCATGTACAAGATCAAGGACAAGATCAACCTAGAATTCATGATGGCTCCGATGAGTATCCATTTGATATTTGCGCTTCACCAAATATTGTCCAAGATCAAGCACATGAGGATGAGCATTCTCAAGAAATTGAGGAAGCTCAAATTGAAGGTCAAGACGGGGACCCAAATGATCAAGTTGATCAAGTGACACCTCCAAGGCCTAGAAAAACCAAGGAGGAGATCGAGGCCCGTCGTCTAGCAAGAAGAGATAGGATCCTTGAAATTCGTGGACACACTCATGACAAGGTCCTTGGTGATGTTCGAGCAAAAGTCTCCACAAGAAGGCAATTGGCTAACTTTAGCAATCATCATGCTTATATCTCCGTTGTGGAACCCAAGAAAGTATTTGAAGCCCTTGAAGATTCGGATTGGGTGGAAGCCATGCATGAGGAACTCAACAACTTCAAGCGCAACAAAGTGTGGACCTTAGTAGAGAAGCCAAAGGAGTGCCGCAATGTTATAGGCACTAAGTGGATATTCAAGAACAAGCAAGATGAGTTTGGAAATATTGTGAGGAACAAGGCAAGATTGGTGGCTCAAGGTTTCTCTCAAGTTGAAGGAATTGACTTTGGAGAGACCTATGCTCCCGTGGCTCGTCTTGAGTCCATCCGTATCCTTCTTGCTTATGCATCGCATCATAACTTTAAGTTGCAACAAATGGATGTTAAAAGTGCATTTCTTAATGGTCCTTTGCATGAAGAGGTTTATGTTAAGCAACCCCCGGGGTTCGAGGATCTCAACTTTCCTAACCATGTCTACAAGCTTGATAAAGCACTTTATGGTCTCAAACAAGCTCCTAGAGCTTGGTACGAGCACCTTAAAGAATTGTTGGTAGACCGTGGGTTTGATGTTGGGTTAATCGATCCCACTCTTTTTACTAAGAGGGTTAATGGGGAGCTTTTCGTTTGCCAATTGTATGTTGATGATATTATCTTTGGCTCTACTAACAAAGCTTTCAATGATGAATTTTCAAAGCTTATGACCGATAGGTTTGAGATGTCTATGATGGGAGAGATGAAGTTCTTCCTTGGTTTTGAGATCAAGCAATTGAGAGGAGGAACCTTCATCAATCAAGCAAAATATCTCCAAGACATGCTCAAGAGGTTCAAGATGACCGAGTTGAAGGGCGTGGCCACTCCTATGGTTACCAAATGTCATCTTGCACTAGATCCCAATGGTAAAGAGGTGGATCAAAAGGTATACCGCTCCATGATTGGATCCTTGCTTTACCTTTGTGCATCTAGACCGGACATAGTGTTGAGTGTTGGTGTGTGTGCAAGGTATCAAGCTTCTCCTAAGGAGAGCCACATGATGGCTCTCAAAAGAATCTTTCGATATTTGGTTGATACCCCAAGATATGGTATTTGGTACCCCAAGGGCTCAAGCTTTATTCTCAATGGATATACCGATGCGGATTGGGCGGGTGACAAGGATGATAGGAAATCAACTTCCGGGGCTTGCCAATTCCTTGGTAGGTCCTTGGTGTGTTGGTCTTCTAAGAAGCAAAATTGTATATCTCTCTCCACCGCCGAAGCCGAATATGTTGCCGCCGCAAGTGGATGCACTCAATTGTTATGGATGAGGCAAACTTTAAAGGAATACGGTGTCATTTGTGACAAAGTGCCTCTATTATGTGACAATGAAAGTGCCATCAAGATTGCCTATAATCCGGTGCAACATTCAAGAACGAAGCATATTGAGATCCGGAATCATTTCATTAGGGATCATGTTGCCCGTGGTGATATTGAGCTTATCTATGTTCCTACCAAAGATCAACTTGCCGATATATTCACGAAGCCTCTTGATGAAGCAAGGTTCTCTTATTTGAGGAATGAGCTAAATATCATTGATTCAAGGAGTATAGCTTGACCATCTTGCAAACACACCTTTGTCTCAAAACTTTATTTGGTTTAGATGTGGGCATGGAAATAGGGGGAGTGCGGTTTAAACTATTGAGCTATCCCTCCCCCCATAATGCCAACATTAAATAAAATCATTCTCTTTATATCATATAATGATATGTGAGCTTCAATGATGAGTAGTGGTTTTGGGCCCAAGATACATCTTCGCGGTGCCATGCCATAACACTCATATATGGTGGCCTAGGCCACCACACTCTTCTTTGTGAAGAGTTGGAGTTATTTTGATCTTATCGCCTTTTATTTGACAACTCCATGTTCTTATGGGAAATCACTCTAGTTTGGCCTTATTTGCTCATATCTTGCAAACTTGAGTGATCATGTACCATTAACAGTTTGTATCTTCTACAACCTAAGCCTACTCTCTACCATAAGCCATTTCCATCTTGCTCATTTGTCATGTTTGGTAAAAACTTGGAGTTTGAGGTGTTTCGGTCGGATGATCTAGGTCGCTCCATCTTATTGGTAAATTTGCACCTTATATGTGACGTGATACTTTATTGCATCACACATGAGTCTTGCAAATAACCAACGAAAGATGGGACGGATTCCCCGTGATTCTGGAATTTTTCAGAACCCCGGATTATCCGGCCCCAGGCGACCCCGGATTATCCGGCCCGGCCGGATTATCCGCCCTAAACTAGGGCCGGATTATCCGGCCTGGGCAGATCTTGAAAGGGTTGAGGACGAGGCCGCGGGGGGCAAACGGTTCACACCACCCCCACGCGCCTCTCTCTCCTCTCTCTCCTCTCAAGTTCGCCGGACCTCCTCCTCCTCGCCGGAGACGCTCCGTCCGCCCCCTCTCGGAGTTCGTGGGTGGATCGGGTGCATCTCCTCCCTAGCTATCTTCTCCTCCAAGCGGTTTCCACAATGGATGTGGGTATGATTCACAATCTCTAACCCTAGATGTTGTGTTTTATATGTGCTCTTTTCTTGGTGGAATTGGTGTCTAGTTGTTCCAAACCTCTTGTAATGTACTCCTCTTGCATGCTATGAGGCCGATCTAGTCTTAGACAAGCTTTTGATTGGAAAACTGCAAATCTCGCAGGGCCGGATTATCCGCCCCCCGAGCAGGCCGGATTATCCGGCCTGGCCGGATTATCCGCCCCCAGGGGACACCGGATTATCCGGCCTGGAGCTTCATCGCCGCTGCAGCTTGGCTTCAATCTATCATGTCTAGATTTGTACCGACTTATAGCATGTTTCTCGAGTATATTACTGTATCTTACATGACTTATGAGCATTACCTTTCCTTTGCTACCCGCCTTTGCTTCTCACAGGTGGTGCTTCTCGGGGTGGTCGGAGACGCTCAAGGCATGATCGCTCTAGTGATGAGTTTGCCCCCAATGCACCTCGCAAGTCCGTCACTTCAAGGCGGAAGAACAAGGAAGTGAGGGAGAACTACAAGACCATGGACCCAGTTTCTTACTCCGCTATCCGTTTGAAGAACTGGTATGATGATGTCCCAAGGGATGAAGACATAGCGGGCAGGAGATATTGGTGCACTGAGCAGGAGTTCATCTTCAAGGACATCTATGAGCCCATGAAGAATCTGAGACCCATGCAAGCTATCGATGTGGACATTCTGGCAATCAACGATCACTTTGAAGATGCTATCTGGGTAGCTGGAAAGATGGGCTTGCATGATATCATGAAGATTCAGTGTGACTTTAGCCCAGCTTTGGTGAAGCAGTTCTTTGCCACTTTGGCAATCAGGAAAGATGAGGAACACACCATGGAATGGATGACTGGCTCCACTCACTGCAGTGCCACTCTGCGCCAGTTTGCTGGTTATCTTGGAGTTCCTGTTGATGGGGGTCGTCGACTTCATGGACCACAACAGACAGATAAGAATGCTCTTGTGCATCTCTACACCTCAGCGGGAAAAATTGGTCAAGCTAAGGGGCTGCTTCCCATATACAGTCAGTTGCTTCGGTTCTTTCGGGCAACCATTTGCCCAAGTGGTGGCAACAATGATGCTCTTCGGGGAGCCCTTGTGGACCTTATGCACCTCAGCTATAAGTGTGCTCGTGATGTGAATGAAGAACGGGACTACACTCTTGATGTCATGGACTTTATCTTCCATGAGATCCATGATGCCATGGTCTCTCGGACCACCATACCCTATGCACCCTACATTCAGCTTCTCATCAACAACTCTGTGGCTGGGATTGATGAAGACATAAGTGGGTATCCTTTGGTGAAGCACCATGTCAAGAAGCCCTACAAGCTTAAGCCAGTCTCTTCAGCCGTACCTGCTCCTGACACTTTCATGCGTGATGCTCGCTCCAGTGGCTTTGCTCCTGCTCGTCACCCTGATGTCCCGGCTATGAGGAAGCAAGTGAGCCGGCTTAGTTGGTTTCAGCGTCACATCTTGTGCATGAACATTGAGATACACAAGGAAAACTATGCTGCTAGCCGAGAGCGTTCTGAGATTAAGCACACTCAGGCGGTTATTCTTCACAAGCTCAGTGGTGATCAAGGACCCCCGCCTCAGCCTCCAGCTCACCAGGGTTACAGTGGATGGCACTCTGCACAGGTTCCATGGAGTGATCTTGATGATTGCCTTCAAAGGTCCAACACCTCTCGCCGCTCCCCGGATGCACCTGACACTGATGAGGATGAAGAGGAAGCGGCAGACGAGTCCGATGATGATTATGCCTCCGAGTGATTCCCATGGGACGAGTAGCATCGCGCTTGTCCCCTTTTTGGCGTTTCGATGCCAAAGGGGGAGAAGTGTTCTATTAGGAACTATCTCGGGGATTTGCATGGTTTGGGCACAAGCATTTGCGTTTACCATTCCTTTATTGCTTGTGTTCCCTCGTATTTGCTCTATTTGCTTTGGTTGTGTCTCGTTTAAAACTATGTGCTATGTGGTGTGAGACATTGTTAAGTGTGAGACATTGTTATGGTTTTCGGATTTCTATATGTTGAGATCAAGGATGCTATATTATGTGTGATGTTATATCTCCGTATCTTATATCTACACATGGGTATGACTTCTTGCATCCTATCTCAACTTCATATTTGTTTATGTCTCGTGTTAGAGCTCATGATGGATATCTCTAGTGTTGAGGCAACTCAATCCTATGTGTTGTGTATTTGTATTCAAATGCAAATTACTTATATGCACACATGTAGGGGGAGTGCCTCTATGTTTTTGCCATCATTTGTCTCTATAGTTATTCTCTTGCAAATCCGTATATTGTCATCAAACACCAAAAAGGGGGAGATTGAAAGAACATCTCTCATACTATGTTTTGAGTGTTTGATGTCAATGTATGTGATACACTAATGATTGTTTAAGTGGTACAGGGATTACATAGATATTTATTCATGTGTGTTGGATTTGATCATCTGCCAAAAGATATCTGAAAATGTTGGGTAGGCCGGATAATCCGGGCCGGATATTGTTGAAATATCCGGCCCCCTGATTTCGGCTAAGTCTTCGAGGAAAAGCAGCTCTGTATGGGGGCCGGATGATACGTCCAATTTGCATCACTATTTTGTATCATAATTTGCTGTTATTCGTTGATATATTTCATATTGGGACACAATACTTATGTTATTTCACCTATTTTGCATGTTTCATCATTATTGGAGGATCGAGCACCGGAGCCAGGATTCTGCTGGAAAAAGCACCGTCGAACGCAATATTTCGGAAGATCAACTGTGGAAGGGAATTTCACGAAAATTCCTATTTTTCCAGATGACGAGGGAGCCGAAGGGGAAGAAGAGAGGAGCCATCGTGGGCCGGACCACGGGGCGCGGTGGCCCGGCCGCGCCACCCCGTGCTGGGGCCCACGACCCTTTCGCCTCCTTTTCTTCGCGTACTCCTTCGTCCCGAAAACCTAAGCCACAGAGGACCTCACGAAGGGTTAGCCTCGCGGGGCGGAGAACACCGAGAGAAAAGAGCTCTCCGGCGGCAGGAATCCGCCGGGAAATTCCCTCCCGGAGGGGGAAATCGACGCCATCGCCATCGTCATCGAGCGGGACATCATCTCCATCATCATCATCATCATCTCCACCATCTACACCGCCATCACCACCGCTGCACCTCGTCACCGCTGTAGCAATTCGGGTTAAATCTTGATTGTTTGATAGGGGAAACTCTCCGGTGTTATTCTATACTTGTTGTAGATGCTATTGAGTGAAACCATTGAACCAAGGTTTATGTTCAGATTGTTATTCATCATCATATCACCTCTGATTGTATTCCATATGATGTCTCGTGAGTAGTTCGTTTAGTTCTTGAGGACATGGGTGAAGTCTAAATGCTAGTAGTGAATTATGGTTGAGTAATATTCAATGTTATGATATTTAAGTTGTGGTGTCATTCTTCTAGTGGTGTCGTGTGAACGTCGACTACACGACACTTCACCATTTATGGGCCTAGGGGAGTGCATCTTGTATTCGGTTGCTAATTGCGGGGTTGCCGGAGTGACAGAAACCTAAGCCCCGTTAGTATATCGATGCGGGAGGGATCGCAGGATCTCAGAGTTTAAGGCTGTGGTTAGATTTATCTTAATTACTTTCTTGTAGTTGCGGATGCTTGCAAGGGGTATAATCACAAGTATGTATTAGTCCTAGGAAGGGCGGTGCATTAGCATAGGTTCACCCACACAACACTTATCAAAACAATGAAGATTAATCAGCTGTATGTAGCGAAAGCACTAGACTAAAATCCCCATGTGTCCTCGAGAACGTTTGGTCATTATAAGTAAACAAACCGGCTTGTCCTTTGTGCTAAAAAGGATTGGGCCACTCGCTGCAATTATTTCTCTCGCATTTTATTTACTTGTACTTTATTTATCTGCAATATCAAAACCCCCTGAATACTTGTCTGTGAGCATTTACAGTGAAACCTTCATCGAAACTGCTTGTCAACACCTTCTGCTCCTCGTTGGGATCGACATTCTTACTTATCGAAGATACTACGATACACCCCCTATACTTGTGGGTCATCAAGACTATTTTCTGGCGCCGTTGCCGGGGAGTGAAGCGCTATTGGTAAGTGGAATTGGTAAGGAAATTTACTGTTTGTGCTGATTTTATTTCTGCCTGCTGCTATAAATCATTATGGAGAGATCTTCTCTTTAATTTCTATTTGGGAAATCTACTACTACTGCAACGGTAGTGGATGAAGCGCCAGGTGAGGAAGTAGTACCATATAAAATACCTATGAAAATTATTGAACGTGTTATGGATAACCGCTATGAAGGGGATGGAACTGTCCATCCTGGTGACCATTTATTGTTTTTGCATGAATTATGCGGGTTATTCAAATGTGCAGGTATTTCTATGAATGAAGTTAGGAAGAAACTATTCACTATATCGCTGTCTGGTAAAGCGGCGCACTGGTATAAATTGCTGAAGAATGGTGATTCTATTGATTGGGAGGACATTGTGCCTTTATTCTATTCCAAATTTTATCCTCCAAGTGAAATTCACAAAGATCGGAACCGCATATATAATTTCTGGCCTCATGATGGAGAGAGTATTGCCCAAGCTTGGGGGAGATTGAAGTCTTTAATGCTCAAATGCCCCATTCATGAGCTTCCTGGTAATGTTATTATTGATAATTTCTATGCAAGACTTTCTTTTCAAGACAAGACCTTGCTGGATACTTCTTGTTTTGGATCATTTACACGCAAGAATGAAGAGTTTAAAAGGGACCTTCTTGATCGGATCCAAGAAAATACTGAAGGATGGGAGAACGACAAAGATAGAGAATCAGGTATAACTTATGATTATAAATGCATTGAAGTTTTTATGGATACTGATAAATTCCGTAATATGAGTGCTACATATGGTCTTGATTCCCAAATTGTTGCAAATCTTTATAAAGCTTTTGCCTCTCATTATGAATTGCCTAAGAAGAATTTTGATAAGTATCATGAACCGTATAAAGATAAAATTGATTCATCTGTAAACAAATGTGTAGTGGTTGAAACTGTTGATAATGTTATTCCTGAAGCTTATATTGAAAAAACTCCTTTCCCTGTTAAAATGAAGGAGTACTCTGTCATATCTAGTGCGGTTAATAAAAGTGAAAAGAAACCTAAAGAACCTGAAGAACAAATTAAAATTGAACCTGCTGTTGCAATAGTTAAAGATCTTGTGACTGAAAATGTGGAGGATGGTCATATTATTTTCTGTGAAGATGCTTCTAATATTGTTTCACATCCTAATAAATCCAAACAAGTTAGTGTTCCTATGCTATCTGTTAGAATTGGTGATCATTGCTATTATGGTTTATGTGATATTGGTGCAAGTGTTAGTGCTATTCCTTATGAGCTTTACACGGAGATTATGCACGAAATTGGTTCTTGTGAACTTGAAGATATTGATGTGGTTATTCATCTGGCTAATAGAGAAACTATTTCTCCAATTGGTATTGTTCGAGATGTGGAAGTTCTATGTGGTAAGATTAAATATCCTGCTGACTTTTTGGTACTAGGTTCTGCTGCTAGTGATCATTGTCCTATCATTTTTGGTAGACCTTTTCTAAATACTTGTGGAGCTATTATAGATTGTAAGAAAGAGAAAATTTTGACTAGATTTGCTGGTGAACCTTATGAATTTAACTTTTCTAAATTTACCAAAACTCCTTATAAAGCTGACTTGCCTAGTAATGATTTTAAAATGGAGCAGTGTGCATCTATTGTTCTTGTTCCTAATAATCCTTTGCAGCAACATTTGGAGAATAGTGAAAGTGAAGCTTTTAGGAAAGAAAGAGATGAGCTTGAGGAAATTTTTCTTCGCCAACCTATTCTCAAGCATGACTTACCGGTAGAAGATTTGGGTACAACACCGCCACCAAAGGAAGATCCTGTTTTTGATTTAAAGCCTTTACCTGATAATCTTAAATATGCTCATATTGATGATAAGAAAATATATCCTGTTATTATTAGTTCTAAGCTTTCAGAGATTGAGGAAGAAAGGTTATTGGAAATATTGAAGAAACACCGAGGAGCTATTGGCTATACTCTTGATGATTTGAAAGGGATTTCTCCTTCTATTTGCCAACATGCTATTAATATGGAAGATGATGCAAAGCCTGTTGTTGAACATCAACGTCGTCTAATTCCGAAGATGAAGGAAGTGGTAAGGAATGAGGTATTAAAACTCCTTGAAGCTGGTATTATATATCCTATTGCTGATAGTAGATGGGTTAGTCCTGTTCATTGTGTTCCTAAGAAAGGAGGAATGACTGTTGTGCCTAATGATAATGATGAGCTTATTCCTCAAAGAATAGTTGTAGGTTATAGAATGTGCATTGATTTTCGAAAAGTTAATAAAGTTACTAAGAAAGATCATTACCCTTTACCCTTTATTGATCAAATGTTAGAGAGGTTGTCTAAAAATACTCATTTTTGCTTTCTTGATGGTTATTCTGGGTTTTCACAAATTGCTGTTAAAGCTAAAGATCAAGAGAAAACCACTTTTACTTGTCCTTATGGAACTTATGCTTATAGGCGTATGCCTTTTGGTTTATGTAATGCTCCTGCTACTTTTCAAAGATGCATGTCTGCTATTTTTCATGGTTTTTGCGAAAGTATTGTAGAGGTGTTCATGGATGATTTTTCTGTCTATGGGAATTCTTTTGATAATTGCCTGCGAAACCTCGATAAAGTTTTGCAGAGATGTGAAGAAACTAACCTTGTTCTTAATTGGGAGAAATGCCACTTTATGGTTAATGAAGGAATTGTATTGGGACATAAAATTTCCGAGAGAGGTATTGAAGTTGATAGAGCTAAAGTTGAAGCAATTGAGAAGATGCCCTATCCGAGGGATGTTAAAGGTATTCGTAGTGTTCTTGGTCATGTGGGTTTTATAGGAGATTTATTAAAGATTTCTCTAAAATTTCAAAGCCTCTTACTAATCTTCTTCAAAAAGATGTACCTTTTGTTTTTGATGATGATTGTAAGGAAGCTTTTGAAACTCTAAAGAAAGCCTTAACAACTGCTCCTGTAGTCGAACCTCCTGATTGGAATTTGCCTTTTGAAATTATGTGTGATGCTAGTGATTTTATTGTAGGCGCTGTCCTTGGACAGCGGGTAGATAAAAAATTAAATGTTATTCATTATGCTAGTAAGACTCTTGATGCTGCTCAAAGAAATTATGCTACAACTGAAAAGGAATTGTTAGCTGTAGTCTTTGCTTGTGATAAGTTTAGACCCTATATTGTTGATTCGAAAGTTACAATTCATACTGATCATGCTGCAATTAGATACCTTATGACAAAGAAAGATGCTAAGCCAAGGCTTATTAGATGGGTACTTGCAAGAATTTGATTTACATATTATAGATAGGAAAGGTGCTGATAATCCTGTTGCTGATAATTTGTCTAGATTGGAAAATATTGCTTATGACCTTGTTCCTGTTAATGATAGTTTTCCAAATGAACAATTGGCTGTAATAAAGGTGAGCTCGCGAGAGAGCCCTTGGTATGCAGATTATGCTAACTTTATTGTTTCAAGTATTTGCCTCCAACCTTTTCAGCTCAGCAAAGGAGGAAATTCTTTTATGACTTAAGGCATTATTTTTGGGATGACCCACACTTATATAAAGAAGGAGTAGATGGTATTATGCGAAGATGTGTTCCTGAATATGAACAACAGGAGATATTGAATAAATGTCATGGAAGTGTTTATGGAGGACATCACGCTGGAGATAGAACCGCGCAAAAGGTTCTACAATCAGGTTTTTATTGGCCAACACTCTTCAAAGATGCAAGGAAATTTATTTTATCTTGTGATGAATGTCAAAGAGTTGGTAATATCTCTAGACGCAATGAAATGCCTATGAATTATACTCTTGTTATTGAACCATTCGATTGTTGGGGATTCGACTTCATGGGACCTTTCCCTTCTTCAGACGGTAACACTCATATACTTGTCGCTGTTGATTATGTTACTAAATGGGTAGAAGCTATACCTACAAAAAGTGCTGATGGTGAGACCTCTATAAAAATGCTTGTAGATATTATATTTCCTAGATTTGGAGTACCTAGATATATTATGACTGATGGAGGTTCTCATTTTATTCATGGGGGTTTTAGAAAAACTCTTGCTAAGTATGGTATTAATCATAGAATTGCTTCTGCTTATCACCCTCAAACTAGTGGTCAAGTAGAATTATCAAATAGAGAGATTAAAGCTATCTTAGGTAAGACTGTTAATAAATCTAGAAAGAATTGGCCTAGCAAATTGAAAGAAGCGTTATGGGCTTATAGAACTGCTTATAAAAATCCTATGGGAATGTCACCTTATAAAATGGTTTATGGAAAAGCTTGTCATTTACCTCTAGAACTAGAGCACAAAGCTTATTGGGCTGTTAGAGAATTAAATAAAGATCCTAAATTAGCCGGTAATAAGAGGTTGTTGCAATTAAGTTCTCTAGATGAATGGAGAAGTGAAGCTTATGAAAATGCTAAACTCTTTAAAGAAAAAGTTAAGAAGTGGCATGATAGAAGGATCATCAAAAGAGAATTTAATGTTGGAGATCAAGTTCTATTGTATCGGTCTCGTCTCAGATTCTTTGCAGGGAAATTACTCTCGAAGTGGGAAGGACCATATGTTGTTGAGGAGGTGTATCGTTCAGGAGCAATTAAAATTAGCTCTCTCCAAGGCAATGCCACACAAGTGGTGAATGGACAAAGACTCAAGCATTATATCTCGGGTGATTCTTATAATGTTGATGTTGATATTATTCAAGTGGAAACACCGGAGGCTTTCATCAAAGGACAAATTGACAGTCCGCCAGAACTGGACTTTGAATAGGTAACAGTATAGGTAATAAAAAGTCCGCGTTTACCTTTCCGAACATTATTTTGCTGTTTTTGGAAAATATGAAAAATTACGGAATCGAAACGGAGTGGAAAAGACGCACGAGGGGGTGCCACCATAGGCCGGCGCGGCCCCACCCCGCGCCGACCTATGGTCTGGCCGCCTCGTTGCCCCTTTCCGACTCTAGTTCGATCTGGAACTTTCCTTTTGTCGTAAAAATATTTGCTATATAATCTCCGGACCCCTGGAGGTCCGTAATATCGTTTTCTCGTCGTGTTTTGTTTCGAGCTGTTTTCTGCCAGATTTGTTTTGATCTAGAAGCACCATGGCCTCCAACAACAAGGACAAGGAACCTTTGAAGGAAGATATTCAAGACCCGGAGCTGAAGAAAGAAGACGCAAGAGAGAAGGAGGAAGAAGTGGAGGAAGCTCCGCAGGAACACCAGCAAGCCACCATTGCAAGTATAGGCGTGATATCAAATCCATCCAACGTCAAGAGGAGTGCACGAATCGCTACCGGAGGAGCGGTTCCACGTCATTACTTGGCTCCAAGGACATCTTCTCCGAGCCATTACAACCCTTACCGCAATCTAATCTACGATCGTCAAACTGAAAGGACCCCCAAGGTAGTGTTGCCGAGTAATTGGGATATAAACACTGCAGGAGAGAAGGAGCCTGAGGCTGAAGAGTGGGGAAATAACTCCAAGAGTTGGAACTCACCGTCGGACAGACTCCTTAACCGCGTCGAGCACAATTCAGAGATGATTCGCAATCTCATATACAGGATTGACGAGCTCCAGGAGCTTATTGAGAAGCTTGTCAGGAATTCATCACCACCATCGCCGAAGGAGTAATTCATCATCGGTATTGGCATCCCCTTGGTTTGTTCCAAGCTTGGGGAGTGCCGCGGTATCACATCACCACCACCTTTATCTTTTACTATCAAGTAGTGTCATATCATGAGTAGGGAAGTTATCGTATGGAATAGTATGCAATGTGGAAGTATCTCTCTTAGTTAGTTATCTATGTATCCGTTGGTGTGAGTTATCGTTATGGAATATTAATGAGAAGTCTTATCATTTACTTTTTGCACACCTTATTTTAGTTTGCAATCTCCATTATATGATTACTCTTGACATGAGTATTGATATCACTTTGGGAGCATCAAGTAAATCTATTTGGTTTTGGCAAACTTAGCATTGGTCAATAGCAACAACATCTTGATGTTTAATAGAAGAGAGAAATACACTTACATATATTACTCTATTATCTCTATGCTTAGTATTCTAGAGTTAAAATTGCTTGTGCTTATGAGAAAGATGCATGATTGTTCTATCATATGTATATTTGTTTGTTTCCCTCAACTTTATGCTTGCTATCAAACCTTGCTAGCCAAAGACCTGTATCGAGAGGGAATGCTTCTCATACATCCATAACCTTAGACCAAACCTATGCCACTTGTGTCCACCATACCTACCTATTACATGGTATTTTCTGCCATTCCAAGTAAATACTTCATGTGCTACCTTTAAATTATTCAAACTATTACTCCTTATTTGTGTCAATGTTCTATAGCTCATGAGGAAGTATGTGGTGTTTCATCTTTCAATCTTGTTGGGCGGACTTTCACCAATGGACTAGCGGCACATCCGCTTATCCAATAATTTTGCAATAAGAGCTGGCAATGAGGTTCCCAGCCTCAATTAATAACCTTCATTAATAATTCTCTTCACATGTTTTGCTCTGATTCATCAGTAAGCAACTTAATTTTGCAATAGACACTCCTCCATGGTATGTGAATGTTGGAAGGCACCCGAGGATTCGGTTAGCCATGGATTGAGAAAGCCAAGGTTGGGGGGAGTGTCATCCTTAATAAAACTAAAATACATGTGTAAACAAAAGAGAAGGGGGATGATCTACCTTGCTGGTAGAGATGCCGTCCCTCATGGGAGCCGCTCTTTGAAGGTTCGTTTGGCAAGGGGGTTAGAGTGCCCGCTACCATTCGTTGACAACAACAAACACCTCTCAAAATCTTACTTTTATGCTCTTTATATGATTTCAAAACTTGAAAAGCTCTAGCACATGATTTAATCCCTGCTCCCCTGCGAAGGGCCTCCTTTTACTTTTATGTTGAGTCGTAAACCTATTTCCCTCTATCTCAAGCAAGCATTGAGTTGTTGTGAACCAATCATTTATGCTATGATTTAGTTAATCATGTCTTTTATACTTTCTTGTTTAAGTACCAATTTTATCTGAATGAATATTACTTTGAAGTTATCAATGATTATGAAGAGATTGTCATGCTTAAATAGGAAGGCTCAGCTATAAATTCTAATATGAAAGTTTTGCTTAGAAGTACAATCCGTTAGTAGTTCTCTGACCAAGAACAAAGTTTGCCATCACCAACTATGATTTCTTATGCACCTTTACTTGTGATTTCTCTTTACTTATTTCGAGATGAGTTATATGAGGAAGTTGTTTACTAGAATGTCTTGTGTAAATGAATATGATGCTTCTTGTCCGTATTTTATTTATCGACTCTTCACTCCATAAACATGTGGTCTTGTTTATCGAGCTCAGTTTCGCTTGGGGACAAGCGAGGTCTAAGCTTGGGGGAGTTGATACGTCCAATTTGCATCACTATTTTGTATCATAATTTGCTGTTATTCGTTGATATATTTCATATTGGGACACAATACTTATGTTATTTCACCTATTTTGCATGTTTCATCATTATTGGAGGATCGAGCACCGAGCCAGGATTCTGCTGGAAAAAGCACCGTCGAACGCAATATTTCGGAAGATCAATCGTGGAAGGGAATTTCACGAAAATTCCTATTTTTCCAGATGACGGAGGGAGCCGAAGGGGAAGAAGAGAGGAGCCAGGTGGGCCCAGACCACGGGCGGCGCGGCCCTGGCTGGCCGCGCCACCCCGTGCTCGGGGGCCCACGACCCTTTTCGCCTCCTTTTCGCGTACTCCTTCGTCCGAAACCTAAGCCACAGAGAGGACCTCACGAGGGTTACAATCTGCGGGGCGAGAACACCGAGAGAAAAGAGCTCTCCGGCGGGCAGGAATCCGCCGGAAATTCCCTCCCGGAGGGGGAAATCGACGCCATCGCCATCGTCATCGAGCGGGACATCATCTCCATCATCATCATCATCATCTCCACCATCTACACCGCCATCACCACCGCTGCACCTCGTCACCGCTGTAGCAATTCGGGTTAAATCTTGATTGTTTGATAGGGGAAACTCTCCCGGTGTTATTCTATACTTGTTGTAGATGCTATTGAGTGAAACCATTGAACCAAGGTTTATGTTCAGATTGTTATTCATCATCATATCACCTCTGATTGTATTCCATATGATGTCTCGTGAGTAGTTCGTTTAGTTCTTGAGGACATGGGTGAAGTCTAAATGCTAGTAGTGAATTATGGTTGAGTAATATTCAATGTTATGATATTTAAGTTGTGGTGTCATTCTTCTAGTGGTGTCGTGTGAACGTCGACTACACGACACTTCACCATTTATGGGCCTAGGGGAGTGCATCTTGTATTCGGTTGCTAATTGCGGGTTGCCGGAGTGACAGAAACCTAAGCCCCGTTAGTATATCGGCAGGAGGGATCGCAGGATCTCGAGTTTAAGGCTGTGGTTAGATTTATCTTAATTACTTTCTTGTAGTTGCGGATGCTTGCAAGGGGTATAATCACAAGTATGTATTAGTCCTAGGAAGGGCGGTGCATTAGCATAGGTTCACCCACACAACACTTATCAAAACAATGAAGATTAATCACTATATGTAGCGAAAGCACTAGACTAAAATCCCCATGTGTCCTCGGAACGTTTGGTCATTATAAGTAAACAAACCGGCTTGTCCTTTGTGCTAAAAAGGATTGGGCCACTCGCTGCAATTATTTCTCTCGCATTTTATTTACTTGTACTTTATTTATCTGCAATATCAAAACCCCCTGAATACTTGTCTGTGAGCATTTACAGTGAAACCTTCATCGAAACTGCTTGTCAACACCTTCTGCTCCTCGTTGGGATCGACATTCTTACTTATCGAAGATACTACGATACACCCCCTATACTTGTGGGTCATCACCGGACATTTGCTCGGATATTGTCCCGGTATTGTACCAGGGCCGGAATATCCGGGCCGGATATTTTGGAAATATCCGCCCCCCCCATTTTTGGCTAAGGACTGGAAGAAAAGTGGCTCTGGATAGGGCCGGATATTTGACCAATGTCACTGTTTTGTACTCGACCGGATTATCCGGTGGGGGCGGATTATCCGGCCCCAACTTAGGCCGGATTATCCGCCCCGGAAGTCTCAACGGTTGGATTTTGGGAGGGGTATTTATACCCCTTCTTCTTCCTTACCTCTTTGCTCAATCATTGCTCAAGAATTCTGCCAAGCTACACCACCATTAGAGCCACCTCAAGAAACACAAGATTTGCAAGATCTCCTTCCTCCCCCAACCAAAGCTCTTGATCTTTGGGGATTCGAAGGAGAAGCCACCGATCTACATCCTCACCGAAGCGTTCTTCATTTCCCCCTCACTTGTTTGAGGGATCTCATGCTAGTGTTCCTATTTGGTTCCCTAGTTGATTTGTTGTTGATGTGTTGTTGTTGATTGTTGTATTGTTACAGATTTGGGAGTCTCCAATTCAGTTGTGGATGTGTGCCCCAAGAACCTTGTAAAGGCCCGGTTTCCGCCTCGAGGAAATCCCTTAGTGGAAGTGGGCTAGGCCTTCGTGGCGTTGCTCACAGGAGATCTGAGTGAAGCTTCGTCGTGGTGGTTGGCTTGTAGCAACCACACTCCTCCAAATGTAGACGTACCTTCTTTCAAAGGAAGGGAACTACGGGAATCATCTCCGTGTCAACGCGTGCTACACTCTCGGTTACCTCTATCCCACTCTATCTCCTATATATTGCGTAGCTATATCTTGCTTAGTTGATAACCTTGTCATATAGGTAAATTCACTTAGTTGCATATCTAGAGAATTTACCTTTGTGTCAAACCTAAATTGAAAAAGAACTAAAAATTGGTTAGCACCTATTCACCCCCCTCTAGGTGCGGCATACGATCCTTTCACCTGGCCGACCCCCAGTTTCCTAGCGAGGCAACTACATGGTTCCTGTCGAGAGAGCTTGAGAGGAACGACCAGGGAACCACTAAGAGGAAGAAGCGTAAGCGAGGGCCAATGTGTGTTGGTGAGCTAAGCCATAGATGAATAGGAGTTAATATGTTTTTTTTTTGCAAAAAAGACTTGGGGGATATGGCCTAGTTTGGCCCCAAATGAGCTCCGCCAGTGCACCCATCAAGAAATGGGGCTGCCATGGGCGAATCAACTGTATAGGTAGGGGCTTGCCCCCCACACACACACAAAATAACAGTAAGCAAGATGCAGAAATATGGAGCGGTGGCGACGTATAATGCTTCAACACAACTCCGTAAAAAGGACGGTAAATACAGTAAGGTAGAACTACAGAATTGGAAATTGTAGCACGGAAACGGAAACCTTAGAACACGCGCCCAGCAAGAAACGTTTATCGCCGCCGGCCGCCGGTGGGACTGCCATGGGTGGAACCAACGTATTGGCATGGGGCAACTACTCCCCCACCCCACCCCACCACCAACAACAACAAATGTGTAAAAGATTTCTAAAAAACTAATTTTCCCCCACTTAACAAATAAAAACCCAGCAAGCATATTCTTGCCCCCTCTTAGGTCTAACCATGAGTCCACCCGTGAGACCGTCGGTGATCCTCCAACTGTTTTCGCCGCATGTGGTCCTCCAGCCACCGATGGTTGTTCAAGTTCAATCTCAGTCCCCGTCTCTAATGTTGCTCCAGTCCATGTGATTATGCTCTAGTCCTAGCTGCTTATGCCAGATGTGCATCAAGTTTAATCTCAGCCGATGCAGCCATCCCTCCCCCGTCGACATAAGCACTAGTACAGCGAAAGCACAGCCACCGCGACTATCGCGAAAAATGACGGTGGACAGGATGAAAATCACAGCTACTCTATGGGATTTCCCCCGCTGGCTCATGTTGCTTGATCGACCTCTCTCTAGAACTATAGCAGTTTTTTTTGTCTTGCGAGTTGCGAATTGGGAGTTGTGACCGACTAAGGTTCTGCCAATTTATACTGCTTACAGTAAGGATCGTACATCTCGTTGCTTCTCCCGAGCAACATTCCTTGCTTCACCCTCGGTAGTGTCCTACTGTACACTATGCCAGAATTGTTTACCAGTGACGGGCGTGTTTTCCGCACCGCCGACGGTAGAGGTAGGCGTCACGAGTATACAACTGGTAAATGTTACTACTAATGGACATTTCTAAGGTCAGGGTTCTGCCTAGTAGTAACAACAAAATGGACAGTCGTCCGTCACCGACAGTTCATTCATCTAGCGAGCGGGCCTTAATTTACAGCGACATTGCGGGGACGTGCAGAAAACTTGGAAAACTTGGTAAACGTCACTAAAGACTCGCTAGTAGGCTACCAGTGAGAGTTGATTATTTTACGGACTTTCATTCATGATATACGGCGACGCGTAACTTTATCTAGAATACGTCATTAATGAACCCTCGCTGACGAACAGATCTGTATACTTCTTGTCATTAGTAAACAGTCAATGACAAAGCTTGTTATCTGACGACCGTCAATAGTAATTTAGCACTAGCGTTTCCATTTGTTTCTGCATGTCATTAGTATTCATTCACAACAGTGACAATCATTTTTCTGGTTCGTCGCTAGTTCCATTTTAATGAATAAAAAAGAAACATGCGTATTAATATAACCCACGTTGGCATACGTATATAATACAGTCCATGTTGGCATACGTTTACAATACTGTTCACGCTAGCATATGTATACAGTCCACGCTGGCATATATACAAAATATTGTCCACGCTCATGGTTACAATAGGTGGCAAGCAAGCATACACAACCTTAATCTAGCCATATTATTTTCATAAGTTGCACAATATCACTTTTTCACATATTTCCATCTCATCATGTTTTGGAAAATAACATCACACAACTAGGATCCTCGTCTTACCGTGGGGTCACTGTTGCGAGCAATATAGAACAATAATCGCAATCTTCACATGGCTGATATCCGCATCTTCCCATAGAAACAACTATTGCAAGGAAAACATGACAACATTATGGTAGAGATAATTAACTCACTGCCTCAAAGGATGTAGGCAATGAGAAGATAAATAGTTAACCGAATAAGGTTAGATGTATAACACTAGAACACTAGTTTGTATTGCAAATTGTTCAACTTCCAAAAAAGGCAAAAGGAGAGATTTTGGCGAACTATGAAGAACCTGAATACATGACAGTGATATGTCTTTCTATGCTTCCAAAAAGGATCATTGACAGATTATAGCAAGTCATGACTAAATATATAGCAATAATAACGGAACATGAGGAATTTCTTCTTATAATCTATTTACGGTGTATCATGTGTGTTCAGTCAAGGAAGCGTACATGTCTGTGCGGGATAATCAATCTTCAGATTGAGTCAATGAACTGTTGTCAATCCTCTTGTATTTGAGACCATATGGAAATTTGATGCAAAGTCTCTATCTGACTCGTTGCTCTCCTCGTGTTGGCCCGTCTCTTTCAGTTGTACAACTGCATGTGTATGCGAGAAAGATGTTTTCGTTCCACAAAGAAGATAAAAGTAATTATTGAAATGAAATTAGTAGATAACCTACTAAAACACTATTGAACATAATACTTGATAACATGAGGAGAGTAAAATGATATAAATGAGTAGTGCTAGATAACGTGAGGAGAGTAAAAAGATATAAACGAGTATCTAACGTACTAAATGACCCATGGGCACGTACCCTTCAGTGGAGGAGCTGGTACCATTCAGTAGTACTTTCTCCCATATTGATGCGTTCATTCTACAAAGAAATTGAAAAGAGTTATCAAAACGAAATTAAGAGAAGTATCTAATCTACTAAATCAGTATTGAACAGTTGCATAAACATGGTACAAAAATATCTTAATATACTAAACTTGGAAGAAAATAGATATACTTAAATCGCCATGGCCCGTGTTAGCTAGCAACCATATTCTTGTCGGCTGACAAATGGGGACCCCTTGTTATTGGCTCGAGCTAGCTCTTTCTCCGGTGCAAAACGTCCCAGATGCCATAGTCCAGTGAGCCGCCCCATCAGCACCCATGGCCCGCGCGTCAGCCTCTGCGGCTAGCCCCTCTTCGGTATAAAACCGTTTCCCCTTGTTCTATTTTCTGAAAATTGCTGAAAATGCTTTTAACTTGTGAAAATCATATCTTTAAATCTACAACTCGAAATAAAATGTTTTATATATGAAAATTGATCAAAAAATTGAGAGGAACATGAATATGCCATCCATACATCTTTTTGCATCTCGCATCATGCCATGACGTGATAGTTTGTGCATTTCACCTCACATATATGCGGAGTATTTCGGGACACTGACGTGGTTATCCCCGCTCCGTTTAACTTTGAAGTAGCGCACCCCTGCCATGTTATGCCATGCTAATGAACACTTAACTTTGACGGTAGAAAATGCAACTCCAACCTAATTTGTTTGTCCAGGTTTCGATCCCGCTTAATTTGGATAAGGTGCATTGCATCATCATTGACATGCCATGCATACCATCTCGAGCATGCTGATTCTTCCGTCGTATTAGTAAGACTTGCACTTGTTGTTTGTTGTAGCATTTGCTTCTTTCCGGATAGGATCGCGAAGTGGTGCTGTGAGATACGACGAGTTCTCCGGATGTTCCTCAGCAAGCTTTAACAGGCAAGCATTTCCTAAACTCATGTCTCTGCAGGAGTCGCTCACCTATTTTATTTTGCCTTCTCCCTTATGCTAGCCTTGAGTTGCGTTCTTGTCACGTGTACTATCCACTTGTTACCTTAAGCAACCCATATTTCCTCCACCAACCACCTACAGCTATTGTTTGGTTATCGGATCTGCCTTGCGAGTCGTAGTGCATGCTAGTGTTGTTTATATCGTGTCACTATCTTGTCGGGTTATCAGTTGGGAATCATGACAAATGGTTTATGGATACATCTGTTGAGGGTATCATGGTTACTTGTTAATATTTGTTAGCGAAGGCATTGGTGGGTCAGTTGCTCGTTTTATGACGGCTCACTTGTGTTTTCTAAAATCTAGGACCCCGAGTTCTTGTTATCTGTTCCGAGACTGAGCGCTCTAACCACACATGGGTATGTTTATTGGGTCTCCCCTCGACCACTGCCGGACTCTACAGCTTTGTCCAGTGGCCACAACTAGTTTCGTAATGTTTTACCTTTTGTTGTTTGCGTGCATGCCAGCCTGTTACTTAATTACTTCAGGAAGCCCTAGGGTGCCTTGTATCCCTTGTTTCTAGTATGCATGATAGGATGCGGAGCCGCTGCGAAGTGGTTTATCTCCCCTGTGTGTGTTTAAAACCACCTAGTACACTGGCGCAACAGCTAGGTCCGCTTCGGAGATTCGGCCGGACTTCGATTCTGGTTCAACTTAGTTAGGTGGCTTCCTGGACATTGTTGTAGTGAAGAAGAGTGCGAGTCGTGATATCCACCTGTCGCAAGTGGGTCGACCGTGCGTGTGGGCACATTTGGGCACCCCTGCAGGGTTACAATCGTATCGATAAGCCGTGTCCGCGGTTATAGACGACTTGGAGCTGTATGACTCGACCATAGACAACTTACACCTGTTGTTTCAGTACTAATAACTTGCATAGTAAGATAGAACAACTTAAATAATAATTGGTTAAAACTTGTCAAACGTGTGAGTGCCCTTGTAAGTACTTCCTTCAGAGGGGGGAACACATCGGCTGAGTTTTGGTTGCAGAGTATAGAACTGTTAGTTTATACGCTCTCTCACCTTCTTTGTTAGATGAATGTTGTAGAGTGTCTCTATAGGTTTTTAGTGCTTGCGCGCTGCCGCTTAACCCCACCATATTGCATGTGACGTTCCTCTTGCGTCCTCTAAGTCCCTTGCGTGCCTCAAGTACAAAGGACGACTGGTTGACGAATGCTTATACGTCTTGAAGTCTTGTTAAGTACGAACTCGTACGTATTGCTGCTTTGGGACATAACCGGGCAGGTATGAAGATCGATACGAAGAAGAACGACGCTAGCAAGGTTACCCTTCCGGCTTGGCCTGGGCAGGGTTATGGACGCCAGTTGATTATCTTCAGGACTCTTAGTTCAATTTGTATTCTTATATGTACTCGGATGTATTTGGCTTTATGTATGATTTGGATCTTTGTATGTATCTATATGTATTCTTGACTCGTTGGAGTCGTTGTTGTAATATATCTGTTTCTTGTGGGCTATATTGTAATCCTGTTGTAATGTTACCGCTCGTGTTAATTTCTTCGGCATCGCGTTTGTGATCTGTCGCGCACGTCGTGTCGGAGGGCGTCTCAGAATCGATATCGTGCGGATTTCGGCGGATTTGCCGGGATCCTCATGGTATCGGTTCCGGGCCGTCACAAGTATAGCACGAAAGGATCATAACATGGTTAACTAAGCAAATGACCTAGAAATATAAAGTGTGTTCGTATAACCTTGTGATCTTAAATTTCTGATGATTGAAGTACCTGTAGGGAATAATGGACAAACGTGAATATAGACAATTCATCACAGTAAATAAGCATAAGCAACACCAGAGCCACTGATTTTTGTTGAGCTCACAAATGTGGCATTGTTTAATCATCGGACAAAGCAGATCGTGCCATATGAACTGAAAAGAAACATCAGTACATCGAGTACATGACAATTAATAGTACAAGTAAACATGATTTTCTACTAATACTAAAACATGGAATTGAGGTTTGCCTCATACAAGGTATCCAAATCATTGTTGACTTAGATCCACAAACTTAACAAAACGAAGTTACAAGTTCTTTGTGACGACTGGGGATGAACAACCCATGATTGACTGATGAAGCAGCGTAGTGTGGATTGGTACCACAACTCATGCATGGGGCTTTAATTTTCTCTACAAAATGTGTAGATCCGAGTTCACCCGATGTGGCATTGTTTAATCATCGGCCAGAACAGATCGTGCCACGTTAACTTAGAAAAAAAGGGTAGTACATCAACATATAGTAGCAGTGAACGTTGTTAACAATCATACTCCTTCCATTCTCAAATAAGTGGACATATAGCTCTAAACTTTGTCCACAAAAAAATATACTCATATCTTTCCAATGCACTTTAATTGTCTCTCATCCACGTAAATCAAACCCAATAATATTAAGCACATGTTCTTTTTGTTTTTTTACATGCACTTAGCTCATTGGAGATGAAATAATTAAGGAGGATAGATGCATCTTCCCAATACATTTTCACTCCACTTGATAATTTATCTTAAAAAAACCGCATGTACACTTATTTGTGGACGGATGGAGTATGTACTAAGTTAAAAAAGATTGATTCATCAATAACTCAAAAAAAAATAATGATACGACCAAGTTTGTTATTATCCTCGATTTGGTTATATATTTCTTTTACTTTAGAAACACGAATAGGCTTCTTCCTCTTTTTTGAAAAACTTTGAATTTGAATATGCTTTCGTTGTAGCAGTAGTAATCTGTCACGTACTCACGACCAGGCGAAGTTGGCAACTCAGACACGACGATGGCTTTGCCCCTCTCGCCAAGTCGGCCGATTCCGACCCGACCTCAACTTGGAGCGGGCGAATAAACTATCGTGGATGCCCTCCTCTCCAAGAAAGAACCGGACCACCAACGTGCACCGTGGACAACAAATATCGCAAAAACAGGCAAGCAAAAGCACCCACCGCCACCGACCCCGACCCGGCGCGCATCTCAGTTTCGCCGCCGCCGCCGCTTCGACCTCCGCCGCCGCTTCCTCTGCCCGCGCCGATTGCGGCCCCGGTTACGAGTCTCGTCTCGTCTCCACTCCAAGGGTTGGAGCTCTCCGGCGGTCCGGCCTGATTCGCCCCCGTGGGGGGCTTCTGCTGGGGTTTTGGCCGTGCGTCGCATGATTCCTGCCGGACTCGCGCGCTGAACCCGATGCTGCGCCTACAGTCCATCGGCGAGAGGTGCGCCTCTTCCCCCCATTCTCGTTTGTTTCCTCTGTTTCTGCAGTTTTCGTAGCGGGGAAGGTGGATCTTCCGCCGCACGGCACCTGTTTGGTTTCCAGATTGGAACAGATATACGGTTCTGCTTAATAATTTTAATGCACGGCTAGCCCCCGATTTCTAGTACTAGTATATCGCACTGAACCGACTACCAATTTATCTGATTTTGTATGCCCGGCGTGCAATTGGTAGACATTGCTAGTTTGAAGCTTGGTGGGGGTTGTGTACTTATAATGATATCAATTTGGGTGTTTTCAATCTAGCTTAACTCCGTCAATTCTGCCACGCATGTATGTGTATGAAGCTATGCCGTTCTGTTGACCAGAATAACTAGTCTGATGCTTCATGCATTGCTGGAACCTGCAAAATTTATGATTAGAGAGTTACTACTGAGCACACCTGAACTATTACATTGCTCCTACTGCTGCACAAATTGGGTGCTTAATTCGTTCACCTGTCGGCAAGTCTCAGTTAAGCTTCAAAACATGCAATTTCATGACTATGCTCTTTACATTTGTGCGCAGGCTGCTGGCCCTCGGAGCGAACAGGCGGGCGGCCCATTTTTCCCAGTCGAGGCACCTCAGCGGGTACTACGCAGCAGCGAGGGACAATGGCCTGTCGACGAGGCGAACGATCCCAGCCGTCTTCTCCAGGATGGTTTCGCATTACAAGGTCATGGCCAGAAAGAAAGCCGAGGATTACAGCCGCAGGAACATGGCTTTCTCCAGAGGCTACGGCGGCTCCTTCTCTGCGGCAGTGTCGAATTCGTCTGCAAGGCAGCAAGCCCAGCTGGCATTTAGGCGGCTCGCTCATACGTACACGTACCGCGGTCCGCGGATCCCGCTGATGAGCCGAGCAGCCTGTGCTGTCACTTTGTCCGTAGCGAGGTCGCATATCATCCCTGGGTTCATGGCTCTGGCTTTTGGGAAGATGGCGTTGTCGCGGCCTGTCCTGGCTGACTCGCGGCCGCAGGTGCCCAGAATGGAAGGGATTGTCACCAAGACGCGGGATACTGGCCAGTTCCTGTCGTCCATGCTTCGTTCAGTCTGGGAGAGTATTACCTTGTTTATGAGAGCAGTTCATCTGGCGTTCCTCTTCTTCCCTGCAACTGCATTGGCTCCATTTGCTGATAGGTTCAGCGTAGAGTTCAGAAGAAGGTGGCTTTCTCTGGTACGGCGCACCCTTGAAAAGGCTGGGCCAGCATTCATTAAGTGGGGTCAATGGGCTGCAACACGTCCTGACCTCTTTCCAAGTGATCTCTGCGTTGAGCTTGCAAAGCTTCACAGCGGAGCTCCGGTGCATGGTTTCGCTTACAGCAAAGCTGCCATTGAGAAGGCATTCGGTCGCAAGCTTTCTGAAATATTTGAGACTTTTGAAGAGGATCCTGTAGCTTCCGGAAGCATTGCACAAATACATCGGGCTACATTGAGAATTAAAGAAGACTCTGACTCTGACTCTACGAAAAAGAAGAAAAAGAAGAAAAATCAACCTACTGTAAAGCATGTTGCAGTTAAGGTGAGGCATCCTGGTGTCGGAGAATCAATCAAGAAGGACTTCTTACTCATCAATTCTTTGGCAAAAATTTCGAATGCTGTCCCTGGATTGAGCTGGCTAAGGCTGGATGAGAGTGTCCGCCAGTTCGCAGTTTTCATGATGTCTCAGGTTGACCTTTCCAGGGAAGCTGTTAATTTAGGTCGTTTCATACACAACTTCCGGAGATGGAGACATGTTTCTTTCCCAGAGCCATTATATCCGCTTGTGCATCCAGCAGTCCTTGTCGAGTCATTTGAGAATGGAGAAAGTGTTGCTCGCTTTGTCGATGAAATTGAAGGGCATGCTCGGGTGAAGAAAGACCTTGCCCACATTGGGACATACGCATTCTTGAAGATGCTTCTGGTATGTGTTTACTAATTATTTGTATCCATTTTTTCTCATTTACCCTAAGTTCTGGTATTTGTGTGGGGTTAGCCCTTGCAATATCTGCTGTTATGTAACATGTTGTAGTCTTGTAGATGCTCCAACTCAGTTTGAGGCACTGAATTCTCATTTTATCATTCCCCCTCTTTCTGTAGGAGGACAATTTTATTCACGCGGATATGCACCCAGGAAACATTCTTGTCCGTGTAAATGAGAGCAAGAAGAGGAATATATTTTTCAGATCTAAACCCCATATTGTTTTTCTTGATGTTGGCATGACTGCTGAGCTCTCTGGAAACGATCGTGATAACTTAAAACAATTCTTCAAGGCAGTTGCTATTAGAGATGGGTGTACTGCTGCAAAGTGTACACTACAATTATCAAAAAACCAGAACTGTCCAAATCCAGTGGCCTTTACTGAGGTAAAACATGAAACTATGTTGCACGGCAGTATTTAGAGCTTAATCAGATTTGTCAGTTTGTATATGATATGGTCATCGCATTATATGTACCTTTATGCAATCTTGTACATTGCTTATCATAGTAGATAAATGCTGGGCTGTTGACGCATCTGGTTTCCTCAATATGCAGACATTATAATACTTTACAGTGTCATGGAGAGTTCAAACTAATTTATACACTGTAAAATATGTGAAATTTGTACTACTGTATTATTAGAATTTGGGTCTGTGATAACACAAAATTTGACTGGTTTGCTGAGGTGACTGTTGCCTGAGAAATGCTGACACAAGGGATGTAGGCATGTAGCCATGTAGGAAATATTAACCAATGGAAAGACCCTACCCCTGTTGTTAGCTCTGCCAGAAAAAGTGTAGCCCACATGGCACATATATTTGACAAGTGTTAACTTCTGTATTTGTTGTTATCTATTTGCATAATATGTTTTCCACCCTAGTAGTCTAGCTTCTATTTGCATAATATGTTTCCCAGATATCAATTTGATGTCCTTTAAGGTTTGTCTTTTTTTTATCTAGCCTTTGACTGTCTCATATTTTCTTCTGAATTTTTCTGCTATACTGCTGATAGTGCTGTCCTGATCTTGCTATGCATTTTTCTTCAGTTGTAATGAAAATAATCCTATTTTCCATTATTGGTCATGGTAGGAATTGGATAAGACATTTGCTTTCTGGGGAACACCGGAGGGGGACGTTTTTCATCCTGTTGAATGCATGCATCAATTGCTCGACACAGTTCGTCGCCACAAAGTCAACATTGATGGCAACATCTGTACTGTAATGGTTACCATTTTGGTTCTTGAGGTAATGTACTGTTGTAGAACTTTAAACTTGATACCTATATAGTACTCGGAGAAGTTTCTGTAATTATAATAATGTCTATAAAAGGGAATTTTACGATATATAGGAGTGCTTGATAAGGGCCTCCATTGTTCTTTTTGCTTGCAAAATCATATTATTATTATTATTATTATTATTATTATTATTATTACTTAAGAAAGATACAGTCATTGCAGTCATTACATAGCCATGTCCAAATTGACTTAATTGGTTCATCCTAAAAATATTTGACTAACTTGGTGAAATGGTGACTGTACACAGTCGCTATTGTAAAGAAAGATGATGGTTTAGACATGGCCACAGTTCTCAAACATATATGCAACTTTTACTGTTATGATTTATAGTATAAAAATTCTAAAATACATAAAGAACTATATTATGGATCATAGATGAAGTGATACCATTTCCACCTTGCCAATCTATTTTTTCTGTGTACTACTAGTAATCAAAGTTTAACTGCGCATAGCATATTTCCAACCAGATTTAGTGTAACTTTCATGGATGATTTAGTTTTCATCATATTCACTTCATTACATGTAGCCAATGTTATATCTTCCTACTAGATGACATTATTTAAGGATGCTTTATGTTTTCTCTTAACATATGGACTTATGGAAATATTACTTGTGGGTTTGGTTACCGACCGATCTTTTATATGCTACCAGCTAGTCGATTGCACCGTGTCTAATATCTACCCATAGAAACATACACATTGTGCTTACCATGGCTATTTATTCTTTTGTAGGGGTGGCAACGCAAGCTAGACCCACGCTTTGATATCATGGAGACGTTGAAGACTCTACTAATAGAGAAGGAAGTAAAACAACCACCAATGGATTATTTTGGATGAAACCATTGGTGCTTCTCAATTATCGAAGTACGAGGATCAGGTAATGTAGATTTCAATAACAACTCTTCTTTTTTGTTTAAAAGTGTAACATTGTTTTATTCCAACCAACCTTCTGGCACGAGCACTAGAAATATAAGCTGGGCAGACACACCAGCTCATGAACTCTTAACTGACGCTGCAACTGATTCACATATTTCTTTTCATCGCTACTAAGAAGTTGTCTAGTCTACAAGTTGCTATCTGGTCTGATGATGAGTCAACAGTCTACTAGGTCAGAGGAAGTTGGAGGGGGTAACTTGGTTATAGCTGGCCTCTGGCTGTAGTTGGTTCCTGCTAAACTTTGGTGCAGGCCATCAACCTGTATCCTTCCTGTGCCAGCTTTTAGAAACCATAGTTGCGCTTTCTACTGTTTCCAAAGTAGATTTTTTTTTCCCATGGTCTGATCATAGGATATGCATGGTAAACTGAATTGCAAACTCACAGCTAGGGTATTCAGCAACTCATGATTCTGATATGACTGTTGCATATCTCCTTGACAGATAAGCAGCGAAAGATGATGGCAGCATGGAGCAGAAGTTGGAATATCTAACTTGTGAAGCAAATTAAACTAATACCCAATGCTGTTACGCACTTATTCTGCCTCTCCTTTTTGAAAGTAGGGTTAGATGCAACTTGCTGCACTGGGTACAGTTTGACAACCTTCAGTGCGAAAATTTTGGTCACCTTGGATGATCAGGTCACTGGGTCTTGTAACCCATGAAGTCTTTTGGTCCACAAACTATACTTATTAGTAACAGTCCTTTCTAGATGTAGTTACGTACATGATAATTATCGAAAACGAACAATGAACTACGTTGCATAGTAAGTAGTCAAATTGTCTTCCAGGTTTATCTTTTTGTACTTGGCAGCTATGCCATCTGATGTAAATTATGGATTAGGTAGACAAATATCTGAGATTGGGTTAGCTAAAGTTTTTTTCTTTGGGTATTCTGTGGAAACTTCTCGTGGTAACTGGTTAGACATGCCCGTGCTTGCATTACATGCACTTTTGCTAGCGCTGAAGTTAGCTGCTGCTTGTCGGGTTAATGGCTGTTATTATTATCTTAGCAGTTGTTGATGTTGTTAGACCTGCGGAGTTCAAACTTTGAGAGCTGCGTGTGCATTGCCTGTTGATTGGACTAGACATGCTTTCTAATTTTCTGTTCTACGGCCTTCCTGGAAAGCTAGCATGACACGATGAATAGTCTACGAGGTACACATTCTGATTGGATTAGCCGTCTGGGTCTGGCTGAAGTGCAGTGGGCTCGCCGTGCAGACTTTGCGTCGTGTCTAGTTACGGTGGTCGGCGTTGGCAGCTTTGGAGAGGTTCCGTCGGGCCGACGTGTAGCGCACTACTCGACGCAGCTACAGCATGCATGAGCTGTAGCAGAGAGAACTGAGAGAAAGAGAGAAAGAGAGAAAGATGGCATGAAAGGGCTGTTGCGAGTAGGCAGTAGGATCCACGGCATCTCTGGAAACAGCACGTTTGCGATATCAACTGATGCTCTCTTCCTCCGGTCTTGGTCGCTGTCGGTTTGGAAAGCTGGCTTTGCCGGCTCCATTCGGCCATTAATTTGGCCCAGCCTGACAAGTTGGGTCCTGCCATACAAAAAATGTTCGGCGCAAATAGCAGCAGGTGGGTGGTGGTCATGTGCCTGATGAAACCTACACCGTACACACCTAGTGAGGTATTTTGCATCCGTTCCACATTGCTATTAAATGCTTGTTTGATTCAGAAAATTTCACAAACTTAAAAATAGGAAAAATACAGAAATGGGATAGGAATGCATGTGCATACATAATTGGATGTTTGATTTGTAGGAATAGGAAAAACATCCGAATCCTTAAAACCATAATTAAATCATTATTAAAATAAATTTAAAGATAAGATTAGGTCATTATCATACAACTTATGACTTTCTCTCGTTCTTCGTGCATCGAAATGTAAAAAAAAAGAATTAAGTGGATTATAGAATTCTCCTATGAAACCTAAACCAAATAAAAAATTCATATTTCTATGGGTTTTCTCCAATATTTCTATGAATCAAACATGCCCTAAATGAAAATCATACTACATACTTTCAGCAATTTTCAAAAATAACAGATACTTTTATTTTCTCTATGAATCTGCAAAACACCATTAATAGAAACTTTTATTTTCCCACTACATTAAAAAAGATGCGTAGATCAATTGTGTTTTTTTACTTGCACACCTGCTAGTAAAAAATCTTTACCAATTACATAGTGAACATCTAGTATGTCTTTTTTGATAAATAAAATATATTAATATTGCGAAGATACCCATTACAACAAGCGTCTGCACTAACAAGATGTTCAAAACATTAGTGATGCACACAACTAAGAAAAAAATAATAAAAAAGAGAAAAGAAAACAAAGACCCAAAGTAAATTTTTTTTGTCTTTTTAACTCATATAAAGTGAATTTTTGAGAAAAAAAACCTACAACAAGTGGTTACTAAGATTCTTTTTTTACATGACTAGGACAATGCCCGTGCTATGCTACGGATACGTGATACCTCATGGTAGGACACACTACGGGCGAGGTTACATTACATAATTGTGTTGTTTCCCTCGTCTATTTTTTTTTTGAAACGGAGGCAAAAGCTTTGCCTCATCCATTAATTAAGCAGAAGGTGTCCGGTTTTTAGGAGAAAACCGGGCAAGAACCTACAAAGACAGGACCAAGCCCACACCCACCCACACGACGCCACGAAGGCACACCGAGCCACCCTGGCTACCCACATAAGCTACACAACCGCGAAGCTCGAGTTTGCCTATGCCAAAAAGATGGCTCCCCAAGAAAAGGCCAGTAGCTCCAATTCTGACGACGAGCCGCGGAGAGGAGATGCACAAGACATGCGCCGAAAAGGACCTTCACCGCCGGACCGCCCCTCGAAGATCATCGTACACCACCCAAAGGCAGCTTCGACTTCACAGCAAGAGGAGGCCAACCTGAAGACATACGGACACGCCGGGACGGAGCTGACTAGCACGGTCTTGCAGCAACCAAACCATGCTCAATGCCATTGTCATTGCCGCCCAAGCCCACCGCCGAGAGTCACCTTATGGCCCAAGCGACCCAAGGTCAAGCACCCTCGAAGATGACGAACATTCGGAGCCACCGCTCCGACATACCGCTGCTCTGTCGCGCCCTGCGCGTCCACCAAGACCACCACCTTCCGGGGCCGCCGCCCCGACGTAACACGCCGCGAACCGTCCACCCGCAACCCAAGCTGCACAGGGCAAAAGGCAGCAGACCACGGGCATCACACCAACTCATCCGGAGCCGCCGCCCTGACATAACGTCCGACCGTCCCCTCTAGGACGCGTCTGACCGAGCCGACTGCCCTACCGCCCACACAGCCAGGGTCACCGCCCAAGCCGTGACAAGCCGCATCCCTGCACCATAGAGATGCTGCCGCACCGCCTTCCGGGGCCGCCGCCCCGGCTGACAGCCACCTACCCGAGGCCGCCGCCTCGGCATCCTCCAACGTAGAAGGTAAGGCAACGCAGTCCGGCAAACAAACCATCCTCGCCGAGTGAAGTTCTATTTTTACACTATGCAGGCATTCTCGTTTAATTATAACCTCCTTGCATGTTATGGGATACTCCTCTACAATTATATTGTTACTAAAGACATGTTGTAGCAACAAAAATCTACCATACACTTTAATCCAAAGGTTGTTCATTCTCTTCATTAATTTTATGTCATTAATTGGGAAGAAACCTGAAGCTCTCCTCAAAGAAAAGTTGCAAAACAAAGCGTCATATGTGGCTACTGACAAAGCGAAATTAAAGCATAATGAGTTTTGTAGTGAGCAAGCTCGCCCTGTCGTGGTTGTTGTTGGGCCAGCCGTCCTTATTTGGGACGCTGGCTGCAACTATCAGTCTCTCCTATTTTGACAAGCTGCCATTGCTGCCAGCTGCACCCCCTCGAGTGACATAATCTAGTATGTCGTGATTTTTTCTCACTGTCGATCTTCTCTTTCTCATCCGACATTCTATTCTCCATCTCTTGTCTCGGACGGACATGATCAGCTCCGACTTTTTTTGTTGTTGAACAACCCCCATCTATTGTGGTACTGTCTCACAGTCAATTTAGTTGATACAACATTCAGCAGGCAACACACTCCTTTAATTCGTACAGGTAGACTTCAGACCAATCAATGGTGCTACCTTCTTGTTGATTCAAGATGGTTGATATTCCAATATCGTCGCTAATGCTTTTTTGGATTGATTCCCACCACCCCGTGCGCAACCATATATATCTCCAAACCAAATAACATTGGTACTCGTTTTGTTCCATACTTTTTCGCCCATCACCATGTTGTTTCTTCTTCATAAACTCCTCCGCATATGACACCACTTTTTTACCCATTGGAAAAATCTGCATGATGAAACTGCTTTATCTGCAAAAGGGACTCTAGGTATCTAGTCAGGAAGCGTGGACATCCTTCAATGGCCGGTAATTGCTTCTCGTGTGTGGCCTCATTGTGAGCTAACAAGGGTCGGCAATGATTTCACGGAGTTTGACTGCATATGTGATGCACCGGCTCGGTCGGTGACGAGGTAGTACGCCTGTGAGCAATGCACATCCTGGCGCTGTGCACGACGCCGTACGCGTGGACATCGGAGGCAACGATACTGAGCCGGGAGTGAGCAGCGTGCTACCAGCCCAACGCATAGGAGGCGCAGCGGGGGGTCCTGTCATGGTCGCCGTTGCCGCTGCTAAGAGCCTGCCTGTAGAACCCTGAGCACTCCGTCAGGCAGCGACACGATTTCGGTGATTGTAATGTTGGGCAGCGTTGCCTGGCCCTCTGCCAGACTGCCACGACGCCATCGATAACTTCTCGATACGCTCTTCGTCGGTAGACAGGTCTTCAGGTTGCGGAGCAGTCAGGTGAGGTCGTGAACGGAGGACAAAACGACATACACAGAATACTGAGAACAGCTGGCCGAAGTCGAGGTGACAGCCGCGGCGCCTGACGGCCAGCACGCAGCGCAGAGAAGCCCTTCGGGGCGACTACACTCTCCCGTCTACGATCGATGGAGTTTTTTTTGTTGAATGGACAATGGACTAAGACAAAGAGTAGCTCGGGAAGTCCTTGAGGCAGCAGCAGCGACGTTGCAGAGGAGCGGTGCTGGGTAGTTTGGGTGCATCCAGAGCGCGGGGTGTAGAAGCCTGAAGCCCTCGTCGGACGGACTCGCCGGTGCCTGCTGCTATGGGGTTTTCTGCTCGCCGAGCGGATTCGTTCGATCCGATCTCGCGAGGAGGCGGTCGTTCGTTCCCTCGCTATATATCGGTGGGACAAAGGTGGCAGCTGTGATCCGTTCTGATCTCCTAACGTGAATCGAATCATCAGTACTTTTTTTTTTTGAAATAGAATCATCAGTACTTAAGGCCGCGTACGTCTTGCCATCATTTTCTTATTTCAGGCAAGAGAGGCTTGAGAGTTGAGATCGACCGGGACTCCGTAGTCCACCAGGACTTTATAAAGTGAATTTTCGACCGGGACTCCCTTCTTCTTGGGAGTGTCTAATTATCATCTAGCTGAAAATACAATTGGGTTCAAGTCAGATTTTCCCCAGCCCAATTCATTCCACGTTCAGTCAGATTTCCCACGTTCACTCTATTTTCGTTCCCCACTCTGTCCGGCCCAGAAACATCAGTCCCGGTTTTTTCTGGTTTTTTCAGTCCGGCTGTAGCTTCATGGGCCTTACAACTACGGCCAGGAACTAGGCCCTTCTAGACCAATTCTAACAACTACGTCTCCACGTCACCTTTCTTCTCCTTCTTCCTCCTCACGTAAAGTATCTGGAAAATACAGTGGCGACGACCAGGCCACCGAGAAAACGCGATCAGAAAAAAAGATCTGGAAAGAATAGAGGGCAAAACCAAGAGAGATCGAAACAAACATGGATGGCAACGAGGGAGGGACCTACCTGGACCTGGAGAACGATGCTGCTGGGAAGGCCTTTGGATCTCCTCCCGTCTCAGCACAGGTGTGTCTCCACCTCCTCTTCATCCATCTCCTCTTTTAGTGCAACTGTGTTTCTTGATCAAAATCATGTACTTGACCAAACCAGAAACAGACTTGCTCAAATTAAAATTGAAAAGATAACACAAGTGAGCACATGGGGTTGACAACTAACTAGTTCAAGCCATATATGATTACCATTTTGTCCTCGTGGAAACTGAATTCAAGACATATCTGATTACCATTTTGTCCAATGAACTGGTAGACATGATTAAAAAACATCAACAAAAAGCATAGGACCACTCACTTTGGTTATCATACTGCACATTCTCAGTTCTCTGGCAAACAATGAAAGCCTTCCAATATCTGAAAATAAATGAATTGCAAACTAAGAAAAGGAAAACTGGATAAACAGAAAGCCTATTAAGACTTTGGAGAACAATGATGCAACTGAAGAACAATGATGCTGCGGAGGCCTTTGGATCTCCTCCAGCATATGTGTTTGACGGTGCGGGAAAAAGAAAGAAACTAAAGAAGAGACTAAAAGAAAGCACCGCATATGTGTTTGACGTATCCCTTCTCCAGGCCCAGGTTCTCGGCACAGCAGGTCCAGTGCGCTCCGCCCAGCTTGTAGAAATCTCCAAAACAACACACAAACAGCAGCTACATTAAAGAAAAAATATGAGGCTAATAAACCAACACTGAGAAACAACCATGTACATGAGGCTAGGAAGATATCAGAACAATGCGGAACCGGAAACTTGACTTATAGTAGATAAGGGCGAAGCACTTTCTCACCTGAAATCCATTGCGACAAAAAGAAACATTGGTGAATTTTCCTTGCACTCTAGCATCTTGTAATGCCCTGCATTTTCTGCAAGAAAAAATGAAATAAACTTAAGAAAAGATGAACTGTGTGCACAAAGACAAAACAGAGAGAGTTTAGATAAGAAATAGGAAATGAGATGGCAGAGATAAAACCACCATCTGTTGTGTGTACAGGGATATCCCATATGTTGTGTGTACATAGAAATCTCATTTTAGTTAAGCAGGGAGCTGAACTGAAGGACTTCAGTAGGACTTACAACCAAAAACAACAGGCCTAGGATTAACCTCTCACCTTTGTGTTGTGCTACATCTAACGTACCTGGCCAACTAGACTGAAGAATGACACTGCAATACAGAGGGGCGGAGAATGAGCGAACACAAGCAGAGTTAGCAACAGATGATCATGGACAAGTTAAGTGTTACTGACCAAATCAAGTCGCACAGAAAAAAAAGCGATTGGTGTCTACTAGATGGACTAGGAGCGGGCGCTACATCTTCTTCATGCTTCTCCTATTCCTAGGAATACTCCTTGTCCCTGCAAAAAAAAGAAAAAAAGAGTAAGAATATTTACATAGAAAATTTGGAAAAGGAGAAAAGCTATGGTTAAAGACTAACTTATTCGTCAATGGAAAAGGAGGAAAAGATAGAAGAAGCAGAATAAAGACAGAACAAAACTGAAGCTATGGTTAAATAAGGACTGAACAAAACTGAGAAGACATACTAATACTGATAAATGAGAAAAAAAAACACAGAGAATGACTTACTAAAGAAACCGTGGAAGAGAGAGAGAATGAAGAATGAAGAAAAAATGATGAGACTGACAATGAGAGAGAGAAACTGAGACTGATAAAAATGCATTCTAATATGTCACCTAACAGTCTAGAATGAATAAAACTGTGGGATGGAGAATGACCAAGGAACTGAAAAATGACCGAGAAACTGAAGAATGAGACTGATAAAAATGCATTCTAGTATGTCACCTAACAGTAAAAACTGAATAAAACTAACAGAAAATGAATTAAACTGAGGGATGGAGAGAATGACCAAAAAACTGAAGAATTAAAGAATAATTGACAAGACAAGCATGAATGAGTGACAAGTAAAACTGAGGGACAGAGAATGAGCGATTAACAACTGAGGTACAGAGAATGAGCGATAAACTGAAGAATTAAAGAATAAGTGACAAGAAAAACAGAGGGACGGAGAATGAGCGAGGAACTGAGTGACAAGTAAAACTGAGGGACAGAGAATGAGTGATTAACAACTGAGGTACAGAGAATGAGCGATAAACTGAAGAATTAAAGAATAAGTGACAAGAAACTGAGGTACGGAGAATGAGCGAGGAACTGAATACTGAGGACTGAGATAAAAAATAAAGACTGCGATCCACAGATAAAAAATATACTAAGGAATGAGCTAAGCAAATGAAACTGATGACTGAATTCTGAAGGACAGAGACTAAAAATTATATATGTTTCTATTTCTTTGTTTTCTTTGTTTCATGCTAAACCCTCTTCTTAATTAATAGATTGGGGCCTTTGTTTCTAAAAAAAAAATATTATATATAAATATGTCTATATGCAGAATGAATCTATCACGGGATCGGGAAGCTACAAAACATCAAGTGCTATGAACGACGACTTCTTCTTACAGGAAGGATTCACTCACACAGGTCTGCTACTTGATGATATAACACATCCTGCAGTGTATGAAAAACAAGATGAGCAGGTACTACAAATACTAATCAGGAAAACCGCAAGTTTCAAAAATTACATAGTTGCTTCTAATAAAATCTAATCTGTCATATTTCTATGTATGCTGAATATGAAGGATAACACTAAAGATTCTTCTGCTACAATGCTTGGAGACGAAGAGGAAAATCCATGGGATGTAAGCATGTTCAACGACATACAGCTAGACGAGGTACAAAAAAAACTAACAACCAAATCAGATATACATTGTACATTTCCCAAAAAATATGTATACTTTCAATTTATATTTATTGAAAAAAATACATTACATGCAGGTATATGATGCTGGAACAATAGACAATCAACAACAAACTGAAGCTGGGGGATCACATGACAAAGCATCCACAAGTGCAAGCAATGACAACCAACATAATCCGGAAGAAAATGAAAATATAACTGAAGAAGACATTAACAATTTCATGACAAATGAAGCGCTAGTTGCAGAAGGAGTTCAAAGAAATGAAGAAAACACAAATGACAGTGCAAGCCAATTGATACCTGAGGTTGGCATGGAGTTCCAGACAAGAGAGGAAACACAAAAGTTCTTCAACTTGTATGCTTACGTAGTACGTAAGCTTCTCCGTCAGTTGTGTATCATCTTATCGTACTACAAGCAAAAAGAGAAACAATGAGGTCATAAGGTTCACAATGAAATGCAACAAATATGGGGTAAACAATCAGGCAGAGGCTGACAACATTGTGGCACAGAGACAAAGCACAGTTATAGCCAAGTCAAATTGCAAGGTTGAAATGGTGGCCAGCGAGAAACATGGGATGTGGACAATAACAAGCCTCAATCTATTGCACAACCATGAACTATGCCCTCAAAGTAGATTCTACAGGTCACACATATACATGTCGGATGGTGAAAAGGAAATGATTAGAACAATGAAACATTGCAATATGCCTACACGGGACATGGTAGCAGTTTTGGCATTCATCAGAGGAGGCATGGCACAATTGCCATACAACAAAAGAAAGGTCAGCAACTACAGCTCAAGTATAAACAGGGAAGTCAGTAACAATGATATGATGGAGGTACTTGATTGGTTTTCAAAGGAAAAAACAGAAAATCAAGGATTCCATCATGCCATTGACTTGGATGGTGAAAACAAAGTGCGGAGTATATTTTGGGCAGATGCTAGGGCCAGACTGTACTATGACATATGTGGAGATTGTGTGATCTTTGACACTACATTCCTTACTAACAAGTACAATCTCCCATTTGCCCTGTTTGTTGGTGTGTCGCCACATGGAAAAACATACCTTTTTGCATGTGCATTCATAATAAATGAAACTGCGGAAAGTTTCGAGTGGTGTTTCAGACAGTTCAAGGAAGCAATGAGCGGCAAGTGCCCAAAAACTATTATAACTGACCAAGATAAAGGAATGGAGAATGCAATAAAAGCAATTTTCAAAGAAGCAGTGCACAAATGTTGCTTGTTCCATGTCAAGAAGAAAATCGATGATAAAGGCGGGACAATGTTCCAAGCAAATGAAGGACTATATGAGGAATTACAGGACGTGATAGACAAATCATTAACAATACATGAATTTGAAACACTGTGGCAGGCAATGATAAAGGAGCATAATGTAGAGCATGTCAAAATATTTCAGGATCTTTGGAAAAGTAAGCACAGGTGGGTACCTGTTTACTTCAAGGATAAGTTCTTCCCATTCATCCAAACAATAGCTAGAAGTGAGGGAACCAATGCGTTGTTCAAAAAAGGAGTAGGTCCGCAATTCAGCATGACAAGCTTCCTAAGGGAATACCAGCGCATAATGGATAACATGCATGCCACTGAGGATGAGCTGGATCATAATGCAATAAACAAGAAAGTGAATGAAAAAAAGTTCATCACTGATTACTACATTGAGAGGCAGGCACATAAGCTGTACAATGTATCCATATTTAGGAAATTCCAGAAACTCCTAAAGGATGTTACAAGACTACAACTCAGGGAAGAATCAAAGGGAAAAATATACTGGGTGTTTCAGGCAAGAAATTACCCAATAAAGGAGCACAGACAGAGAGATTACCTGGTTCAAGTGAATGAACAAACAGAAGAATACTCATGCATATGTTGTAAATTTCAAAAAGACGGTCTTCTCTGCTCTCATATATTGAAAATAATGCTGCACCTACAAGTAGAAAAGATACCTGATAAGTACATTATAGAGAGGTGGCGCAAGAGAGAAAAAAAGCTATTCAATGATACTGTGCCAGCGCCAAATGAGGATAGCATAGTTTTGAGATTTAATGTACTTTCACGGATGTTGGGACACACGGCATCTAATGGTTCTAAGAATAAGAGAAAGTACCAGTACTTGCTACAAGAAATTCCAAGGATAGAAGCAGAAATGGCAAGAATGGACACTGAAAGTGAACAAGTTTCAACAGTGGGACAGAATAGTTCAGCAAGAACAGTTGTTAACTTGGACCCAACAGCTGAAAGTGCACCAACAATACAACTATTAGACCCATATGTCGTTGATACAAAGGGCCGACCTAGATTGCTAACTATAAAGGAAAGAATCAAGCAGAACAAGTTTTACACATGCAGCCACTGTGGTTCTACTAAACATACAAAGAAAAATTGTGATAAACTGCATTTGACATTCAATTTACCAAAGAAGAAAAGAGTAAGGAAGAAGAAAGAAAATGGTAATGATAGTAAGCATGAATTGTTGTTGCGTGAATAAGAGAACAATAACTATGACATAACAATCAAAATGACTTTCTTTTTGATTGTGCAAGTACAGACACTCAAGGAGATCGGGGTAAATCAAAAAAGACAAAGCGTGATGCACAAGAAAGTGGGTTGGACCAACAAATGATTCATCCCACTGTGTCTTCTTCGGTGAACCAACCTACACCAAGTTGCTAAAAAAGAGGATACAGAAGAAACATGCGATATGCCAAAAAAAACACTTGTACTTCATTGTGTTGAGATGTACTATACAGACTACAAATCATATGAGTCCTACTGCTATTTATAGTATTATTCATATGTAAAAACATGGGTTTATGTGTGGCAGAATCATCTTATGAAAAACAACATGATGATCGAGAAGATATCTGTATCTACCTGTTATTGCTCGCTGTTTGAGATATGTATAATGAATATTTATGGGTTTATGGGATCGTTGCACATCTAGCCAGTTAAGGAAGCAACCATTGCAAAAAGTTCTCCCGATACTGAACCTAGCACAAAAATAAAAGGAAACTAGTTTCTTTAGTGCTAAAAATAAGAGAAGCCTTCTCTGAACCATAATTGAACAAAACAGACGAAAAATGAGCAACATGAGCACAATCTAGGAGTGCAACATCTGCTACTGCACTGATATGTATGAGGAAATCGTCATACTTAAAATGAATTTGGTCCACCTTCTGACCCTGCAGCAGCAATTTACTTCAGTTTGATATGTATGAGGAAATCGACATACTTAAAATGAACACGAACACGATAGCAACAGTAACACTGAAACTCACCAAAAAAGGCATGTACCACTTGCACGCTACATGGAACAATCACAAAAAAATGGCTGCCACTTAGCACATCAGCGACTCAGAAATGCACCACTAAACATTGTCATTCAAACACTAAAAAGACAAAGGACTTCAACCAAAAAAGAACAAAAAACAGAAAAGGTTGAAGAAAACGAAAAATGAATTCTAATTAAAGCATGCAAAAAATATACAAAATAAAAGTGGATCCTCCTCCTTTAACCTGGGCTTGGAACCGGCTAGCCAACTTATAAAATAAGATTATACTTCAAAAAATTGGCGTAGGCGGAGTTACCCACCCCCTAACACATAAAACAAAAATAAAAAATTAACCCCCGCCCAGATACTAAACACAACTACACTGCAAGTGAAAAAGAAAATGGACTGAAAGAAATAGACAAATGTGCAAAAATTCACAGTACTAAATGTTCACATTACTAAAATGTTCGGAAAAAATAGAATACAAACTGAGTTGAAACAAAACAGTATGATATAACATTGTAATACAAACATATAGAATCATGATGGTCTTTGCGCAGAAACATTGAGACAAGTTCAGTCAACGGAGTTGACGCACGAAATCATCCTGGCAACCACAGAAAAATATAGAAAAGAAAATTATAAAAAGGGATGCTATAACCCTAGAAATTTTGCAAAATATACACGAAATGTACCTTAACATTATAGTTGGCAACTAAGCTGCGATCCACTTTATTGCCGGCATGAAAGAATAGAAATTTGCAAACTGAATACGAAGATGCAAGATGTCTTTTTTACTGAATTCTTTCCGTAGATCCTTGGTGGGAACAAATACTTCCAGGGACTTCATCAGAAAAATGCCGCAATCATGACTAATCAAAAAGATTACATAGAATGCAGGTTGTCATTGACTGTAGTACAACTAGCATGGAAAAAGATTACATAGCATCTAAACTAATAAAATATCTATAAAACTGAAATAGATAGGAACTAGACTAGATAAAAATTCATGAAAAAAATGCGATTACTTACGCATTCCCCTACCGTGGCATGTGAGGACTCATAACTTTGAAAACATTGAAATTGGGCTCATTAGTGTGAAAGATCTTTTCCCATAGAAGAATGAAGTTTTTAATCTAGGTTCCATAAACAAAAAGATAGTAACTTAGAAAAAGATTATGCAGAAGACATATGAAGAAGATGAAAAAAACATGGAATCAACAATTACTTACTAGAGGACCATGAACTGAACGCTGGTAATCAGAATCTGGACCGTAGAAGGAATCAATAAACGCAAAAAGCTTGAACTTGAAATCAACCACAAACGAAAACCAATGATCCCAATGGCATATTGGAAAAAATAACTGCAACAGTCATGTGGACAAAACAACATGAATAAGGACAGCAATAATATAAAAAAATAGACAGAACATTTGATAAACCAACTAAAAAACATACTCTGTCAGAGAAATCAAGCCGTTTCCCTTTACTCGCGCTAGCAGCACCAAGAAATGAAGTGCGGACAAGACTCTCATGCATTTTAGTTGATAATAGCAAAATGCTTTCCTGCCATTAAAAGGAAGAGCTAAGAATACAGCAAACCAAGTGAAAAAGAAATGAAGAATAACCAGTAAACACATGTGAAAAAACATAGGAAATTACATACCCCAATGTATGAAAAGAAAAAGTGCCTCCCAGATTTTGAAGGATGGTTATCTTCAAATAGCTTTCGGCAATAACAAGGAATCAGGAAGTTGTCGACGTGACCATCGGGCATTAGTGAAAGGACACGGATGTCGCCTAGGGGGGGGGGGGGGGTGAATAGGCGATTTGAAACTTTCCGAGATGGGCTTAACAAATGCGGAATAAAACTAGCGTTTACTTTGTCAAGCCCAAAGCCTATATACTATGGTTCACCTATGTGCACCAACAACTTATTCTAAGCAATACAAGCAAGTATGTGATAGCAAGATATATATATCTTCAAGCAGGATGGCTATCACAAGGTAAAGTGCATAAGTAAAGAGCTCGGGTATAGAGATAACCGAGGCACGCGGGAGACGATGATTTATCCCGGAGTTCACACTCTTGCGAGTGCTAATCTCCGGTGGAGAGGTGCGGTGACTTAGTGCTCCCGAACGCCACAAGAGGCTCACCTTGAGGTGTGGTTGCTCGATGCACACCAACGCCACAAAGGCCTCACCCCAAGATGCGGTACTCACACCACACACCGAACGCCACGAAGGCGCCTCACCTAAATCTCCGGTGACCCTCGCCACAAAGGCCTAGGTCACGGTTCCACTAAGGGATTTCCTTCGAGGCGGAAACCGGGCCTTACACAAAGGTTGGGGCACACATCCACAACTTAATCGGAGGCTCCCAACAAATCACCACAAAGGTCTAGAATCCGTCTAGGGTTCCAAGAACCCAAGAGTAACAACCTTCTTGCTTTCACCACCACGAATCACCGTGGAGAACTCAAACCTATGCACCAAATGCAATGGCAAGAACACCACAAAGATGCTCAAGTTCTTCTCTCTCGAATTCCAACAAAGCTACAAAAGCTATTGGGGGAATAAGAGAGGAAGAACAAAGGAATTCACAAAGAACACCAAGATCAAGATCTAGAGAGTTCCACTCACAAAGAGATGGATTTGATTGGTAGAAGTGTAGATCTAGATCTCTCTCTTTTCCCTCAAATGGGGGCAAGAATCATGGAGGGATTGAGAGATAGTGCAAGCTTCTCTAGTTCAACAATGGAGAGAGAGTGAGAGAAGCAACAGCCCAAGGAGGAAGAAGGGGGTATTTATACCCCCCAAGAAAATCAAGCCGTTGGGCAAAACCAGGGCCGGATAATCCGGCCTAAGTAAGCCGGATAATCCGCCCCAAATCCGGCCTCGGGACAAAACCTGGTAAAAATCCGGCCAAAAGTCCGGCCTCTAACTTGCTTTTCTTGGTCCTTTTTTCGGCCGGATATTTCCGAAATGTGGGCCGGATAATCCGGTGGGACAAAACGGGACAATATCCGGGCAAATGTCCGGGATAGTGAGCCACATCGCCAAAAGTCCTTAGCCGATTTTGGGGGCCGGATATTTCAAATATCCGGCCCGGATAATCCGGATTTTCCGAAAACCAGCAGAGACAGCAAAAACGGGCATAACTTTTGCATCTGGACTCCGATTTCGATGATCTTGGGCTCGTTGAAATCACAAAAACAAGCTCTACAACAATATGCATAGAAACATCATAGTCCAGCAAAGGAGGATAGAAACAAATGATGAAAGGTTTGACCTATCTCAAAAAGACATACCGGTAAAACCTCCAATCTTGAAAATGCAACAAGTTGCCAATGAAAAAACCATTCTCAATGAACTAGAGCTTGTCATGAGAATAAGCACAAGCTCTAAAACATCACATGGATAAGATCCAAATAAAACCAAGAAAGATGATGAACCAAACTCCAAAACGCAACAAGTGATCTATGCGAAATCCGTTTTCGATGAACTAGAGCTTGTAATGAGAATAAGCACAAGCTCTAAAACATCACATGGATAAGGTCCAAATAACAACCAAGAAAGATGATGCAAGGATGCAAAAGTTTGAGCTCTCTCCGAATGATACGATCGAGTTACTCACTCGAGAGCCCTCTTGATAGTACGGCAACTAAACTATAAACCGGTCTCCAACTACACTATGAGACCGGTGAGAAAGAAACTCTATCAAGAGCAAACCTTATACTTGCGCATTCCACTTGAGCTCGATGATGACGATCTTGACCTCAACAATATGGAACGCCTTTCTTGCTTGTGTTTGCTTGACGAAGTCTTGTGGATTGCTCCCCCATAATCCACCATGGGAGAGCTTCTTCTTCGGCGCATCTTCACATAACCATGACCACCATGTGTATTGCTCCCCCATAATCCACCATGGGAGAGCTTCTTCTTCGGCGCATCTTCACATATCCATGATCACCATATGGATGGCAAGACTCAAGCAAAGGACCTCTTCGAGATGGCTCATCTTGAACTTGCACTTCATTTCTTCATTCTTCATCATGTTGATGTCTTGAAGTAACTCTAGGGCTCACTTCATCTTCATCTTCAAGACATACTTGACACTTGATATCCTTCATCAAATTCTTCTTATTGCAACCTTGAAGCCAACAAATGGTTCAAGAATTGCCTATGGACAACTCCTACAAATATAACTCAATGCAAACATTAGTCCATAGGGATTGTCATTAATTACCAAAACCACACATGGGGGCTCCATGCACTTTCAATCTCCCCATTTTGGTAATTGATGACAATCTCTTTGAGAGGGTTTATATAAGGAATTTAAGTAACAATTAAGTTGAATATATAGAGCAAACTCCCCCATAATATATGCATGTGTGAATGATCTTGACTTTCATTGCATATATTGGCATTCAAAGCCTAGTGGAGTTTCCTCTAAATATTCAACTATGCAAAGCAACAAGATGCAATGCAATAAAGGCACATGCTTAAGCACAAAGCAAAGACATAACCAAATTCCCTTAAACCCTCCAAACTTCTCCCCCATTGGCACCAATTGCCGAAATGGGTGAAAAATTTAGAAGGCCAATATAGTGAGAGTTCCTCCATAGCGTGTGCATTTCTTATAATTTGAGTGGAATCAAATGCACATATCCAATGACGAATATTCGGAAGGAATCACACTATAGATAGGATCAAAGATTGCAAAAAGATAACAAAGTCAAGAAGCTTCAACAAATGAAGCAAGCAACCAAATGAACCACAAAGAGGATACCAAAAGAAAGATAGATATTATGATAAGATCAAGAAGATTGCTCTAAATAATATGAGGAAGCTCCCCAAGGTTTGTGCACAAAACTAGACAATTTGCATTGGAGTATAAAGTGCACAAACATGGAATCATCACTCCCATAATATCATTCAAAAACAAAAGATACCAAGTGAATCAAACTCTAATGATCACCACAAGATAGTGCTCTAAATCAAATGAGGAAGCTCCCCAAGGTACATGCATAAAATAAAATGTTGCATTTGAATAAAATATGCATAACATGGAATCCTCACTCCCTCATTTAAAACACAAACATTTGTAATAGATCATAGATAGAAAAATAAGCTAAACACTTGCAACAATTAAATAGTTGAGCAACAAGTAAGAGGCACCATAATAAAAAGGGTCAACCAAGATGATATGTGAAAGGCATGATAAAGCATATTATAAGACTATTACAAGGATGAGAAAAAAGCATCATCATAGTCTTCAATGAATTATATTGCTTAGCATGACCAATCAACACGCAATAAATAAATAAGATATCAAAAGGAGATGTATCATCTCTTATGTGTATAAGTTTCTCTAAGTGGGCAATATCACAAAGATATTTATCCACAAAGAAACATGCACACACAAAAATAGATACGCAAGAAAAATAGTATGATATCCAAGACGAAGTCATGCAATATACCAATAAGAATTTTTGCTTAATAGCATGGCCAAAGGCACAATTTTATCTTATTGTACATTCATGAAATTTAACCACAATCATCTAAAATACATCACAAATATCAACAAGGGATACAAGATAGTTGGGATGCATTGAGATAGGCAACAAGTATCACAAACGGGGATACCAAAAGAAATAACTAAATTTGCACTTTCATCTATATTGCACATGTGAGAGCCTTGAGGAATTGATATGCAATAAAATTGCTAGATAGACATATTTGGGATGGGTGAATCATGAGCATGATTTTATATACTTCCCAACATATGTACTCATCTCAAATTACTCACATTCGCAATAAAGAGGTTTCGTTAAGACTTTGCAAGAAGCACAACATTTGCAAATCAAGAGATTCATGCCAAGATGCAACCACATGGTTGGATGCTAGAAAAATATGCATGAGAAGATACTTGTTACCGAGATAGCATTGGTGAGGATGTAGTAGATATGTGTTCGTTGACCATCCTAGCTTGCCTCAAGTTACCATTGAGTCACCACTTCTCCCCAAGAGTGAGACAAGCATCCAATGGATATCCATTGTACCTAACACAAAGGTAAGTACAAAAAGGTCCCAAACTAATTGGGTCCGAAGTAGTTAGACACACTACAACATATAGGACAAAATCCACAATACTATGTGCATATAGATATGAAATTGAATTTCATGCACATCTTAGCCAAATTAGGATTTGATGGAGTTTACCCTATATATTGGATCAAAGAAAGTAACACATGCCATAAGATAGACATAAATTAAAGATGCATGCTTGATGTCTACGGGTGCTTCTATTCTTGTAGACAGTGTTGGACCTCCAAGAGCAGAGGTTTGTAGAACAGCAGCAAGTTTCCCTTAAGTGGATTACCCAAGGTTTATCGAACTCGGGGAGGAAGAGGTCAAAGATATCCCTCTCATGCAACCCTGCAACCACAAAGCAAGAAGTCTCTTGTGTCCCCAACACACCTAATAGGTGTACTAGTTCGCGAAGAGATAGTGAAATACAAGTGGTATGAATGAATATGAGCGTAGTATGGCGCCAGAAAATAGCTTGCTGGCGTGCAGTTGATGGTAGTAATATTGTAGGAAGTAAACATGCAGTAATACAAGAAGATAAAACAGTAAACAAGCAGCGATAGCGATATTTAGGAACAAGGCCTAGGGAATAGACTTTCACTAGTGGACACTCTCAACTTTGATCACATAACAGAATAGATAAATGCATACTCTACACTCTCTTGTTGGATGATGAACACATTGCGTAGGATTACACGAACCCTCAATGCCGGAGTTAACAAGCTCCACAATTCAATGTTCATATTTAAATAACCTTAGAGTGCATGAAAGATCGAAACGACTAAACCAAGTACTAACATAGCATGCACACTGTCACCTTCATGCTTATGTAGGAGGAATAATACACATCAATACTATCATAGAAATAGTTAACTTCGCAATCTACAAGAGATCATGATCATAGCATAAACCAAGTACTAACACGAGTGCACACACTGTCACCATTACACCGTGTAGGAGGAATAAAACTACTTTAATAACATCACTAGAGTAGCACATAGATAAATTGTGATACAAAACACATTGCAATCATAAAGAGATATAAATAAGCACTTCACTATGCCATTCATAACAGTGAATAAGTATTCTGTGAAATATAGCCTAAGAGACCCACACGGTGCACACACTGTCACCTTTACACACGTGGGACAAGGAGTCTCCGGAGATCACATAAGTAAAACTCACTTGACTAGCATAATGACATCTAGATTACAAGCATCATCATATGAATCTCAATCATGTAAGGCAGCTCATGAGATTATTGTATTGAAGCACATAGGAGAGAGATGAACCACATAGCTACCGGTACAGCCCCGAGCCTCGATGGAGAACTACTCCCTCCTCATGGGAGCAGGCGGTGATGAAGATGGCGGTGGAGATGGCAGCGGTGTCGATGGAGAAGCCTTGGGGCACTTCCCCGTCGGGGTGCCGGAACAGAGACTCATGTCCCAGGATCTTGGCTTAGCGATGGCGGCGGCTACGGAAGGTTTCGCTTACCGTGGCTTCCTCCGTAGGGTTTTGATGCAAGGGCTTAATATAGGCGGAAGGGCGGCCTCGGAGGGCACCGGGGTGCCCTCACCACCGGTGGCGCGGCCGGCCCTGGCCGCGCCAGTGTGGTGTGGGGCCCCCTGGCCCATCTCGGCCCTCTTCGGTGATCTGGAAGCTTAGGAAAAATAGGAACACAGGCGGTGATTTCGTCCGATTCCGAGAATATTTCGTTAAGTTTCTGAAACCAAGCGGCGAAAACGAACGGCACTTCGACATCTTGTTAATAGGTTAGTTCCAGAAAATGCACGAATGTGACATAAAGTGTGCATAAAACATGTAGGTATCATCAATAAAGTAGCATGGAACATAAGAAATTATCGATACGTTGGAGACGTATCAGCATCCCCAAGCTTAGTTCGCTCGTCCCGAGCAGGTAAAACTATAACAAAGATAATTTCTGAAGTGACATGCCATCATAACCTTGATCATACTATTGTAAGCATATGAGATGAATGCAGCGATCAAAACAATGGTAATGACATGAGTAAACAAATGAATCATAAAGCAAAGACTTTTCATGAATAGTACTTTCAAGACAAGCATCAATAAGTCTTGCATAAGAGTTAACTCATAAAGCAATAAATCAAAGTAAAGGTATTGAAGCAACACAATGGAAGATTAAGTTTCAGCGGTTGCTTTCAACTTATAACATGTATATCTCATGGATATTATCAATGTAAAGTAATATAACAAGTGCAATATGCAAGTATGTAGGAATCAATGCACAGTTCACACAAGTGTTTGCTTCTTGGGATGGAGAGAAATAGGTGAACTGACTCAACATAAAGGTAAAAGAATGGTCCTTCAAAGAGGAAAGCATCGATTGCTATATTTGTGCTAGAGCTTTGATTTTGAAAACATCAAGAGAGCATAAAGTTTTGAGAGGTGTTTGTTGTTGTCAACGAATGGTAGCGGGTACTCTAACCCCCTTGCAGACAAACCTTCAAAGAGCGGCTCGCATTTTATTTTATTTTTGGGTGGCACTCCTTCCAACCTTTCTTTCACAAACCATGGCTAACCGAATCCTCGGGTGCCTGCCAACAATCTCATACCATGAAGGAGTGCCTTTTTATTTTAGTTTTATTATGATGACACTCCTCCCCACCTTTGCTTTCTCAAGCCATGGCTAACCGAATCCTTCGGGTGCCGTCCAACAATCACATACCATGGAGGAGTGTCTATTTTTGTTAATTAATTTGGGACTGGGAATCCCATTGCCAGCTCTTTTTGCAAAATTATTGGATAAGCGGATGAAGCCACTAGTCCATTGGTGAAAGTTGCCCAACAAGATTGAAAGATAAACACCACATACTTCATCATGAGCTATAAAACATTGACACAAATAAGAGGTAATAACTTTTGAATTTGTTTAAAGGTAGCACTCAAGCAATTTACTTTGGAATGCGGAGAAATACCATGTAGTAGGTAGGTATAGTGGACACAAATGACATAGTGGTTGGCTCAAGGATTTTGGATGCATGAGAAGTATTCCCTCTCGATACAAGGTTTAGGCTAGCAAGGTTATTTGAAGCAAACTCAAGGGTGAACCGGTGCATCAAAACTCACATAAAAGACATATCGTAAACATTATAAGACTCTACACCGTCTTCCTTGTTGTTCAAAACTCAATACTAGATATTATCTAGACCTTAGAGAGACCAAATATGCAAATCAAATTTTAGCAAGCTCTATGTATTTCTTCATTAATGGGTGCAAAGTATATGATGCAAGAGCTTAAACATGAGCACAACAATTGCCAAGTATCACATTATCCAAGACATTTTACCAATTACTACATGTAGCATTTTCCAATTCCAACCATATAACAATTTAACGAAGCAGTTCAACCTTCGCCATGAAAATTAAAAGCTAAGAACACATGTGTTCATACGAACCAGCGGAGCGTGTCTCTCTCCCACACAAGTATTTATTCAGAGAACTAAGATAACAAAACAAAAACAAAAATAAAAGCACACAGACGCTCCAAGTAAAGAACATAAGATGTGTTGAATAAAAATATAGTTTCACTAGAAGAAACCGATAAGTTGTGATGAAGGGGATGCCTTGGGCATCCCAAGCTTAGATGCTTGAGTCTTCTTAAAATATGCAGGGATGAACCACCGGGGCATCCCCAAGCTTAGACCTTTCACTCTTCTCGATCACATTATATCACCCTCTTCTATTGACCCTCGAAAACACACCAAACTTCAAGCAAACTCATTAGAGTGTTAGTGCACAAATAATTCACATATTCAGAGGTGATACAATCATTCTTTACACTTCTGGACATTGCATAAAGCTACTGGACATTAATGGGTCAAAGAAATTCATCCAACATAGCAAAAGAGGCAATGCGAAATAAAAGGCAGAATCTGTCAAAACAGAACAAAGAAACGAATTTAAAGCTGGCACCAGACTTGCTCAAATGGAAAAACTCAAAACTAATGAAAGTTGCGTACATATCTGGGGATCACGCTCGTAAATTGGCAGATTTTTCGAATTTTCTACAGAGGCCTGTGCCCAGATTCGACAATGCTGTTTCTGCGCAGCGATCCCAAATATAACATCAACTTTAACATAGAAACTTTACTTGGCACAAAAACATGATAAGGAGAGGTTGCTACAGTAGTAAACAACTTCCAAGACACAAATATAAAACAAAGTACTGTAGCAAAATAACACATGGGTTATCTCCCAAGAAGTTCTTTCTTTATAGCCATTAAGATGGGCTCAGCAATTTTGGTGATGCGCCCGCAAGAAATAGTATTTGAAGCAAAGAGAGCTTCAAGAGGCAATTCAAAACACATTTAAGCCTAACATGCTTCCTATGCAGAAGAATCTTATACACAAATGAATTCATGAAGAGCAAAGTGACAAGCATAAGAGGATAAAACACGAGTACTTAAAGATTCTCAACATAAAGAGGGGAAACTTAATATTATTAAGATGCATATAACCATATTTCCCTCTCTCATAATAACTTTCAGTAGCATCATTGATGAAATCCACAATATACCCGTCACTTAAAACATTCTTATCATGGTTCATATGCATAGAAGTATCATTAATTTTGGCATAAGAAGAGTTATTCTCATTAATAGTAATTGGAGCAAGATTATTATCAAGAATTTGAACATGGTAAACAAGTTGCATATTAAAAGAATTGTTTTTGGTAATCCAATCATGACTATGACAAGTTTCATAAGGATAGTTATAACCTATATCATAGCATTCTTTATAATAATCATCAAAGATCGGAGGCACAGTGTCATCATAAGAAATAGAATAGTTATCTTTCACAGTCGGTTTATCTATGACCATACCATCATTGTTATTAGAAGGAGATGTATCAAGAACATAATGACCAGTAGCAAAAGGATTTTCAAACACCTCTTCCCCAAGCTTAGAGCTTTCTATATCATTATGGGAGGAAGCATGGATAGCACTGACACTATGGAAATTATTATCATTTTCAGAATTAGTTTCCCAGAGATTTGTAATATCAAAAGTAGAATGCTCATTCAAATCATGATCGCTAATGTATGTAAAGGGCATAGGAAGATCATCGTATTCAGATTCATTATCACAATAATCATTAGGAGCAACATACTTACGGTTACCTAGCGTTATCTCATTCACGCGGGTATACCGTTACCTCTTTCTTTTTATTCTCCTTCTTCTTCTTCTTCTTCTTCTTCGTTCCCTTCTTCTTCTTCTTCTCTTCTTCCCTCTCCTCGCTTCCTTCTTTAGGAGGAAGAGGCTTGAAGGGTGGCTTGTCCGCATAACCTGATTTACTTTTAGAAACAATAGAAGAAACTTGGGAGGATCCCTCCTTTTCATTAATTAATTGAAAACACACAGCGGTCCTATCATATTTTGGCAAGGTGTCATCTTCTAAAATATTCTGTATGTAAGTATTTGTATGGCAATTATTAATGCAATAAGAAAGACAACCATGCAGGACATCATCAATATCAAGATCGTTAATATTTAACAAAGAAATTTTTCTTGATAACTCTTCACACTTCAAAAATAAGGTAAGTTCATCATGCTGATTAGGAATAATTTCATCATCACAATACAAATTTGCAGCACTCATGGGGTTTGAATTATCATTGGAGGAACATTGAAAATTAAAATGACCAATTCTATGGCAAAGTTCACAAATAAAAGGATAGAGGGCACACACTTTTTCTCCAAGATCATCTAGAGCTCTAGACCACTTTCTAGTTTTTTCATTCTGTGATGGATACAATATTCATCTTCTATTTGATTAATTCCACAAGGTCTATGTATTCCACAAAAATTAACATGCTTATAGGAAATAGCATTCTTAGGAGTTTGAGCACGCTTATTGCAATCATTAACAACAATTTCATTCTTCATGCAAGCGTCTTTAAAAGGTTCATGATACTTATCAAAATTCTTCCTAGGCAATTCAATGTGAGAAGCAAAAGCTTTATAAAGATTTGCAGCAACTTGAGAGTCAAGACCATAAGTAGCACTCATATTTCGAAATTTACCACTATCCATGAAAGTTTCAATGCATTCATAATCATAATTTATACCTGACTCTTTACCTTTGTCGTTCTCCCAATCTTCAGCGTTCTCCTTAATCCGATCAAGAAGGTCCCTTTTAAACTCTTCTTTATTGCTCGTGAATGATCCAGAACAAGTAGTATCCAGCAAGGTCTTATCTTGAAAAGAAAGTCTTGCATAGAAATTATCAATGATGATATTACCTGGAAGCTCATGATTGGGGCATTTGAGCATTAAAGTCTTCAATCTCTCCCATTCTTGGGCAATACTCTCTCCATCATGAGGCCAAAAATTATATATATGGTTTCGATCTTTGTGAATTTCACTTGGAGGATAGAACTTGGAATAAAATAGAGGCACAATATCCTTCCAATCAAGAGAGCGCCGTCCTTCAGTTTATACCAATGCGCCGCTTCACCAGATAGCGACATAACAAATAATTTCTTCCTAACTTCATCCATTGAAATACCTGCACACTTGAATAACCCGCATAATTCATGCAAAAACAGTAAATGATCTCCAGGATGGACAGTTCCATCCCCTTCATAGCGGTTATCCATAACACGTTCAATAATTTTCATAGGTATTTTATACGGAATACTTCAGCAGGTGGATTTAAAATATCAGAAGCATCATTAGAGTTATCGCATATGGGAGATAAAGCATCATCAGAGCAAAATATTTCTTCTAAAGCGGAGGAGCAAAAAAGATTATTTTTATGTAAACTAGCTTCCCCAAGCTTAGACTTCTTCATAGCATTAGCAGTAATTGCATTCATACTAATAACATTGCTACTATCATGTAAATAAGGTTCCATAGGTTTTTAGTTTTCGTATCAAACAATTCTAAATTAGGAAAAAGATTAAAAAGCTCACCAATTTTGTTGTTGTTTTCCATTATGCCTAACTAGTGAAAATAAAAACAAGAAACAAAAAGATGCAATTGCGAGTCTAAGGAAATAGCTTGACACACACACAATGGCGCCAGAAAAGTTGTTACACTGGAACCGGAGTATGAGTGCCTTTTACCTTTCCTCCCGGCAACGGCGCAGAAAAAGTGCTTGATGTCTACGGGTGCTTCTATTCTTGTAGACAGTGTTGGGCCTCCAAGAGAGGTTTGTAGAACAGCAGCAAGTTTCCCTTAAGTGGATTACCCAAGGTTTATCGAACTCGGGGAGGAAGAGGTCAAAGATATCCCTCTCATGCAACCCTGCAACCACAAAGCAAGAAGTCTCTTGTGTCCCCAACACACCTAATAGGTGTACTAGTTCGCGAAGAGATAGTGAAATACAAGTGGTATGAATGAATATGAGCAGTAGTATGCAGCCGAAAATAGCTCGCTGGCGTGCATTGATGTAGTAATATTGTAGGAAGTAAACATGCAGTAGTAACAGTAACGCGTAAAACGTAAACAAGCAGCGATAGCAGTATTTAGGAACAAGGCCTAGGGAATAGACTTTCACTAGTGGACACTCTCAACTTTGATCACATAACAGAATAGATAAATGCATACTCTACACTCTCTTGTTGGATGATGAACACATTGCGTAGGATTACACGAACCCTCAATGCCGGAGTTAACAAGCTCCACAATTCAATGTTCATATTTAAATAACCTTAGAGTGCATGAAAGATCAACGACTAAACCAAGTACTAACATAGCATGCACACTGTCACCTTCATGCTTATGTAGGAGGAATAATACACATCAATACTATCATAGAAATAGTTAACTTCGCAATCTACAAGAGATCATGATCATAGCATAAACCAAGTACTAACACGGTGCACACACTGTCACCATTACACCGTGTAGGAGGAATAAAACTACTTTAATAACATCACTAGAGTAGCACATAGATAAATTGTGATACAAAACACATTGCAATCATAAAGAGATATAAATAAGCACTTCACTATGCCATTCATAACAGTGAATAAGTATTCTGTGAAATATAGCCTAAGAGACCCACACGGTGCACACACTGTCACCTTTACACACGTGGGACAAGGAGTCTCCGGAGATCACATAAGTAAAACTCACTTGACTAGCATAATGACATCTAGATTACAAGCATCATCATATGAATCTCAATCATGTAAGGCAGCTCATGAGATTATTGTATTGAAGCACATAGAGAGAGATGAACCACATAGCTACCGGTACAGCCCCGAGCCTCGATGGAGAACTACTCCCTCCTCATGGGAGCAGCAGCGGTGATGAAGATGGCGGTGGAGATGGCAGCGGTGTCGATGGAGAAGCCTTGGGGCACTTCCCCGTCCGGGTGCGGGAACAGACTCTGTCCCCAGGATCTTGGCTTAGCGATGGCGGCGGCTCTGGAAGGTTTCGCGCCGTGGCTTCCTCCGTGGGGTTTCGATGCAAGGGGCTTAATAGGCGGAAGGGCGGCCTCGGAGGCACCAGGGTGCCCTCACCACCAGTGGCGCGGCCAGGAGGCCGCGCCCAAGTGTGGTGTGGGCCCCCTGGCCCATCTCTGGCCCCTCTTCGGTGATCAGAAGCTTGGGAAAATAGGAACGGGCGGTGATTTCGTCCGATTGAGAATATTTCGTTACTAGGATTTAAAACCAAAAACAGAGAAAAGGGAGCGCACCGCATCTTGTTAATAGGTTAGTTCCAGAAAATGCACGAATATGACATAAAGTGTGCATAAAACATGTAGGTATCATCAATAAAGTAGCATGGAACATAAGAAATTATCGATACGTTGGAGACGTATCAATGCTCAATACTTTCAAGAACCAAAGGAAGATATAATTTGGACAAAACACCAAATAAATCAAGAGACAATGGTTGTCCAAATTATATCAAAGAAAATCAAATCAACACAAGATTGACTCCAATTATCTCATTATAAGAAGCTAATTAAACCTAAACACAAAGGAATGAGATAACCAACTCCCAAGAGAGCAAGGTTCCAACAAATAAACCAAACCCTCGAAACTTTTTATGATGGCACAAAGTACCCAAAAAAATTATGTCTCCCAAAACCAAATTTTTGATAATGATCAAGAGAAGTTTAACCATTATAACAAATATAGGAGAGCTCCCAAGATTAGTGCATTATCTAGGATTTTGCATATGAATACAAAATGCACAAAACTAGGATCATCACGCTACCTATATTCTAAGAAAGTTTGAATAGACAAATTAGATCCATAAGATGCAAGGAAGACACATGGGAGTAAGAGCACAACACATTTATGGCAATAAATAAGGCAATTTAAACACAAGAGCCCATGTAGATATGATCAATAAATATCTACCTCATAATTGATTACCAATTGTCCTAGGACAAGAGGTATTAGGAAATATTTCCGGTGGTAGTTTGTAAGTATACATAAGATCATATTTGCAACGAACAAAGCATATGGTAAAAGATAAGAGTTAACCATCATGCAAAGATAGTTTCTTGATAGCTTTATTTAGTCATACCAACATGCAAGGCAATTAATAGTATTCATACCAACATGCAAAGCAATTAATAGTATTCATACCAACATGCAAAGCAATTAATAGTATTCATACCAACATGCAAAGAAATTAATAGTATGACTTGAAGCACATGGTTTTCCAAAAATGTATTGAGGGACACGTTGTGAAAAACCATGCCAAGAAAAACTTTCACAAATAAGATCCACAAAGATATTAGCAATGAAGCCATTTAAGCAAATTGGAGCTTGTTTGAGAAAACATGTCACATATGAGAGATAATTTACAATATCAATTCTATGTGACACAACCTCAAATGTTCACATTTCCTAGGCTTGTAATATGCACAAAGCTTATTACTCCCCCATAATGTGATAAATAATATATTTTCACAAGAGGCAAATAAGATCCAACTAGAGATATTAATGGACATTGGAATTTGAATTTCTCATGAAGATGACATACCACATAGAGACTAGATAATCTTGCAATATCAATTCTAAGTGATATTCCTCATGTACACACATTGTAAGGATCATGAAATTCTCAAAGGAATATCACTCCCCCAAAAGGATAGTCCATTAATCTCTCATAAGAGCCATATACGATACAACAAGATGCAAAGAGGCTCCTACACTAACACAAGTACACGGTGTGCAACCCAACATACATGGACTTGATTTCTCAAGAAAAACAAGTAGGAAGCACAACATATACAAACACATGTTAGGAACAAAACTAACACATGCAAAGGGGCGAGTAACTTTCAATATAAATGAGTTGAGAACATGTTACCGCAAGGAGGAACATTGGATATATGATAGTAGCAAGATAATCAAAAGACTTGGCTTGATATAATATAAATGATGAAGATCCCTTAATTCTTCATGATGTAGCCAAATCTCCAATGCCCTCCAACAAGCACCTATTGATCAAGTTTTGGATTGTTGGTCCCCAACTAAGTTGGGTCCTAAGAGGTTAGTCACAATAGGCTTGGCAACCCAAATGGTTCTTTTCTTGACACCACTTTGAGCACCAACAAATTTGGCAAACACATTGCCACCCTCATCCTTACGAAGAGAATAAACATCATCAACGGTGATAGAGTTGGATGAGGTACCAATAGTGCACAAGGAGGAGATGTGGCCCTTCTCACGGCATATGTAGCAAGTTCTTTTCTTCTCCTTCTTCTCACTAGGTTTCTCCACAATGGGAGCATTGGCTTGTTTTTTCTTGGGAAGTGGTATTTCTTCAACTTGAGGTTGAATATGAGTTTGAGCTTGAGGCCGCTTCCCTTTTTGCTTCTTCTTCAAAGGGAAAGATCTAACATGGTGCCCTTCAATATTGCACTTGAAGCAAACAATCTTGGCCGGTCTTTGACTTGTACTTGGCCCTTCTTCTTGTTGTTGTTCTTGGACTTGTTCTTGTTGTTGGATTTGAATCCAAGTCCACTCTTGTCATTGGGGAATTGTTGCATACTCAACATCGTGTCAAGTTTGCATTTCCCTTCATGACCCTTTACCAAGCCATTCTTCAAAGAAGTGACTTGGGCCTTGAGCTCTTTGATTTCCTCTACATGGTTAGTAACAACACAAGTACTAGAGGAAGTAGAATCTTCATTGTTAGAGCAACAAGGCAAGGAAGATAATTCATCACAAGATTTAGCAATATTATGAGTGGATGAATTACTAGGACTAGCACATGGCAATATAACATTTTGAGTAGTAGTGCTAGTACCCACATGAGGCTCACATGGTGTTGCCTTAGATATTATAGCCTCATGAGCTAACTTTAGCCTATCATGAGAGGCTAGAAGATCCTCATGGGAGCTAGAAAGCTTTCCATGATTTTCTTCCAATTTCCCATAAATGCTAGTTAGCAAATCAAGTTGAGCCCTTAGCTCAACATTCTCCTTCAAGATAGATGCTTCACAAGAAGTAGAGTTAGTAGCACAAGCATCATTATCAATAGCAATAGGAGAAGGCAAGTTGGCATGCTCTTTTAGATAAGAAGCTTTAAGTTGCTCATGCGACTCGGTGAGTTTGGTGAGCGCACTCTCAATGACCCTTGAGCCCTTTTTGAGTTGCTCAAAATCCTCAAGGAGTTTAGCATTAACAAACACAAGCTTATCATTTTTTAGCTTTAGTTCATTTGCCATCTCAAGAGCTCTATCATGGTTTTCCTTTTCTCTAGACAATTCTAGAGCAAAGGTCTCCTCAAGAGCTTCCTTGATGGTTTGTTCTTCTTCAAGTTCATTCTTTAATGATGCTACATCATCGGCATACTCTCGTTCAAGAGCACCCTTTTTATCAATGGTGTTCTCATGCATCCAAATAAGTTTTTGGCTCTCAATAGCGGTAGTCAAGATTTCAAAGAAGTGAGTGCTAGCAATTTTATCTTTGCAAATAACCTGGAATACGCTCTTACCCTTATCGCGTAGAGAGAAAACCCAATCCTCTTCTTCATATTCATCCTCATCCTTATCACCACGAGACATATTAGGTTCCATGGTAGGAGGTACCGTGGAACCCTTGGCCATAAGGCATATATGAGGACCGTGAGATAAAGATGAGGAGTTACTTGAGCTCCTTTCAAGATCTTGTCTTGACCAATAGAATCTTTGGTTTCCTCTACATTGTTAGACACACAACAACTAGAGGAAATAGAAGCATTTTTATCATGGCCACAAGACAATGCAAGCATATCATCATTAGGTTTATTCAAGCAACTTACACATGCAAGGACTATCAACACAAGCATGTAAATCATTTCTAGTGCTAGATGTGTTTGAGTCCGTTGATGAAGCATTGCAATGAGATAGAGATGAAGAATCATCAATAGTAAGCTCAATATCAACATTGCAATTTTCATCACCACTCACCATATCATTACCTTGTGTCTTGACACACTTTGGTGAAGTGGAAGAAGATGAGACCTCATCATGGCCGGAAGTGGAAGCAATACAATCATCCATAATATTGGACACATCATATTTATCTTGAATCTTTGTCCATAACTCATGAGCGCTCCAAAAAGGCAAGTATGGAAAAAGACCTACATCTCTCAAAGCATTCATAAGAACATAAGAAGCTTGAGAATTGAGATATAATTTTTTCTCATCCTCTAACGATAGATTTTGTGAATCCATAGGAGGAGAAAAACCTATATCCACAATTTTCTCCATATGAGGGTCAATGTCCCGAAAATGACTAAGCATGTTCCAAACATCATAATTTGTGCCATCTAATATAAGAGAGTTATCGTGCACTAATCCTCTAGCCGACATCTTTACTCTCAAGGCGGTGAAGCCTAAGAATGAGAGACCTTGCTCTGATACCAATTGAAAGGACAGGATGTCTTTAGAGGGGGGGGGGGTGAATAGGCGATTTGAAACTTTTACGAGATGGGCTTAACAAATGCGGAATAAAACTAGCGTTTACTTTGTCAAGCCCAAAGCCTATATACTATGGTTCACCTATGTGCACCAACAACTTATTCTAAGCAATACAAGCAAGTATGTGATAGCAAGATATATAACTTCAAGCACGATGGCTATCACAAGGTAAAGTGCATAAGTAAAGAGCTCGGGTATAGAGAACCGAGGCACGCGGGAGACGATGATTTATCCGGAGTTCACACTCTTGCGAGTGCTAATCTCCGTGGAGAGGTTCGGTGACTTAGTGCTCCCGAAGCATAAGAGGCTCACCTTGAGGTGTGGTTGCTCGATACACCAATGCCACAAAGGCCTCACCCCAAGATGCGGTACTCACACCACACACCGAACGCCACGAAGGCGCCTCACCTAAATTTCCGGTGACCCTCGCCACAAAGGCCTAGGTCACGGTTCCACTAAGGGATTTCCTTCGAGGCGGACACCGGGCCTTACACAAAGGTTGGGGCACATCCGTACGTCTCTCGACATATCGATAATTTCTTATATTCCATGCTACATTATTGATGATATATACATGTTTTATACACATTATATGTCGTATTTACGCATTCCTGACTAACCTATTAACAAGATGCGAAAGATTCAGTTTCAGCATTTTGGTTTCGAAATCCTAATAAGGAAATATTCTCGGAATTGGACGAAATCAACGCCCGGGGTCCTATTTTTGCACGAAGAATCCAGAAGACGGGGAAAGGAAGTGGGGCCACGAGAGGCGCCACCACACTAGGCGGCGCGGCGGGGCCCGGCGCGGCCCTGCGTGTGGGGTCCTCGTGTGGCCCACCGCGTTGCCCTTCCGCCTACTTAAAGTCTTCGTCGCGAAAGCCCTCGTACGAGAGCCACGATCGAAAACCTTCCGAGGCGCCGCCGCGAATCCCATCTCGGGGGATTCGGAGGCCATCCTCGGCACCTGAGGAGGGAATCATCTCCTGGAGGACTCTCTTCATGCCATGATCGCTCAGGAGTGATGAGTGAGTAGTTCACCCTGGACTATGGGTCCATGTGATGCTAGATGGTCGTCTTCTCCTTATGTGCTTCATTGTTGGATCTTGTGAGCTGCCTAACATGATCAAGATCATCTATCTGTAATAATATATGTTGTGTTTGTCGGGATCCGATGGATAGAGAATACTATGTTATGGTGATTATCAATCTATTACTTATGTGTTGTTTATGATCTTGCATGCTCTCGTTATTAGTAGAGGCTCCGGCCAAGTTTTTGCTCTTAACTCCAAGAGGAGTATTTATGCTCGATAGTGGGTTCATGCCTCCATTAAATCTGGGACAGTGACACAAAGTTCTAAGGTTGTGGATGTGTGTGCCACTAGGGATAAAACATTGATGCTATGTCTAAGGATGTAGTTGTTGATTACATTACGCACCATACTTAATGCAATTGTACGTTGCACAACTTAATACCGGAAGGGGTTCGGATGATAACCCGAAGGTGGAATTTTTAGTCATAGATGCATGCCGGATAGCGGTCTGTACTTTGTCGTAATGCCTGATTAAATCTCACTATATTTATCATATCATGTATATGCATTGTTATGCCCTTTTCTATTTGTCAATTGCCCATTGTAATTTGTTCACCCAACATGCTTTTATCTTATGGGAGACACCTCTGTAACTGTGGACCCCGGTCCTATTCTTTATGCATACAATCTCTAATACTTGTTTTACCGTTTTCTTGCAAACAATCATCTTCCACACAATACGGTTAATCCTTTGTTACATCAAGCCGGTGAGATTGACAACCTCACTATTTCGTTGGGGCAAAGTACTTTGGTTGTGTTTGGTTTCACGTTGCGCCGGAATCACTGGTGTTGTGCCGCATCACATTTCGCCACCATCAACCTTCAACGTGCTTCTTGACTCCTACTTGTCCGATTAAACCTTGGTTTCTTCTTGAGGGAAACTTGCCACTGTGCGCATCATACCTTCCTCTTGGGGTTCCCAAGACGTGTACATCTACGCGCATCAAGCAAATTTAAAGCCCGTTGCCGGGGAACTGAAGAAAAGTTACACCACAAAGATTTCTAACTCCCACGTCAACTACACGCCGGTTTCGCGCTGTTGCAGGAGATCGAGACACGCTGCAGGGAGTCTCCACTTCCCAATCTCTTTACTTTGTTTTTGTCTTGCTTTATTTTATTTACTACTTTGTTTTCTGCACCTAAACAAAACACACAAAAAATAGTTGCTAGTTTTACTTTATTTATTGTCTTGTTCTCTATATCAAAAACACAAAAAAATAGTTACTTGCATTTACTTTATCTAGTTTGCTTTATTTACTGTTGCTAAAATGAATACCCCTGAAAATACTAAGTTGTGTGACTTCACAAACACAAATAATAATGATTTCCTATGCACACCTATTGCTCCACCTGCTACAAGAGAATTCTTTGAAATTAAACCTGCTTTACCGAACCTTGTTATGAGAGAGCAATTTGGTGTTAGTACTGATGCTGCTGCCCATCTTAATAATTTTGTTGAACTTTGTGAAATGCAAAGTATAAGGATGTAGATGGTGATATTATTAAATTGAAATTGTTTCCTTTCTCATTAAGAGGAAGAGCTAAAGATTGGTTGCTATCTTTGCCTAAGAGTAGTATTGATTCATGGACTAAATGTGAGGATGCTTTTATTGGTAGATATTATCCTCCCGCTAAAATTATATCTTTGAGAAGTAGCATAATGAATTTTAAGCAATTAGATACTGAACATGTTGCTCAAGCATGGGAGAGAATGAAATCTTTGGTAAAGAATTGCCCAACCCATGGACTGACTACTTGGATGATCATCCAAACCTTCTATGCAGACTAAATTTTCTTCGCGGAATTTATTGGATTCATTTGCTGGAGGTACCTTTATGTCCATCACTTTGGCGGCTACAAACCTCTTGATGATATGATGATAAATTACTCTGAATGGCACACGGAAAGAGCTCCACAAGGTAAGAAGGTAAATTCTGTTGAAGAAACCTCTTCCTTGAGTGATAAGATTGATGTGATTATGTCTATGCTTGTGAATGGTAGATCTAATGTTGATCCAAATAATGTTCCTTTAGCTTTATTGGTTCTCAAGAAGAAAATGTTGATGTGAATTTCATTAAAAATAATAATTTCAACAACAATGCTTATAGAAACAATTCTGGTAATAACTATAGGCCATATCCTGCTAGTGGTAATGATTATGGTAATTCTTATGGTAGATATGAGGAAAAGCTTGATAAAATTGATATTATTGCTTCTAGAGTTGATAGACTTGCCTCTGATGTTGATCTATTAAAATTGAAAGTTATGCCTAATGAGGATATTGATAATAAGATTACTACTACAGCAAATGCCATCCAAGTTAGAATTAATGAGAATATAAGATTAATGGCTGAATTGCGTGCTAGGTGGGATAGAGAAGAAAATGAAAAACTAGCTAAAGAGAATAATGTAGCTAAAGTTTGGACTATTACCACCACTAGTAATGTTAATTCTTCACATGTTGCTGCACCTCCTACTATCAATGGTAAAATAATTGGTGTTGGCAATGTTTCTACTCCTAGTGCAAAGCGTACAAACCGCCTGAAATTGCTAAAAGTGCTGAAACTGCTTGTGATAAAACTGCTGAAATTTTTTCCAACCTTGGGGACAATGATCCCATTGCTGTAGCTCATAATGATTTAGATTTTAATGATTTCCACATCTCTGAAGTAATAAAGTTCTTACAAAAACTTGCTAAAAGTCCTAATGCTAGTGCTATAAATTTGGCCTTTACAAAACATATTACGAATGCTCTCATAAAAGCTAGAAGAGAAACTAAAACTTGAAACCTCTATTCCTAGAAAGTTAGAAGATGGTTGGGAGCCCATCATTAAATGAAATTCAATGACTTTGAATGTAATGCTTTATGTGATCTGGGTGCAACTATTTCTGTTATGCCAAAAAAGATTTATGATATGCTTGACTTGCCACCATTGAAGAATTGTTATTTGGATGTTAATCTTGCCGATAATGTTAAAAAGAAACCTTTGGGGAGGATTGAATGTGCGTATTACGGTTAACAATAACCTTGTCCCCGTTGATTTTGTTGTCTTGGATATTGAATGCAATGCATCTTGTCCCATTGTGTTGGGAAGACCTTTTCTTCGAACCGTTGGTGTATTATTGATATGAAGGAAGGTAATATTAGATATCAATTTCCTCTCAAGAAAGGTATGGAACACTTCCCTAGAAAGAGAATGAAGTTGCCTTTTGATTCTATTATTAGAACAAGTTATGATGTTGATGCTTCTACTCTTGATGTTACTTGATTTACACTTTCTAGCTGAAAGGCGTTAAAGAAAAGCGCTTATGGGAGACAACCTATGTTTTTACTACAGTACTTTGTTTTATATTTGAGTCTTGGAAGTTGTTTACTACTGTAGCAACCTCTCCTTATCATGTTTTTGTGCCAAGTAAAGTTTCCATGTTAAAGTTGATGTTATATTTGGGATCGCTGCGCAGAAACAGCATTGCTGTCTGTCATGAATTCTGGCATAAGTCTCTGTAAAAAAAATTCGAAAAAATCTGCAAAATTAGCGTGATCCTCAGATATATACGCAACTTTCATTAGTTTTGAGTTTTTCCATTTGAGCAAGTCTAGTGCCCCTTTCAGGTTCGTCTTTACGGACTGTTCTGTTTTTGACAGATTCTGCCTTTTATTTCGCATTGCGTATTTGCTATGTTGGATGAATTCCTTTGATCCATTAATGTTCCAGTAGCTTTGTGCAATGTCCAGAAGTGTTAAGAATGATTGTGTCACCTCTGAATATGTGAATTTTTAATTGTGCACTAACCCTCTATTGAGTTTGCTTGAAGTTTGGTGTGAAGGAAGTTTTCAAGGGTCAAGAGAGGAGTATGATATACTATGATCAGAGGAGTGAAAGCTCTAAGCTTGGGGATGCCCCGTGGTTCATCCCTGCATATTTTAAGAAGACTCCAGCGTCTAAGCTTGGGGATGCCCAAGGCATCCTTCTTCATCGACAACATCATCAGGTTCTCTCCGAAACTATATTTTTATTCAGTCACATCTTATGTTCTTTACTTGGAGCGTCGGTTTGGTTTGTTTTGTTTTTGTTTTTGTTTGAATAAAATGGATCCTAGCATTCACTGTATGGAGAGAGACACGCTCCGCTGTTGCATATGGACAAATATGTCCTTAGGCTTTACTCATAATGTTCAAGGCGAAGGTTGAAACTTATTCGTTAAATTGTTATATGGTTGGAATCGGAAATGCTACATGTAGTAATTCTAAAATGTCTTGGATAATGTGATACTTTGCAATTGTTGTGCTCATGTTTAAGCTCTTGCATCATATACTTTGCACCCATTAATGAAGAAATACATAGAGCTTGCTAAAATTTGGTTTGCATATTTGGTCTCTCTAAGGTCTAGATAATTCTAGTATTGAGTTTGAACAACAAGGAAGACGGTGTAGAGTCTTATAATGTTTACAATATGTCTTTTATGTGAGTTTTGCTGCACCGGTTCATCCTTGTTTTGCTTCAAATAACCTTGCTAGCCTAAACCTTGTATCGAGAGGGAATACTTCTCATGCATCCAAAATCCTTGAGCCAACCACTATGCCATTTGTGTCCACCATACCTACCTACTACATGGTATTTCTCCGCCATTCCAAAGTAAATTGCTTGAGTGCTACCTTTAAATTCCATCATTCGCCTTTGCAATATATAGCTCATGGGACAAAATAGCCTTAAAAACTATTGTGGTATTGAATATGTACTTATGCACTTTATCTCTTATTAAGTTGCTTGTTGTGCGATAACCATGCTTCTGGGACGCCATCAACTATTCTTTGTTGAATATCATGTGAGTTGCTATGCATGTCCGTCTTGTCTGAAGTAAGAGAGATCTACCACCTTAATGGTTGGAGCATGCATATTGTTAGAGAAGAACATTGGGCCGCTAACTAAAGCCATGAATCATGGTGGAAGTTTCAGTTTTGGACATATATCCTCAATCTCATATGAGAATAATAATTGTTGCCACATGCTTATGCATTAAAGAGGAGTCCATTATCTGTTGTCCATGTTGTCCCGGTATGGATGTCTAAGTTGAGAATAATCAAAAGCGAGAAATCCAAATGCGAGCTTTCTCCTTAGACCTTTGTACAGGCGGCATGGAGGTACCCCTTTGTGACACTTGGTTGAAACATGTGTATTGCGATGATCCGGTAGTCCAAGCTGATTAGGACAAAGTGCGGGCACTATTAGTATACTATGCATGAGGCTTGCAACTTGTAAGATATAATTTACATAACTCATATGCTTTATTACTACCATTGACAAAATTGTTTCATGTTTTCAAAATAAAAGCTCTAGCACAAATATAGAAATCGATGCTTTCCTCTTTGAAGGACCTTTCTTTTACTTTTATTGTTGAGTCAGTTTACCTATCTCTCTCCACCTTAAGAAGCAAACACTTGTGTGAACTGTGCATTGATTCCTACATACTTGCATATTGTACTTGTTATATTACTTTACATTGACACTATCCATGAGATATACATGTGATAAGTTGAAACCAACCGCTGAAACTTAATCTTCCTTTGTGTTGCTTCAATACCTTTACTTTGATTTATTGCTTTATGAGTTAACTCTTATGCAAGACTTATTGATGCTTGTCTTGAAGTACTATTCATGAAAAGTCTTTGCTTTATGATTCATTTGTTTACTCATGTCATTACCATTGTTTTGATCGCTGCATTCATTACATATGTTTACATAGTATGATCAAGATTATGATGGCATGTCACTCCAGAAATTATCCTTGTTATCGTTTACTGCTCGGACGAGAACTAAGCTTGGGGATGCGATACGTCTCAGACGTATCGATAATTTCTTATGTTCCATGCTACATTATTGATGATATCTACATGTTTTATACACATTATATGTCGTATTTACGCATTTTCCGGCACTAACCTATTAACAAGATGCCGAAGAGCCAGTTGCTGTTTTCTGCTGTTTTTGGTTTCAGAAATCCAAGTAAGGAAATATTCTTAATTGACGAAATCAACGCCCGGGTCCTATTTTTGCACGAAGCTTCCAGAAGACCGAGGGGAAAGGAAGTGGGGCCACGAGGCGCCGCCACACTAGGGCGGCGGCCCAGCCCTGGCCCGGCCCTAGCGTGTGGGCCCCCATGACCCCCCGCTGCCCTTCCGCCTACTTAAAGTCTTCGTCGAAACCCTCTGTGCCGAGAGCCACGATACGGAAAACCTTCCGGAGACGCGCCGCGAATCCCATCTCGGGGATTCAGGAGATCGCCTCCGGCACCTCGGAGAGGGGAATCATCTCCGGAGGACTCTTCATCGCCATGATCGCCTCGAGTGATGAGTGAGTAGTTCACCCCTGGACTATGGGTCCAAAGCAGTAGCTAGATGGTCGTCTTCTCCTTATGTGCTTCATTGTTGGATCTTGAGAGCTGCCTAACATGATCAAGATCATCTATCTGTAATACTATATGTTGTGTTTGTCGGATCCGATGGATAGAGAATACTATGTTATGGTGATTATCAATCTATTACTTATGTGTTGTTTATGATCTTGCATGCTCTCCGTTATTAGTAGAGGCTCGGCCAAGTTTTTGCTCTTAACTCAAGAGGGAGTATTTATGCTCGATAGTGGGTTCATGCCTCCATTAAATCGGGACAGTGAAAAGTTCTAAGGTTGTGGATGTCTTGTTGCCCTAGGGATAAAACATTGATGCTATGTCTAAGGATGTAGTTGTTGATTACATTACGCACCATACTTAATGCAATTGTCTGTTGCTTGCAACTTAATACTGAAGGGGTTCGGATGATAACCGAAGGTGGACTTTTTAGGCATAGATGCATCTGGATAGCGGTCTATGTACTTTGTCGTAATGCCCGATTAAATCTCACTATATTTATCATATCATGTATATGCATTGTTATGCCCTTTTCTATTTGTCAATTGCCGACTGTAATTTGTTCACCCAACATGCTTTTATCTTATGGGAGAGACACCTCTAGTGAACTGGACCCCGGTCCTATTCTTTACATCGCATACAATCTACTGCAATATTTGTTTTACTGTTTTCTTCGCAAACAATCATCTTCCACACAATACGGTTAATCCTTTGTTACATCAAGCCGGTGAGATTGACAACCTCACTGCTTCGTTGGGGCAAAGTACTTTTTGTTGTGTTGTGCGGGTTCCACGTTGGCGCCGGAATCCCTGGTGTTGCGCCGCATCACATTTCGCCACCATCAACCTTCAACGTGCTTCTTGACTCCTGCTGGTCGATTAAACCTTGGTTTCTTACTGAGGAAACTTGCCACTGTGCGCATCATACCTTCCTCTTGGGGTTCCCAACGGACGTGTACATCTACGCGCATCAACATCCACAACTTAATCGGAGGCTCCCAACAAATCACCACAAAGGTCTAGAATCCGTCTAGGGTTCCAAGAACCCAAGAGTAACAACCTTCTTGCTTTCACCACCACGAATCACCGTGGAGAACTCAAACCTATGCACCAAATGCAATGGCAAGAACACCACAAAGATGCTCAAGTTCTTCTCTCTCGAATTCCAACAAAGCTACAAAAGCTATTGGGGGAATAAGAGAGGAAGAACAAAGAATTCACAAAGAACACCAAGATCAAGATCTAGAGAGTTCCACTCAAAAAGAGATGGATTTGATTGGTAGAAGTGTAGATCTAGATCTCTCTCTTTTCCCTCAAATGGGGGCAAGAATCATGGAGGGATTGAGAGATAGTGCAAACTTCTCTAGTTCAACAATGGAGGTGAGAGGGAGAGTGAGAGAGAGAAGCAAACAAGGAGGAAGAAGGGGGTATTTATACCCCCAAGAAAATCGCAGTTGGGCAAAACCAGGGCGGATAATCTGCCTAAGTAAGGGCCGGATAATCCCCCTGGATAATCCGGCCTCGTGGAAAAAATGTAAAATCCGGCCAAAAGTCGGCCTCTAACCGGACTTGCTTTTCTTCGGTCCTTAGCCATTTTCGAGGCCGGATATTCCGAAATGTCCGGCCGGATAATCCGGGGACAAAACCGGGACAATATCCGGCAAATGTCCGGGGTATCTGAGCCCATCGCCAAAGTCCTTAGCCGATTTTGGGGGCCGGATATTCCCGGATATTCCCGGATAATCCGGCCCGGATTTTCCCCCTAGCGCAGAGACAGCAAATAGAAACGGGCATAACTTTTGCATCCGGACTCCGATTTCGATGATCTTGGGCTCGTTGAAATCACAACAACGAGCTCTACAACAATATGCATAGAAACAGCATAGTCCAGAAAAGGAGGATAGAAACAAATGATGAAAGATTTGACCTATCTCAAAAATACATACCGGTAAAACCTCCAATCTTGAAAATGCAACAAGTTGCCAATGAAAAAACCATTCTCAATGAACTAGAGCTTGTCATGAGAATAAGCACAAGCTCTAAAACATCACATGGATAAGATCCAAATAAAACCAAGAAAGATGATGAACCAAACTCGAAAACACAACAAGTGATCTATGCGAAATCCGTTTCGATGAACTAGAGCTTGTCATGAGAATAAGCACAAGCTCTAAAACATCACATGGATAAGGTATAAATAACAACCAAGAAAGATGATGCAAGGATGCAAAGGTTTGAGCTCTCTCCGAACGATACGATCGAGTTACTCACTCGAGAGCCCTCTTGATAGTACGGCAACTAAACTATAAACCGGTCTCCAACTACACTATGAGACCGGTGAGAAAGAAACCCTATCAAGAGCAAACCTTATACTTGCGCATTCCACTTGAGCTCGATGATGACGATCTTGACCTCAACAAGATGGAACGCCTTTCTTGTGTTTGCTTGACGAAGTCTTGTGGATTGCTCCCCCATAATCCACCAGGAGAGCTTCTTCTTTGCGCATCTTCACATAACCATGACCACCATGTGGATTGCTCCCCCATAATCCACCATGGGAGAGCTTCTTCTTGCGCATCTTCACATATCCATGATCACCATATGGATGGCAAGACTCAAGCAAAGGACTCTTCGAGATGGCTCATCTTGAACTTGCACTTCATTTCTTCATTCTTCATCATGTTGATGTCTTGAAGTAACTTAAGGGCTCACTTCATCTTCATCTTCAAGACATACTTGACACTTGATATCCTTCATCAAATTCTTCTTATTGCAACCTTGAAGCCAACAAATGGTTCAAGAATTGCCTATGGACAACTCCTACAAATATAACTCAATGCAAACATTAGTCCATAGGGATTGTCATTAATTACCAAAACCACACATGGGGGCTCCATGCACTTTCAATTAGCGTCTGTCCAAGAGATACATAGCTACAGTGAACTCCATGGTATATGAGGGCATAGTTCCTGCATTGAAAAAAATAAGTAAAACCATTTATAAAAAGGAGAAAGAGAAAAATCATATGCAAAAACAAAAGTATAGAATCAAAAAAATAAGAAAGTAAATGCATACTTCTGAATGCGGTCAGTGTAAGCCAATTCGACAATAGCAGAGTAGTGCATGATATCATCGTCTGACACGGGGAAGCGTGAATTCTCTGCTAAAGGAAATACTAAAGTATTCTTTGGCTGGAGAATGATAAGACCATTGACAGAAGATTTCCTTTTAGGAATGAAATAATCGAGATCTACTAAGTCGACAACATCGGCGAGATCTGGCAAAGTGGTTACTGGATTCCTAACTGAATTCCTAACCTCACTATGTTTTTGGTGCACACTCCTATTGTAAACTGCATCAACTTCCATAGCTAGTTCACTTTGACGGTCCTTGAAGTTGATAGCACCAGTGATAGAAACTTCAGGTGAATTATCCGCCTATAGTTTCAACAAGTGGAAAAATGAAAAAACAAACAAAATTCAGAGACAAAAGAAGACAAGAAAAATGAAAAAGAAATAATAATGGATCAAATAAGTATTAGAAACTATAAAAAAATACCAATGCGGCCTTCGGCGTAGTATCAGCGACAGGGATTGGAGCTTGCTTGCTTCCTTTCAATTTGTTAGCTGCATGTTTATTAACTAAAGGAATCCCTTCTACCTTGGTACCTTCCTGCAACATATAGAACAATCAGAAAAGGAAGAAGAAAAATAGTAGTGAAAAAAAGCAAGTAATAAACACTTAACACCATGAAAACTAACCTTGCCACCGGGACAAGGTGACAAATTCATACGGCCAATTGGAGATATAAGATCAGATTGGCAGAAAACGGTATCGGCATTATCAGGTACATGTAAATTTAGTCTTGACTTGACTTTAGCTACATGATGCATTTCTGGAGCTGAAAATTCATTTAGAAAACAAAAAAGAGGTGAAAGAGAAAAGTCATAACATTATAGATAGAAAAATAAATAATAAAAATAACTAGATGTTTCTTCCTTGAAAAAATCTAATGAAATATAACCTATTATATTCAAATTTTTAACACCTGCATCACCTGGAATGGCCACTAGAGTATCTGTACCAAAAAAGAAAAAGAAGTGGATATAAACATATATATATACACAAACTCAAAAAAATGATCAAAACTCAGAGAAGACAGTACCCAAAGAGTGAACATCTGTCAGAGTTGAATTCATACTCCTATACAAAGGGCGAGCATTTGCCAAGAATTGCAGAACATCATGTGCCAACTTGTTGGTGATGCCAATCTCAGAAGAATTAAAGCACTGAATAATCTCAATGATACCATCAATTGTCTGCCAGATAGAATAAAAAGAAACATTAAACAAAGCACAATTGACAGAAGAAAAAGAGCAGCTTCTGCTTATGCACCAAAGCACAGCTTAAAAAAAAGAAAAAGGATCTCACCTTGCTAGACAAAATCATCCCAAATTCCTTGTGCAAAGTTTGCTTTTGTTGCGCCAACATAGATTCTAACTGTGCACCTCCCTTCATGTGAGATTTGCTACTCATATGCACTCTCTACATATCGAAAACAGAATACAAAGTATTATAAACACTCACATTGCCATAGGAAAATAACAAAGGACAAAAAACCATAATGAGAAAATTACGTTTAATTAGCAGCTAGGAAGATCATTTCTCATACGTGTGGTGACCCAGCGTACCACTGCATGGTGTAGTACACAAGTCGTTGACATAACACAAGTGAAACACCGTTCCACCCATATTACATCCCTCAGAGTGGTACAACAGAAACATATGCGAGTCCAAGGTATGTCTATAGAAGGATACAAGCTGTTTACAGAAGATCAACACAGCCTCCTACTTTACAGTGAGGTAACATTTCAAATAAAGCTCCAGAAGAACGACTCGTAGACTAACTTATTGCTAACTCAAGCTTAAGAGATACTAGGCTTGCTATAGAAATCTAGCTACTTATGTGCTAGGATTAGAGAAAAGCTCCCTTCTATTACTAGTCTAGGTTTCCACTTTAGTTGCTGCAGCAGTTGACTTTATTGACTTCTTTGCTTGGATTCTTCATCTTGTTGTAGTTGACTCCTTTGTCTTAGAGTTCCACGGTAGTTTATCCTCCGGTGCTCCATAGCTAAGCAGGGGATTTAAGAGTGGGATAGTACGAGCGTACTCGGCAAGTTCATATTAGGGAATAGGTGTATCATGCACTAGCTACAGCCACAGACAGAAAGTCATAGGCAATGCAAGTTTTCGTAAACATTTCTTCAAAAGGTTTATTTTATTCTGAAAACTATGCCGTCAGTCTTCACAGGTTGACTAGAACTTCATGGAGTTCCTTTCTGCCGCGTTCGCCTTCCGGAACAGGGAGTGACAGTCACAATTCAATACACTCTGCAGAGGTGCGTTACTTTTCCCATAAGAGAACTTAACCTTGTTGCCAACCGGCCTTAAGTATCCGTCCACACTTCCTTGGTGTGAGGCCAGGTATAAGATCCAAGACAATCACTGCCTTCTCCGCGACCATGCAAACCCACCCTTTTGTCCATCCGTACACCCCCGGTAGACATCTCCCGATCATACGGCTTTACCCTGTACTATGGACAATCCCTCATAGACGGTAGAGCCTCTCATCCAAACGTCCGGATGGGGATTTTAAAGGATTTCCCAACCTACGACAGTGTTATCTCCAACACCCCGCCAGGCTCTATCAAGTCCGTTGGCGTGCAGGAGGAAAGATACATGACTTCCCCGAGCCATTATAGATCTTATGGTTAACGCGATATGTACGGCGCTAGAATCACTGGACGGCATTGGTACTTAGTCCTAGATGAATAGTACCCGTGCAATGGAACCTCCACCATATCAACACATACCATGGTTCCATTGCCCACCACATAGTCATATTCATAATTGTAAAATAATATTTGCTTTTCAATGCAAGAGTGATAAGTATAGTACTTTGCATATAACTTGATAAAAATAATCAAATGACATGAGCAAGCGATGAACTTGCCTTTCTTGACTGCAAGATTATGCAGGCAAAAGCTTCGATACGTGATAACTCCAAATTCTGAAATACCATCATCATCATCCGGTAAGGACAATGTTTAAAGAACTAGCAAAGATGCTTATAATGCATAGTATGAGATGCAATCATCCCGAATGTAACCTAAACCCGATGATTTAGGATTGATGAGTTGTAAATATTTCTTTAGGGTGTGTTGCACCTTTAGGATGGTTCTCAAACAAGGTTCTTATTAGGGTTGGTGATATTATGGCATACACAAGTGATATAATGCATCATAACAAACATACACACAAAGGAATGGTGATGGTATAACAAGTCAAGAATAGTTGTCAGTTTTAAGTTCTACGGGACATGGTTGATGATTGCATAGATTATACTTCAAAAGAATAACTTTTGAAGAACATGTTAATTAATAAATAGTAAGTATAAATAAGAACTATGGCTTCTATGGTTGGATTGACATCTGTACTTCAAAAGAATAACTTTTGAAGAACAGGTTAATAAGTATAAGAATTACTTCAAATAGGAGCTATGGCTTCTAGGTTTTACTATTTGATTCATTTAGTTTTCTAATAGGTACTAGTTGGTTCTTAAATAGAATGGGTTTATATGTAGCAAGTATTGGTAGGTTTATTAATATTGTTTGTCATAAGCATCATATCAAAGGATGGTTATCAAGGTGGTTCCATAAGTTAGCTATTAGGGTTTACTATGGCTTCATATTGGCTTTACTAAGTAATGACTAATGGTTTCTAATCTAGATGGTTTATCATTTCATAAATAGGATTTAGTTGAATAGGAGCATGTGATGTGCATTACTACACAAGATTGGTATTAGGTGCATCATTAGGATTCTACTAGGGTTTTATTGGTTGAGTTTGAATTCCATGGTGTGGTATGGTGATCAATGGTGCTAACATATTAACAAGCTAGGGTTTATACCTAGGTGACACTAGTGAATCATATAGGTTTAATAAAAACAAAGACATGAAATGATAATATTATAGGAATTGGTTTTATGTTAGTGGATCATGAGCATGCATATATTTGTTGCCTAGCAAGGTGCTATAAGTAAAGTGAAGTTTACGTGATCATATGGCTAAACCTCTAGGGTTTTAGTATTGAAACTAATATGAAATGATCACATAAAATAATAGGATCAAAGTTTTATTTATATCAGAACTAGGGTTTCTAATTATGATACAATCCTTAAAGTAATAATTAGTACTTTAGTTAATGTGATTAAGTACTTTGCACAAAATTAATAATAGCCTTATCATTTAATTATTTTAAAAGGTTTGAGAATTAAGACAAATTTTAGTTAGGGCTTAATTTCCAGAATTAGGGTTTTATAATTATGATTAAGTTTTAAAATAATAACTTGTTAATTACAGAATGTTTAAGTTACAAATTTTGATTTATTAAAATAATATTAGTTGTTGGTATTTTCTTGCTTTATTAATATTTAATGAAATAGTAAATGGCAATTTGCAAATTAGGGTTTATGAATTACCACTAATATTTTAATTGATGAAAATATGATCAAGAAAATTAATCTTAACATTTTATTTACTTACTGAATAGATAATATTTAATTTTGAAACTTCACTAATTATTGAATTTAAATTGGATTTAAAACAAATGAAAAGGCTTAATTAATAAAATTAAAAATAAGTGAATTTTTATTTTGACATACATTTTTATTTTATATTTTATATGAATAGAGTTTATTTTTGTGAGCATTTTGATATATTATTCATATTTTTCTGAGTTGAAATGAATTTTATATAATTTTGCAAAGTTTCAGTGATTTTCTAGAATTTATAAATAAGGGGAAATACTAAACATACCGTTTCGTTCTCTACCCATACACGCAGACAGGTGGAGCCGTGAACAGGTCAGCTGCCACGGGCAACGACCAAGTCAAAGTGCTGAGGTGGCGATGGACACGCTCCTCTCGCCGTCGGCTCGACGCCGGCGACCAGGCGAGGGCGGCGCCGCCGTTCTAGTGCTTCCCAGGACGGCCTAGTGATGGATTCCGAGTCCCCTCGACACGCAGAAGCGAATGGTGGTGTTGCTTCTCAGAAACGACCACCGGAGCTAGCTCCGGCGAGCGCTACCGTGGCAGCGAACTCCGGCGATCTACCAAACTCGATCTACGATGGGCCCTAAGATGCGTAAAGAGATGCAGGAGAGGCGCAAGATCAACCTGAAGGTGATGGTAAGCTCGGTGGGGCTTGAGGTGGTCTGAGACGAGCTCAGTCTCGCCATTCCCGGCGATGGTCGGCGGGAGAGAGGTGCTCGTTTTGCGGTCTCCCGTGCTTCCCCCGATGCGTGGCTTGATCAGTAGGAAGACGGCTTCGAGGCGCACCTCCTCGACTTCTTATTGGGCTCCAGGGTGGTCCTAATCGGCGGTTAGCCGGAGAACAGCCGCCAGTGACTTTTGTTGATTGTGAGAGGTGCAGAGGAATTGAGGGGAATTGAAGGGGCGGCGAGTTTCTAGGGTTCCCTAGTGGAGCTTGTGCTGCTTTAATAGATCAAGGTGAGGGTGGAATCGTCTTCTTGTCGTCGGCGACGGCCGGGATGCGGTGGTCATGTCGGCAGTGTCCTGGGGCACGAATCACGGCGGTTTCGGATGAGACGGGCACGAAAGACCGTGTACTTGCTTCAGAATGTTTTGTTGGCGTCCGGATCCGAGCTTATCATCGACGAGGGTGTCGCCGACTGGCAGGGTCTCGCTGTCGTCCTCCCTGCGGTGGAGAAGACGAAGACGACGGCCACGGTATTTTGTTTGACGCGAACAGGTACTTGGGCCGACCTAAGGCTAGGTGGGTTGTTGGTGTTGGGCTGTTGCTGGTCTGGTTGGCCTGGTAAGGTAAATCCTCCTCTCTTCTATTTCCTTTTTTTATTTTCTGTTTATATTTTTTCTGTTTTTGAATTCCATTTGAATTCAGACTTGAATTGTTTTCTGTTTTGCAGGTAATTAAATATTTGAATCTTAATATAATTTTATAATGATGCTCACTGCACAGTTTTGTTGTTAACAACATTTAATAATTAATTAAATTTGTGTTTTTATGAGGCACAATTCAAAATTCAAAATAATTATGAATTTAGGGTTCATCTCAATTCCTTTTATAATTTAAGAACCAAATATGTTTAAATGGTTTGAATTGTCTATCAAGTTCATAATGAACACATGATTAGGTTTTGTTAGTACTTAGCATTTGGATTGTTCACACATATTCTCATTATTGTTAAAGTTTAAACTATATGGTGTTGACAATGGAATGAGTTATGATTTTATGTGCATTATGGTTTCTTAGGTTTAAGAAAAGTGATTGGATCAACTCTATATTCACAAATCTTGCTTAGCAAACTTTTGCTTGAAATATTTAAAATAAATCCTAAGCTAATCCTGATTAATTCTCTTGCTAAGGTGATTCTGTTTTATTAAACACTACTTTATTTGGTACACTAGACAAATTTCTTTGGAAAGCAAAATAGAATTTAATATTGGTTTACTCTACTCACTTCAATAACATTTAATCTTAGGTATATATGGCTTTATTTATACTTGTGATACATGATACACAAGTTAGGCATACTATTTCATGTGGAGTGAATTCTATGTGAAAAGGGTTTAGGGTTTTGCATACTCATAAATTGAATATAAATAGGCATGAGGCATGGTAGGGTTCTACTTATAATCCAAAGTGATACTTGGATTGGAATTCAAATATGGCCTAGGGTTATAGTAGTGATCATCCAAGTGATACACAACTAGGATTAGGATATGGCATAAGCTTTGATCCTGTTTTAGTGGCTAGGGTTATCCTCCTCACTTGGCTAGGATTCATGTATCAAGGCAATGCTAGGTTTGTCTCAAGTATTCACTACAAGAGAATTGGTATGTAGAGACACTATTTTGGTCCAATAGAGACACTTAAATTGCTCTTACGTAGTTATAGAGGCACTTTCCATATTGTCTCAGAAGTGTCACTACGGGCGGTGTCTCTACGTGCTAAGGACAATAGTAATAATGTCTTTACATTTTAGAAGACATAAAAGAAGCATTATATTGTGTCTCTAGTGTAAATAAATGTGAAGAAACCATGTGAAAAGCAATACTCGAACTCATGATCTTAATGATTAAGACTTAATCCATTAACCATCTCACCCTTTCACAAGTATATGTTGATACTTGGAACAAATTTCTAATTAGTATTGCCCACCATGGTCCAAACATAGAACAAATGTCTCTAGAGAACAAGCAAAATGCCTCAGACATCGCCTCTAGAGGAAAAGTAAAGACATACAATGAAGTGTCTCATGGATTGCCTCTTGATAACTTATATGTGACACTTTTGGAGTGTCTCATAAGTTATCTATAGAATGAAAACTGCAATACCTTACAGAAATGTCTCAACTAATGTCCCTACATTTGAGACTATTTCTGAAGTGTCTCAAAAAGTGCCACTACAATATGCAAAGTGTCTTAATGTGATTTTTAATGAGGCAAAGTAGGAAGTGTCTCTAGTAAAATGTCTCTATGAAAGGTTTTTCTTGTAGTGATTTGGATAAGCAAGGTTTAGGTACAATGCCATTACTCCTCTACACAAGGCATGAGGGTTGGTCTGGGTTAACTACTAGTGATAAATTTATTATTTCATGTGGTGGATGGGATCTAAGGATCATATATAAAGGTTTAACTTATCATCTAAATTTACAAGGTATGATCATGCATTAGACAAGATTCATTCATTTCTCACTAATCTCTCTACTCTATTACTTCTCTCATCACACTTACTTAGATTCTTAGGGTTTATGATCATCACCCAATTTGTAATGATCAAAGTATGGCCTTGTAATTATTCATTAATGAAACATGGTTCTTCTCTCCAAGATCAAGTATTGGTCAATGTACTTGAGTCTATACCTTAGCTTGATCTCTCTTGGATAGGTAGGGTTCCTCTAGGGTTTATGATCCTTACCAAGTTGTAATGATCATAACACTTCCTCACTTGAATTACTAAAGGAATAAGTTCTTACTTACCATCAAGTGTTAGCTAGGTCAAGTAAGGTTTAGTACTTGACTTGTACTCCTTATAGCATTAATTAGTATTAATTATTTACCTCACATAGATAGGGTTTGAGTATTAACTAGGTTCTACCCAATGGATAATATAAGCATATGAATGATTCTCTCATTTCTCTAAGGTTTAATGGAATGAGTTTGGATGAACATGTTTGAATAGTCAAGGATTGATAAGGAATGAATATGAATGCCCTTGACATGGGTTCAAGTATTTTAGTTGAGAATATACCATGTGAATCATGGTAGAAATGTTTATTTAGTAAAGACATGGAAAAGATAAGTAAAGAATAGTTTCTTAACTAATAGGGTTCTTAAATTTATAGTTGAACAATTATTCATGTGTTGTTGTAAGGAATGTCATGTTGAGATCCTTTATAAGATCTTATAGTTGACCCTTACTTATGGTGTTGTTTGTTGTAGAACTAATTCCATTTGATCTAGCCCATAGATCAAATCATCTCTACCCCAAAACAGGGTTTTGGCAAAGATCACATTGAAGTTTATAGCGCTTGACTTGATGATCTACTTCAATTCCAGCAAGTCAAGTGAAACTTCAGTTACTGTGGTAAGTTTTATTTGAAAGCGCGAAAATTCCCGGATTTTCTATGCATGAATGCAATGCACACTTTGGTGTTCTCTCATTTTGTTGCCTCTAAACCTTGGATATTACAATATGCCTCCACCCAAAACCACTTCTACTTGTACGATCCAGCTCCGAATACTCTTTGATCATGTCACCACACCATGAAACTGCCCTAGGAACTCCACTACCAGCAACGTGGACACCGAAATCAAGACAATCCAGGTAATATACCTACAAAGAAGACATCAAAAAAAGGTTTTAAAAAAGGCACAACAAAAAGGAGATAAAACACAAAGAAAAAGAAATGAAAAAGAAAGAATTTGGCAATTAGGAAAAACAAACTTACTACAAGAGCGTATGCACAGAACTCAAATGACTTGGTTTCCTTCCTGTTGATTTTATGAACTTCAAATAGTTTGAAACCCCAAGTATAAGATGATTATAAACTAGCTGGCACAAATCAAAACTGCTGGCTCGTTTAGGATCACCTAACTGACATATGTATTTGGTGTCTAAACAACCGTTGGCAGATGGACAAAGGAAACAGGAAATTGCAATTTGCATGAAACACATGAAAATCTGTTGATCAGAGAGGGGATCACCAGACTTTAGCTTGTCGCCAAAGAAAGTAATGTGAGGAACTTCTGATAAATCAAACAAGGAAGCAATGAAATCCACTCCACCATCACTGTTTTCAACAATGACACCACCAGAATTCGACAAGCCAAGAACGAAATGAATAGAATGTTTTGAAATGTTCATTATCTTGTGATCAACAATAATGTGTCAACATGACATGCAAGCCACCGGATGAACGAAGAAGGAATGTGTGTCTTTGAAAAAACAAGCAAGCAACTAAAACCCAAATTCTCGATAACAGACTTCTGCTCTGGAGTAAGCCGATGCAACACCTCAAAGAAATACTTGCTTGAATAGACAGTAAAGGAGGACTTATCAATCCCAGAAACCTTTGACCTTTTCTTCTAAAAAAAAGAGGAAATGAACAAGTGTCAAGTGTCAAGAAATACTTTGCTTGAATAGACAATGGTTCCATAGACACTAAAAAAATCAAAAAAACTACCAGACCTGTCTCCATACATCAGAACTTCTGCAGAAATTTGAGAAATCTCTCTTCAAAGTTTTAACAGCCTATAAAACAGAGGAAGAAATAAGAAAATAACTACAGAAAATCAAATGAATTTTTTTAAAAAAGAAGTGAAAATAGACACATGCAAACCAATTATCCAACAAAAAGAAAAAAAGATACCTCTTTGCTGAAAAACTTAAACAAAGCATCATCCAATATTCTTTTGCTTCTAGGGATGGCAGTATCCTATATAATTGCAAAAGTCTTCAAGTAAACAAAGGAACAAGCAAGGTAAAAAATGCAGAGAAAAAGGGAGACTATTAACTACTAGTTCATCAGAACTTGAGCTTATGTCATAATGGCTATCCGCATTTGATAAGCCAAACTGAGAAACATCGCCACAAAGAGGATCTACATGATGCCTACGAAGAAGAATGAACAATTCTAGCAGTGAGCATAAGTAATAAAAAAGACCAAATAACAATTCAGTAGACAAACTTGGGTGGTCAGTTTAACCAATAATTGTACAAAAAATCGGTTAAGTGAAAGCAAGATTATAGACTTACCTTCTAAAACAGTATGAGAAATGAATTCATGGATATATATAATGTAGAACATAGTAAATCTGAATTTCACAGAACAACTAAAAAAAAACCTGAATAATCTGCTTCTAGACTAGATAGTCTTTCTCAATTGCAGTGATTAACCAAAATGGGACTAGCTGAAATGTGATACCCAAATTAAGACACGTAAAAAATATTTTAAATTACAAAGAAATGTGCAATTGTGATGGTATGGAATCAAAAATGAACCGAGAAAATAGACAGATCACACAATCACATGAAAACCATGTTGGAAACTTGCTTGGGTGAATGAATGGCACACTACAAAAAACATAGAACTGTTGTATCTAGGAGCTTGCAAAAAAATCTACCTAGCTGCCCACAGACAGAACTAGTCAAACAATGCAGGATATTTGCAGTAAAACCTGAAGTCATTCATTACAAACTCCTCGGATAACAAGGGACATGCTAAGAAAGTGAGAACAATGGCTAACTAAAAATATCTACCTATGAAATGACACTAACTAAAAAGCATCAACAACAAAAAATAGGGCTGCATCATTAGATTCATTAGAACACTGAGTTGTAGTTTACCAAAATAATGATAGGGTTCACATATACAACATAAACTACTAGCTCTATACAGATAAACCAACTAGACGAGCACAACTGAAATCACTCCAATCAGACAAACACAAACTGAATCACAGTGACAAAATCAAACAAACTGACTTGGGGATTATGAATGACTTCAACAAATAAAGGTACATGAGAAGATATGAGCCGATACACGGAGAAACCGTACCCATCCCGCCGGAACCGACGGCTCCTACAACGTGGGCGAGCCCATCGACGCTCACTGGACTCGCCATGGACCAACCCACGTCCTCGGTGACCAAGCGGACCCATGCTTCCGCCGATGTGAGGAACGAGTGCACTCCGCCCCCAAAACGCTCTCGTACCCTTCACGCGCTAGAGAGAAGCGTCGCTCACCTGGGCGCGGAGCTAGGGATCCTAGACGCGGGGAACAGCCGGGATCGGAGAAGAACTTGAGGACGGCAGCGACGTGCAGCTACGGGGGAGAGCGGCGCTGACCGACGGCGGAGAGCTTCGGGAGCAAAGGGCAGCGCTGAGCGACGGTGGGGAGCTCCGGGAGCCAGCCCCTCCGTCGAGATCTACGCGGCGACCACCCTGTGGGGATATTTCTCCTCCACCGGGGAGAACGAGACAGAGGAAAGTGAGGGGCAGGGCACGCTACGGACAAGAAGGCACAGACCACAAAATTCAAACAGAAAAAACCAGAAAAAACCAAAAACTGAAAAAACCGGTCGAACCCAGACGCAGGATGTGCGGGACGAATGAAAAGGAACTCAGTGCGCCAAGATTCGCGCCAGAGGACAAATGAACAGCCAAAGATCTGACTTGAAGCCAATTGTGTTTTCATCTAGCTGAAATTTAAGAAAAGTGTTCTTTTTTTACATGAGTAGTCTCATGCTACTTATTTAGGTCATCTTTTTTTGCATGCTTTTTAAACGTAGAAATAGAAAAAATAAGTTAGGCAAGAGATTGAGTCTCTCAAGAGAAAAATATGTGACATGCCTCTTGTGAGGCAGCAATGTTAAATGGAGTGTCTAGGGCTCAGTCGACTAAGCACGAAGCTCATGCTCAGTCAAGTGATGTTATCGCGTCATTTGAATTTTTCGTTTTTATCCTTTTGTGAATGAACGATAACAATTAGCCCCGTACGTGCATACTGCACTCATCTGGATATGAATGGCAGTTAGCTTGCTGCTCGAGGGTTTATTTCAATGTTTAGTTGAAAAAGAAAGTACGAGTAGTAAAGAAGTTGCTGTTGAGCGAACTATCATGCTTGCGTTTAGCTAAGAGCAAATTAGCGCGTTTCGCTGGGAAAGTAGTTAGTGATCAGGCGCGCGCTCTCAACATCCTGTGTATGAATAGACCCAAAGTGTACGCTCTTAGCATGCAATTAATCAATTTAGTTTGTTGATCACGAGTGTGTGCTATTCTCATAGAAAAACATGATATACAAAAATTATAACAAAATTATGTAATCAGATCATAGTTGCAACTCCACTTGCAACTCCCTTCTAAGACAAATGGCGACTCAAATACAACATGTAAGCATATAATTTTTAGTTGCAACTCGACTTGTAACTGAAAAAAAAAACTCAGTTACAACCCTACATGTAACCGAGAAAAAAATATCAGTACCAACCCGATTTGCAATTAGAAAAATCCCAGTTGCAATCCACTTACAACCGGAAAAAGGATGCCAAAAGCGAAAAAAATTCAGTCCCAACCCTATTGCAACTAGGAAAAACTCAGTTACAATCCAACTTGCAACTAAAAAAATCTCAGTTGCAATCCCACTTGCAACATGATGAAAAATGTCAGTTCCAACCCGATTTGCAAGTGCGAAAAAACTCAGTCGGAAACTCGCAATCCCACTTGCAAGTAGATAAAATCAGTTGTAACCCAACTTGCAACTAGTAAAAATCTCAGTTGCAACCTCACTTGCAACCAGAAAAATACCAGTTGCAACCTGACTTGCAACTGAAATAGAAATCTCAGTCACAACTCCACTTTCAACTACACAAATATCAGTTGCAGCTCGACTTGCAACTGGAAAAGATCTTAGTTAACATCCCAGTTACAACCAAAAAAATACCATTTACGACCCGATTTGCAACTGAAATATTTTACCCCTTTTGCGTCCCAGAGTGGCTAAGTCCATGCTCCACAGGCTCCACGGATTCGACGGAGTGGTGGAATTCCAGACAAGCTCTAATACCCTGTAGTTGATGGTTCAGTTATAGGTTTACACGGCTAAAGCCATAATCGATCTCCACGACCATCGTCACTACACCAACATGCATGGACCCAAAATTGTTAAGCAGGAAACAGTGTTAATTTGCAGGGGCGGGGCTCTACATGCTAATCCTGATGCAAATTCAACGATCATGGTAGTTCGTGCTCCCTCAGTTCAAAACTTATGCCATTTTAAATTTGCACTCCCGACTGAACAACTTTTGATCACTAACCTTTGTTAAAACTTGAAAGCAAAAGTATAGATGATGTCTAAGGGCATCGCTAGTGTCCCCCTAAAACTCGTTAGAGGACTAAAAAATTTGTTTTAAGCGGCTAAACCCGACCTACCCAATCCCTCAAAGGCCTTAGAGAAGTATAATTTTTACTCGTCGCGCCGTCCGACCCTCAAATATACTCGGCCGTAGCTTTAGAGGAGAATAATTTGACCCTCCACCCTATGCCGACACTCTTTGCCACAGACACCGCATCGTCGCCTGCGTTGCCTTCGATGACCATCATCAGCCTCAACCAACACCCCGCAGCCTCCGGCACCCTCTCGCCTCACTTCGATTTTGGTTGCTGCCGTCGGCAGAATCAGACAATACATCCGCCATCGCTGCACCGATTCTGTCGCCGAAAAATCCAACCGTCCAGCTTGGTTCGTTCCAAAACGGGAGCCGACTCGGGATGTCGATGATGTAAAACACCTGTCGTGGAGCTAGGCGATGCCGAAATCGAGGCAGACCGACGACCAAAGCATAGTTTTAAAAACCGGACCGGTGACCGAACCGGCGAGGCTCTCGGTTCACGGTTCACTGGTCCAACCGTTGGTTCGCTCGGTTCAATAGCTAGACCGGTAATTAAAAATCAATTGTTATTTTTAGTAATATAACAGAGAAATACCATCAAATAGAATTACTTCCATATTATAATCACTAAAGTAGCTTGGAGTGGGTGGTTACCACGTACACGGGAAACGAATGCGCTCAACTTCCACTCCCTGAGTTCGATTTCCAGCGTGACCAATTTCTTTTTCAGCTCGCGAACATTATAATGTCTTCTAACCGGTTGGACCTATCTCCGGTTTGCTTCGGTTCAGATGAAAACCGGCGGTTAGACCGTAAAAATTCCGGTTCGCTTCCTTGTCCGGTCCAGTGCGCCTAACAGACCAGTGAAGGTGCTGGTTCCGGTTTTTTCCGGTCGGACCGCCGGTCCGGTCCGGTTTTTAAAACTATGGACCAAAGTTCTAGGAGAATCTTCGTCCTCTGAGCCCCGAAAGAAGTTTCATCTTTGGAACGGAGAACCCCCCCATGTATGAAGTGGATCACTTAACCCCCTCACGTTTCCTAAACCGGTTAAATTACCCCCTCAGCCCTTTGATGGCTGTTTCAAGGTGATCTGGACAGTGGTTTTGCCACGTAGATCAGAGGAAAAAAGGGTGGGGAGACAGTGGTTTCCAGTCCGGCCGAGTCCCTGCATCTGAGCGCGACCTCACCACCCTCCGCTGCGCCGCCGGCCACACCATCCCACAACTGCGCCGCCGGCCACACCATCCCGCCGCTGCGCAGCCGGAGCCGCGCGGCCTTCAAGCTGCAGCAGCTCGACGCGCGCTTCCAGTTCCTCCCGACCGCGCGCGCCGTGCTCGACCTCTGCGCCGCGCCGGGGGGATGGCTGCAGGTGGCCGTCACCCGGGCCCCCGCCGCCGCCTTCGTCGTCGGCGTCGACCTCGTGCCCATCCGCCCCGTCCGCGGCGCGCACGCCCTCACGGAGGACATCACCACCACCAGGTGCCGCTCCGCCGTGCGCAGGCTCATGGACTCCAAAGGGGTCGCCGCCTTCGACCTCGTCCTCCACGACGGCTCGCCCAACGTCGGCGGCGCGTGGGCGCAGGAGGCCACTGCGCAGTCCGCGCTCGTCATCGACGCCGTCCGCCTCGCCACAGCGTTCCTCCGCGCACAGCATCCTGCCGATGCGCCGCCGTTGCTGCCCCGGAGTACAGGTCTCGATTGACGGCGAATCGTTGGACGGAGACTCGCACGCGGCCGCCCTTGCCGCCAGCAATGGAACCGTCCCTGCCCCTGCAAACTTGAATCGTCAGCGTCGGCCGCCGATCATCGGAGAGGCGAGCGGCGACGGGAGAGATGAGCGGCGCGGCGCGGCGCTGAAGCGGAGAGGAGCAGAGAGGAGCGAAGCGGCGCCGCGCTGGGTTGGACCGGAACAGAACAAAAACGACCAGGTACTTGACCCAAACCCTCCACGTGGACCTCCAAACCAGCCATCAGACTTCAAAACCGCCTACAGGGGGCTAATTAACCGGTATGTAATACCTGGGGGGGTTAAGTGTTCCACCTGAAACCTGGGGGGGTTCTCCGTTCCAAAGATGAAACCTGGGGGGGGCATCTGGACTTCTTTCGCTCTGAGCCCCCATCTACCACCAAGTGTCCTGCGAATGCCTTGGGGCGAAGAGCGTCAATGAGGAGTGTGCGGTGGAGCTTCGCAGCCGGTGTCCGGTACATGTTAAGGAGGAATGCAATTTTAGAATAGATTTTGTTTAAATTTATGTAAACATAGTTTATGCTATTGGTTAAAGGATAAGAGATCATATACACTAAATTTTAAGAGATTTGCAAAAAAACCCTAATAAACTCAAATAAGTAGAAGTATTAATTAGTGGTGAAAAACAGAGAAGTTTGATGCTCGCTTTTCATGGTAATTCTGTATTTTAAAACGGATATACTTTCTCTGTCTAGATGTAAGTGACTCAAATTTTTTAACACTAAAAATGCATCTAGAGGGAGTGGTGTTTTGGAACATGGGAGCATATGCTTCCTTTATTTTGAAATTCATCTTACACAAATTTTGAATTTCAAAAAAATTGAAACGAAAAATTCGCACGTACATCTTCACGTGCTACACGCTCAAAGTTGTTTCATAAAAAATAGACTTGTCATGTGACGTGTGTAAAAAGACAAAACTAAGTGCTAAAAATAATGTTTTTACAAGATAAATTTTCTCTTTTTTACATAGACCACAAAAAATATTAATTGTTCATGAAACTTGACGAATGCTCATATATTATGGAGATGTACACATAGATTTTTTTGTCAAAATTTTTCGACAACTCGAAATATAATTTTTTGGTATAGGGAGCATACGCACCCGGGAGCCGAATTGAATTTCCGCTAGATAAGAAGTCTAGAATTCTAGATACAACTATATCTAGACAAAGTTGAGTTACTTTGTTTTAGACAAATGAAGTAGTAATTGATAACAAGGTGCGCGTCGCAACTGCTTAATACATCTCCGGCAGCGTCCCCAAACCGTCCCCAAACCTGCCGGATTGAGCGTTTGGGGGACGTGTTCATTCGTGCCGCGTTTGGGGACGTCGCTCCGTCGCGTCCCAACAAAATTTCGCAAATTTTAAACTTATCTAGATTCGATTAGATTCGTCCAAACTTACATAGATTCGAACGAAATTTGACTAAATTTAAACTAAACCTAATCTAGAACCACTTGCGGCGGCCGGAGGCGTCGTATCTGCGGAAGTTGTACATCTCGTCGGTGGCGACCTCCTGCTTGACGCGCTCGTCGACGGGCTCGTCCACGGGCTCGTCCACGGCCGCTTGGTCTGCCTCGCCGTCGTCGGTGAGGTCCCGGCGAGCTTCGGAGTCGCGGATGGACATGGCGATCGCCGCGTCCAGGTCGCCCTCCGGCGTCCTTGTCGTCCATGGGCGCCAAGAACGTCGCCGCGCCACTGGCGAGTCCTCGGGGTCGTCTGCGGCGATAAGCGCTGCGCCGCTCGTACTCCGCCGGCGCACGCTGCGGCAGCTTCCTCCCTCTCCTGCCTCGACCGGGATGAGGGGGCGCGCCGCGCCTCGGCTGCCGCTCGTGCCACCGCCACGCCTCGTGTTGACGGGCGTCGCCGCTCCTCCTTCAACCTCCCGTTTGGGGACGGTGTGGGGCGCCGCCAGCCGTGCAGCGAGGAAGATCCCGAGTGCGAGAGGCGAGGAGGCGAGTCGCCCTCCTCGGCTGCCATTGAGGAGATGGCGGCGACGGCATCTCCGGCCTTGGAGCGCCGTTGCGGGCCGCGGATGACGTTCTCGAGGTGCGCCGGAACGCCCGGAACGGGCGCGGCCTTCCACTGTTCCATTTGTTGGGAGCCGACGAGGTTGTCGGTCTTTGTGCATCTCGACGTCGTACCGCGGAAGTACGTCGTCCGGCGTCGTTGTCGTTGACCGCCCCGTCGGATCGCCGCTCCTCGGCGGTCGGTTGAGCTTGACGGGCCTTGATGGCGTCCCTCCATTGGTCGAGCCGGCCGGCGGCGGGGCCTTGCCGTTCACGGCCATCTTCCGGCCGCCGGCTTAGCAGCACATGTCAGCGGGGCCGGATACGGCGTGGCAGCGCCCACGCCTCCCGCGGTGAGGCTGCCGCTGCCGTTCGCGCGGCGATCTTGCGGGAGGAAGAGCTCGACATTTTTGGAGCGGCGGAGGAAGGGCGGGAGGAGGCGGCGGCGGCAGGGTTTGTGAGCTGCAGGGCGTCTTAAAACACGGCGGCAGCGGGTGGTTGCACGCAGTAACTCCGGCGCGGACGGCCACGCGGCCATGCACGACGAGACGCGTCCCTGCGTCGCTGGGAAAACGGGGACGCCATTAGCGTCGCTTGACCAAAGGTAGGCGACGGGGTTTTAGCTTCCGTCGTGGCGCGTCGGGCCCGCGTCGGTTGGCCTCGCTTTCGTTGTGTCGGCGTCCGGGCGTCCCCGTGGGACGGGGACGGGCTCGGCGCCGGACACCGTATCGCCGCGCCAGGACAAAGGGCTTTGGGGACGCGGCTGGCAGCTTTGGTCGGCGCCCCAAATCCCTTTGGGGGACGCTTTGGGGGACGCGGCTGGAGATGCTCTAACACGGTCTGTCCAACTCGAATGAAAACGCCGTAGTTTCTGCAAGAAGATTCACTCTTGGACTTAGAGCATCTCCACGCGCGTCACAACTCGTCACAAACCGCCGGATTGAGCGTTTGGGGACGTGTTTCGGTCGTGCCGCGTTGGGGGACGTCGCTCCCGTCCGTCCCAAACAAAATTTCGCAAATTTTAAACTTAACTAGATTCGATTAGATTCGTCCAAACTTTACATAGATTCGAACGAAATTTGACTAACTTTAAAACTAAACCTAATCTAGAACCACTTGCGGCGGCGGAGGCGTCGTAATGCTGGAAGTTGTACATCTCGTCGGTGACGACCTCTGCCGCGCTCGTCGGCGGGCTCGTCCACGGGCTCGTCCTTCACCAAGCCGCTTGGTCCTGCCTCGCCGTCGTCGGTGAGGTCAGCGGCTTGCCGGAGTCGCGGATGGACATGGCGATCGCCGCGTCCGGTCGCCTCCGAGCGTCCTTGTCGTCCATGGACGCCAGAACGCCCGCGCCACTGGCGATCCTCGGGAGTCGTCGGCTGGCGCGATGAGCGCTGCTGCGCTCGTACTCCGCGACGGCGCTGCGGCGCTTCTCGCTCTCCTTCTCGCCCGGGATGAGAGGCGCGCCGCGCCTCCCTGCTGCGCCGCTGCCGCTACCGCCACGCCTCGTGTTGACGGGCGTCGCGGCTCCTCCTTGACCTCCCGTTGGGGACGGTGTAGGAGCGGGGGTGACGAGGACGGGTCGATCGCGCCGGTCCCGAGGAAGAAGAGTGCGAGGAGGACGATGCGTCGTCTCCTCGGCTGCCATTGAGGAGACGCGGCGGCGGCACGGCATCTCGACCTTGGACGCCGTTGCGGAGGCCGTGGATGACGTTCTCGAGGTGCGCCGAACGCCCCGAGCGGGCGCGGCCTTCTGTTCAGTGTTGGGACGCAGACGAGGTTGTCGGTCTTGTGCATCTCGACGTCGTATCGCTGGAAATACGTCGTCCACCAGACGTCGTTGTCGTTGACCGCCCGTCGGATCCCGCCGCTCCTCGCGGTCGATTGAGCCCGACGGGCCTTGATGGCGTCCCTCCATTGGTCGAGTCTTGGCCGGCGGCGGCGAACGCCAATGCGTTCACGGCCATCTTCAACATTTGCCGCGGCCATATGTCGCGGGGCCAGATACGGGCGTGTACGGCGCGCACGCCTGCCACAGTGAGGCTGCCGTCCGCCCGTCGCGCGGCGATCTTGCGGGAGGACGACACATTGGCGGCGGGAGAGGATGCGGGAAGGGAGGCGGCGCGGAAGAGGATTATGACGGCGCGCCGCAATCGCGTAAAGCAGCGGCGGGAGGGTTCTGGCTACACGCGGGCTCAACCCTACCCAGGCCATCCCGTCCCTGCGTCCCGGCCATTGGGAGCGCCATTAGCGTGCCTTGGAGGTTGCGAGCTTTTCCGCCGCCCGAGCGCCGGGACGCGTCGGTTGGCCTCGCTTTCGTTGTGTCCGCGTCCGGGCGTCCGCAATGGACGGGACAGGCTCGCGCGCCGGACCGTATCAGCGCCGGACAAAAAAGAAGCTTTTGGGGACGAGGGTGACACCTCACGCCTTTGCATTTCGCCACTTTGGGGGACGCGACTGGAGATGCTCTTATCTCTCCAAATGACATCTCCATGGCTGGACCAATCTTGGACGTCTAAACAGATGCCTTTCTCACTGAACATGTGCAAGAATATGCTGTACATGCTTTGATGCCTGCTCATCAAATTTCTCAAAGCCCGGCCATCTAGGGCTCCGGTCATCCTCCTCCTTGTCAGCATCCTCATGTGTTGAGCCGCAGCACGCACACACGCATAAAACAAGTCCACGCATCACATTCCCACGCCGCTAGGGACAAGTATTTGGGGACCCCTGACAAAGACTAAACAGAGCAAACCGTAGCTAGGTGACAAGCAGACACACATGCCTGTGATGCCTTCTTCTTTCCCCGATGCAGCTAAAAGCTACGCCTGGATTGCGAGAGTAGAACATCAGTGTCCTGCTAACTTTTTTTGTTAATCATAGGGCTTTGCATCTACTAGTATTAGTGAACTGTCGTAGAGTGCCCAAAGATCAAAGAGACTGAGGGGCCAATGACAGTGGGTTTCAGATTGAAATATTCCGTGCTCGCAAGCATACCCATCAAAAAGGGCCAAACTCACGTCTCAAAAAGGGGAATCCCCACAAGGATTTGTGCTGCTTACCATGATGCTGCTCTTACTGGTACTGAAACTCTCCTCTCTGTGGATGGAAGCACCTAGTTGGATCCAAATGTACCGATGCAAATGGCTTCTTCTTTTTCGTTTCCAAGAAAGGGTTCGAAAAGTGTCAAGGCTTTGGATGGTAACTGGCGAATATGTGGCCCTTGGCAGTGTGTGGCGAACAGACGAAGGGAACAAGAATAGGAAGGCATAGAAATGATGGGATGCAAAAGCTTGACTGCCTCTACACTACACAAGTACACATACAGAGCTGATTTCCACATCGATCTCACTGCGGCTCGGACTCTCTCATATGCATGATGCCAAAATGCCTCTATCAATCTATCAACTATCATCTCAACTTCCCAAGACAACATCATGAAAATGGCTCACAAATCACACGAAACATAGTACTGCGAGTACTATAATGTCAAGAGAAAATTAGAAGATACCGCAGTTCACTTGCTGTAGAAGCAACAAATACGCACGACCTGCAACCAAGACGAGACAGTAAGTTCAGCACAGGTTTTATCCAATGTTAGTGTTCTTTCTTGGAATCATTTTCTTAGTCAAGCAAACTCGCACGCACCGATTCAGCAGGGCACATGCTAAACTATTTAACTGAGACAGTATATTGTCGTGGAATCGACGAGATTAGAGTATGATTGATCAGCCGACAGGGATGTCGTCCTTGCTAACAGCGAGATGCTGCTGGAGCTAGACGGACGGTGGGCTCTGGTCGCGCCCCTTCACGTGAAAAGGTTTGGCGAGCTGCGACCGGAGACCCCGGCCGGGGAAAAGGTTCCAACGCCTGAACTGTGAGCCTGTGACCTGCTCAGCTCAGCCGTTGCCCTATAGGTACTAGCGACAGCTTTTCTTGGACATTGTTTCATTTATACTGTTTGGGACTGTGCAGACCGGCAGGGCTGAGAGCTGCCATGCTTTACAAGATTATCTTGGTAGGATAAAAAAAGTTGCAGGATGATTGTCAAATGAAAAGATAGTGATGAACAAAAATGTTCGAGCGAGGCTCCCTCCTATCTGATGAACTGCATACTGCATCTGTCATTTTCCCTCCCAATTATATCAGGCACAGTAGCTACTGTCACTGAGAAACTGATGATAGCTTCCTCCCAACTTACCAAAATACTCAATCATGCGTGTTTGACACCATGATTCCCGGCTCATATGCCTCCATAGATATAGCTAAACGTGACTTGAAGCTCATGTCACCACTCACCACCTCTGTATTCTATTCTTAGATGAAAAAGATCTCTCCCTGGCGCTTCATTTCATTCAGAAAGAAGCCAACGAGTTTTTGTCAAGGTTGAAAATAGCACGCTATTTCTCCGTTAATAGCACGTTATAGCATATTTGAAGGGTCCACGCTAAAATTTAGTATTTTTTCTCGCTACGACGCTATTTGGGAAATATTATGCTATATCGCGCTAAAACTTCGTAGCGTTACGACGCTATTTTTTTCAAGCTAAGTTGCTTTCACTTTTCTGTGATGATGAACTACAATATGTTGATTCCTATTCTGAATCAGAAGATAATATCGCTAATGCTGATGATTCTTAAACAATAATTTATACTATGTTGTTGCCTTGTGAAATGTTGATGTTAGCCTTCCGAAAAATTGGAGATTTATTCTTTGTATATGGTTATGTATGTATGATTCAGTCTTTTTGAACTATATATCTAACCATTTTTAGCGAAATCTTTTAATTTTAGGCTATATTTGGTACTTTTTACAAAACGCTATTTGAAATATAGAAGCTATTAGCATGATATAGCGTCCATAGCGTTTGAAGGAGTCTGCCGCTATGTCATTTAACACGCTATTTTAAACCTTGGTTTTTGTCCTAGCAAACTGCAGGCGAAAAAAGAGCAAGCGAAGATCTTAGAAACACCTTACCCTTCGGAGATTTCCCGGAAACCATGCGAGAAAAATATCTACGTTAGGTGCGTATGCATACGGCATAACCGTAGGCTATAACAACAAGATACTAAGAATTCAGGTATTGTCTACTCCTCCTATTAAGCTTGTCTGAGATATGTCTAAAGTCGGATGTATCTAGACAGCATCTAGATGCATCCGAATTTAGATAAATCTCAGACAACCTTGGTAGAATGAAGTGAGCATTCAAGACGGCAAAACACTCTAGTCCTACATTTTTCCTATTTAGAGCATTAATTATGTTCTTGTTCAAGCTACTACGAGTGATGATCACTTGGTGGGGTCTTTTTTATATCTTTTGGCTATGTGCATCTTTAATATCTTAACTAGTTCTTGATATTATGTTAGTGCAAATGCTAGATATAATTAGTTTCTTATGGATCTTAACATGTTTCCTTTATCAAAAAATATATGTTCCTACCATCGAGGGCATGATACATGTCCTTCATTCATGACCCAGAACTCGAGTATTTTCTACTCTTCTAAAAAACATCATTAATATGAGTATACTACCACGAGTTCTTATGCAAAGCACTTCTAGAGTACTCTCCAATCCTTAATTAGGTCGTTTCCAACATGGTCTGTGATTTGTAGGATTGCATACTAGATTAGCGTTGATCTCCTCAAGATGTTCCCAGAGCATCTCCCACCAATGCCACCTAAAATTCGTCACAAACCCTTCTGGGAGCCCGACACTACCCGATGCCTCCCTTTAGGCACTCCTAAATAGATTTTAGGTTACTGTTTACCACACATTCCACACAATGCAATCATATTGCATTGTCTTAAACCCACAATAATTCCGTGATTAAATTTTGCGAGGATGGGTGGATTGCTATCGTGTGGAGAATGTATGGGTCGCTGCCAGTCCATATGGGTTTGGTCCGGCGCAAGAGTGCGAGTAAAGATTTGGGCCACACGAACTGTCGGCAGCAATTTAGGGTGTCGTTGGAAGCCTATTTTTGCGTCGACGCTCTAATAGACGTATCGGGAATCACTTGAGGTGGTGCTCGAGATGCTCTAAGGATGCCCTCACTAGTACAGAACTTGCCTTCACACAAGGCTAAAATTGCCTATCCAACATGGTAAACCTTTCTGTCACTATGCAAGGTGTGAGATGCACTGCCACAACACAAGTTTAAAGAAACCGTGTGCGACGGTGCTCCTTTTACACACAGTCTATGCCGGAGAATCATTTGTGATTGGAAGGGTCATCACAGAAGTTTTATTCTACCCGACCACAAGCAACTTGTAAGACCATGTACGGTGTTCTTTTAAGCAATCGTATGTGTTTACATTAGATGGCGCACATTCATATTGACTAGTCGTATGCTTTCTACAAGCATTACAAACATTTTATCTATGCAACGGGCATTACTCTGTATCCAGTTGCCTATCACTCAAAATTGCATGCGAAACTCATTTCCATTTGATTGTATATTTCATAGACCAGATGTATAAATGTACTTTTATATAGATTCACTACCTCGGCGATACATGTCCTTGGTTACGCCATTCTCTTCATGACAAAGGTTTTGTTGAGGATGAGAACCTTCAGTGTAGCATGTGGATTGGATTGCTTCTCGATTGGTTGCTGATACGTCCCAAACGTATCTATAATTTCTGATGTTTCATGCTAGTTTTATGATAATACCTACATGTTTTGTTCACACTTTATATCGTTTTGATGCATTTTCCGGAACTAACCTATTAACAAGATGCCGAAGTGCCGTTCTGTTTCTGTTGTTTTGGTTCCAGAAAGGGTGTTCGGGCAATATTCTCGAATTCGAAACGAAGACCAAACATCATAATTCACGAGACGGACCAGGACACCGAATGGGAGCCGGAGAGGGGCCGGGGCCCCACACACGGCGGCGCGGCCAAGGAGGGGGCACGCCCGGGGTGGGGAGCCCACCTCGGCACCCCTCGCGCCGCCTCTTCGCCTATTTAACCCCTCGTGACCTAAAACTTCGACAGATTGACGAAACTCCGAGAAAAGCTCCGGGGGCGCCGCCGCGCGAAACTCCAATTCGGGAGACGAAAGTCTCGTTAGGCACCCTGCCGGGACGGGGAATTGCCCCGAGTCATCTCCATCGATACCACCGCCATCTTCATCGCCATCGCTGCCTCCCATGATGAGGAGGGAGTAGTTCTCCCCCGGGGCTAAGGGCTCTACCGATAGCTATGTGGTTAATCTCTCTCTCTGTACTCAATACAATGATCTCATGAATTGCTTTGCATGATTGAGATCCATATGATGAGCTTTGTATCACTATTAATCTATGTGCTACTCTAGTGATGTTATTAAAGTAGTCTATTCCTCCTTCATGATGTAATGTGGACAGTGTGTGCATCATGTAGTACTTGGCGTAGGTTATGATCGTGATCTCTTGTAGATTGTGAAGTTAACTATTACTATGCACTCTAGAGTTACTTTATATGAACTCCGGAATTACTCTCTATGGTGTGACAGTGACAGTGTTTGCATCTTGTGTGATTCCTTTATGACGTTGTGGAGCTTGTTTACTCCGGCTTGAGGGTGCTCTCGTAGCCCTACACAATGAATGGTGTTTGTTATCCAACAATAGAGTCTTTGAAAGTAGTACAAAGGAAGAGAACTTATTTATTATGTGATCAATGTTGAGAGTGTCCACTAGTGAAAGTATGATCCCTAGGCCTTGTTTCCAATCTGCAAACACCGCTTCTTACTTCTCTGTTGCATGTTTACTCGCTGCCATATTTATTTCAGATTGTTATTACCACTCATATTCATCTATACCACATGTGTTTTACTATCTCTTCGCCGAACTAGTGCGCCTATACATCTGACAAGTGTATTAGGTGTGTTGGGGACACAAGAGACTTCTTGTATCTTAATTGCAGGGTTGCTTGAGAGGACTATCTTTGACCTCTACCTCCTGATGGCGTGTAACTCACACGTTCGTTGGGAAACCCCAAGAGGAAGGTATGATGCGCACAGTAGCAAGTTTTCCCTCAGAAAGAAACCAAGGTTTAATCGAACTAGGAGCCAGAAGCACGTTGAAGGTTGATGGTCGCGAAATGTGATGCGGCGCAACACCCGGCGCCAATGGAACCTGCACAACACAACCAAAGTACTTTGCCCCAACGAAGCAGTGAGGTTGTCAATCTCACCGGCTTGCTGTAACAAAGGATTAAACGTATCGAGTGGAAGATGTTTGCAAAGAAAACAGTAAAACAAGTAGATTGTATGCTATGTAAAGAATAGGACCGGGGTCCACGGTTCACTAGAGGTGTCTCTCCCATAAGATAAAAGCATGTTGGGTGAACAAATTACAGTCGGGCAATTAACAAATAGAGAAAGGCATAACAATGCATATACATGACATGGTAAATATAGTGAGATTTAATTGGGCATTACGACAAAGTACATAGACCGCCATCCAACTGCATCTATGCCTAAAAGTCCACCTTCGGTTATCGTCCGAACCCCCTCCGGTATTAAGTTGCAAAGCAACAGACAATTACATTAAGTATGGTGCGTAATGTAATCAACAACTACATCCTTAGACATAGCATCAATGTTTTATCCCTAGTGGCAACACACAACACAACTTAGAACTTTCTGTCTTGTCCCAGGTGTAAATGCGGCATGAACCCACTATCGAGCATAAATACTCCCTCTTGGAGTTAAGAGTAAAAACTTGGCCAGAGCCTCTACTAGTAACGGAGAGCATGCAAGATCATAAACAACACATGAACAATAGATTGATAATCACCATAATCATAGTACTCACTATCCATCGGATCCCGACAAACACAACATATAGAATTACATATAGATGATCTTGATCATGTTAGGCAGCTCACAAGATCTAACAATGAAGCACAACAAGGAGAAGACGACCATCCTACTATGGACCCATGGTCGGTGAACTACTCACTCATCACTCCGGAGGCGACCATGGCGGTGTAGAGTCCTCCGGGAGATGAATCCCCTCTCCGGCAGGGTGCCGGAGGCGATCTCCGAATCCCCGAGATGGGATTCGCGGCGCGGCGTCTCTGGTGGGTTTCCGTATCGTGGCTCTCGATGCTGGGGTTCGCGACGGAAGCTTTAAGTAGGCGGAGGGTCAACGAGGGAGCCACACGAGGGCCCGGGGATAGGTCGGCGCGGCCGGGGCCTGGGCGCCACCCCTGCCTCCTCGTGGCCCCACTTCGTTAGGTCTTCGGTCTGGAAGCTTCGTGCAAAAATAGGACACTGGGCGAAAGTTTCGTCCAATTGAGAATATTTCTTTACTAGGATTTGAAACCAAAAACAGTGACAACTGGCTCTTCGGCATCTTGTTAATAGGTTAGTTCCAAAATGCATAAATATGACATATAATGTGCATAAAACATGTAGGTATCATCAATAAAGTAGCATGGAACATAAGAAATTATCGATACGTTGGAGACGTATCGCATCCCCAAGCTTAGTTCTGCTCGTCCCGAGCAGGTAAAACGATAACAAAGATAATTTCTGAAGTGACATGCCATCATAATCTTGATCATACTATTTGTAAACATATGTAATGAATGCAGCGATCAAAGCAAAGGTAGTGACATGAGTAAACAAGTAAATCATATGACAAAGACTTTTCATGAATAGTACTTCAAGACAAGCATCAATAAGTCTTGCATAAGAGTTAACTCATAAAGCAATAAATCAAAGTAAAGGTGTTGAAGCAACACATAGGAAGATTAAGTTTCAGCGGTTGCTTTCAACTTGTAACATGTATATCTCATGGATAATTGTCAACATAAAGTAATATAACAAGTGCAATATGCAAATATGTAGGAATCAATGCACAGTTCACACAAGTGTTTGCTTCTTAAGGTGGAAGGAGATAGGTAAACTGACTCAACAATAAAAGTAAAAGAATGGTCCTTCAACGAGGAAAGCATCGATTGCTGTATTTGTGCTAGAGCTTTTATTTTGAAAACATGAAACAATTTTGTCAACGGTAGTAATAAAGCATATGAGTTATGAAAATTATATCTTACAAGTTGCAAGCCTCATGCATAGTGTACTAATAGTGCCCGCACCTCGTCCTACTTAACTTGGACTACCGGATCTTCGCATGCCATGTTTCAACCAAGTGTCACAAAGGGGTACCTCCATGCCGTTAAAGGTCTAAGGAGAAAGCTCGCATTTCGGATTTCTCGCTTTTGATTATTCTCAACTTAGACATCCATACCGGGACAACATGGACAGAGATAATGGACTCCTCTTAAATGCATAAGCATGTAGCAAAGTTATTATTCTCATATGAGATTGAGGATATATGTCCAAACTGAAACTTCCACCATGGTTCATGGCTTTAGTTAGCGGCCCAATGTTCTTCTCTAACAATTTTGCATGCTCCAACCACTAAAATGATAGACCTTCGGACAAGACGGACATGCATAGCAACTCACATGATATTCAACAATAGTTGATGGCGTTCCCAGAAGCATGGTTATCGCACAACAAGCAACTTAATAAAATATAAAGTGCATAAGTACATATTCAATACTACGATAGTTTTTAAGGCTATTTTGTCCCATGAGCTATATATTGCAAAGGTGAATGATGGAATTTTAAAGGTAGCACTCAAGCAATTTACTTTGGAATGGCGGAGAAATACCATGTAGTAGGTAGTTATGGTGGACACAAATGGCATAGTAGTTGGCTCAAGGATTTTGGATGCATGAGAAGTATTCCCTCTCGATACAAGGTTTAGGCTAGCAAGGTTTATTTGAAGCAAACTCAAGGATGAACAAGTGCAGCAAGACTCACATAAAAGACATATTGTAAACATTATAAGACTCTACACTGTCTTCCTTGTTGTTCAAAACTCAATACTAGATATTATCTAGACCTTAGAGAAACCAAATATGCAAATCAAATTTTAGCAAGCTCTATGTATTTCTTCATTAATGGGTGCAAAGCATATGATGCAAGAGCTTAATCATGAGCACAACAATTGCCAAGTATCACATTATCCAAGACATTTTAGAATTACTACATGTAGCATTTTCCAATTCCAACCATATAACAATTTAACGAAGAAGAAACTTCGCCATGAACATTATGAGTAAAGCCTAAGGACACATGTGTCCATACGCAACAGCGGAGCGTGTCTCTCTCCCACAAAGTGAATGCTAGGATCCATCTTATTCAAACAAAAACAAAAACGAAAACAAACCGACGCTCCAAGCAAAGAATACAAGATGTGATTGAATAAAAATATAGTTTCGGGGGAGGAACCTGATGATGTTGTCGATGAAGAAGGGGATGCCTTGGGCATCCCCAAGCTTAAACGTGAGTCTTCTTAAAATATGCAGGGGTGAACCAGGGGCATCCCCAAGCTTAGAGCTTTCACTCCTCTTGATCATAGTATATCATTCTCCTCTCTTGACCCTTGAAAACTTCCTTCACACCAAACTTCAAGCAAACTCATTAGAGGGTTAGTGCACAATTAATAATTCACTCATTCAGAGGTGACACAATCATTATTTTCACTTCTGGACATTGCATAATGCTACTGGACATTAATGGATCAAAGAAATAAATCCAATATAGCAAAAGAGGCAATGCGAAATAAAAGGCAGAATCTGTCAAAAACAGAACAGTCCGTAAAGACGAATTTTAAGATGGCACCAGACTTGCTCAAATGGAAAAACTCAAAACTAATGAAAGTTGCGTACATATCTGAGGATCACGCTCGTAAATTGGCAGATTTTTCGAATTTTCTACAGAGGACTGTGCCCAGATTCGTGACAGACAGCAATGCTGTTTCTGCGCAGTAATCCCAAATATAACATCAACTTTGACATAGAAACTTTACTTGGCACAAAAACATGATAAGGAGAGGTTGCTACAGTAGTAAACAACTTCCAAGACTCAACAAAACAAAAAATTGCTGTAGGTAAAAACATGGGTTGTCTCCCATAAGCGCTTTTCTTTAACGCCTTTCAGCTAGGCGAGAAAGTGCAAATCAAGTAACATCAAGAGTAGAAGCATCAACATCATAGCTTGTTCTAATAATAGAATCAAAAGGCAACTTCATTCTCTTTCTAGGGAAGTGTTCCATACCTTTCTTGAGAGGAAATTGATATTTAATATTACCTTCCCTCATATCAATAACAGCACCAACAGTTCGAAGAAAAGGTCTTCCCAACACAATTGGACAAGATGCATTGCATTCGATATCCAAGACAACAAAATCAACGGGGACAAGGTTATTGTTGACCGTAATATGCACATTATCAATCCTCCCCAAAGGTTTCTTTTTAACATTATCGGCAAGATTAACATCCAAATAACAATTCTTCAATGGTGGCAAGTCAAGCATATCATAAATCTTTTTAGGCATAACAGAAATACTTGCACCAAGATCACATAAAGCATTACATTCAAAGTCATTGAATTTCATTTTAATGATGGGCTCCCAACCATCTTCTAACTTTCTAGGAATAGAAGTTTCAAGTTTTAGTTTCTCTTCTCTAGCTTTTATGAGAGCATTTGTAATATGTTTTGTAAAGGCTAAATTTATAGCACTAGCATTAGGACTTTTAGCAAGTTTTTGTAAGAACTTTATAACTTCAGAGATGTGGCAATCATCAAAATCTAAATCATTATGAGCTACAGCAATGGGATCATTGTTCCCAAGGTTGGAAAAAAATTTCAGCGTTTTATCACACGTTTCAGTTTTAGCAATTTCAGGCAGTTTTGTTTGCTTTGCACTAGGAGTAGAAACTTTGCCAACACCAATTATTTTACCACTGATAGTAGGAGGTGCAGCAACATGTGAAGAATTAGCATTACTAGTGGTGGTAATAGTCCAAACTTTAGCTACATTATTCTCTTTAGCTAGTTTTTCATTTTCTTCTCTATCCCACCTAGCACGCAATTCAGCCATTAATCTTATATTCTCATTAATTCTAACTTGGATGGCATTTGCTGTAGTAGTAATCTTATTATCAATATCATTATTAGGCATAACTTTCAATTTTAAAAGATTAACATCAGAGGCAAGTCTATCAACTCTAGAAGCGATAGTATCAATTTTATCAAGCTTTTCCTCAACAGATTTGTTAAAAGCAGTTTGTGTACTAATAAATTCTTTAAGCATGGCTTCAAGACCAGAGGGTACATTCCTATTATTATTGTAAGAATTCCCATAAGAATTACCATAACCATTACCATTAGCAGAAGGATATGGCCTATAGTTATTACAGAGTTGTTCCTATAAGCATTGTTGTTGAAATTATTATTTTTAATGAAATTCACATCAACATTTTCTTCTTGAGCAACCAATGAAGCTAAAGGAACATTATTTGGATCTACATTAGATCTACCATTCACAAGCATAGACATAATCACATCAATCTTATCATTCAAGGAAGAGGTTTCTTCAACAGAATTTACCTTCTTACCTTGTGGAGCTCTTTCCGTGTGCCATTCAGAGTAATTTATCATCATATTATCAAGAAGTTTTGTAGCCGCCCCCAATGTGATGGACATAAAGGTACCTCCAGCAGCTGAATCCAATAAATTCCGCGAAGAAAAATTTAGTCCTGCATAGAAGGTTTGGATGATCATCCAAGTAGTCAGTCCATGGGTTGGGCAATTCTTTACCAAAGTTTTCATTCTCTCCCATGCTTGAGCAACATGTTCAGTATCTAATTGTTTAAAATTCATTATGCTACTTCTCAAAGAAATAATTTTAGCGGGAGATAATATCTACCAATAAAAGCATCCTTGCATTTAGTCCATGAATCAATACTATTCTTAGGCAAAGATAGCAACCAATCTTTAGCTCTTCCTCTTAATGAGAAAGGAAACACTTTCAATTTAATAATATCACCATCTACATCTTTATACTTTTGCATTTCACAAAGTTCAACAAAATTATTGAGATGGGCAGCAGCATCATCAGAACCAGAAAATTGTTCTCTCATAACAAGATTAGTAAAGCAGGTTTAATTTCAAAGAATTCTGCTGTAGTAGCAGGTGGAGCAATAGGTGTGCATAGGAAATCATTATTATTTGCATTTGTGAAGTCACACAATTTAGTATTTTCAGGGGTATTCATTTTAGTAACGGTAAATAAAACAAACTAGATAAAGTAAATGCAAGTAACTAATTTTTTGTGTTTTTGATATAGAGAGCAAGACAGTAAATATAGTAAAACTAGCAACTAATTTTTGTGTTTTGATTTAGTGCAGCAAACAAAATAGTAAATAAAATAAAGCAAGACAAAAACAAAGTAAAGAGATTGAGAAGTGGAGACTCCTTGCAGCGTGTCTTGATCTCCCAGCAACGGCGCCAGAAAATTATGCTTGATGGCGTGTAACTCACACGTTCGTTGGGAAACCCCAAGAGGAAGGTATGATGCGCACGGTAGCAAGTTTTCCCTCGAAAGAAACCAAGGTTTAATCGAAGTAGGAGCCAAGAAGCACGTTGAAGGTTGATGGTCGCGAAATGTGATGCGGCGCAACACCAGGGATTCCGCGCCAACTAGGAACCTGCACAACACAACCAAAGTACTTTGCCCCAACGAAGCAGTGAGGTTGTCAATCTCACCGGCTTGCTGTAACAAAGGATTAAACGTATCGAGTGGAAGATGTTTGCAAAGAAAACAGTAAAACAAGTAGATTGTATGCTATGTAAAGAATAGGACCGGGGTCCACAGTTCACTAGAGGTGTCTCTCCCATAAGATAAAAGCATGTTGGGTGAACAAATTACAGTCGGGCAATTAACAAATAGAAAGGCATAACAATGCATATACATGACATGGTAAATATAGTGAGATTTAATTGGGCATTACGACAAAGTACATAGACCGCCATCCAACTGCATCTATGCCTAAAAAGTCCACCTTCAGGTTATCGTCCGAACCCCCTCCAGTATTAAGTTGCAAAGCAACAGACAATTGCATTAAGTATGGTGCGTAATGTAATCAACAACTACATCCTTAGACATAGCATCAATGTTTTATCCCTAGTGGCAACAGCACAACACAACCTTAGAACTTTTGTCACTGTCCCAGGTGTCAATGCAGGCATGAACCCACTATCGAGCATAAATACTCCCTCTTGGAGTTAAGAGTAAAAACTTGGCCAGAGCCTCTACTAGTAACGGAGAGCATGCAAGATCATAAACAACACATGAACAATAGATTGATAATCACCATAATCATAGTACTCACTATCCATCGGATCCCGACAAACACAACATATAGAATTACATATAGATGATCTTGATCATGTTAGCAGCTCACAAGATCTAACAATGAAGCACAACAAGGAGAAGACGACCATCTAGCTACTGCTATGGACCCATGGTCCGGTGAACTACTCACTCATCACTCCAGGCGACCATGGCGGTGTAGAGTCCTCGGGAGATGAATCCCCTCTCGGCAGGTGCCGGGCGATCTCCAGAATCCCGAGATGGGATTCGCGGCGCGCGTCTCTGTAAGGTTTTCCGTATCGTGGCTCTCGGTGGGGGTTTCGCGGAGGCTTTAAGTAGGCGGAGGGTCGAGGGGCCACACGAGGGCCCGGGATAGGTCGGCGCGGCCGGGGCACCGGGCCACCCAGCCTCCTCGTGGCCCACTTCGTTAGGTCTTCGGTCTTCTGGAAGCTTCGTGCAAAAATAGGACCCAGGCGAAAGTTTCGTCCAATTCCGAGAATATTTCTTTACTAGGATTTCTGAAACCAAAAACAGGACAATGGCTCTTCGGCATCTTGTTAATAGGTTAGTTCCAGAAAATGCATAAATATGACATATAATGTGCATAAAACATGTAGGTATCATCAATAAAGTAGCATGGAACATAAGAAATTATCGATACGTTGGAGACGTATCACCTCCCTGAGTTCGATAAACCTTGGGCGATTCACTTAAGGGAAACTTGCTGCTGTTCTACAAACCTCTGCTCTTGGAGGCCCAACACTGTCTACAAGAATAGAAGTAGTAGACATCAAGCTATTTTTGGCCGTTGCGGGGAGGAAAGGTAAAAGGCACTCATACTCCGGTCCCGTAACTAAGTTATTTTCGTTGGTTGTAAGTGCTCGAAGCTATTTCCTTTAGATCTGCAATTGCATCTTTTGGTTTCTTGTTTACACTAGTTAGGCATAATGGACAACAATGAGCTTCTTATTCTATTTCTGAGTTAAGACATGGATTGTTTGCTGCGAAAATTAAAAAACCTATAGAATCTTATTTGCATGCTAGTAGCAATGATATTAGTATGAACGCTTTGAACACCATTGTTGCTAATGATATGGAAAATTCTAAGCTTGGGGAAGCTGGTTTTGATGAGCATGATATTTTTAGTCCCCCAAGCATTGAGGAGAAAATTTTCTTTGATGATACTTTGCCTCCTATTTATGATGATTATAATGATAGTGGTCTTTTGGTGCCGCCTACTATGGAGAGTAAATTTTATTATGATTATACTATGCCTCCTATACTTGATGAGAATAATAATGATAGCTACTTTGTCGAATTTGCTCCCACTACAACTAATAAAATTGATTATGCTTATGTGGAGAGTAATAATTTTATGCATGTGGCTCATGACAAGAATGTTGTATGTGATAGTTATATTGTTGAGTTTGTTCATGATGCTGAAAGTTATTATGAGAGAGGGAAACATGGTTATATGCATCTTAATAATATTAAGTTTCCCCTCTTTATGTTGAGAATCTTGAAATTGCGCTTGTGTTGCTTTTCTATGCTTGCCACTTTGTTCTTCATGAATTTATTTGTGTACAAGATTCCTTTTCATAGGAAGTGGGTTAGGCTTAAATGTGTTTTAAATTTGCTTCTTGATGCTCTCTTTTGCTTCAACTCTTATTTCTTGCGAGAGTATCATTAAAATTGCTGAGCCCATCTTAATGGCTATAAAGAAAGCACTTCTTGGGAGATAACCCATGTCTTTATTTTACTACAGCACTTTTGTTTTGTTGAGTCTTGGAAGTTTTTTACTACTGTAGCAACCTCTCCTTATCATGTTTTTGTGCCAAGTAAAGTCTCTATGGCAAAGTTGATGCTAGATTTGGATTGCTGTGTAGAAACAGAATTGCTGTCTGTCATGAATTCGCGCAGATCTCTCTGTAAAAAAATCAAAAAAAATATGCAAATTTACGTGCGTGGTCCTCAGATATGTACGCAACTTTCATTAGTTTTGAGTTTTTCCGTTTGAGCAAGTTAAGTGCCCCTGCAAAATTCGTCTTTACGGACTGTTCTTTTTGACAGATTCTGCCTTTTATTGCATTGCCGCTTTTGCTATGTTGAATGAGTTTCTTTGTTCCATTAACTTTCAGAAGCTTTGTGCAATGTCCAAGTGTTAAGAATGATTGTGTCACCTCTGAACATGTGAATTTTTATTATGCACTAACCCTCTAATGAGTTTGCTTGAAGTTTGGTGTGGAGGAAGTTTTCAAGGGTCAATAGAAGAGGATGATATACTATGATCAAGAAGAGTGAAAGGTCTAAGCTTGTGGATGCCCCGGTGGTTCATCCCTGCATATTTTAATAAGACTCAAGCATCTAAGCTTGGGGATGCCTTGGGCATCCCCTTCTTCATCGACAAATTATCAGGTCACTTCTAGTCAAACTATATTTTTATTCCATCACATCTTATGTACTTTGCTTGGAGCATCTGTGTGCTTTTATTTTGGTTTTGTTATTTTCATTCTCTGAATAAATTCATGCTCATGTGTGGGAGAGAGACACGCTCCGCTTTTTCATATGAACACTAGTGTTCTTCATTTTTGCTTTTAATGTTCAAGGGCGAAAGTTGATCGCTTCATTTGTTGCTATTTGGTTGGAATCAGAAAATGCTTCATATGGTTTTGAATAACTTGATACTTGGCAATTGTTTTGAGCTCTCATAAATCATGTTTAAGCTCTTGCATCATGTAGTTTAAATCTAGTAGTGGAGAACTATTGTAGAGCTTGTTGAAATTTGGTTTGCATGATTGGTCTCTCTAAGGTCTAGATATTTTCTGGTAAAAGTGTTTGAGCAACAAGAAAGACAGTGTAGAGTCTTATAATGCTTGCAATATGTTCATATGTGAGTCTTGCTGCACCGTTTTATACTTCAGTTTGCTTCAAACAACCTTGCTAGCCTAGCCTTGTATTGAGAGGGATTCTTCTCGTGCATCCAAATCCTTGAGCCAAAAACTATGCGGGAGGAGGTGGGAGGTGGATCTCACTCCTTGGCCCCTGGGGGTTTCTGTTCATTGCTTGGGCATTTGCAATTCCTGCGGCTCACAACATTGCTTGAAAATTGCGGCAGTCTTCTTGGAGATGACCTGACTGCCTCTTTCCATTATTGTCGAGATAGAAGTGCATCGACATGGCCCGTTCATCATTTCTTCGGGAGACACATAAGGTCTCGAAACCTTGGTCCACTATTTTGCTGTTACCACGGAAATCACCTCTATTGTCGCCTTGTTGCTCATTACTCCTTTGGTAATCATCTCGACTATTCCCTCCAGAGTTTCCTCGGAAACCAGCCGATATGTGGCCGGGAGCATCATTATTGTAAAGCGGTGAGAAAATCGCCTTCTATTTTGAAAATTTCTGCGGTCGTCTTCTGGCGACCTATGTCGCTTGTTGTATATCGCATCTTCTCCATCTGTCCACTTATTTGATATCTCCATCAATGCTGATATTGTCTTAGGGTTGGTTCTCCCTAAGTCTTCGACGAAATCTCCCCGTCGAATTCTGCTACGAACGCGTCTATTGCTCTCTCGTCGGATATATCCTCTGCGAGTTTTTAATAATGTTCCACCTCTGTATATATTTTCTCATTGATTCGTCGTGTTTCTGTCTACACGCTCTCAGCTCTTCCAATGATGCAGGTTTCTTGCAGGTGGATCGAAAATTCCTCACGAAGATATCCTCAAAACTATCCAAGCTGTCGATGGACCCTGGGAGAAGTTTCTTTATCCAAGATCGCGCGGCACCACTCAAGTGTACTTGGATGCTTTGCATGGCTGTTGCTCTGGTTCCTCCTATCAATTTCACCATCTCGAGGTAATTAACGAGCCAATCCTCGGGATCCTGTAGGCCGTCGAATTTCTTGAAATTTTCGGGTAATTTAAACCCTTTCGGGACTCGCGTTTTTCGAACTCGTCTCGTAAAGCACGAGAGCCCACACATATCTTCGTCTGCAACCTCCGGTGAATGCTGATGTTCTCTTCTTTCTTGTCGCGCTCTATCCACCCTTGCTTGAGCCGCTGTGTCTCTTGCTCCACTTGCTCTCGGTGGATCTTGTACTGTTGCAGTGGGTCGTGGACTATTTTGCCTTGGAGTTCCTTCGGGAGGTGTAGCTGCGAACGCCGTTCCCATGACTCCAACTCCAGCCATTGCCATATTGAATAATTCTTCTCTCGGGTCACCCGGAGGTGGTCTGGATGCGAGGATATAAGCTTGCGTTGCCATGTACCCAGCTTCTGGTGTTTTCGGGATAATATTTCCCCTTGTATCAATCGTCATGAAGGACATGTCGAGATTTTGAATTATATTTCCTCTCTCCTTCAGGTATATTTTGCGTCGAGATCTTGCTCTCCTCGAGCGTCTCTATGACTATCTCCCGAGGTTCCTTATTGTCGGTGAGCTCACGCTTTGCTTGACGCGGATGCGCTCCTTTCTTCTATTCGGGGATTGTGTTTTTTCAGCTCTCTACTTACACGAGCAAGTCTATATTGATAGGCTTGTAATTCTTCTGCGCAGTGGTGGTCATTGGTTCGAACCATCCATGGCTTTTGCGGCTCTATCCCACGCTGCGGGAGCTGAACTCTTAATCGTGGAGTGGTCCCGACATATTTTGTGCCTAGACCTTTTCTGAGATCAGAGGGATCAACGTATGGATTTCCCAAATCGTCGAAATCCTCTGACGTCTCCGGTTGTGCTCGGTTTGTCTCCTCAATTGCGTAGACCTGATGATATTTTGCATGTTGATTTTTATCAGGATTGGTGACACCATCATAGAGATTGGTGAAGACCTTTCCGATGGCAGCAAATTTGTCGATGAAGTTGAAGCTGTCGACGCTGTCGGAGTCGCTTCTTATAACAGAGTCCGCAGACGACTCGAAGGATGTGTCGCTGAAGATATTGGCGAGTTTTCCGCTTGCCTTGGTGTCGATGAAGCGTGGCGACGAAAACTCTTCGTCGCTCGATGAAAAGTCAGAATCGATCGCTGAAAATTCCGATGAAATCGGAACTTTGAGACGATAGGATCCTTCTTTATTGACGCCAAATCGGAATACTCCGAACGTCATGACGATGGGCTCCTCCAGATAGGCACATGCATCCAAACGGGAGGGCGGGTGAGGAATAAAATCGACTAGATCAGTTTTCCCGTTTACCTCGATCCATCGCATTGCTTGCTACGAGTCGACGATTCTGGACGTGCCATCGAGATCAGCTCCTTGCAACCTCTAATTCCCACAGACGGCACCAATTGATAAAGGATTAATTTGTCAATGCCTACAGATTGTAGACTAGGGTTTTGCTGGAAGTAGAGGGCAAGTAGATCTCGAAGGTTTCAGCCGAAAAGTACTCGCTGATTGTAAAAACTATTGTTATTGACAATAGATTCGATCTTTCTTCGTCCCTCGTCTCCCCCTTATAGGAGGTGGAGCCGGGGTTTAGTAATACACAAGTTACAGAGTTCGAGAGGGTTTCATACCGTCCCGTAAGATTACAAGTCTCTATATTTCCTAATATAATCTATCTTTCCTTAACACTAATTGGGCTTCCGAATCTTCCTATCCTTCGAGTTCTGGGCCTTTAGTAAACCCCGGGTACTATCTTCGGCAGGCCCATTGGGGATGCCCATGTCACCTACCTACCACATGGTATTTCTCCGCCATTCCAAAGTAAATTGCTTGAGTGCTATCTTTAAACAATTCAAAAATTATTACCTCTTATTTGTGTCAATGTTTTATAGCTCATGAGGAAGTATGTGGAGTTTATCTTTCAATCTTGTTGGGCAACTTTCACCAATGGACTAGTGGCTTCATCCGCTTATCCAATAATTTTGCAAAAAGAGCTGGCAATGGGGTTCCCGAATTAATTAACTTTCATAAATTTACAAATAGACACTCCTCCATGGTATGTGATTGTTGGTCGGCACCCGAGGATTCGGTTAGCCATGGCTTGAGAAAGCAAAGGTGGGGAGGAGTGTCATCTAAATAAAACTAAAATAAAAAGGCACTCCTTCATGGTATGAGATTGTTGGGGCACAGGATTCGGTTAGCCATGGTTTGTGAAAGCAAGGTTGGAAGGAGTGCCACCCAAAAATAAAATTCCATGGGAGCCGCTCTTTGAAAGTCTGGCAAGGGGGTTAGAGTGCCCACTACCATTCGTTGAAAACAACAAACACCGCTCAAAACTTTACTTTTTATGCTCTCATTATGTTTTAAAAATAAAAGCTCTAGCACAAATATAGCAATCAATGCTTCCCTCTGCGAAGGGCCATTCTTTTACTTTATTGTTGAGTCAGTTTACCTACTTCTTTCTATCTTAGAAGCAAACACTTGTGTAAACTGTGTGCATTGATTCTTACATGTTTACCTATTGCACTTGTTATATTACTTTGTGTTGACAATTATCCATGAGATATACATGTTGAAGTTGAAAGCAACCGCTGAAACTTATATCTTCCTTTGTGTTGTTTCAAAGCTTTTTACTAAGAATTTATTGTTTTATGAGTTAACTCTTATGCAAGTCTTATTGATGCTTGTCTTGAAAGTACTATTCATGAAAAGTCTTTGTTATATGATTCAGTTGTTTACTCATTGTCTTCATCATTGCTTCGAATCGCTGCATTCATCTCATATGCTTTACAATAATGTTGATCAAGATTGTATTGGTAGCATGTCACTTCAGAAATTATTTGTTGTTATCGTTTACCTACTCGAGGGGTAGGAACTAAGCTTGGGGATGCTTGATACGTCCCAAACGTATCTATAATTTCTGATGTTCCATGCTAGTTTTATGAAAATACCTACATGTTCTGTTCACACTTTATATCGTTTTGATGCATTTCCGGAACTAACCTATTAACAAGATGTCGAAGTGCATTCTGTTTTTTGTTTGGTTCAGAAAGGGTTTCGGGCAATATTCTCGGAATTCGACGAAACGAAGACCAAACATCATAATTCACCGAGACGGACCGGGACACCGAAGGGAGACGGAGAGGGGCACACACCCGGCGGCGCGGCCAAGGAGGGGGCACGCCCGGGGTGGGGAGCACCTCCCTCGCGCGCCTCTTCGCCTATTTAACCCCTCGTGACCTAAAACTTCGATTGACGAAACTCGAGAAAAGCTCCAGGCGCCGCCATCGCGAAACTCCAATTCGGGGGACGAAGTCTCTCATTCGGCACCTGTCGGGACGGGAATTGCTCCGGAGTCATCTCCATCGACACCACCGCCATCTTCATCGCCATCGCTGCCTCCCATGATGAGGAGGGAGTAGTTCTCCCAGAGGATCTACCGGTAGCTATGTGGTTAAACTCTCTCTCTGTACTCCAATACAATGATCTCATGAATTGCTTTGCATGATTGAGATCCATATGATGAGCTTTGTATCACTATTAATCTATGTGCTACTCTAGTGATGTTATTAAAGTAGTCTATTCCTCCTTCATGATGTAATGTGGACAGTGTGTGCATCATGTAGTACTTGGCGTAGGTTATGATCGTGATCTCTTGTAGATTGTGAAGTTAACTATTACTATGCACTCTAGAGTTACTTTATATGAACTCCGGAATTACTCTCTATGGTGTGACAGTGACAGTGTTTGCATCTTGTGTGATTCCTTTATGACGTTGTGGAGCTTGTTTACTCCGGCTTGAGGTGCTCTCGTAGCCCTACACAATGAATGGTGTTTGTTATCCAACAATAGAGTCTTTGAAAGTAGTACAAAGGAAGAGAACTTATTTATTATATGATCAATGTTGAGAGTGTTGATGACCCACAAGTATAGGGGGTGTATCGTAGTACTTTCGATAAATAAGAGTGTCGAACCCAACGAGGAGCAGAAGGTGTTGACAAGCAGTTTCGATGAAGGATTCACTGTAAATGCTCACAGACAAGTATTCGGGGGTTTTGATATAGCAGATAAATAAAGTACAGGTAAATAAAATGCGAGATAAATAATTGCAGCGAGTGGCCCAATCCTTTTTAGCACAAAGGACAAGCCGGTTTGTTTACTTATAATGACCAAACGTTCTCGAGGACACACGGGGATTTTAGTCTAGTGCTTTCGCTTCATATAGTTGATTAATCTTCATTGTTTTGATAAGTGTTGCGTGGGTGAACCTATGCTAATGCACCGCCCTTCCTAGGACTAATACATACTTGTGATTATACCCTTGCAAGCATCCACAAATACAAGAAAGTAATTAAGATAAATCTAACCACACCTTTAACTCGAGATCTGTTATCCCTCCTGCCCGATATACTACGGGGTTTAGGTTTCGTGCAAACCCACAATTAGCAGAATACAAGATGTACCCCTAGGCCCATAAAGGTGAAGTATCATGTAGTCGACGTTCACATGACACCACTAGAAGAATAACACCACAACTTAAATATCAAACCATTAAATATTACTCAACATAGTTCACTACTAACATTTCGACTTCACCCATGTCCTCAAGAACTAAACGAACTACTCACGAGACATCATATGGAACATGATCAGAGGTGATATGATGATGAATAACAATCTGAACATAAACCTTGGTTCAATGGTTTCACTCAATAGCATCAATAACAAGTAGAAATCAATATCGGGAGAGTTTCCCCTATCAAACAATCAAGATCCAACCCTAATTGTTACAGCGGTGACGAGATGCAGCGGTGGAGATGGCGGTGTAGATGGTGGAGATGATGATGATGATGGTCCCAATGATGTCCAGCTCGATGACGGTGGCGATGGCGTCGATTTCCCCTCGGAGGAATTTCCCCGCGGATTCCTGCCGGAGAGCTCTTTCTCTCTGCTGTCTCTCCGCCCTGCAGGCGGCTCGTCAATTCTCTGCAACTCTGTGCCTTAGGTTTTCGGGACGAAGAAGTACGCGAAGGAGAGGAGGCGAGAGGGGCTGTGGGCCCCCTCCCCACATGGCGGCGCGGCCAGGCCAGGGCCCGCGCCGGCCTATGGGAGGCCATGGCGGCCCTCTCGGCCTCCTTTTGGCTCCCTTCGTCTTCTGGAAAAATAGGATTTTTCGTATAATTCCGTCAATTGTTGATCTTCCGAAATATGGTGTCCCGACGTTGCTTCCAGCAGAATCCTGACTCCGGTGAATAATTCTCCAATGATCATGAAACGTGCAAAATAGGTGAAATAACATAAGTATCATCTCTAAATATGAAATATATCAATGAATAACAGCAAATTATGATATAAAATAGTGATGCAAAATGGACGTATCAAGTGTCCACTAGTGAAAGTATGATCCCTAGGCCTTGTTTCCAATACTGCAAACACCGCTTACTTACTGTTCTACTGCATGTTTACTCGCTGCCATATTTATTTCAGATTGTTATTACCACTCATATTCATCTATACCACTGTGTTTTACTATCTCTTCGCCGAACTAGTGCGCCTATACATCTGACAAGTGTATTAGGTGTGTTGGGGACACAAGAGACTTCTTGTATCTTAATTGCAGGGTTGCTTGAGAGGACTATCTTTGACCTCTACCTCCCTGAGTTCGATAAACCTTGGGTGATTCACTTAAGGGAAACTTGCTTCTGTTCTACAAACCTCTGCTCTTGGAGGCCCAACACTGTCTACAAGAATAGAAGTACCCGTAGACATCAGTTACATAGAAGCAAGAAAGATCAATTACATTGCATCGAACACATATACTTACTAGTATCCTTAGGGTTGTTAAATCATTAAAAAAATCCTTAATAAAAGGATCTCGTCCAACTCATTAACATACTGCACAAACATATCTTTGGAGTTAGAACATATATACAAAACACATAATCATTAGAGTTAAAATGGTCAAGTACAAATGAAACGTGTTCCTACTTAGAAGGGAAGGAGCATGATTTACTCTATTGGCCCTAATTTTTCAATCAAATTCTTATGCATTGTCATCAAAATATCATCCATGTGATTTAGTTAAAACCAATGTACGGTGATACACATTAACATATAGATCAAACTATACATGATACCATATACACAACATGTAGCATATGGCTCTAGCAATCTAAACCTAGCATATAAGTTATCACATAACATATATATAAAGATAGCTTACAGATCATATCACAAAACACCGAAAATAGGCATCGATCCGGTGTTGCTAACTATGTTATGCATCAGATGGATAATCTACTTAAAGAAAAATGCATGAGAAACAACATATACCTCCAGGTAGGAATTGCATGCAGCCGGTGGAGCTCGCGAGGATGAACCGGCTTGATCGACGCTATCAGTGTTCGAACGCGCGGTTAGGCCGGCACAAATGATCAAGAAGCCATCAGCCAGGTCATCAACATTCTGACAAGGTAGGCTCCAGAAGATAGTTAGGTTCCGCCTCGCAGACCAGGTGACCCGAGGAGCAAGGTGCGTCCTGCCTCGTCCTAAATATGGAGTGGCGGTGTCGTGGAAAGAGTGTGGACTGGGACCGTGATGGTCCTTATATATCCAAAAAAGAAGGTATGGTTAGATTTGCTAGGACCAAATGTGCCAACTTTCACACACGGTTCACTCCAAGTAAATCGTATGCCTTTTAGATCCATCGCACATGATTAATGGCTGGGAAGCCGTATGTGTATCGTCGCACACGAGTGATTTATATCGACATCACAAACATCTTTTCTGTGGAAAGTTATTTGCGATTTCTCTGCACTTCCAGTCTATGTCTCTTTCCGCAACTATTTGAGCATAAATAAAAGGAAGCAAATTGGCTGCACAACGCAAACAGTTCATCTTTAAGAAGAGTTCATAATATATTTGGGCTTAGACCGGAAGGGAACCAATCTAAAACGGTTGCCCTTTATGATACAAAAGACCGGTGTTAACTTCACATTATATACATTACATACTTATATAGGACCTAATAAAACCATAAATCACTCTACTAAATGTCATCATCATCACCATAGGAGACATTGATGATGTCGATGCCATTGCCAGTGTCTGATGCCTCTGCATCGTCGACTGCTACACCCTCTTCGGAGCCTGATGCTTCTGCTTCCCTGGCTGCCATGTGCCTTGCCAGCGGGATCATCCACAGCCCCACAAGTTCGTAGATGGGAAACTACGAAACACGGACAATCTTCTTACCATTCTTATTGGCGCACAACCATGCACCCAGCCGGGCCTCACGGAGAGTCTATAAGGAATCCTACACCACGCGATGCTTAACTTCTTCCGCACGCCGAGTCGAGGCGATGGACTCCTCCACTACCACCTGCATCTTCAAGTCCTCCTCTTGCATCCCAGCCAGCTCCTCTTCCTCTAGAGCGTGCTCCTCCTCTGAGTCATACCCTATCAGGTCGGTGACGCTTCCCCAGCAGTGTTTTGCTGTGAGGAATGCCCCTTCTCCGCATCTAACAATGCTAGGTCGATGCAACATAGAGTTGATTCACAGAGAGGCATGGCACAGATGCGGGGAGGCTGCCAATGGGAAGAGTGAGCAACGCATTTTATAGGCTAGGACGTACAAACGATTTTTCATACACTCGATGTTTGTGAAACTAAGATCAAAGTGTCTGTGATACGTACCTATGCTTTTGCACTGATAAATTGTGGATGATGTTTATTACTCAATATGTTTGCTTTACAATATTGCAATACATTTTTTCTATTGAAAAGTGTGGGCGATATTAAAACTATCCATTTCATTTAATAACGATCTTCTCAATATAATTTTTTTACGATTTAAAAGACAACAAAAGGACATCTCAAATATTTAGCTACTCATATATATAGTTCCTAAATCTTCTCCCCGTCGTCGGAGATGTTGATGATATCGTCGTTGCCGGTGGACAAGCTTGTTGCTACACCGGAGGCAGAGGCCTCTTCAGCATTGTCTGCGATGACATTGCCGGCCATCTCCGCACGCTCTCTGTCTTCCTCGCGTTTGTACGCGAAGGACGCCAACAACAACTCCTGCACCTCCAGCATCTTCTCCTCCTCTTCCTCCTCATACCACTGCTCAGCCAGCTCCCACCATTCGAGCTGCAGCGACTCCTCTTCCTCCGTCGTAATCGTCGCATCTTTTTCGTCCTCCAAATTCCTTTCGCCTTCGTTGTCCTTGGAGGACCAGTCGGAGTACGAGGAGCCGGTTTCGAGGTCAGCCGCGGGAGCGACTTCTCCTCCTCCGTGACCGGAGATGCTTGCTATCTCCCAACCACCCCCGAAAGTGCTTGCATGCACCGCAAGAGAGACGAGCGGTCTTCTTTCTTTAAACCATGTAGCACTGTTGTGTGTCTACCGTAGTGGTGGTTTGTGCCAAGAAGGCGGATGCGTGGGGATTTATGTAGCGCGTCCTAGGAAACGGAGTCATTAGAGACACGTACATAGCATGCGGGAGGAAGGCAAATAGACTACTCATGAAAGTTATACAGACAACTATTGATTTATTACTGTTTGAGATTAGGAGGAAAAAACGAGACGGGTGAATTAAAGGAAATGTCGCGAAGTTTTCCACAGGGTGGATCTTTCCTCGAACGTTTGCCATGTTAGATATGGACGTTGACAATTGTTTTGAAACGATCCCTCTGAAGTAAATGTTGCTGTTTAGAAAGCACTAATGTGTGCATTGTTCCGCGCAAGGAACAACTTAGACCACGCGCACACTAGGTTTTCAAAAAAAAAATTGTGGAAGTTAAAAGTACCACTGAAAATTAGAATCTTTATGTGGTTTTTGTATAAAAAAGTTTTGCTTACTAAAGATAACTTGGCAAAAAGGAAGTGGACTGGATGCATTAAATGTGTGTTTTGTGATTCTAGGGAGTCCGTAGAACACCTCTTTATTAGTTATCCGTTTGCTACTTTACTTTGGAAAGTAATATATTTTACTCGTACTTTTAATATGCCTGCTCCAACAATTGTTAAGATCATCTTTGGGAACTGGCTAAATGGTGTTGACAAACTTGTTAAAGCGCGCGGATTAGTGTAGGAGTTTGTGCTTTACTCTGGACAATATGAAATTGTCGAAATGATGTTTGTTTTAACGGTGCCGCTCCTTCTCAATTTTTGCAGGCTATCCATCGAACTATTTACTGGATCAACATGTGGTTCTACCTTCTGCCCGAAGATCAACGGGGACATATGGATACTGGTGCAATCGTTTGATGGCGGTCGTTCGGGCTATCTTCAACCAGGGTGGTTGGCGACATTTTAATAGAATACAAAAAGCATAGGCAGATTTTGTATTCCCTCTTTCGATAGTTGATTCATGTTGCAACTTTAGTGGATCCATGATCTTTTTGTACGGATATCTGGATGTTTGTTTTTCTCTTTATTAAATGATGCAATAAAAGGCTCCGTGCATCCTTTGGATGCAAAGGCCAGGGTTTTACCCCCATTTAAAAAAAAAGATTTAAAAGCTAGATCGGAGAAAAGGAAAATTTGTAGATCGAAAGGAAACTCGTACTTCATCTGGTTCATATTAATTGATTTCACTTTATCTAGATTCTTATGTATATAGTTAAGTTTTTAGTCTACATACATGCATATCTCTACTATATTAAATCTCTAGAGGTGGTGTCTCATGGTACGTCGTCTCCACTCCCGAAAGAAAAAAAAATCTGGACAAACGGTGCCCACGATGGAAAATACACGCGCAAGCACGCCTTGAAGAAGTCCAACTGCATTGAAACACCGCCGCGCCCCATCTTGCCTTCGCCTGCTCTCCCCGCGGAAGAAAAGCGTCGGCGCAGTTGCCAGCAACATACTCCTAGGACGACGGACACGCTCGAGCCCTGAACTCGGTAGGGGACCGGCGGGCGCCTGCTCCCGGGCCGCCAATCTGCTCATCCAGCGCCGCCTCCCATCATCCCCAACCGGAGGTGTGTAATTTCGAACTGCACTTTGTCGAGGCCAGCGCAGGTCGATATTTGTCATGGTCAGCCGCCGACACGCCGTGGTACATCCGTGCACTGCTCGTCCGTCTTTCCATGCGCGGCTGTCCCCTTGGCCGTTCCTCCGAGCGCCGCCGGCCGCGCTGGCCGTCGGGCGGGCTCCTGCATTCATCTAGCCCGGACGCTGCTCCCCGCGCCCGGAACTGCTCTAGGGCGGCCGTTCTGTGGTCAACATGGCCACGGAGGAGCCCAGGCCCACGCTCGCTAGGAGCGCCTAGCGTCCAGCGCGGGAGCACCGAGACCGACCGCCGTGGAGGCTGCCTGCTCGGCGACGCCAAACGCGAATGAGCTCAAGCCTCGCCCCCTCGAGGTAGATTGGAATTCCATGAAATTATTTGCAGAGGAGGCCGGAGAAGGCATGGATCCGCAGTCGCACGCTGCGGAGGAGCCAGATCCATTATCTGGGAAAGATTTTGAGCACGTAGGATATAGGCATGTAGAACAGGGGGGATGAATCAACGCTGGAGGTGCGGGACATGTGAGCATGTCGATAAGAGGAATCGAGATGGGATTTGACTGGTTGCCTTGTTCGTGCAGACTGCAGAAGCTCATGGCTAAAAAAATAAAACTGCCAGATGGGCCCAGCTTAAGGTCACATGGGCGACGCAGCTAATGGCTACTAAATCACTTTCTAAACTCACTGATTGTCTGTGCTTTGTTTAATCCTAGATGTATATATTAAATAGTGATAGATAAATTAAAATTTAGATAAACTTTGGATATATTTAATGTGACGGAGAAGTTGTTAATATCAGTCAATATAAGCTTTTTTAGCAAACTATTTTAGTTTACCAAAACAGTTTGTATTATGGAATGGAAGTAGTAAAATATTAGTAGTTTTTTATATGCATAAAACATCGTATTACGGTCATAATCAAAAGGCATTTCAAGCGAAGTGCAGACTTAATATTTTTAAAATCGTATGATTTTTTTTATATATGGGCTTTTTCACAAGCATTATATTTTATACTACCTCTGTCCACAAAAGGATGTTTTAGATTTGTCTAAATTTGGATGTATGTAGACACTATTTAGTATATAGATACATTCGAATTTAGGCAAATCTAAGACATCTTTTAATGGACGGAGGGAGTATATGCAAAAAAATAATTTAATAGATCGTGGCAATATATATAAATTTATAGGGAATAACTCAACAATTTATATGGCGAGTGTTGAGAAAGTTCCCCATTTTGCAGTTATTAACTTGATAGGTTGCGCTTTCTCTCAGAGTTCATTGGAGATAGACTTGTTTTGTGAATATGTCGATGGTAACAGATAGAAGATTCAGATAGTCATTGGCAAAGGGAGTTGTAGGTGTAGTTCTTTTTGTAACACTCTATCCACACTTACTGATGCTCTATATGGCTCCATAACGAGCATAGGCTGTTTTCCTTCTGATAAGCATTGTTGTCTATATATCATCTTTATTGCTGCATTTATTAACAATTGCTCGTTGGCAAAGAAATGATAGTGAGTTGAATATTCTGTTTCTTATTTCAGGTACTGTTTTTTGTGTCTTTAAATGGAAGTGGTGCCTTCATTATGCTTGTGGTTCATCATAGGATCATTTGTCTGTGACTCTGAAATCAGAAAGTGGAAAGGCATCCTAGCTTCTTGTCCATCACCACTGTCACAACAGGAGATTTGTCCATTTTAATGGGAGCAAGGATACGATTTCATCTAAGATGTCAGGAGCATTGATCTGGATATGGTAATTTCTCTTGCTGATTTCATTTTCATTAAATTATGTAAACATCTACAAGGAACTAGGTGGAGATGAATGGATTTTTATTGGGTGTTCGGTTTATTGAGACTAGATGGTTGATGAAATGAGTATAGTTTGGCATATCATGTTTGATAAACAACTCAATGGTAGTACACACTTCTTTTCCACTGATGTTGAGCTATCCCTTGAGAATAATACAAGAGATCACACTTCATGAATTATACTTCTCTAGGCATCTCAGTCATTAGTTATTTTATACCATGTCAATATTTTTGGAACTTATCTTATTAAATGAGCTCAATAGCAATTGAATTGGAGGGTCACCACGTTTGCAATTTACCACTAGCTTATTTGGAAATAAACCAGCAGTCGTCCACCCCGCCCGCAGTAACCGATGCCCTTCTCCACACCACGATCTACTCCTGCAGTCCAACATGCCATCCTTGCATCTAAAAAGAACGCTGCCCTACCCTTCCTTGAGGCTACGAAGCACCAGGAGCCCTTGGGTGACAACCATAAGGCCCCAATCTCGCCCTCGAGGCGCTAGGGGCCCTGCAGGAGTCGTATGGCCATGGCGTCTGGTCGCGACGTGCCCTCTGCCTCGCCGTTCACACGACCTCCTCTTCTGCAGCCCTGAGTCTCTGGCCACCGCCATGAGATCGGTGGGGGCACCAAGATGGCGACTATCAGGGCCGCCGTGCACGATCAGCACGGGCACAAAATGACCATGGCGCTGATGGGTGGCGGATCTGCACCGCACACCGTTTACTACCGGAGTCGAGGACCCTAATCTCACACATCCTGACCCAGGTTGCCAAGTCCCCACATAAATTTCATATATAGGGCAGATAATATAGCACCTGGATATTGTGGACTGAAATATTCCAATCTGATCTTCATTTGCACTTGGTTCAGACCGCTCTGTAAAGGAGCACTTCCCTTGATTGTTACTACTACTGCAGGTGGTAACTAGGGAGTCTTTTCTAAACCATATAATGCCACATATTATCATTGTCTGCTTAAGATTAAGTGTATTTTTGAGTGAGAGTGAAGAGATACATAATTAAGTCTAAGTGCAGTATCAGTTCTTGTTCAGTTCTGAACTATGTCCAAGTGCACTGTAAGTTCTTATACATTTTGATTATAGCTGTTTAAATATTGTATATCAGACCAACAGGTTTTCATAGCCAAACATCAAATATAGCAGTATACCTGTACTGCCAAGTATAGGGGCATCAATTGCGTATCAAAGTTGTGTCTGGGCACAAATCTATGGATTTTTTTTTTTGCAACAATCATCCGACATATTAATTCGAGTCTAATTCCTATTTGCTAGACACTTATCACTTTGTTAAAAATCTACATGTCTATGTTTACATGAAAAATATTATCTGCACTCTGAAGATATATTCTAGGTGCAGATTTAGTGGAGCACTCAAGTTTGGTTCAATATAAAGTGTCGAAAACATTATTTTATGGACATACATAGTTTTCAGATTATTTTAGGTATTATTTCCATCACAATATTGATGCTCAAGAGTCAATGTTGCATCCTAACTTTATCCTCTGAGTTCAAAAAAGTCACTTGATAGATATTTTTTTACTCCCTCCATTTGGTAATATAATAAGTTTAAGCAAGCTAGAATTTTTCATGGGCAGTCAGCTCTTTGTGTATGGCTCTGGAATGAAATAGAGTGCTGCTTGTTTCACTCTCTTATTTACATGGGATGTGGCACTTTTGACATGCCAGTCTATAGTTGTAAAGGGGCATCCTCTAGATCTAGAAGTTTATATCGATTTTACAAAGGATAGCAAATAATTCAAATCTCTTCCTGAAATAACTTCTCATCTCTTAACTTCGTTTAAGTGAAAATGTAATTAATCTTGTAATTATCAAAAAAGGAAACAAACCACGGGCTCAACAAATGTTTCTACCATACACACATTCATCTATTTATTCTTTGTTGATCCGTAGCAGTGCATATCGGATGATTAAAATCACATCCGCAATCCTGCTATCATAGTTTCTATTAGTTTATCCTTTTGTACAAAATGTAGTGAAGTTCTGATGTAGAGGTGGTTACATTTATTATTCCCAAGCACAAATGAATTGTTGATTTTTGTGCTGACAACAGGTTTGCCCGCTAATGGCCAAGCTAGGCAGCTGTCCTATAAGCCTTCTAATTTCCAATAGAGGTTTCTTAATTATAATAACTACACCGCCAAGGTGAAAAGTTAATTTCTTGGTATTACTAACTTTTATCATTTTGCTCTTAGTTTTCCTTACTCGTGAAAACAGCGTTAGCTATACTGACCTTTGCATGTTGTGAAAACTGTAGTTTGGTTGATATTCTGTCAAATCTATTCCTTGCACCGTTCTGTGTGGTCTTTATGCTGTCAGCATGTGCCGTCTTCTCAAAGACATGCATTGAATTCTCTGTTTCATCTGCCAATGATGTTTCTAAACAGCTAGAGGTAATAACAAACGTATATGTTGTATTTATGTTTTGAGCCAGATATAAATTCATACTACAGATACTGCAGATGGAGTAATTGCTTCTTTTCTTTACACGTCTACTTTTTGGCAAGAACCTTTCAAACAACCTTTTTTCTATTTAGTACAGATAGTAAACATGAGACTGTGTACGAGGACAGATTGCGCTTTTCTATTCTTTTAAACACGTATATCGAAGAAATAGTTCCTCAAAGTGAGAATTTTAAGTAGTAACCTTTTCTGACGGAGGAACTATTGCATGATTTTTATTGTTACTGAACTTTCTTATATTATTGATGCCTGAACCTTTTTCTTGACAAAGCCCCTCTTGTATTTTGTTTTCTAATAAACAAAGTCATGTCTTTGTTTCCAGACATCTCATGGGTCTATTCCATTAGTTTCTTCCCATCTGCTAAGATTTCCTAACGACCTGACACATGATATGTACGATAAGTATTATTGTCTATGCTCTATTTTTTCTAAGTTGAACTATGTTTGGGTTACTCCAATGCAGGAGGATATTATGGAATTATGAACTGATGATTAATATTGCCGCCTATGCAGGTCAGAAAGAAGGCAGTTGTGTAACATTAGGTTGGCTGAAGAGTTTAGTTCGAAGAATGACCCTCGCCGCCACTCTCTACATTAGTCGAATTCCTTAATACCTGCCGAGCATCACAAATGTAAGAGGACTAAATGTCTGTTTTTTTGTTGAGAATTTTTTTCTTCGTGATGTTGTCCTTCAGCAATATTTGCTCATCTTCTTGCATGATATCTTTCGTCCGAGCTCCTCTAGGTTTTGAAATTGTTCAACGACGATAGCGTCGCTAATGCCATCCATTGGGATAGGTTGCAACTCAACGCATTGGACACCAGAAATGGTTGCTGCAAGTAATACAGGGTTGCCTTGCCTGAGAAGAATGACTACCAATTGTATAACAATATCGCATTGCTTGATATCAACGGTGATGAAGCTGAAAACAACATTTGTGACGTTTGATCAAGGGAATTCAAAAGGCCTCCTAGACTAGATCTAGGTGAATAATAAATTAGTTTAACCCTTGCTTTCTGTCCATGACATCCAATTTGCTTTACTGAAATATGCTTCAAGGATATTGGAATCGTAATGTTTTTTGGAACATATATAAATTGTTAACCAAGAGCATGTATGCCCAATACACTACGTAGCTATATATTTTTTCTATAAACGTGTATTTTCACATGGATCATATTTGTATATGAGACTAAAAAGAAGGAGGCCGTGGCAACGCACGGGCACCCAACTAGTCTAGATAAAATGGAGTACTCCTAACTCTTTCAGTTCCGTGATCAAATTTCGCGAGGATACTGTATTACATTTGTCTGGCTCCAACAGTGCCCGAACCATTTGGCACTTGTTTAGTCGAGGATAGAAATGATTCAACCTGGCCCGCATCTGGCCGCTGCTCCCACATCGCGTGCTGTTTTTCTCTCTTATTTTTCCCGAAGATCTCGCGTGCTGTTTTAGCGTGTCCGTACGGCAGAACTACCCTCGCTCGATCTTGATCATTCTGTATCATCACATCATGACACAAAGGAACTTGCTCGAGCTGGAGAGGGGATATTCCGCAACTAGTTGCGCCCGCACCCCATTTTTGTTCTGACACTTCCAAGTTTCCAAAAAATGCAAACTAAAATTCTAGACATACATTCTATTGTATCTTGTGCATCTGTGAAATTTCATCCAAAAATATGTTAAAATGTGGCCTACACAAAAAGAACAAATGATGTGTAAATAGTACGTGACACTATTTACGTACGTCTTCTCTTTTTTAAACAGGTCACATTTTGACATATTTTTGGATGAAAATTCACAGATGCACAAGACACAACACAATGTATGTCTAAAATTTTAGTTTGCATTTTTTAGAAATTTGGAAGTGTCACAACAAAAAATAAGGTGCGGGCGCAACTAGTTGCAAATGAGAGTTTCCCCTCGAGCTGAGAATGGTTGATGACCAAATCCTACCCCAATCAAAGAGTTCACCGAAGATAGTATTCGGCATAGTCATTATTATGTTGTGTGGCTAGAATGAGAGCATTTTCCTCCGTAGCCCCAATAATGATATTTATGGTGTGTTTGGTAGGTTACATGCTACTTGACACATATGAACACTAAAAAATGGGCAATTTGGTTACCCGAAGGCTTTTGTGTGGTGGCCAGCATGGTTCGTTCTTATAGCACCTCCGAGTCAGGTTTGGTAGGAACGGCCAAATTGGCCGTTTCCAGCGAGCAATCCTCGTCTCGCCCAAAAGTGACAACGTGGTGTTCCCACACAATCATTGATGGGAGATGGCGCGAGCTTGCCCGGCACGGCAAGAAAGTGGCGGGATGAATTCGGGCACTGCTCGTGAAATTTTGCCAGCCTATTTAGGGTAGCTCTATCGTCGCGAAATCAAAATCCCCAATTTATTGCCATTTCAAGCTCGTCCACCTTTCAATATTTAGCGACATGGCCATCTCTTCGCCACCGGCTAGATCCACGAGGTTGGCGGCAACGACGTGGCATGTCGTGTCGGCTTCTTCCTCTGCATCGATTCCTTCAGTGGTTGTAAGCATCTCAAACCCTACCTCTAGGTCAGATCGAACTGAGCGGTGCATAGGGGCAGATTTGATAGCTTCGATTGTAGGTGACCCCGTCTAAGACGCTGGCCCTTCCCGGATCTCTGTCGAGCAGTTGATGCTGGTTCTCCTTTGATCCCCGTCATCCATGGAGACGATTGTGTTGCTTGCTCTATGCCGGGGTCTCTTTCTTCCTCGACCTCTGTGCTACGTGTTGTCCCTCTCATAGTAAGAAGCATCTGTTCTTTCTTGTTCTTACTTCGATATGTATGGTTGTGGCTGTTTAGACTCATACAATGCTTAGCAATATTCTTCATAACATAATATATGCGGTCGTAGCTGTTAGCTCTTCCCCCGATTTTTCAACTCTGTCAATCAAAAACAATGACATGTCCCCAAATGAGCCTGACCCTTATGTGCATGACGTTTGGGAACCACCTCTGTCCAAGTTTGTCCTTAACCGTTTGGTTGAACTCGCCAGTGATGTTTTTTATTTCATTGGCATCATTTTTAGCACTCTTCGAATCTACAACCATATCAGGAAGGTGAAATGTGAAGGAAATCTCAAATGGAGCGAAGACGGCAATTGCTTCGTGCTTGAAGATGAGGACAACTTGCATGACCACATGCAGGTAATAAATTTACGCGATGCTTCTGTGTTGTTCTTTCGTGCATATTGATATGCACTAATAGTACCTCCTTGTTAATTGTAGAACAACCCGAAGCACCTTCAATTCCCGGCCAACCGTTAGCTATGCTCAGATGAAGACAATCTTCATGCCCAGTTTGTCACCAAGGAGCAGCTTTACCAACCATTCTTATCAATGCACTCAACTTCAAGGCTACAACCATGAGAGAGGAGGACCTGGCTTAGGACTGGCTCCGCAAGTAGTTTTCTTAGGGCCGCTGCTTTGTTCTTCATCATGTAGTCGAGAGCGATCGTGATCTGCTGAAGAGATCATGCATATTTTGGGAGGTAGTCTCCTATCCCTGCATTAGAAAGGGATTGATTGAACGTGATCCCCGATTTGTAATGATGAAATTTTTCGAGATGGTATATATATGAACACCTCGTGTGATGAATTAGTTATTGATAAGGGGTTGCCTCATCTTCTCAGTAAGCGACGGTGGATGGTGATGAACACACGATGAACACAGCGGAGATACACGATGATGAAGTGGATGATAACTTGTATGATGCTGACGAGTCTCCCGATCGATCCATGCAACATCTCTCAACCCTGCAAGATATTCGCAACTCCACACACTTGCGCACGTAGCCGCCGACCACGAAGTGGTAAGTTGCAACCGTTTAACTCCCAATGAAACATCAGATCACACAAGACTTTCAATAGGAAAACACCAGATCGATGCGAATTGGTGTATATATTCAATAGAGTTGCAAAGAAATCAACTATGAACTAGGATTTATCTTAAACATGGTCTAAACCTAATTTGGGGGCGTCCTGAGCACTTATATAGGGGTTCAGGACGACCAGAAGTCGAGAAAATACATTAAAAACCCGGATCGGGATCGGTCGAGGCCGACTCGGACACGGCCGGCCAGGGGCCGGTCCACCGGACCGGGCCAGGGACGGGTCGCTCAGTACACCCGCCTGGTTGGCACCTGCGCAGGATCCAGCGGGCGCCGGGTTGTCCCGGCGTGGGATCTGTTTGGACCGGGTGTGGGACCGGGCAGGCCAGCGTGGCGGTCGGTCTGACCGGGCTGTGCACCGGCATGGACTTGGTATTCCTCCCTCGCGCATGCCTCCCTCTCCTCCCTCGAGCGTCCATGGAATGTCTTCATGTCCAGCACCATGTCCAGCTGCTCATCTCCTCCTCGTGCGATGCTTGCTCCTTCTTCGTACCTGATCATACATAAATAACAGAACTTAGGCAGTATAAAGTTCTCATCAATCAAAATATCGTTTAGGAACAAGTTCACCTGTTGTTTTAGTAGCTTCGCACGAGCTCTTGTCATAGGTCCAATCCCGACTTCATTGGACTTGAGCTTCACAGCAGCATCGTCTTCATCTTGTAATGATGGAGGTAGTGGTTCGGTAGGATGTCCTCATCAGTGATGTGTCACGAATTATAGTTTCTTTACTCCTGATACATCATATATTAGGGTAACTCTATGTTGTGTATTACCAACACCTTTTGATGAACTGAATGTTGTCGAATGTGTTCTTATGGAGTTAGTACTGCAATGGGTCATGTGTGTATTACCAACACCTTTTAAGCTCACCACTCCAATGAAAGAGGTTACCAAAGCATGGTCATGTGTGGAACCAAATAAGAAGTGTGTTGCACCAGTAGGGCAGAAAGGCCCACACGCGGCCAACCAAACAGTGTGGTCCATGTTCCCTCTCCGCTGCATAAATCACGAGCAACCAAACGAACCGCCAAAATTGGCTCGTGGCTCGTCTACACGATGGGCTAACACCCACGGAACCTGCCACATGGATCCCCAAATTCGCTCGTGGCTAGCATGCCATCACCGGGCGCAGTCGCGGGAGCACCACCACCGGCTTCTGAAGGAGCACAACCCCGTCACCTTTGACATTCTTTACCAAGACGCCGCCGCTCTCGCAGATGCGCTTCACCCCTGAGTTCGGCGAGAGTGATTTGGTAGCAGTATCTGTTGACCGAACTAGATCTTGGTTTTCTAGTCGAGCAAACTTATCTTGAATTTCCGGAACGAGAGTGGTGTTTTGGCACTGGGTGGATATGTTCCATCTATTTTGAAATGCGTGTTACACATATTTCGATTTTTTTTAAATTGAAATGAAAAAGTTGCACAAACACCTTCAGCGTGCTACATGCTCATAAAGTCGTTTCATGAAAAATCGACTTGTGGTGTGGCGTGTGTAAATAAGAGAAAAATCAATGCTAAAAAGAAAACTTTTTAGAAGATTAATTTTCTCTTTTTCTACATAGACCACACCAAATGGTTCCTCACGAAAGTTAACGAACACACGTGTATTGTGGAGATGTACATGTAGAATTTTTTGTCAAATTTTTTCAACATTTAGAAATATAATTTTTTTTAGAGGGAGCATATGCACCAGGATGCCAAATTGATTTTTCTAAACTGATATCCTTATATATGAGTTTCAATTTATTTTAGACCAAAATTTCTATTGAGACTAGGAAACCCATCCCTATACTAAGAGGCGTTGTTCTTAGAGCATCTCCATGGGCACCCCCGATAACCATTTGGGGGCTAGTGCGGTTTTTGGGCTCACGCTGGTGCGCCCCAAAAAGCGGCGGTGCGGTTTAGAGCCCAATAAAAGCGCCGACAACCCCGTGCCGGCCCTTCGCGAAGGGCGCGAATCAGGCACGCCGGCGCCAAGCGCCACGACGGTTTCGCGGGTAGGGCTGCCTTGGCAGCGACTCAATGGCCGGTGGCATCATAAATGCGACGCCTCGTATGCTCTGCGGCCGGTCGCCAATGAAGCCACCGCTTCTCCACGCATAGACGCTTATTCACTGCATCCTTCGCTACGATATCCTCTCCTCTCTCCACCACCGTCGCGCTATCCTCTACTCTCCACCACTACCGCTTTCCTCTGCACAACAATGTCGCGGTAGCTGCATACGACGTACTCGATGCTCGACCGGCCGCACGCCGCCATCGGCGCCGCTACCACCACCGCAGCCACAACCACCGCAACCTGATGACGAGTTCGGCGTCAACTCCGACAACTTCGGTGACTCCCAGTTCACCGAGTGGGACGAGGCGTACATAGCAGATGTTGAAGCTAAGGCGGCAGAGGAGGCGGCGCAGTGGGGCGAGTAGCAGCATGTCCCCGGTGTTCCGGAACAGGCGGCGATCTTGGCCTCCTTCAACGCGCAACACTTCCCGAGGCTGAAGGAGGAACAACGCGAGCTCATAAACGACGCAAACTCTGAGCACGCCATCGAAATCTCGCGCCAGCGGGCGGCCACAGAGGAGGCGGGATGTCTCCTCATGGCGGCCGAGCGACAGAATATCCTTAAGCTCAACGCTCAGCGCCAGGCCGAGGCGGATGCACGCGAGCAAGCGAGGCTCGTTCAGAACGACGCGTCTCGCATGTGGCTTGCGTCTCTGAGGGGAAAGCGTCGTCGACGAGCTCCAGCGACGCCTGTGTCCATGCTCCACTGCCAGATGCGCGAAGCAGGTGCGGAGAGGCGGGCACGGATACAAGTGGCAAAGGGGAAGAACGACGACGAGGCAGGCCCATCCTTTGCCCCAACCGACAGCCAGTAGATTAGGGTTCGGTCTAGTTTGAATTTCAAGTTTTATGTAAATTAAAATAAAATTTTGTCACTTGCTTGTTCGAACTTATTTTATGAAACAGTGTCTAGGAGGAACTAGAACACTATTGATATGCTAGGAGGAACTAGACACTAAATGATATAGTAGAAGCGGGACCTCGGCGTGAGAATTCCAGAAATTTGCTCCTGACAGGATTCGAACTCTGGTCGTTGGGTGCACCACTGCGACCACAACCACTGGGCTATGCCCACGTCCTCGTTCGAACTTATTTTAGATGCTTCTTTGATGCTTACTGGCGTGTGTAACTGGTCCCCAGATTGGGTTGCAGGTGCCGGCGATCCCATAGCGCGGTGCCGGCGCTTATTTGGGTGCCGGTGGTGGAGATGCTCTTCTGCCCCAAACAACATCTAACCTGTTTGGGCCGCGCCGGAGGAGGTACTTTCGTGAGACCAAATATAATTGTTGGCACGGTGTGTCTAACAATCTTTGATGCTAGTTTTTTTTTCACACTAAAAAACTGAAGCGTAAATGATGTTCTTGTACAGAGCTAGTATGTCCTAGGAATTGTGATTTTTTTTTTGCAATGTTGAACTTTTGTTGACTTTGCAATAAAGATGGCTGAAGTGTACCAATCGATTCAAAATATCCTACTGTTGAAATCAAAAGGCACACTTACGAATTTTTTCACTGAACTTTGAGAATCTGGGGATGAGACAATGCCCTAAACACCACAGGTCCGACTAAATTAATCTGGTAGCATCATTTTGTCATCTCCAACCCCCAAACATCCTCAAGCATGATGGCAAACATCCCCTCCCCGTAGCTGATATAAAACCCAGACCCCTGGCCGCACAGCCCCACACTCCTCGCCCCTTGACCACCACCACCACCATATCGCCGGCGGCAATGTCGGTCCACCTCGCAGCCGCGCTGCTCATGGCGCTCCTCGCCCCCGCCCGCGCCTCCGACGTCTCCTCGTTCCCGCTCACGCAGGCGCAGTCCCCGGCCAACGCCTCCGCGGGGCCCTCCTCCCCGCCCTGCCGCCTCGACCTCTCCGCGGAGCTCTTCGGCGGCGTGGCCGCCGCGTGCGGGGCCGGCGGCGGTCCCGGCGCCCTCGACCGCGGCCGCTGCTGCCCCGTCCTCGCCGCCTGGCTCTTCGCGGCGCACGCGCGCACCGCGCTGTCCCTCCCGGCGCCGGCTCCGTCGGGCCTCGACGGCGGGGACGGCGACGAGGAGCCCATGGTGCCGTACGACAACCAGCGGTGCGTGGACGCGCTGGGCACCGCGCTGGAGAAGCGCGGGGTGAAGATGTCGGGGCCCAACAAGACGTGCGACATGGTGCTCTGCTTCTGCGGCATCCGGCTCCACCAGATCGGCTCCCTCCGCTGCCCCGCCGCCTTCGCCGTCGGGACGACCGCCGCCGCCGCCGCCAAGAACGCCACGCCCACCGCCGCCGTCAAGGACCTGGAGAAGAGCTGCCGCAACGCATCCTACGCCGGCTGCTCCCGCTGCGTACAGTCCCTGCAAAAGGTGAGACCCTTTTTCCCTGCTTTCTTTGCTCCGCCTTTTGCCTTTCCATCTTTCCTGTTCCCTTCTCTCTTTTCTTTACTATTTTATTCTGTAAAATCTTTACGGTCAAATAGTGTTCTTGGATTTGAAGATGCATTTAGTACATTCTGCTTGGTTCAAACATGCTGATGTTCCTTTCACTTCCGTGAAGATTCGGGCTCTCTACTATCTACTACTCCATTGTTCAATTTGTTCAAAATGCCACACTAGGAGCAAGAGCTTTTTCTCCGTGTGCTTTATCTTCTTTTATTATCTGTCTACCAGAAAGCGCCCATTTGACATCCAGGAGATCCCCCTTTCCACACAGAAAGTCCCTTTTCTAGCCACATTATTGGTTCACATGCTCAGATGGGCTTGCTTCTTGTTCTTCAGCTAATCACAAATCATCAGCCACTCGATTGACACTCCATTGCTTTTCTCAAAGCCCTAATCTGGTGGGGAACGGCAACTCCCACTAGCTAGACAGTGTTACAACTTAGCATTGCCAGTTAATTACAGGACCATATCTTGTACTGAAGCAAGCCAGATATCAATAGTTTGGGGAAGTAAGCCAGATATGCTAGTATCATGACAGCAAGGCCAGAAACATTGGTCCAATGCCTTGTCAAATCACAATGATGAATTGAACACTTTAGCTAGTAAACCATCCCCACAACGTGCTCCCGCGCCATCGAAAGCTGTTAATTATTGGAGAGAGTTTGTCCTTAACCTGTTTGTCATTGGCATCCTGAACTGAACTGTTGTGAAGAACAGATCGTAATTTCACTTGTACCGACAGACAGCCATGAATTGGGAAGCGTCCCTGTTGACATTCTTCACCTGTACTGAGATCTTGGTGTAAGAAGAACAAGCTGTTGTGCATGGGTCGCATTTATTGAGAATGTTCTTGGTGGTAACATTCAGTTCCTAGACAGTGAAACATACCGATGAGATCTTACCAACTTGGCGACAAGCTGCATTGCATCGACGTGCCCTGCATGGAACACATTAAATGCGTTTCGTGATCGCGAGGGAAGTGTTATTAACCTATCCGGTGCTCTACTTGTGATCAGGTGAAGGGGAACGTGAGCCGGGAGGCGACCGGCGGCGACCGCGCCCGGCGGATGCTGGGGCTGGACTGCCAGCTGATGGGGCTGACGTGGCTGCTGGCCAAGAACAAGACGGCGTACATCCCCACCGTCTCCGCCGTGCTCCGCGCCATGCTCTACAGCGCGCACCCGACCGAGTCCGGCGGCAGCCACTCCAGGGTCGCCGGCGGAGGCAGCACCGCGCCTCCGAAGTGCAGCCCGGACCAGGAGAACATGCCGCTTGCCGTCGACTCGCTGCAGTTCGAGCACGCCGGCAGCACCAGCTCGGCCGCCGCCGTCATGCTCCGCGGCATCGGCTGCTCGCTACTCTGCCTGGTGCTCTGCCTCGTGTGGGGCGCGTTCTTGTGAGCAGTGGGAGCAGTGCAGTGCTGATGATTAAGCTTGTTGATAAGAGTATTTTGTAGGAGCTGTTAGTAGGGAGGAGGGGGTAGTTTTCTTCTTTTTTTTGCATAGTGTTGCGGATTAATCAGAAGATATGGCATGGCGGCGAGATTATGTTGTTTGTTCGTGATGGCAGATGGCCTTATGTCAAATCTCCGTGCTTTTATCTTGGGTTACCACTGCGATTTTTGTGAAGTGTTAAACCTAAAGATCGACAGTTGCTCCTGAAGTGTTTTTTCTGAATGCTAGCCCCTGAAGTGTTAGTATTAGGATGAACAATTTAAGTGGTACGTTCTGCTGGGCTGGTACTCTGGAAATGCTATGTTGCTAGAGTGAACATGAACTGCGTCTGCGTGCGTGAAGAAGAAATCTGAAAGAAATAGGTCGAAATTTGGAGGGCAGCTGAAGAGAGAGAGAGAGATGAGACGAGGAGGAGGCGGAGGCTTTGGCTTTGGTGCACAACAGGTTCACGTGGTAGGTAGCGTCGTGTCGCGTGTGGATGTGGGTCAGTGGGTGTCGTCTACTGTGCATCTCTGTGTCGTCCTTTCTTGTGGCTGGCCTGACCTGGGTCGCCGGGCTCCTGCCTGCGCGCGTCTTGTTCCGTGGTGTTGCCTTGTGCTGCTCTCCAGCGTCCCAAGGGAAAGTTTTTGCATGCACCGGATCCGGGAATCGGACCCATTGCACCGTTTTCGTAGAATGTTTTTTTAAGCATAGCAAAAGAGCCTGCATATTGAATGTTTAGGGTATGTTTGGATGGCATAGTTCAGATAGGAGAATATTTTCTACTAATTCCGATTCACTGCGAACAAGATCGGGAGATCAACTTCATTTCAAGTTTTGGGATGACAAAATAATTAGAATTGTATCGGAAATTCAATTCGGCTCACATGTGCATATGCTCCCTCTACCACAAAATTATAAATCCAAGTATTGAAAATTTTTGATAATTTTTTTACATGTACATCTCCACAATAAATATGCGTTCGTAAAGTTTCACGAGAAACCGATATTTTTTGTTGTCTATGTAAAAAATAGAAAACTTCTCTTGTCAAAAGCGTTATTTATAGCACCAATTTTATCTTTTTTACACGTGTTACACTACAAGTCAATTTTTCATGAAACGACTTTGTCGGTGCATAGCACGTGAAGATTTACACGCGAATTTTTAGTTTCAGTTTTTTTGACATTTCAAATATGTCTAACATGCATTTTAAAATAAGAGGAGCATATGCTTCCATAAGCCAAAATATCACTCCCGAATTGTGTGTCCAACCAAACAGCTAGATATTCGTTGAGTTCAATTCCAATTTCAGAATTATACGCTCCCGTTATGCCAACTAAACAGCTGTACCCTTGCCCCAAATGGCTATTTGGACATGCCTGGCAAAAATTCAAGCCCAAGCTTCCTATCCAACGTGGCCTGATAGCATGTTTGGCCTTCCCAGACCACCCCGGCCCATGGAGCAGTGGGCACGCACAATACCAACAGACGGGTACCACATGCCAGCGACCCAGACACCCCCTCTCCCCTGCCACATCGCATGTACTCTTGCTCAATGGCCGCTCCCTCCCCGCATAGTGCGAACACCCCCGTGAAGTCGCCAGCGTCGTCGCCTAGTTCAACACCGATTGTGCACCAACCGTGCAACACCTACGCCGACAGCGCCTCCCCTCTGGCCTCTTCCACCGCCTAGTTCGAGGTTCCTCCAATCCTCACAAAGGGTGCGGCAACCTCGCGCGCCCGTCTTGCATGCAAGGTGCTCTGCCGTTTGCCTACGTAGGCTTTTTCCACTCTCTCGCCCTGTTCTGTTGAATTGTCGTTTGATTTAGAGAATATGGATACTGACAACGAGATGATGACCCATCAATCCATGGAATATGAAGTCACTGCCACTGCCGATGACAAGGAGCACTTCACGAGTCACGCTTTGTCTTCCACAATTACAAGCGAGCGAGCTGAAAAACTAGTCGCAAACATGGAGGTTCGAAGTTTGGGTCAAAGAAATCGAAGCCAAGGCAAAGGATGGAGGGTCATGACAAGCTATACACTGACTCTTTTGCCGATGATCCTATACATACTTAAAAAAAATTGCTAGTGAATTAGGATGAACAAGGAGTTGCTCATGACGGTCGTGCATGGTGTGAAAAGTAGGATGACTAGTTTGTGATGAACAAAGTTGCCCCAGAATGCCTGGTTTCACTTAGTTCAGAAGTGCACTGCTGCAATAAGATGCAACAAAAGACTAACTACGCATGTCTGAGTCCGCATCCATTGAATCAATGTACATATTCTACTTGGCAGTGGTGAGAAAGTTTGGACCAGACTATTTGAGAGGGCCAAATAAAGAAGATACAACTCATATCATAGCACGAAATGAGGCAAGAGGATTTTCTGACATAGACAAACGCATCGATTGCATGCATTGATCATGAAATAATTATCCATTTGCTTTACAAGATTTTTACAAAGGGCATCATAGATATTGTTATGTGGTACCTGAAGCTATGGCAGATTATGACTTCTGGTTTGCTACGCTTTTTTTTGGCATAACAATGAGATAAAAGTGCTGCGCCGCTCTCATGTATTTGCTAGACTTGTTGAATCCATGCTCCACGTTGTAATTATGATATCAATGGCCACCAATATACGATAGAATACAACCTAGCCGATGGTGTCTATCTAAAATGGTTGAAATGTGTGAAGACAAACACTACAACCCGTCCGTGGTGGCTTTAAACGTCGAGGACCGCCCATAGTCGACGCGGTAGTACGACAAAAAAAACCATTAGGGGTAACTGCGACTGGAAAGTGCGGACCCGACGCTTTTTTCCGCTCGGTACATCGCGATAAGCCGCACATTCTCGTACACAGCGCAAAAATTGTAAATCCTCACTGCATGAATGGACGGTGCTAACATTTACCGCCGTGATATGGATACGTGTGGCGCAAATCATTTCGCGCAATTATGTTCCCATTAGCCCCGTTGAACACTTAATTATAATTAGGGGTAATATCATAATTTCATTTCAATTAAGATATAAATTCCATTATTTGGATACAATTCTAAAGGAAATGAAAATCAAATAAATAAAATTCTAATGTTATGACCCAAAAGATAGATGAATAAATCTGGCACAGGGTAAAAATCCTATGTTTCTCCACTTATCCTAGGGAGAAAATTACAAAAAACCACCACATTAGCAAGTGTTTCAAAAAACCACTACTATTTGATTTTTTTTTTTTCAAAAAACCACCAGTCCACAGGTAACACGTAACAAAAACACTAATTTTCTTAAAACACTAGTCTAAGTGCAAAACTGACAGGTGAGACCAGATGTCAGGCTGACGTGGCAAGCAGTGACGGTCAACAGAGTTGAACTGGTGAACACACATTAAATTCTGGGTTTTTTTCAAGTTACCACTGGGCCCACTGTCAGTTCCATCTTTGTCCCTATCTCTTCTCTCTCCCACATCCCCTTCTTCTCTCTCAACGGGGAGAGCTCGCCAGCACCGCCCCATCCCGCTCTCGTCCGCTGGCCCTGCTCATGCGCCGTCCGGAGCTCGCATCCATGGCCGGAGGGAGTACCCCGCGGTCGACCACGCTCACCTGCGCCTGCCCACGGCCGGAGATCGCCCAGCCGTGCTACGGCCGAGCTCTCCCTCGCACTCGTCCGCTCCAGGGCGCCGGCCGCCCACCTCATCCAGGAGATCACGCCCAGGCGGCCAATCCTCTCGCGGATACCATACCTCACTGGTGGTGGGGAGCGCTGTTGCCGGCATCCGAGCAAGGGGCTATCGGGATAGACAAGGACGGTGGCGCCCCGGCTTGGCCTTCGTCGGGGTAGCGCTCTAGGACTCGCCGGAGTCTATGGAGAAGCCTGGGAGGTGCGCTTGGCCTCGTTGATGGTCCTCAGGATATCATCTTAGAACATAGAGCCTTACTCCGACGTTAATTTCTCGCCGGAGCCATGGCGGCGGCGCGACGAGTTGTGGCTGGCTTGCCGCTGGTAGCGGGCGGGCATGAATTGGGGGAGTCTTTGGCTGCCTCCGGCAGGCGCGGGCAGTCTCTGACGAGCGCGAGCGCTCCGGCAGGGGGTGGCGCGGGCGGGCTCCGGCGGGAGCGGGGCACCCCGGCAAGGTGTAGGGGAGGCGCCGGCGAGCGCGAGTGCTCCGACAGGGGGTGGCGCGGGCGGGCTCCGGCGGGAGCGGGGCACCCCGGCAGGGTGTAGGGGAGGCGCCGGCGAGAGATCTCTGGCGATGGGGAGCGGCGGCGCCGGCGGCGATGGGGAGCGGCGCGGGTGCCTGAGGTGTCCCCCAAAGAGTGAAAAAGAAATTAAAAAAGAGAAAGAAATAAACTGTAAAAGAGAGGAGAGGATCTGACGTGTGGGTCCCGCAAATTTATAGTGTATGAAGGCTTTTTTGCAAAGTGCACATGCCACGTCAGCCTAGCAGCGGGACCTACATGTCAGTTTGGCCATTAAACCATTGTTAGACACGAATCAATGCCTTTTGTTACGTGTTACCTGTGAACTGGTGGTTTTTTGAAAAAAAAATCGAATAGTGGTGGTTTTTTAAAATACTTGCCTGTAATGTGGTGGTTTTTTTGTAATTTTCTCTATCCTAGGACAAGTTTCCCAAATCCTAGTTGACTAGGGACTATCAGAAAAAATATCATACATTATATAGTTTCACAAACAAATCACATATTGTATTATACATATACGGAAATAACTTTGTACACCCAAGTATGGGTAAGGAAGCAATCTGTACCATCGAGCACTGCAGGGTGCTTTGAGATCCGGAAAAAAAGAAGCTAGAAGAATTCTTTTCTAGCCATATCTTGCATTTCCCACATATGCGCTAGGCTCGTGAGACCAGGAATAAAGTGAGCCAGACATGCAGGATTCCCGGGACACCGACAGTTCCGCGTCATGGACTTGCCTATGGGCCAGGCGCAAAGGATTGTCCAAAACCGACACACATTCATTGCTCTGCCTCACAGCGCTCCTTTCTTCTTTCTCTCGTTCTTCTTCCTCCTCTGTCCTCTGGTTCCTTTGCCCCTCCTCTGAAACGAATCGTATGTGACATCGTGCTCCAGCTAGAAGTGGCTCCCGGCCTTCACGCTGTTCCTTGTCGCGTCCGCCTCCTACAAGCCCTGGCAGCTCGTGCGGGAGCTCGGCCTCGTCGCGCTGCTGCAGGGGTGCTGCCCAAGCACTCCGCCTCGGCCGCATCGGGTAGAAAAGAGCAGGGCCTCAGAAAAATGGCGCCGTCCAAGGCGAAAGCGTCGAGTGAGCACGCAGCTGCCCGCATTGGCGGCGGACGCCGGTGACGCGCTCACGCTGATCGACCTGCCGGAGCTGGCGTTGGACCGCGTCCTCAAGGAGGTGCCCCTTGCCCCAGTCCAAAACAGAGAGCCGCCCTGGCATCACCGTGCCGGAGTTTGTGTTGGCGGGAGCCCAGGCATACGCCGACAAAGTGCCCCTAGCTTGCGGAGGTTGCGCTCGGTGGCCGGTCCTACACCTACGGCGAGGTGGACGTCGCACGGTTCTCCAAGGCACTGTGGTCGGTGGGCGTACGAAAGGGCCGTGTCGTCGTGGTCGAACGCGGCAGGGCCGAACGCGGAGCCTTCTCGGTGCATGTAAGGCGCAGGATGGATGTGTGCAGCGCGGTACAAGATGACTGGACATGATCACACGGCGAGCACCGCGCGGCGGGCGGCGCCATGGACAAGCACTGCGAGGACGGGCGTCTAGATATTTTCTCTACTTCTCGCCAAGCCTTCCTTCTCGCCGTCAAGCTGAGCTATTCCATGGCGGCGGCTTCAATCCAGTGTGATGTGTGGCTTGTGTTAAATCTTTCCGAGTAGTACTTTGAGATTACGAGATGTGTACCTTCTCCTTTACTGGAGGACGATCCTCCCGACGTCCTCATGGTGATGGTGGTGACGGCGACGGCGTGAGGTCGAGGGAGAGAGGTGGCGGCGGAGCTTCCCGTCGGCACTAACCCTAATCGGTGGGTCTGGTGGGGCGAGTGGCTGCTCGGGCAACCTCGTACCGAGTGCCACCGGCCCCCACCACTCTATATAGTGCAGCGACAGGGCCCACCAACCAGCGAACGGTTGGGCGCCCGATCGGCGCGGACGAGGTCAAGGTCGTGCCGAGCCGTTGGGCTCTGCGGTGGAGATCAATCCTAACATTCTCCCTTGATCTCAACTTTTCTTTTAACTTTATACTTTCACTTTATTCGTTTCATTTTGGATCAGTCCATAGGGCATGTTTCATCGTCACGGCTCTATTGCCGATAGAATCGGACAGCCACAATGCACTTCTCTGTTTTGAAACAAATTCTTTTACTTTTGGGCCTCTTATGATCCAGGATAGGTAAGACTTTCCCTTAAACCCATGCCGGCTACGTGCTCCTTGAACACGCTGGGTGGTAAGCCTTTCGTTAGCGGATCCGCAAGCATATCTTTTGTCCTTATATGCTCGAGACTTATTGTTTGATCCTGGACCTTGTGTTTCACAACATAATACTTAACCTCAATCGGTTTCGTAGCTGTACTCGACTTGTTGTTGTGAGCATAAACTACTGCGGCCTCATTGTCGCAGTACATCTTTAGTGGTTTGTCAATACAATCTACCACTTTCAAGTCGGGTATAAATTTCTTTAACCATAATGCCTGCCCCGTGGCTTCATAACATGCTATAAATTCTGCATACATCGTGGATGATGCAACTATGGTCTGTTTGGAGCTTCTCCACGAAATAGCCCCCCTGCGAGGGTGAATACATATCCAGATGTGGATTTTCTGTCATCTTTATCCCCCGCAAAATCTGCATCTGAATACCCTTTTATTTTTAGGGAATCAGATCTTCTGTATGTTAGCATGTAACTCTTTGTGCCTTTCACATAACGCAATGCCTTCTTTACCATTTTCCAGTGTTCAAAACCTGGATTTTCTTGATATCTACCGAGTACTCCAGTGATAAATGCTAAGTCAGGGCGAGTGCACACTTGTGCATAGTAGGCTTCCAATAGCCGAAGCATATGGAACCGCTTTCATTTGATCGAGCTCGTATTGATTTTAGGGACTTTGATGTTTCCCAAAACTGTCGCCCTTATAGGTGTGGCACTGCACTTATGCATATTATACTTACTTAGAATCTTTTCTAAATAAGCCTTTTGCGATAGTCCTAATACTCCATTGTTTCTATCTCGGTGAATTTCTATGCCCAAAACATATGACGCTTCACCAAGATCTTTCATATCAAAATTTGAGGACAAGAACTTCTTTGTCTCTTGCAGTAGACTAACATCACTGCTGGCAAGCAGAATATCATCCACATACAAGATTAGGAAAATATATTTCCCACTTTTGAACTTTGCATAAACGCGATTGTCCTCAATATTTTCTTTAAATCCAAATCTCTTGATTGTTTCATTAAACTTTAGATACCACTGTCTGGAGGCTTGCTTTAATCCATAAATGGATTTCTTTAGGCGGCATCCCATTTCTTCCTTGCCTTCCATGATAAAACCCTTGGGTTGTTTCATGTAGACATTTTCTTCTAAATCCCCGTTAAGAAATGCCGTCTTTACATCCATTTGATGCAACTTTAAATCAAAATGTGCAACTAGTGCCATGATGATTCTGAAGGAATCCTTACATGAGACCAGAGAAAATGTCTCATTGTAATCTATCCCTTCTCTTTGTGTAAATCCTTTTGCCTCTAGAGGTGGCTGTTGTTGCTCCCTTTCATGCTCAACAAATGGTTCATTCGGCTCCGAAGGACAGTTCCGAATTTTCACTCATCATTGTCATGGGTGGAGTTACAACAGCGCTTGCACCACAATCGCAGGGATCGTCGGTACATGTGCACATGGTAGCGTAAAAAATGGCTCCTGAGTCATCGGATTAGGTGCATGCACCCTCTTCTCCTCAAGATCAATTTTCCGAGCTACCATGCTCCCCTCATCATTTCGTCCTCTAAGAAGACAACATGTCTCGTTTCCACAAACTTTGTGTATTTCTCTGGGCAGTAGAAACGATAACCTTTTGACTTTTCAGGATAGCCAATAAAATGGCAGCTGACTGTTTTGGTATCTAACTTTGCGATATTTGGATTGAATACTTTAGCCTCAGCAGGGCTCCCCCACACTTTCTAGAAGGCAGTCCATAGCTCATACGGCGTTTTGGGCACCGATTTGCTTGGTACTCTGTTTAGAATGTGAATAGCGATTTTTAACGCCTCAATCCACAATCCCAATGGTAGGGTGGAATAGCTCATCATCGCGCACCATATCCATAAGGGTACGGTTGTTTTCACTACCCCATTCTGAGGTTCGCGTCGAGTATTGGGCGACTATTCCAGTCCCGTAGGAACCTTGCAAAAGGTCTAGGGACTTGGCCATATGGAGTATGTCGAGTAGTACTCCCTCCACGATCAGACCGACTATCTTTATTCTTTTATCATGCTGATTTTCAACTTCAGCTTTGAATATTTTGAATTTATCCAACACTTCTTTCTTTTATTGGATAAATATAACCATATCGGGAGTAATCATTCGTGAATGTTATGAACGAATCATAGCCATCTACACTTTTCACAGGAAATGATCCACATATCTCGATGTGAATTATTTCTAGTGTTGTTGTGCATCGATTTGCACCCTTTTTAATCAACCTTTACAAATTTTCCTTTAATGCAATCGATGCGCTGTTCTATGTCTGAGAATTCTAATGGAGGAAGAATACCATTTTTAACAAGTCTATTCTCCCCCTCGAAATATGGCCTAAGCGACAATGCCATATTTCGACAATTCATCAGTTCTTTTCTTTTCTTTTGTTCTTTGTCCAACGCGGACAACACTTTTTCACTCACATTACACACAGACAACACCCACATAAGCATTACTACAACATATGGCACACTTGCCATGTCCTTCCTGTCCATGTGTACTTTTCTGTCACCAGTTGCTTCAGCAGCTGGGTCACACATATCTTTGAAGAACAGTGAACTGGCTCTTTATTCTTTCAAGATACTCTCATACGGAATCACACTCTGCAATTGAGCTCACAATAGCGTTCTCAATTGTATTCTTTATAAATGGCACTTAGCCACCTTTTATACTGCCATGCAACATCATCATCCTTGTCATTTCTGACTGGATCTTTTGGTCTGACCGGCTGTGGGAACCCAGTCCTCCTCAGCACAAATCGACCTTCTTTCTCCATTCAGTGTAGTTGTCACTTTTGAGGGTTGAACATCCTTGATGCAACTTATCAAGTAGTACCCTCCTTTAAACCACAATGAAATGAGATCATAACAACAATTGCATGCAATAATCCAACGTTGGTCAAAATTAGAACATACAACTGTTTGTGCAATTAAATCTATATCACCGTTGGGCAGAAAATAGAGATAAATGCACCTCTTATTGCAAAAAATCACGATCATGTCATTAATAACGTTGGTCAAAAAATAACACAACCATAATTGTCACAATAATCACTTTAATCATTTCTTTAAAATTTTGATTACCACTTTTGCCCATATAATTACAACAAAACATGATCATACCATTAATGACGTTGGTCATAAAATGACAGGATCATAATTGTTTCAACAATCACTTTTAAGCAACCTTTTAAATTTAATTGTCACTTTTGCATTTAAAATGCTCCTTTTCTATTTTGCATCGGAAACTTTGAATTTAAACTTTGAACTTTTCAGAAGCATCTCTGTTACTTTTTAGTTTTCTAAAAACAAATATCTCGTTGGTTCAATTTGCTCAGAAAAAACTTAACAAAGATGCTTCTTTTACTATTGCAGCGGAAACTTTAACTTTAAACTATTAACTTTTCAACTTTTCAGAGACATTACTGTTACTTCCTAAAACAAATATCTCGTTGGTTCAATTTGTTAGGAAAAAAACTAGACAAAAATTGGCCAAAAAACAGCCCAAAAATTGCCTAAAATGCCTCTGAATAATAAAACAGTGCAAAACTGTAAAAACTGTGTTACTGTTACTGTAGAGCGAGGCCCGCGGCCCACGCGGCCCGCTCGCACCGAGCGGCACGCAGCAGACGCTGCGCCCACGCGGGGCCTGCCAACGCGGCCTGGCCACGGTGCCGACGCCGCGCCCACGCGGCCTGCTAACGCGGCCCGCCCGCTGTCTACTGCCGCGGCCTTTCCACGGCCCGAACGTGGCCTGGCCCGCGTCGCCCACATGGCCTGCTGTGCGGCCTGCCAACGCGGCCCGAACACGGCGCCCACGCGGCCCGCACAAGGCAGATGCTTTCTGGCCGTCGGATTGAATCCGACGGTCCACCGTCAATCTCGGTGCGGTATAAAAAATGCCCAAACGGACAGAAACCCTAACCCTAGCTCATTTCCCCCCTTAGCCACTCTCTGTCTCTTCTGTCCGGCGGCGGCGACGGAGAAGCTCCTCCTCCCGCTCGCACGCGCGGCTCCGGCGGCTCGCCGGCGACTGCGACGGCGCCTCCCGGCGGCTCCTCGCGCTAGCTTCGACCTCCCCTCCATCATCTGTGCCGTGCGCCGCGCCGAGAGAGGTGCGGCGCCCCTCTGGTCCTTTTGCCGTCGCGTGCGCCCGGAGGGCGCGGCGTCAAACGGGTCAGCGGCGGCGCCCTTTGCCGGCTATCGCCGGTGACTTTGCCCGCGGCCGGCTTCGCCGGCGCTCCCAAGTGCTTTCTTCGATGCGGCAGATGCGCATCGGGATCGAGTGGGGCGGCGCGGCCTTGCGGCGGCGCTGACTTTGCCGGCGGCCTGAGGCCCTGGCCGGTTTCTTTTCTTTTCCTTTTTTTTTTTGCATACAGGGGCGAGCTAGGGTTCACTGTTCTTGCTTTTCTACCCGAAAAAAAAATCTAGGACTAGATGGCTCTGATACCAATGTTAAATCTCTGGGATCACTAGTCTAGATCTTTCCGAGTAGTACTTTGAGATTACGAGATGTGTACCTTCTCCTTTACTGGAGGACGATCCTCCCGACGTCCTCATGGTGATGGTGGTGACGGCGACGGCGTGAGGTCGAGGGAGAGAGGTGGCGGCGGAGCTTCCCGTCGGCACTGCACTAACCCTAATCGGTGGGTCTGGTGGGGCGAGTGGCTGCTCAGGGCAACCTCGTACCGAGTGCCACGGGCCCCCACCACTCTATCTGCGACTTCTCGCCAAGCCTTCCTTCTCGCCGTCAAGCTGAGCTATTCCATGGCGGCGGCTTCAATCCAGTGTGATGTGTGGCTTGGACATGCAAAAACACCGCGGCAAGACGGCGAGTCGACAGTTAGGCACCGCATGCAAGAATCCAAGATAGCCTGGCGCATCACATGTGCACCAACGGGATGAGATATCAGATATGAATCATTCCATAACGCAAACATGCCATGTTGATGCACCACGCGTTTCTGATTGTGTACACAATTATGCTAATTCCTTAGATGAAAAAATGTCATCGTTCTAGACTCTGAGAACATATCAAGAACAGAGTAAGCTCGGTTCTAAAATCAATTGTCACATTCTAGAATCAATATCACATGGAACTCGGTTGGTGGTTTCCATGTAGCTCCGCGGTGTGAACTTGCCCGACGGGGAAGCAGGGGCGTTCTGGAGGCAGACCTCTTCCATGTAGCTCCGCCTCCGCCATGTGAACTTCTCCAACGGGGAAGCCATGGCGTTCTGGAGTAAGCTCGCGGGGCAGAATGGGGAGGAAGGGAACTGTAGCGGGCCTAGAGCTTGGGATCCAACGGCAACACTACGCGGTGAAAAGGCGATGCATGTCGGGGCAGCCGCGGTGCCTGCTGAATCTGAGTCGCGGTGGCCGCCCTGCGCCCTGGGCGGCGGCTTGCGAGTGATATGTGCTGGCGCGGTGCGGCGTCTGCCGGACAGCATGCGCCGTCGGTGTGCCGCGTGCGCCTGTATCCCATCACGTCGTTGCCGAAGCCGCCGGCGACGCTTCCCAACTCTTCGGCGGAGAGTCGTCGTGGCTGCTGCCGTGTCGTTGGTCGCATCCTTCATCGATGCCGCTACAGCCGCTGCTGCCTTCTTGGGGACCGACGAAGTAGGAAGCTTCCTTCCGTTCATCCCCAACCGCATGCACGGCCACAAACCGGTCAAAGAATACCGGCGCGTCGGCAGGAGGGATCAGGGAGGCTACGTACGCCGGCAGCCCCGACGACGGCGACTGGTGGCGGACAGGCCGGGAGACAGAGCAGCCGCCGCCCGCAGATCAGCCGCTACCGGCCAGAAAAAGCGGAGAGGGTCGTCGACGGAGTAGGCACGGCGGCGGCGGCGACACAGGATCTGGAGCGGGGGATTTTTTGAGCGAGAGATTTCCGAGGGCGATGTGGGCAATGGCCACAGAGTCAACAGTCTCCGCCGTAGTCGCTCCTTCTTGTCTCCTCCGAGACAGAATCTCCGTGTCTGCCGGAGTAAAAGCAGGGGGAAAGGAGCGACCCCACACCACGAAACAAGTGCACGCACAGGAATTTCTCTTCCCCTACTCTTCTCCGGATCTTAAAGCAAACCCATTCTGGACGGTACAGATTGCTTCCTTACTCATACCTGCGTGTACAAAATCCATACTCATACATATAATGTTCAGGACAAAATGCATAACTTACGCTTAGGAAATATCACCTTAATTATCTGATTACCTCTAGGGCCTATTTCCAACAAAGTGTGCCCATGTTGCTCAACAATCTGCATAACATCCATTCACCGGGAGCGCATCATGGATCTAGTTTTTTTTATGGAACTGACACGAGATATTAATATAGAGACATCATGGACCTAGTTGTCTCTGAACTTTGCAAATACATGGAAGATATATTGTAAGTTTAATAAAAACACCGATACATGCATTATTAAATAACTTAAAATAACTTGTTGTCAAAAACTTCCAACATATTATCGATGGAGGAATGCAACATTTTTGTTACTTAGGATAATTTCACAATACCTAGCCAGGTACTCCCTCTGTTTCATTCTATAGTGCCTATAGTTTTTTGGCACGGAAATTAGCGCAAGAGTATTTTTTACACAAGACCCCCTAGCTGAACGATTTGAGATCAACGTAAAATTTGGGAAATTCATATCTTCCTAACTTACCATAACAAATCCCACAAATCTCTCTTGTTGATTCTCCATATATGTGCCGCCAAGTTCAATTAAGTAAAGTAAAAAATTGCTGCCTAATTTTAAGGAATCGTTAGGCCATGCATTAGGAATCTCAATTAATTGTTTCCAATTTTATATGGATTTTTCTCACGCATGTTGTGTGGGATCTGAACGGGGGAGGAGGCAATTGAAAAAAAAAGCCAAGCTACAACCTTATATTCTGAAAAAATGCCAAAAATCTATAGGCACTATAGAAAGGAACGGAGAGAGTATAAAATAGTACTGAACATTTATTAAGTTGTACTTCTTAGAATAATGCTATAAAAGTATTCATTAGAGCCTCTTAAGCACATCATACATATCTGCACGTGGCTTGCACAAAGCCTCAAATGGCACGGCCTTATGGATAACAAACTCTTCTCCTCCTTCTGTCATGTCCACCTCCACAGAGTCTACCAGGTCCCACTAGAAGCATTGTATAAGTGCCCCAAGAACAAGTCTTATCGTCCGTAAAGCCATTGCCTCTCCTCGACACTTCCTCCTCCCCATTACCTCAAACCTCTCCGGCCTGAACTTCATGGGATCCTCCCACATGTTCGAGTCCCTATGGATGGCATATACATTAACGATCAGCATGGTTCCACTCGGAATTGTGTGGCCACCAATCTTACAGTCAGCGTAAGACTGATGCAGCAGCAGTAGCGGGGCGGCAGGGTAGAGACGGAGGGTCTCCCTAATGATACATTGGAGGTAGGTGAGGCGGGTCAGGTCCTCAGCGGAAACCAGGCGGGAGGTCCCAACACATCGGTCGATCTCGGCATGCGCCATTTTTAAGGCCGCTGGGTGGTTTAGCAGGAGCGACATAGTCCATTCTATGTCAGCCAAGATGGTGTCCGTTCCAGCACTAAATAAACTCTGTAGAAACAATAATGGAAGAAAAAAAATGTTAGCATGATTGTTTTGTTTGTGATTTGTTTTATAGGGGAAACCTCAGATCCAGCCAAGTTGGGGTTTAACGGACAAGAGCAATAAGTTGGCTTTGGGCATGACGTAAAATGGAAGAACTCACCGTGCACAGGCCCCTGATCATTGTATCGGTATAGACATTTGGCTCTTTTTTCTGCAGAGTGAACATCACGGCAATCATGCTTTTTCCCCAATCTTCACTGCCGCCGTCGTCTAGCTTCCGCCGCTCCGCGTCGATCAGCCTCTGCAGGAATGCGTCCCTTCTAGTCACCGCAGCCCGGAGCTTGTTCTTTATGCCGGAGACGTCGAGCCACCGCATTACTGGCAGGTACTCCCACAGGTTGGCCAGGCCGACATGCGGGTTGATATCGTCCATCACCTTCCTGAACTCCTGGGCCTCAACGGACATGTCCGTGTCGGCGTCCGCTTCTGAACGAGTTGCCTTGGTGTTTGCGATAGGTTCCATGAGTACGCTGAGGGAGAGCTCAAAGAGCCTCTGCTTCAGCTGGATGCGCGGCGATGCCGTCGCCGATCTATACAACCGCCGCACCATGGCGTGCACCTCACCGGAGATGACGCCTGACATGCAGCTGACACGGTGCGTCGAGAGGAGCTGCACGGCCGCGACGCGGCGGAGGGTTCGCCAGTGCGGGCCAAAGCTGCACGTGGCGAGCATTGAGAAGTCCATGGACAGGAATTGCCACGAGGGGAGCCTCGGGCGGTTGGCGAAGGTCACGTCCAGTTCTGTGAAGCACTCCCTGGCGCACGCCGGTGAGGATACTGTTGGAGCTAATCTTGTTATTAGTACTAGATTCAGTTAATTAGTGATTGCAGATGTTAGCTAGGCTGTTAGCAGTGCTTGTGGCTGCCGTGAGAAGGGGCAAATTGCACGTAGAATCAGCTAGTTAGTTAGCTGCAGGAGTGAGTTAGTTAGTAACTAGTCTAAGGCCGCATGCAAGCATGGGTTGGCCCAGTCGTGTGGCGTGGCCGTTGAGAAGCTGCATGAGTGCTGAACGTGTGCGTGTGTAGGTCCTGTTAGTGGAGAGATTAGTGCGTGAGTGGCAGAAGAATAGGACCTGTTGTTAGCCACGGCAGGCTATATGTATGCCTATTTAAACTCTTGTAAGTTAACGAGAATGGGAGGGCCTGCGGGCAAGGGAAAAATGTAGTCTTCGTGTGTGCCATTGAGAGAGAGAGAGTCATGGCAAAGACATGGTGTTCTTCCTCCTTCGGCTGAGTGTGTGTGCGTGTGTCCTAGTGTTGTGTTTTCCGGTGTGAGTTCTTCAGAGCTAGAGAGAAGAAGATCAGGGAGCTGCAAGGTGCAGCTCCTACATTTGGTATTAGAGCCTCGTTCGTCGAGGTCGGGGTCTTCATCATCGTCAAGCTGCGTCACGAGCGATGGAGGAAGGTATGCTGCCCGGTAAGTTGTGTCACCGGCGGCAAGGAGGTGATGGCCAAGGTGCGGAGGCCATTGCTGCGAGGAGTTCATCGTCCATGTGCGAGTCGTCGACAAGGTGCGTCATCGGCGACAACATGGAGGAGTGTCACCGGCGAGGAGCGGCACCGGTGGCGAACAAGAAGGCGAGTCGCCGGCGAGATGCGGCACCGGCGGCAAGCATAAGGCAGCGAGCGTGCCCCGATGGCACGCTCGTGGTGATGGCGTAGGAGGTGCGTCTCTCGACGAGGCCAACGGCGACGACGGCAATCGGCGTGACAAGATGGCATTGGTGGCCGTCTGCGAGGTGCACCGACGACATCGACGTTCATGGGCTTCAAGAGAGAAATAAGTGATAACAAGATTAGGGAGGTGATTGTTGGAGCTAATCTTGTTATTAGTACTAGATTCAGTTAATTAGTGATTGCAGATGTTAGCTAGGCTGTTAGCAGTGCTTGTGGCTGCCGTGAGAAGGGGCAAATTGCACGTAGAATCAGCTAGTTAGTTAGCTGCAGGAGTGAGTTAGTTAGTAACTAGTCTAAGGCCGCATGCAAGCATGGGTTGGCCCAGTCGTGTGGCCGTTGAGAAGCTGCATGAGTGCTGAACGTGTGCGTGTGTAGGTCCTGTTAGTGGAGAGATTAGTGCGTGAGTGGCAGAAGAATAGGATCTGTTGTTAGCCACGGCAGGCTATATTATGCCTATTTAAACTCTTGTAAGTTAACGAGAATGGGAGGGCCTACGGGCAAGGGAAAAATGTAGTCTTCGTGTGTGCCATTGAGAGAGAGAGTCATGGCAAAGACATGGTGTTCTTCCTCCTTCGGCTGAGTGTGTGTGCGTGTGTCCTAGTGTTGTGTTTTCCGGTGTGAGTTCTTCAGAGCTAGAGAGAAGAAGATCAGGGAGCTGCAAGGTGCAGCTCCTACAGATACCACCACAGCGTTGCAGGAGCCGAGCTGCAACGAGAACACGGGCCCGTGGCGCGCTGCGAGGCGGCATAGCACGGCATGGAACGGCTTCTTCACGAGATGGATATGGCCGACGAACGGGATGGCCGGAGGGCTCGGCGGACGCACCTTGTTCTGCTTCCTGCCGAGGAAGTGGTGGATCAGGAGGATGAAGGCGAATGAAAGGATGGCAATGTACGAATTATCCATGTCTATATTTTGAGAATGCATCGCAACATGGGAAGGATGTATAGGGTGCACCAAGTTTTGAGGACAAATAATTCCTATTTTTTCGAGATCTAAACTTATTTTTCGAGATCTAGGACAAATAATTCGATATTAGCAAGTGCTAATTAAGAACTGGGAGTCAGCCCTCCAGGGGAACCTGAGGCCGACTTTTGTGAGAAGCATCTTAGTATCGACGTTGAGGAGATGACGCCGGCAAGATCCTCGACTCGCGCGGGCGGCGCCGAGGTGGAGGAGGGTAAGCTGCAGAACCTGATCCTTGACTCTATGACCGCCAAGGTGAAGAAGGACAAGCTGCAGATGATGGGTACATAAATGTATTCTACACGTCCAAATATGCGTCGTGTTTGCATCTGCATGGTTGCGCCGCACGTCTGTGTTAGTTGTGTCTGGGCCCACCGGCCAGTGACAGAGATAAGTAAAAAGTTCTCTTTACTATTGATTGACTAAAAAAACATCTTTACAAAGATGATTAGTCGAGTTAACCTAAAACTACTATAACCAGGGTTACTTGCAATCGTGCGGCCTACTTACGGCCAGGGTTACTTGCAGTCACGTGACCTGAGGGGCGCGCCGTTGTCGGAGCGCTACCGAGCGGCGAGCACCTTGTGCCGCGCGCGTCGGCGGTGTTCGATGGCCTCGGCCAGAGAGGAGTCACATTAGACTCTCTGCGCCGCCACCATCGCCTCCCTGGCCGCCACCTCCGCTGCCTTCACGCGCGCCAGCTCCTCCGACACCGCCACGCGCGCCTGCTCCTCCACCGCCTCCGCGTGCGCCACCTCCTCCGCCACCACCGCCGCCAGGTCGTTGTGGTAGCGGGCCCTGTCCCTCGTCGCTGCCTCCACCGCCTCGTCCCTCGCCGTGATGGCTTCCTCCAGCTCGCGGTTCTCCCGGTCGATCCGCGTGTGGTACTATCCCATTCACACGACCGCCGCCAGGTCAGAGCGCACGTACGCCCGCCTCATGTCAAGCGCGACGCCGCGAGCTTGCGCCTCCGCCGCTAGAGCCTACCGGGGGCCTCTGGGAGGATCTCAAATCGATGCCAGCAGCGACCGCTGCTTGGCGCTCGCACCCTCGCCCACCTCATGGACGGCCGGGGCCGCCTCTAGGTCGGCTCTGGCTGCCGCCATCACCACCCTCACCGCTGCGAGTTCCGCCATGGCCTCCACGAGCTCCGCGTGGAGGTGGCACATAGTCGCCACCGCGTCCGCCGCCGCTACCTCAACCCATGCTTGCGCAACCTCCGTTGTCGGCTTGTCGCTGCCGCCTCTGTTGTCGCCGTGTCCGCCTCCAGCTGGTCAGTCTGGCGGTCGTACGCGGCCGTATGCTCCTCCGCGATCGCCTTCGCCGCGTGGATGGCAGCGAGGTCCGAATCATCCGGGTAGGGGCGGAGGGCCATCTCAACAAGGCAAGGCCACGTGCGGTCGTGCTCGGCCATGGATGATTTCTATGGTATTGAGGTGTGCCCTTCTCGCCCGCCGGCGTCGACCATATATAAGCACGGCAGGGCGGGAAACGCCGATCACGCGCAAGCTGGTTCCCCGCGTGCGCGAAACTGCAGCGAAAACACGCCAGTCTACTGGCCTCGCGAGCAAACCACCGGCCCCGTGTGGGAAGTGGTATTCGCCAGCGGCATTGCTCGACAAGACATTAAACTACCATTACCGACCTTGACGCTGTTAGGGAAATAAATTAGGTTGACCTGCTAGGCATACCCGACGCCGGAGGGTACAATCCATTTGGTGTCCGCAGGCCGACGCAAACGGACGCGCATGGTCACTTTTGACGTCCGTTTTGCATCGGCCCGTTGGAGATGCCCTAAAGCGAGTCCTGAGCTCAAGAGGGTCTGGATGGTAGCCCCATTTACTTTTCACAAGGTCATCTTACCTATTTCGTACAGTTTTTTTTGAAACATTTTCTATATTAAGCCAGCAAGCCGCGTCATTAAAAACCTTCTAGTCCCCTTAGGTACCCTGAAAGGAAAAAAGTGCGTCTGGTACTTGCTACTTCACCAACACAAACGGTTACATCATGAAGAGGTTTACATGGTTTGCTAACTCAGCTCCTGTACAATCTGGGGGGTCATCAATCCAAACGACATATTGAGACCCACTGGCATTAGCAGCTAACCTATGAGCAACCTAATTACTTTCCCTCGGACAGTAACTAAAACATACCTTAGCAAAACCCCTAGCTAGGAAAGCACACTCCTCATAAATCGCTACAAAAACAGCCGCACTCACTGAATTACCATTGTCTTTCATAGTATCAATCACCTCTATGCAATCGCTCTCCACTTCAAGCTTGGTGCACCCAATATGAGCCGCCAAGATCAAACCATCCCGGACCGCCCTTGCCTCAGCTGTAGAAGCATCACTGATATGCTCAATACCACAGCTACTCCCGGCTATAAAAGTCCCTTTCTCATCCCTTATCACTGCCCCGGTAGCACCAGAACAAGAATCCCGAGAGAAAGACGAGTCCACATTTAAGTTCACATAATCCTCCTTTGGCTTCTCCCACCCGAGGCATCGATCCCGTACTTTCTTCTTCAAGGCACGCCAATAATTAAGTGGAATGGCAGCTATTGCCTGCGCCGATCTAGCAGGCTTCTGGACTTTTCATCCTGAGCTATTTTTCTTCCCTCCCACCAAATGTACCAGCAAGCAATGGTAATTAGCTCTTTCATCCCAAGCTCTGGAATATGTGTCGTTTTCTTATCAACTTGTCTCAGCATGACCTCGAAAGCCCCAGACCCCGCACGGTCTTCATTACAAGCCTCCAGAATGACATCCGCAATGCCCAAATTTTCCCATATCTCGGACGCCCTTGGGCACTTAAAAAATAGGTGTTGAGTATCCTCACAGTGAACCAAGCAAACCGGACATACACTGCTAGTAATTATGTGTCTATTGGCCAGGATTGCCTTCCACGGAATTGCTCCATGCAAAACACCAAGCTAATATTTTCATCTTAGCTGGAATATGGAGAGACCAAACATTGACCCAGACCGGGTTCACATTGGCCAACCCCTGCTGAATAGTTCTTCGCAACTTCTCCCCATGTTGGTGATCCCATTCCAAATGATACGCTGACCGAACCGAGAATATACCAGTCTCTGTAAAATTCCATGACACAAAGTCATCCATCATTCCAGTCGAGAGTGGATCCTTAATATTCTCATCACGTCCACGCTCCGGAATATGGATCTAATCAAATCCTCGTCACATGTTCTTGTTACAGGATCAATGAGTTCGGATACTTTATTGTATACTGTATTGCCTCGTGGAGTAATAATCTTCCTGGAACAGTCACTCGGCATCCAACATCAGACCAAATATTAATGTTCGAACCGTCCCCAACTCTCCTGATATGACCTCTCTTCAGTGTTTGTAAGCCAGCCCAAATACTCTGCCAGGAATAAGAAGACCCCCTTTTTAGCTGAGCATTAAGAATATTTACTAATGGGTAATATTTTGCTTTTAGAATCTGAGGACATAAGGAATCCGGCTCACACGGGAGCCTCGAACTCTGTTTAGCTAACATAGCTAGGTTAAAACAATGTAGATCACGAAATCGCATGCCACCCTTCATCTTCGGAACGCACATCTTCCACCAAGCAAACCAATGAATATGTTTCTGCTCATCATCATCTCCCCACAAGTAACGGGACATAGCATATTGTATCCCTTTAATTACTTGTTTGGGCAGCTTGAAGACTGACATAGCATATGCAGGGATCGTCCTGGATCACCGCCTTCAACAACACCTCCTTCCCACCATAGGATAACAACCTTTCTTTGTACCCCGCCAGCCGGGCACATATTCTGTCAATAAGATGCATGAAACAATCAGATCTATCCATGCCAATCAGAGGGGGTAGACCCAAGTATTTGTCCGTAATTGCTTCCGTCATAATATTCAACTCGATGCACACTCCTTCTCTGGTCTCCACACATGTACAAGGACTGAAAAAAATACTAGATTTTGCCTCACTCACCAAATGTCCCGAGGCAGCACAATAATCCTCCAGAATTTTCCGAAGACACCTGGCGTTTTGTAAGTCTGCTCTCATAAGAATCAGAGAGTCATCAGCAAATAGAAAATGAGAAACCGCCGGTGCCCCTCTGAAAGTTCAGAGATGGTAAACCTAGAGGGGGTTGAATAGGTTTCTACAAATTTTAATTCTTTCTTTGCAATATTCGGCTTTGCGGAATATAAAGGTGAGCCTAATGCAAACTAGGTGAGGCACCCTATATGATGATACAAGTAACTCAAGCACGAAGACTCTCACGGGTAGTTATATCACAAGTAAGGAGTTCGGTTAGAGATAACCGATAGCACGCGGAGACGAGGGTTTACTCCCGTGTTCCCTTCCTTTGCAAGAAGGTACGTCACGTTTGGAGGGGTGGAGGTCCCACGAAGGATTCCCCAACGCCACGAAGGCTCACCCTATTCTCCGGAGCCTATCCCACGAAGGAATAGCTCACTCACTTGTGGTAGACTTTGAGGTAGCCTCCAAACCTTCACAATCTTGTCAGGAGCAAATCCACAGCCCGGATGCTTCCGGACCTCTTTTGCCCACCTAGGGTTTCCAAGGAACCCTAGAGAGCAAGTTTCTTGATGAATACAAGGGGGAACAAGATTTGGCTCGGTAGAACGGTAGATCAGGGCCTCCTCTAACTTTTCCATGGAGGGATTTGAGTTTGAGTGGAGGAGGAGAGAGATCTGAGGCTTTTGGTGTTTCAATCAATGGAGTATGAGAGAGAGAGCTCAAGAACAGCTTGTAGTGTAGTGCCTAACTGTTCAGAGGTAGGAGAAGGGGTATATATAGTGTCACTTGAAATCTGGCCGTTGCAACTTGACACCTCAGCATTTTCTTCGAGGAACTCGATCAACCGGGCCTGGGACCGGGCTGTACGGCTACGGGGCCAGTCGGACCGGGCCTGGGACCGGACCATCCAGTCAAAACCGGAGCTGTGACCGGGCCTTGACCGGGGCAGATATTGTCGCGCAGTACATGGCCTCCGGATACCAGGCCATCAGAGCAGGAGCTGTTGGGGCGTCGGTGCCCGGCCGACCGGGCGAGCGATCGGACCGTGCCAGTCCAGAGCGGACCACAGGTCGGGCCAGTGCCGGGCAAAGGGAAAAGTCCCCTGGACTGTGCCCGGTGTGCACCGGTCTAGGGGCCGGTCGGCGCCGGGCTGGCCGGTGCCACGGTCGAACTGACCGGCCTGTTGCTGAGGAGACCTTCTTCATTTTTTACGAAGTGGGGGGTCTCCCTTTTCCTTCTTGTTCCATTGATACACCATTATGCCTATTTGGCTAATACATGGGAATAATCTCATAGGCATGTATTAGTCCAATTACTCTAGCAACGGTGTAATAGTTACCAAAATAATGGATAAGGGTAAAATACCCTTACAATCTCCCCCTTTTTGGTATACGATGACAAACCGAGCTAGAGTCACATATAGATATTATGATAAGCTTAAAACTTGATTCCATATAAGATATTAAGACAACTCCCCCATAATGTGTGCACTTGGAGAATTTCCGTTTGAATGCAAAGTGCACCATTTGTGGAATATGAGAAGCTCCCCCAATATCTTTAGGAAACAAGCATGGTATGGACATGTATATATAGAGATATATAAGCATAAAGCATAATCATCCTAACATAGAGATTAAGCATACAAATACTTGTCCATACACGAATTATTCAAAGTAGCAAATGGTTCTGGAAATGTTTCTTATGACAATGCCATTCCCATCTTGCTTGTTCTTGAATACCCATTTGGTCCCAATGACATTGATGTGATGATCCTTGGGTCTCTCAACTAGAGACCATACTTCATTGCGGGTGAAACACTCCAATTCTTCTTGCATGGCAATTACCCAATCTGGATCGACTAAGGCTTCATTTACCTTGAGTGGCTCAAAACTAGACACAAAATAATGATATTGACAATAGGTTATAAGTAATGCATGGTGTCTACGAGTTACCACTCCCCTTGAGATGCTACAAAGGACTTGATCTACTTTCAAGTCACTTGCCCTTGAAGCAGCCTTGATCTTCCGAATGGTTCCTTCATGATCAATAAATTCATCTCTTGCTAGTACTCGCTCATGAGGGACAACTTGAGCTTGAACATGAGTTGAGGATGTTTCTTGATCATCATCATGGTTTTGCTCAGTGGGTTGAGGGATTTCTTCTTGTTCTTCGGAATGTGACTCATCTTGAGTGGAGGATAGATCTTGAGCTGCACTTGAGGGTTCAGCTTGAGTTGAGCTAGGTGATACGTCTCCAACGTATCGATAATTTCTTATGTTCCATGCTACATTATTGATGATATCTACATGTTTTATACACATTATATGTCGTATTTACGCATTTTCCGCACTAATCTATTAACAAGATGCCGAAGAGCCGTTTGTTTCTGCTGTTTTTGGTTTCAAATCCTAGTAACGAAATATTCTCGGAATTGGACGAAATCAACGCCCAGGGTCCTATTTTTGCACGAAGCTTCCGTAAGACCGAAGGGAAAGGAAATGGGGCCACGAGCGCGCCACACTAGGGCGGCGCGGCCTAGGTCTTGGCGCGCGGCCTGTGTGGGGCCCTCGTGTGGCCCCCGCGTTCTTCCGCCACTTAAAGTCTTCGTCGCGAAAACCCCGCACGGAGAGCCACGATACGGAAAACCTTACCGAGACGCCGCCGCCGCCAATCCCATCTCGGGGATTCAGGAGATCGCCCGCACCGGAGAGAGGGGAATCATCTCCGAGAGGACTCTTCATCGCCATGATCGCCTCCCCGGAGTGATGAGTGAGTAGTTCACCCTGGACTATGGGTCCATAGCAGTAGCTAGATGGTCGTCTTCTCCTTATTGTGCTTCATTGTTGGATCTTGTGAGCTTCCTAACATGATCAAGATCATCTATTTGTAATACTATATGTTGTGTTTGTCGGGATCCGATGGATAGAGAATACTATGTTATGGTGATTATCAATCTATTACCTATGTGTTGTTTATGATCTTGCATGCTCTCCGTTATTAGTAGAGGCTCTGGCCAAGTTTTTGCTCTTAACTCCAAGAGGGAGTATTTATGCTCGATAGTGGGTTCATGCCTCCATTGATACCGGGACAGTGACAGAAAGTTCTAAGGTTGTGGATGTGCTGTTGCCACTAGGGATAAAACATTGATGCTATGTCTAAGGATGTAGTTGTTGATTACATTACGCACCATACTTAATGCAATTGTTGTTGCTTGCAACTTAATGAATGGGGTTCGGATGATAACCTGAAGGTGGACTTTTTAGGCATAGATGCCGTTGGATGGCGGTCTATGTACTTTGTCGTAATGCCCTGATTAAATCTCACTATATTTATCATATCATGTATATGCATTGTTATGCCTTTTCTATTTGTCAATTGCCCGACGTAATTTGTTCACCCAACATGCTTTTATCTTATGGGAGAGACACCTCTAGTGAACTGTGGACCCGGTCCTATTCTTTACATCGCATACAATCTACTGCAATACTTGTTTTATGTTTTCCGCAAACAATCATCTTCCACATAATACGGTTAATCCTTTGTTACAAGCCGGTGAGATTGACAACCTCACTCGCGTTGGGGCAAAGTACTTTGGTTGTGTTGTGCAGGTTCCACGTTTGCCGAATCCCCGGTGTTGCGCCGCATCACATTTCGCCACCATCAACCTTCAACGTGCTTCTTGACTCCTCCTCGATAAACCTTGGTTTCTTTCTGAGGGAAAACTTGCTGCTGTGCGCATCATACCTTCCTCTTGGGGTTCCCAACAAACGTGTGAGTTACACGCCATCACTAGGCTCCACTCGGGCTAAGCTTGATACTTCTATTTCATCACTTTGATCATCAGCATGAACTTCTGTGGGCCGGATGTGTCCAATGCCCATAAGCTTGATGGCATTAGAAGGATCATCATCACCTGCATCACATGGAACAACTTGCTCCACTTGGGAGTCATTATCCTCCAAGAACACCACGTCACAAGATACTTCAATAGCCCCAGTGGACTTGTTGTAGTATCTATAGGCGTGGGAGTTCTCCGCATATCCAACAAATGTGCCCTCTATAGTTCTAGTTTCAAATTTACAGAGCTTCCCTTTATTGTTCTTAACAAGACATTTGCATCCAAATACACAAATGTACATGACATTAGGCTTGTTACCTGTGAGAAGCTCGTATGGAGTTTTAGTATGGAGGGGGCGGAGGAAGAGCCGGTTGGAGTAGTGGACAGCTGTAGAGATGGCTTCACCCCAAAAGTTGTGGGGTGAATTGAATTCACTCAACATGGTTCTTGCCATCTCAATGATAGTCCGGTTCTTCCTTTCAACAACACTATTTTGTTGAGGGGTGTATGCCGAGAACTCATGCTTGATGCCCTCATCATCAACAAACTCTTGCATAGTGTAGTTCTTGAACTGCCATTGTCAGTCCTTATCGCCTTGATCTCAGATTCATACATGCGTTGAGCCTTCTTGGCGAAGATGATGAATTCTCTATAGGTCTCATCCTTAGACTTAAGGAGGAAGACCCGGCCAAGAGTATCTTGAATAATCATCAATAATGACCCGTCCATACTTGCTCCCACCAAGAGTATCATAATGTGATGGTCCAAAGAGATCCTAGTGAATGAGCTCCAAAGGCCTAGAGGAGGTGACTATACTCTTGATAGGATGTCTCTTCTTGAGTTGTTTTCCCGCTACACATGCACTGCATACACGATCTTTCAAAGGAAATGCCGGTTAGTCCAACAATGTGCTCACCCTTTAGGAGTTGTTTAAGATTTCTCATATTGACATGACCAAGACGGCGATGCCAAAGCCAACCTTCGTCATGTTTGGCCACCATTAGACATGTGGAGGGAGAGGGGCTCTCTTTCGAGAGGTCAACCACGTAAAGGTTGTTCTCCACATATCCAACAAGGACCAATTTGAGATTATCACTCCTAAAGACTTTCACACAATAATTAGTAAAATATGAATTATACCCGGCATCCGCAAGGTGATATATAGAAAGCAAATTATAGCCAAGGGATTCAACAAGCATGACCGTCTCAAGGCACAAGTCCTTAGAGATTGCCACCTTGCCATACCCAAGTACCTTTTCCTTTGAATTGTCACCAAAGGTGATGCTTGACTTCTTATTTACATTTTCTATGAATTTGTGAAGCACACCTCTTCCTCTGGTCATATGATTGGTGCATCCACTATCAAACACCCATTTTGGACCACCGGAGGAGTACCCGTACAAAATCAAGTAGAGGTTTTAGGAACCCATCGATTAATGGGTTCCTTTGTAATGGAAACAAGATCTTTTGGTACCAAAATTGAGTACCCTCTATAAGAATAGCCATTACGAGGTCCAACATATTTAGCATAAACATCACCACAATAATCAATAGATAAAGCATAGTGATTGTTTGGTCCCGTGCAGTCACCACTAGTGGCTTTGCCCTTTGAGGCTTTGCCAACATTAGTGACCTTCTTGTTCTTCTCTTGAGCGGGCTTCTCCTTCTTGTGGTTGTTCTTCTTGTAGGGCTTGGGAACATACCCAAGTCCATGCTTTTGATTGTTTGACCTTTGCCTACTCAAGAGGTTATCCAATCCCATCTTATTCTTGGCGGTGGTGAACCTGGCAAGTTCCTTCGTCAACCTAGCATTTTCCTCAAGAATAGTTGCTTGCTCACAAGTTGATTCATTAGGATGATACTTGAGACCATATTTGGTTACCAAGGATTCAAGATATGTATTGGTCTCAACATGTAAAGATAATTCCTCTTGCAAACGAACATGTTCCTCAACAAGTTTGGCATGCTCACAAGTAAATGAGGTAGAGGAACTAGCAACATTTTTATCAATAATGGGATCATTCATTGACCCAAGAGCCTTCTTGTAGGTTTCTTGGAGTAGGTCATGGTTCTCTCCAAGTTTCTTGAGCTCATCCTTAACAACCTTGTTAGCTTTTTCAAGGTGGTCAAGATCCCTAGTGAGAGAAGCATGAGCAACTTCAAGCTCCTTCTTTGAGGCATCGAGCTCTTGGGCCAATAAATGAGCCCTTTCAATAGTTTCAAGGTCCTTAACTTTATCTAGTTCAAAAGTTTCAATTTGTTGCTTAAGGCCTTGAGATATGCACCTGTCGGTTTTTAGCTCTTGTCTTAGGAGATTGAATCTCCGTTTCTCATCATTTAAATGATAGTCTAATTCCTCAATGGACTCGTCCCTTTCTTTGAGGGAGTCCATCAAGTAATCGAACTTGACAAGAGCTTCACCATGAAGAGTGCATCTAACTTTGTAAAGTTCCTTGAGCATAGCCATTTCTTCTTGATTTTCAGTTTCATCATCAAGAACACTAGATAAACAAGGTGGGGATTCCATTACCTTCGTTTCCCTTGCCATTAGACAAGAGTCGATGGTTGTAGAGAAGGGAGAGTCATCAGAGTCATCATCATGAGTTGTTTTTGTCATGAAGGAAGAACCAATATTATTCGGATTTGAGGACTCCGTGGAGTAATCCTTGGAGTAGTCATATGTGAAAAGTGACCCGGGTTTGGAGAAAGCCAAACCAACCACTCCGGCCTCCTTCTCCTCATCTTCTTCCTCTTCATCGGAAATGTAACCAGCCCCAACAAAGGCTCTTCCTTTGTTCTTCTTGTATCATTCGTTGATTGGGTTTGGCTTCAATCTTGGCTTGACCCCTTTGACAAACTTTGGCTTGTCTACCCTTTTCTCATAAGGGCACTCATTTGCAAAGTGACTATCTTTATCACAGTTGTAGCATGTTCTCTTCTTCTTCTCGTTGAAGGACATTGGGAACTTGTTCTTGTACTTCTTGGAAAAGAAGGCAAAATCTGTCGCGATGTCACTAGTTGAAGTCATCTCTTCATCTTCTTCAACTTCATAGGCTTCTTCTCTTTCTTGATCAGCTCTAGCCTTCAAGGCAAGGTTGTGTGAGGATCCATCGGCACGGTTCATTGCCATAAACCTTTCTCATCTCTTCGCCATGTTGTCATTGGCTGCCACATAGGAGACAAGATCATCTGCGTTCAGATCAGCTTGCTTGGTAAGGATTTGCAAGTTGAGTGCAAGGTTGGTGTCCTTTTGCTTGACAACAATCATGGCAATGACCTTGGACTTTATGAATTCTTCATTCATCTCAAAACCATCATTGTATTTCTCACATCCAAGGCCCTTGACCTTTACTCTAAGAGCATCAATCCTTCCATAGGCATCGGCCAAGGATTCTCCTTCTGTAATCATGAACATAGTTGCCTCTTTCTTTGCTGACTCATAGAGAGCTGGTCGGATCAAATTGGTTCCCTCTTGGAGTACTACAATCCAATCCCACCGCTCTTTAGCGGAGTCAATGCCATTGACTTGATCAAGGAGCTTGCGGTTGATGCCACTTCTAATCTTGTCACATGCAGATGCATTGAGTTGGCGGTTGTAGAACTCAGTGGAGGTTAGCTTCAAGGGATCTTGTGGCTTCCGGTAGCCATTCACGATGATCTGCCACAACTCCACACTGCAGTTGCAAATATGAGACTACATAGAGGATTTTCAAAAAGGAAAGTGAGTTCCATCAAAATGGGGAACGCTCCCACTATGGTTTATATGAGGCATGGGTGAAGTGTTTCTGGGATAGTCATGATTGACTTCATGGTAATCTTCCGGAGGAACCGAAGTCCTACTAGAAGTCCCACTAGTCAGGTTCTTAAGCATGGCAGTCATTTGTGCCATTTGGCTTTGTACTTCCACCTCCTTCTTCTTTTTCTCAGCATCATATGCTAAGAATCTGGACTTCATCTCCTTAACCGAAAGGTTAGAATCTTCATCCAGACCCTCGAATAGTTTATCCATCTCACTCTTAAGGCTGTAAAGCCCTTAAAAGAGTCCAGGCTGATACCAACTGAAAGTTCAGAGATGGTAAACCTAGAGGGGGGATGAATAGGTTTCTACAAATTTTAATTCTTTCTTTGCAATATTCGGCTTTGCGGAATATAAAGGTGAGCCTAATGCAAACTAAGTGAGGCACCCTATATGATGATACAAGTAACTCAAGCACGAAGGCTCTCACAGGCAATTATATCACAAGTAAGGAGTTCGGTTAGAGATAACCGATAGCACGCGGAGACGAGGGTTTATTCCAGTGTTCCCTTCCTTTGCAAGAAGGTACGTCACGATTGGAGGGGTGGAGGTCCCACGAAGGATTCCCAACGCCACGAAGGCTCACCCTATTCTGGAGCCTATCCCACGAAGGAATAGCTCACTCACTTGTGGTAGACTTTGAGGTAGCCTCCAAACCTTCACAATCTTGTCAGGAGCGAATCCACTGGATGCATCCGGACCTCTTTTGCCCACCTAGGGTTTCCAAGGAACCCTACAAAGCAAGTTTCTTGATGAATACAAGGGGAACAAGATTTGGCTCGGTAGAACGGTAGATCAGGGCCTCCTCTAACTTTTCCCCGGAGGAATTTGAGTTTGAGTGGAGGAGGAGGGAGATCTGAGGCTTTTGGTGTTTCAATCAATGGAGTATGAGAGAGAGATCTCAAGAACAGCTTGTAGTGTAGTGCCTAACTGTTCAGAGGTAGGAGAAGGGGTATATATAGTGTCACTTAAAATCTGGCCGTTGCAAATTGACACCTCAGATTTTCTTCGAGGAACTCGGTCAACCGGGCCTGGGACCGGGCCGTCCGGCTAGGGGACCGGTCGGACCGGGCCTGGGACCGGACCATCCGGTCAAAACCGGAGCTGTACCGAGCCTTGACCGGGGCAAATATTGTCGCGCAGTACATGGCCTCCGGATACCACCAGAGCAGGAGCCGGTTGGCGCCGGGGCGTCCGGTCCACAGCCCGGTCCGACCGGGCGAGCGACCGGACCGTGCCGGTCCAGACCGGACCACAGGCTGGGCCAGTGCCGGGCGATGGGAAAAGTCTCCTGGACTGTGCCTGGTGTGCGCCGGTCTAGGGGCCAGTCGGCGCCGGGCTGGCCAGTGCCAGGGCCGGTCTGACCAGGCCAGTGACCAGCCTGTTGCTGAGGAGACCTTCTTCTTTTTTGACGAAGTCGGGGTCTCCCTTTTCCTTCTTGTTCCATTGATACACCATTATGCCTATTTGGCTAATACCTGGGAATAATCTCATAGGCATGTATTAGTCCAATTACTCTAGCAACGATGTCATAGTTACCAAAATAATGGATAAGGGTAAAATGTCCCTACAGATATTAATGGCCACCAATATGCCATATGATACAACCTAGCCGATTGTGTCTATGTAAGATGGCTGAAATCTGCGAAGACAATCACTACAACACAACATACGGTCTGTGGTGGCTTTGAACGCCTAGGCCCGCCCGTAATCGATGTGCTAGTACGGCAAAAAAGTCTTTAGAGATACCTGCGACGGGAAAGTCCAAACCCGAGGCTTTTTTCGCTCGGTACATCGCGAAAACCCGTGCATTCTCGTACGTGGCGCAAAAATCGTAACTCCTCACTGCATTAACGGATGACGCTAACATTTACCACCGTGATATGGATACATGTGTGGCGCAAATAATTTCCCGTAATTACGTTCCCATTAGCCCTGTTGAACATTTAGTTACAATTAGGGGTAACAAAAATTACAGTCAAATCATAATTTCATTTCATTTAACAAAATTCCATTATTTGGATACATTGCTAAAGGACATTAATATAGAGACACCCAAGTGCTCCTGTGTTTTTTCCAAAGATCTTAAAGCATAACTGGATACTTAGCGCAGGGACAAATTACTTACCATTGGGCCCAAGCCCAAGTCCAGGCTCGCTCGACGTGGTTCCCCTACCCCACGATCTTCTACTTTGAGCCATCATCGGGGGCTCATCCACAACTTCTCTGCTCTCAGCCGTTCCAACCGGATAGTCTCACGCGACTAGAGCGGCCGCCGTCCAGCGGCATCGGCCGTAGATCCATTTATAGCCGCTTCGTGAACTGGCTCAGACGCCGAGACTTTTTCCTACGTCTAGCGTACGGTGGGTACCACGGTGGTGGCATGGCCACGACAGACGACACCGACGCGCTAATTACCTAATCCATCACCGGCGACATAACCCACACCAGCACAATGAAATAAAATTGAAGGGCGTGCATCCCAGACTCCTCGCCGTCCCGCAAACTGGTGCCCGGTGAGCCGCCTTGCTGCCGCGATATAGTTGTGCTTCCATGTTCATCGCGTCCGGCGAAGACCGCAGAATTGGCTGATCTTAGAGCATCTCTAACGTCCTCCAAACCGTCCCCCAAAGAGATGCCGGCGGACAAAAAGAAGCCACTCGCCTCCAAAGCCCATTTTGTCCGGCGGGCCCGATACGGTGTCCATGACCCCATCCCACGGGACCGGACGCCGGACACAACGCGAGGAAACAACGGGGCCGACCCGTCCGGCAAGGCTAAAACCCGTCGCCTACCTTTGGTCAAGCGACGTTAATGGCGTCCATGTTTTCCCAGGCGACGCAGGGACGCGTCTCGTCATGCATGGCCGCGTGGCCGTCCGCGCCGGAGTTATTGCGTGCAACCACCCACTGCCGCCGCTGTTTTAAGACGCCGCGCTTATCGCCAATTTCTCGTCGCCGCCCGCCCCTCCCGATCTTCCTCCGCTCAAAAAATGTCGAGCTCGTCCTCCCGCAAGATCGCCGCGGCGAACGGCTTCGGACGCAGCCTCACCGTGGCGGAGGCGTGGCGCCTGTACCACGCCCGGTATCCGGTCCCGCCGGACATGCGGCGCGCCAAGCGCGGCGGCTGGAAGATGGCCGTGAACGGCATTGGCGTTCCGCCGCCGCCGAAGCCGAAGACGGAGCAATGGAGGGACGCCATCAAGGGCTCAACTCACCGCCGAGGAGCGGTTGGATCCGACATGGGCGGTCAACGACAACGACGCCTGGTGGACGACGTACTTCCGAAGTACGACATCGAGATGCACAGCACCGACAACCTCGTCGGCGGCCCCAACAGAAGGAAGGCGCGCCTGTTCGGGCGTTCCGGGGCGCACCTCGAGAACGTCATCCGCGGCTCCGCAACGGCGCTCCCTGGAGATGCCGCGCCGCCGCCGCCGTTCCTCAATGGCAGCCGAGGAGGACGACGTACTCGTCCTCCTCGCACTCTTCTTCCTCGGGACCGGCGCGATCGACGCCGTCCTCGTCGTACCGGTCGGCGCCCTACACCGTCCCCAAACGGGAGGTCAAGGAGGAGCCGGCGACGCCCGTCAACACGAGGCGTGGCGGTAGCGGCAGCGGGCGGCAACAAGGGAGGCGCGGCGGCGCCCCCTCATCCCGGCCGAGGTGAAGGAGGAGCGGAGGAAGCATCGCAGCGGCGCCGCGGCGGAGTACGAGCGGTGCGGCTCATCGCCCGACGACCCCGAGGACCCAGGGCTGCGGGCGGCGTTCTTGGCGTCCATGGACGACAAGGACGCTGGAGGGGCGACCTGGACGCGGCGATCGCCATGTCCATCCGCGACTCCGGCAAGCCGTGGACCTCACCGACGACGGCGAGGCAGGACCAAGCGGGTGAAGGACGAGCCCGTCGACGAGCCCGGGCCGTGGAGGTCGTCACCGACGAGATGTACAACTTCCCAACAGGCACAACGTCCCGCAAGTGGTTCTAGATTAGGTTTAGCAAAGTTAGTCAAATTTCGTTCGAATCTATGTAAGTTTGGACGAATCTAATCGAATCTAGTTAAGTTTAAAATTTGCGAAATTTTGTTTGGGGGACGCGACTGGGAGCGACGTCCCCCAAACGCGGCACGAGCGAAACACGTCCCCAAACGCTCAATCCGGCGCGGTTTGGGGGACGGTTTGGGGGACGCGGCTGGAGATGCTCTTAATCTTTGCGGGCTGGGTTGTGGATGGGCTTCGACGGAACCCGAATGGACATAAGGACCCATCCATTAATGAAAGCGAGTTGATTAGCACTTCTAATCGCAACCATTAGTTTGCTTTAAATTTCACGCAAAAAAATTCGGGAAAACATAGGAGCACTTGCCAGACATCATGGATCTGTTGCGGCGTTTCCTCCGGTACAACCCCCTCCCTCCAAATTTAGAGCAAACTCAATCAAACTCAAACACAAGGACGACTGAGATCGCTCGATACCTCTTCGTCATTAATATTAAACGGGTATACGTAGCCTTGCACAAAACCCCTGTAACCCAACTAAATTATACGAATATGTAGCATACGTATAGATATGAGTATGCATGTATGCTGGCTCATCGACATCGACTCTTCCAAGCAGTGACGATAGTGGCCGACGAGCGGGTGGGATAGCAAGGCGGTGCTAGCCGGCTACTATGCACAACGAGACGGCACTGGTCGACACAAGCCTTAGCAAGGCCTCGTAGGTGCGTGCCGGCAGGGTTGGCAGTGGTGTGCATGCTGGACGACGGCACGATGAGCGGCGGTACGTTGGGGGTGTATCGCGATGCCCGCACCGGACTGTCTCGCGATACCGTGGCTGGACTGTCTTGTGTTACCCGCGTCGGACTTGCATCATACCAGACTGTCGACAAAGATGAATCTGGATTATACTACTCGTGTGGGACAATGGTTAAAAAATATGTACGTCCATAGGTGGGCATACCCGGTTTTGGATATGGGTATAGACATGGGATTGGTTGAGTTTGAGGAGAGGGGTTGTACTGGAGCAAGGCTCGTCTATTGCATCTAAACTTTCCATACATGAAAGATATTAGATATAGTGTAAGTATTAATAAAAACACCGATACATGCATTATTAAATAAATTAAAATAACTTGTTGTTAAAATCTTCCAACATATTATCGAGAGAGGAATGCAGCATGTTTGTTACTTAGGATTGTTTCACAATACCTAGCCTGTTTGAAATAGTAATGAAAATTTATTTGTTTGTCCTTCTTAGAATGATGTTATAGAAACATTCATTAGAGCCTCTTAAGCACATCATACATAGGTGCGCGTGGCTTGCACAAAGCCTCAAATGGCACGGCCTTATGGATAACAAATTCTTCTCCTCTTTCTGTCATGTCCACCTCCACAGAGTCTACCAGGTTCCAGTAGAAGCATTGTATAAGTGCCCCAAGAACAAGTCCTATCGTCCGTAAAGCCATTGCCTCTCCGGGACACTTCCTCCTCCCCATTCCAAATGGTATCATGAATAGACCTTCAGCCTTGCCATCCTCAAACCTCTCCGGCTTGAACTTCATGGGATCCTCCCACATATTCGGGTCCCTATGGATTGCGTATACATTAACGATCAGCATGGTTCCACTCGGAATTGTGTGGCCACCAATCTTACAGTCAGCGTAAGACTGATGCGGCAGCAGTAACGGGGCGGCAGGGTAGAGACGGAGGGTCTCCCTAATGATACATTGGAGGTATGTTAGGCGGGACAGGTCCTCAGCGGAAACCAGGCGGGAGGTCCCAACACATCGGTCGATCTCGGCATGCGCCTTTTTTAAGGCCGCTGGGTGGTTTAGCAGGAGCGACATAGCCCATTCTGTGTCAGCCAATATGGTGTCCGTTCCAGCACTAAATAAACTCTGTAGAAACAATAATAGAAGGGAAAAAAAAAAAGAAATGTTAGCATGATTGTTTTGTTTGTGATTTGTTATATAGGGGAAACCTCAGATCCAGCAAGTTGGGGTTTAAACTTTAAACGGACAAGAGCAGTACGAAGTTGGCTTTCGGCATGAGCATGACGTAATTAAAATGGAAGAACTCACCGTGCACAGGCCCCTGATCATTGTATCGGTATAGACATCTGGCTCTTTCTTCTGCAGAGTGAACATCACGGCAATCATGCTTTTGTCACCATCTTCACTGCCGCCATCGTCTAGCTTCCGCCGCGTCGATCAGCCTCTGCAGGAACGCGTCCCTTCTAGTCACCGCAGACCGGAGCTTGTTCTTTATGCCAGAGACGTCGAGCCACCGCATTACTGGCAGGTATTCCCACAGGTTGGCCAGGCCGACATGCGGGTTGATATCGTCCATCACCTTCCTGAACTCCTGGGCATCAACGGACATGTCCGTGTCGGCGTCCGCTTCTGAACGAGTTGCCTTGGTGTTTGCGATAGTCTCCATGAGTACGCTGAGAGAGAGCTCAAAGAGCCTCTGCTTCAGCTGGATGCGCGGCGATGCCGTCGCCGATCTATACAACCGCCGCACCATGGCGTGCACCTCACCGGAGATGACGCCGGACATGCAGCTGACACGGTGCGTCGAGAGGAGCTGCACGGCCGCGACGCGGCGGAGGGTTCGCCAGTGCGGGCCATAGCTGCACGTGGCAAGCATTGAGAAGTCCATGGACAGGAATTGCCACGAGGGGAGTCTCGGGCGGTTGGCGAAGGTCACGTCCAGTTCCGTGAAGCACTCCCTGGCGCACGCCGGTGAGGACACCACCACAGCGTCGCAGGAGCCAAGCCGCAACGAGAACACAGGCCCGTGGCGCGCTGCGAGGCGGCATAGCACGGCGTGGAACGGCTTCTTCACGAGATGGATATGGCCGACGAACGGGATGGCCGGTGGGCTCGGCGGACGCACCTTGTTCTGCTTCCTGCCGAGGAAGTGGTGGATCAGGAGGATGAAGGCGAATGACAGGATGGCAATGCAAGAATTATCCATGGCTATATTTTGAGAATGCATCGCAACATGGGAAGGATGTATATAGGGTGCACCAAGTTTTGAGGACAAATAATTCTTTGTTTTTCGAGATCTTAACTTATTTTTCGAGATCTAGGACAAATAATTCGATATTAGCAAGTGCTATTTAAGAACTACTCCAAAGTCAGCCTCCAGGAACCTGAGACCGACTTTTGTGAAAGGTATCTTAGTATCTACGTTGAGGAGATGACGCCGGCAAGATCCTCGACTCGCGCGGGTGGCGCGGAGGTGGAGGAGGATAAGCTGCAGAACCTGATCCTCGACTCTGTGATCGCCAAGGTGAAGAAGGACAAGCTGCAGATGATGGGTACATAAATGCTTTCTACGCACCTTATTGAGGCGTCCTCCTCCGTATGCATTGACATCCCGACGGCGGCCGCTGGCCTAAAGACATCTCCAGCGGCCCGACGGGACGCGAACCAACGGCCCGACGCAAAGTGATCAAACTATCCACGGAGATGTAAATGCGGCCTAATATGTGTCACGTTTGCGTCTGCCCGCCGCGCAGGAACCACCGGCCCCATGCAGGAAGTGGTAATCGCCGGCGGAAGGTCTCGACATGATGTTAAACCACTATTACTGACTTTGACGATGTCAGGGAAAAAATTACGTTGGCCCACTGGGCATACCCAACACAAATGGACGCGGAGGGTACAACCTATTTGATATCCACGGACCGACGCAAACGGACACGCGTGGTCACTTTTAACGTCTGTTTTGGATCGGTCCATTGGAGATGCCCTAAAGTGAGTTCCTGAGCAGACCGTCAAGAGGGGCTGGACGGTAGCCCCATTTACTTTTCACAAGGTCAAATTACGTATTTCGTACAGTTTTGAACCAATATATGGAGTTAATATTATTTTAACTGTCCTGGCCGATGAAACCGGTAATCACTGTTATTATCGGGACCTTTCAAAAATACATGTATCAGCAGGTGTAAAAGCTTATCGGGATAATAGGCCTGAATGGTGGAGCTTAATCAATGAGCACCTGCATTTATAATCTACAAACTTTCAAAGAGCTTGCTGGCCTCATCTTGCAAAAGCTTCCAAGCGGCATCCACATGTCGCTCCTCGGTCAGCGGTGCTCCAACTGCAAATCTCAAGACAAATTTGCCAGAAAGAACCTGTTGAAGAAGAAAGTGCCACAAAATCAGTTGATATTTATGTTCATGAATAGATATCGAGATCATCAAAGGATATGCTAATTAATAACCAACCGTATGTGATATGAAGATCTTTCCACTAGAGTTAGATGTCTCCATTAGGCTGTAGTTAATGTTACGGCCATTGTCATCCTCAAAAGTTGGGGGCAGAAGACGGAAACAAACAAGGGAAAAGTTCCTTGGAGTTACTACCTAAATAAGTGAAATAATTAAGAACTCTGTAAAATAGAGGTTTCCAAAAGAAGGAGAAAACATGATGTTCTTTCGGACTACTACTGCTAACCGAGAGTTTCATAGTATCATTAAATAGATGTATTAATTGGTTTCTTTTCTCTGTTACCTCAAATCTTGAATCAGATAATACAAGTTGTTCAAAATGTTTAGCCAACTGTATGTGCTTTCTGATATAGCTCTGCAGGTTTTCCACGCCGTAAAGCCTCAATACCATCCATAGCTTCAGTGATCTAAAAGAAAAGTTCCACTTGGTAAAAAGAAATCAATGCAATTGCCATAGAAGGAACAGCCGCAATATAGCCTGAACAACAGTGCGACGAGTCATACTGTCATAGTGACTGCACTTGGAAAGCTAGATGTTAACACATTGATATATGGTGCTGAGCAACACTAAAATTGTAAGATTCTTTTTCTATAATAGCCATATGGGTTCATGTTCTTTCAAAAATGTGCAGGGCCTCAAAATTGATCGTGCAATTGCAAGCAAAGTAAATGTAGTAAAAAAGCTACAATTTGGTCTCTAATAGGAACGGTGATATTGAAAAATGGGAAGCCCTTCTAACAGAAACTGTCCAGATCTCTTTGTGGCACACCGTGCAGCCATCCAATACCACATGGGATACGAGCAATCTTTCATTGCTTGGTGATTTTTTTTATCATTTGACTACACCGTTATTACCACTAGTGATTTATTTAGCAATACAGAAAGATTATTGCATACACTTCATCTTAGAAAAATATTAAGTCCACAAAGAAAAAATATATAGACTTTATTGAAATATTAATCTGATGTTGCATTCCTTGTAAAAAGTTTATGTACTAAACTGTATGTAAGAGATAAACAATACATTTAATAAACGGCCATGAAATTGTCAAGAGGAATTCACCTAAAACGACGGCCAAGTGGAATTTGCCAATCCTTGAAATCAACAACAGAATTTGCTTCGGAAGCCTGAAAATGTAAAACAATTATAGGATCACCAACTGAAAAATAATTTTACAAAAAACTCATAAACACAGTAATGTTTTTTACATGTAATTTTTATTAATTAGATAGCAGGCATGCAGACCTTGTCATTATTATTTCAATACAACCCATTTGTTCTCTTGAAAATATATACTTCCGTTCGTCCAATCAATTGATTAAAACTGCAGGAATATTAATGTATCACATTACTACAAATAAGGTAATTATTGAGAATTTCAGCGATGTTCTTCAACAATTATTCAGTTGATATTTCCCACAATGGTATGACCTGCCGAGAGCCAGTAATTGGTATGATTTTGCTCTTTTCTGTTGTGTCATTTCAAAAAGTTGGCAAGTACAATTTCTAACAACATAAAATTGTAAACAAAGTAAAAAAGCTCAAACTAGCATATTCCCATTAGGAAAAAATCTCCCAGTAGCTAATAGGATTTCTGGTCCCGGCGATAACCAGATGGTTAACACTAGAGTTTGGAAAATGGGGAACCATATAAAATAACATGCATTCGCAATCCAGAGAAGCTCAACCTTTCAAAATGTAGATTAATCCACTACAATGAACAATAATTAAAATATCCAAGAGAAATATAGAGAAGGGAAGTATATATCGTAACCTTATTCTTAAGATACTCCGGAGTTGTAGATAATGCTTCTATGAGATAACTCCTGTCCTGTTTTTTTACGCAGTGTCAGTTTGTGCATTTGGAAATATTGACATAATATCGATGCAATATGCATAGGGAAAAACAAGTAAAGAAAGATTTCAGATGTGTAAAACATGGTATTCCAACTGGAACATCATCGCATGACTTACCTTAACCCATAACAAGGAACAATCAAAGTTTGTGAGAAACCATTTGTGTGCATTCATATTGAATGAATCAGCTTCTTCTACCCCATCAAGGTGATGTCGGTACTCTGGGCATATACAAGCACTTCCAGCATATGCAGCATCAATGTGGAACCACATGTCATGGGCCTAAAAAAAACAGAAGCAATCTATCAATGTATATTCATCAGTATATTTGAATTCCTATATTATAATTTGCACAAGTCATATACAAAATAATATAGTTAATAGCAATGGGAATGTAGAACCAACAATCCTAAAAAGCATGTTGCATACCCCAGAGATAGGAACTGGTTCCCACTGTTCAACTGATCAAAACATATTTTTTGCTCAACTACAAATTTCCATTACGTAGGACTTAAATACGGAACATAAACTAAATTTAGTTCTATATAAAAAGGATTTCTCTTCAAAATTATGGCCCCACATAAAATATCTGGGGACCTCTGTTATCAGTTACCCATCAAGGTGCAGACTTGTTCCTCAAAAGTGGACATAATAACTAGGTCTTCAACTAGCAGCAACAGAACAGTGTTCTGTGCGTAGCCGGCAGAAATTCAAAATACTTTTAGCAAATACTTTTAGAAAAGATAGAAATAGAAAACATTAAATACATAGAAATATTTATTACTTCATTATACTAATTTTATATTTCCTAATTATCACACCCAACGGGCCCAAACACCTGTGCTATCTTTCCTAGTTCTTGCAAGGGGTCCACGGCCGATGAAGATGTTGTGCCTACCTGAAACAAATGAAGAACTTTCTTTAGAAAATAACATGAAGCAAAAATATAAGTGTACTAATGAGCAGATGAAAAGCTAGGCATAACTATTAAATATAAGAGAATGTCATTCAAGTAATTACTTTTTGTAACATTCATCACGTTATTGTTTAAGTATATGTGGGTTGCCCAAACTTCTCCATCAGAGTTTTGGGCTTTTGGTTCTACCGGTTGGAGCATGAAAATTAATATGGTTCTACCGCTCCTCCACTCGAAAAGAACCATAACAGAAGATGATCAACTGATCGGGATCATCGAACAGGCAGTGGCCCAATATGGCGGCGGCTTAAGGCAGCTCTATGGAGGCTTCGGCAATGATGAAGACCCTCATGCTCGCAAGTCAAGATATGATATCGATCATCTGCAGAAGTCCAATAATCTGGCCATCCTTTACAGAGAGACGGTGGTTTGTGGCGCTATCCTAATCCCCCTAACAGCAATTATACATTCCAACATAGCCACCGCTGTAACAAACCTTTCATATTGCAAGTGATGGCCACTGATGAAGAGGTGGAGGAGGCATACCACACGACCACATGCAAAACACAAATAGCTCTGCTGACTTCAATTGGCATCTGCTACCCAAATACAATGTATCTACACTGGCAGTATCAGCACCATCATACTAGTCAACCCAGGTTTGACCCACAATTTTTGGCCACAGAGCTGGGAAGCGCATTGGCACCCAGATACCCCTAAGAACTCTACTGGATCGAAATAACTGGGATCTTAAGAGTACCCGACTTGGATCGAAGAGTTCAAAATTTGTTTTCTCAGGTTAGATTTTTCGGTGGGTATAAGGCAACATCTATTGGATCGAAATAACTGCAAACCTGATTCTCTGTAGGGGAAATTCATTGTTAACATGTCCATATGTACATTGAAAACAATCGAATGCTTGCATCCACTACAAGACATATATGGTGAAAATGGCCTAGTTGCAAATTCAGAGATAATTTGTTATAGAAGCTTCAGAAAATTCATAAGTAATCAGTAGTAATAGGGAAGTGGATGTTCCATATCCAGTGCAAAATGCAAGGATCGAATTCAATCTTATTTACAAGACATAAAGAAGACAACTACGTAGTGACTAGTGACTGTACCATGATACTAGAGCATGCATTTCTTTTAATCTTGCAAATGGGATTGAATTAATCATGAAATTTTGCATGGATGTAGAACATGCATTGTAGATTTGTAGAAGAGCTGCAAATTATTTGAGATTATTTTTAAACTCATATGCCCTATTCTCATGGAATTTACAGCACGAGGAGCGCTTTCACATAACATTTCTCCATTATCAGAAAATTGTCACCATCACTAGTAGGAAAAAGTAGTAGGTGACATTACATTAGTGGTGCGCTTCTAAAACCACACCCACAGGTTTTTATTACACCATCAGTATTATCTTACCGTTGGCGTGGATGCAAATTTGTACGCCAACACTATGTGGGCCCCAGAAACCCCGGCCAGACCCACACAACTAGTGGTGTTGCCCATGTGCCACACCACCACTATTGTAGGTACTGGTGGCGTGGTACAGTGGGCCACACCGCCAGAAAAAATGAGGGGCCAAGTGCCGACCCCGCGAGACCACACATCTCTCGGCCGCACACACTACTTGTCCACACCACTCTACAGCCGTAACCACACTCCACACCCGTGCCCCTTTCTCATCGGCGCTGCAGCCACCCAAATCCACAACACCGTCTCCATCTGCACCACCATCGTCTCCATCCATAGAAGCCTCCGTCCATGCTGCCGTCGATCCGCGCCTCTCCGCCTCCGTCCGCATCACGCCGCCAGGCGCCTGGGTGAGTGCCACCGGCAGCTGATGGTTAATTAGTTGTAATGTAGATTAGTTAGTGAGTGGTGTAGATTAGTTAGTGTGTAGTGTAGATCAGTTAGTGTGGACTTCAGGTTAGATAAATTGTTAGTTGATTTGATTTAGATTTTGTTAGAAAATTATAGATTAAATGTATGAATAGTGCAGTGTGTTTGTTGAGCTGTTGTGTAGATGATCCAGTGATTGTAGTGTAAAATCGTTAGTGTAGTGTAGATAAAAATTGTTAGTGTAGTGTAGATGATCTAGTGTTGTAGTTGTTAAATAAAATTGTTAGTTTATTTATGTAGTTAATTTGTAATGTTGTTAGTACCATGTTGGAGCCGAAGTTTCGTGGTGTGCACACAAAGAACACAACAAAACCAACATGGATCTAGTGATGTAGTTGTTAAATAAAATAGCTAATTTATTTATGTTGTTAATTTGTGCTATTGTTAGTACCATGTCCGAGCCGAAGTTTCGTGGTGTGCACAATAAGAACACAAAAAAGTCAACATGGGGGGGGGGCTCAGATTACCATCAATAAGGGAAAGCGGCACCTTGGCATGACTGTACGGCGGTGCAGTTCTTCGAGGATAGGGCACAGCTCAACTTCCCCTATGCATGCCACGTTGCACAGTTACTCTCGCGGACGGATATGAGGTACGCCACCATGACCGGGGGAGGAGCACCGCCGGAACAAAGCGCAGATCTTCAAGCCCCAGGTGGCGCGTGTCATGGGGTCAGGACCAGTAGGTGTTGAGCTAATTGTTGTTTTCTTATAATTCTGCCTAGACCATTCCTTGCCGCGCAAGGCATGACTTCATGGAACATGTCAACAGAGGCATTCATAGTTGGCACAGTTTGAAGTCACTCGGGAGGTACAGGGTTCAAGTCACCAACGAGCAAAACCGAACCTATTTCGGTTGCCCTCGTTGGTGAGATGCCATTGATAATAATATGCTACTCGATCTATCTAGGTAGTTACATTCAATTATAGCACAACCGATGTTATTACTGTTTTGTTACATGATGTTGTTGTTGAATTATTTGATTTTGCTATTAAATTCAATAACAACAGCAGACTTTAAAATAATCGGGAAAACATTAGTAGCGCGCAGGTCTGGTGTGTGCCCCAGCACCAGTATTTTAGTGTTTTTGCACGCCACCAACAAGGCTATTCTCTGCTAGTGCATTCCCCAACCAAACCCCGCAACGCACAGGCTGCACCATGTGCAAATAGACAAGAATTAACCAAGATCTGAATAATTCAAGACTACACACTACTGTGACATGTTTTTTACATATAAATGTAGCTGCCGTAGTTTTGCACAAAGACAGTTGGACGTCAGACTAGTGTCAGGATCTAAAACTTTCAGGAACATTTTTTCTTAACTTCAGTAATATTAACTCAAGCAGAAATTCAATTCGGCTCCCGGGTGCGTATGCTCCCTCTACCAAAAAATCTTATTTCGAAGTGTCAAATAATTTTGACAAAAAATTCTACATGTACATCTTCATAATACATGTGAGTTCGTCAAGTTTCAAGAAAAACCAATAATTTTTGTGGACTATGTAAAAAAGAGACATTTTAACTTGTAAAAAACATTATTTTTAGCAGTGAGTTTTGTCTTTTTTACAAACGTCATATGACAAGTCAATTTTTTATGAAACAACTTTGTAAGCGTGTAGCACGTGAAGATGTACGTGCAAATTTTTTGTTTCGATTTTTTTGAAATTCAAAATGTTTGTAAGATGCATTTTAAACTAAAGGGAGCATATGCTCCCATGTTCCAAAACATCACTCTTCTCAATATAGTATAGTAAATCATGTCGAGACTTCAATGTTGAAATTCACACAAGTTTTCATTTATTCTAAGAAGTTTGCATACAAAGAAATCACAGCTTATTGCTTACTGTTGCACAGATGAAGAATGGTATCAAACCGGATGACAAGTCAATGGAAATGGCTTCGCTAACTGTTTCAGGGGCAACAACATAACTATTACTACAGTCAGCCTTCACAACTCTGAAGTTCTCTGGAAAAATTCCTGCAATCTATAAACATAAGAATTTTAGGTCAGGTCAAAACAAATTAATAAAAAGTAGAAGAACAAAATTCGGAAAAGCCCCAGTTGAACCTGGGTGCACGTGAACCCAGGTTGGAAATGCATTTTCGAAATGTGAAAAAATTCTGAAATAAAAATATCGGGGTACGTATGCATGTTCCATGTGTGCGTAGAAAGTTTTCGCGGAGAAACCACTTTTTTATTTCAGAATGTAAAAAAGACAAAATACGTCACATATGTGCTGCTATATAGCCCTGTAAAATTTCACTTTTTGGCCGAGCCAAAAAAAATGTTTTTTCAGAACGAAACTCATGTCCAGGGCACATGTTTGAGATCATCTTTGCAATCATTTTGTGTTTCGATTTTTGAAACATGTTTTGACATCACAAACCCACTTTTTAAAAAAGTGGGTTAACATACACCCAGGTTCACAAAAGTCGGTCTCAACAAAATTCACATTACCTAACTACTTCATTGCCATTCTTTGAATAACATCAAATCCAAAGAACAGATAACTAGAAACAATTCAAGTGAGACATGAGTTGGATTGTATAAGCATACCTGGCATGCCTTTTGCAGAGCAGAATGTGTCTGGTCAGATCCATAAACTACTAATTTTTCAAGGGATTTTTTCCCCTGCTTTTTTAAAATTCTATCTCGTGCAGCCAATAGTACAACAAGGACTGCTTCACTGGCGGTACCCTGAATTACTCCTCCACCAAGCGCTGTAAAGGGGGACGCAGAAGAGAAACTCAGAAGGGTGACTTTAGCTAAGGATATGCACGTACTATATCAAAAGATAGCATCTCTATGTACCATTCTACTAAAGCAAAATCCATAAAGTAGATGTATCGGATCAAGGATAGTCCAAATCACAGTCTGTATAACAGGATTATGGGATCCTATCAAACTATTTCGATTAAGATCCACATAGGACAATAATCGGGTCATACCATATAACTCTAGTACCGTGGCTCAGACCATACGATCTCCAGAGCAATGATTTTTGAGGTCATATCCTATCATGATGATAAGATCCACAAACATGAAAACAATCCTACATAGGACCGCTATTCTGGCAATCTTGATAATGACGGTTATGCGATTGCTAATGGTACAGCTTGATAACTATTACAGACGTTCAATAATGTAGATTTCCTAGGGTGCATACCATCAGGTGTTCAAATTTATGCCTGTGTGAAAAAGCATATAATTGACTGTGAAAATAATGTCTCTGGATTTTTATTTCATGTTTTTCCTAACATATTTTTATAGCACAGTATGATTGAAAATTGTAGTTAGTGTCTCTTGCATTGGAGCCTGCAGTAAAATAAGAACTGATCACTTTTTCTTGGAGTAGCTTGAAAAAGTAGTTCAGGATTCTATGTAGTAACGTTAAACTAGACCAAACAATCAGTATGTCAAGGAAGAAGGAAACAAGAAACGTTACCTTAATAAATAAAGAATGGGAATGCACGAGAAACAAATAATTGAATAAGCAAGTATGGGAAGTTCTACATAGTGTTTGTTAATCAGAACCTTCTCGTTCATATCATAACTAGAGATGCAAATTAAATGAGGTGCTACATATAAAGAGCAAAAATGAAAAAATATATGTTGTGATCAATAAATAGTTTATGCATGAAACAAACTAAAAAATATGATTGCAGTCTTACCAGATGACAGAAACTGGCTTGGAAGATTAAGCATTTTTGCAAACCAGTCTAAGACTATGACCTCCAGTTCGGTTGCAGCAGGAGAGGTTATCCAACTGAAGCCAACGATGTTAAAGGCGGCACTAAGCATCTCCCCCAGGAATCCAGCAGTGCTACTATTTGAGGGATAGTAAGCAAAATAATTTGGACTTTGCCAGTGAGTTACTCCCGGTACTATCTTCTGTCGTATATCTGTACATCAGAAGAATTTGCTGAATAAAATTTAGGATTGATTAAGTATAGCTCATGGATTGTGCAATTGATAAACATTAATTCCAATGTCACTTGAAAGTGCACTGGAAGGAAGATCACCATCAAAAAGGGCATCCAAAGTATCAGGTCGGTTTGGAGCTGAATCCGGAAGAAGTTCCTTTAAATATCCTGGCTGCAATGAAATCACCCGGTCAATGGATACCGATGCACAAATCTTAGTTGAGTGCCAAATATAGTACTTAACACAATCCATATTCTGTAGACAAAGAGTAGTATGTTCGACTGTTTTCTTTGTTCTTCAGTGACAACATCACTACTTCACAAGATGACGGATGCATAGTTTTGTGACCCTTAAAATCAAGAGAGAAAGAAAAGGATGTTCCAAGTCCTTGTACACAGTGGCAAGCTCAGGATGCGTGTGTGCTGTTAAAACTTAGGCAGTCCCCATAGTTGTACCTGTACCACCTTCTGATTAAATCCTAGGCCGCATTCCCTCTGTGGCACAATCAACAGTTCCACATTATCCTCCATCATCTACACCTTTTTCCTGTGTTGTTCATAGTTCATACCATCTAGCTTATATACTCAGCCACTTTTTGACAATTACAACTATTTCACTCTTTTAAAAAAAAACAAAATTATTTCACTATATTCGTTCAATGCAGAATACCATCTGACCCTCGTTCTCCATTACTTATTGTCTTTGTGAACCTCGATAGTCAGTATTTCGCTCCTATTTCTTCATATTCCCAGCAGCCAGCACTGGTCAGTTATCGTTTTCTCGCCGTCCGCCACAAGGCTGCATATGAGCCTTGCACTTATCAGGGAACAGATGGAAACGGTATTCCTGACTGGCAGCTAAATATGACACCTCTCTACAACACTGAGGCCTCGTTTGGTTAATCCCGACCCTGCTGGCATTTTCGCCAAAAGCCCATGGATCGGTCGGGATCCGCGGACCGGGAATTTCTCCCCGCCCGCTCTTTAGAGCATGTTTGGTTACACCCGGCTGGGATCTAACCCCGACCCAATCCCTGCCAGCAGGTGTCCTCTCAACGACCACGGCTTGGTCGGGCCCCAAGAGTAGAGCCATGACCTTCTCCGCATCAGGCACCACCTTCTCCGAATGTGCCACCACCTTCTCCATGGACGGCCGCGAGCGAGAACGAGTGAGTGTGCGCATGCGTGCAAAACCTAGGATTTCCCGATTTGGGGAAATAGGTGGAGGTGGCTTTGAAGTGAAGACGACACGGCCGATGGAGATATTTATATTTCTAGCCACATACAAGTATAATGCATACAAGTATAACGTAGATATATTTTGCATACAAATTTAAGCGGGCTCATACGGGCTTCTACAAGGGTTGTACATACCCAGAACATTTCCTAGCGGACGAGCGTGCCCCCGTTAGAAACCGGTACGATTTCATCCTGACCGTCCTTGTGTTTTACAAAACTGGAGTTGCCGTGAATACCTCATCATCCACTCCGTGAATCATGTGAGGAGTGTTGCGATGATAGCACTAGCGCACATGAGTTCACGTTCAAGCGGGCAACAAGTTCGAGTTCTTCTTCAACCCATTCTCTGCTTGTTGCTGCCGGTTTCAGCCCCACGCCAACCATCACGATCGTTCCCGTGGGTATCGACATCACTGTCGTTCCCGTGCGTATCGTCATCTTCTTCAAATCCAGCAACATCTTATCTTGACTCGCGGCAATACAACCAAGCGTGACGCTCAGTTGCGTCAAGCTTTCATGTATGGCATTCATGGTCACCTCTGTCGCCCCCATCGCCTCCAGAAAATCAAATCGTATTGGATTTTTTTGTCGGGATTTTTTCAAAATTTTGTGGAGGAAAATTCTTGGTCTGCTACCAAGTGTAATACCCAATGGCCGCTGAGGATGACCGGAACGTGAGGAGAGGGATCAAGCGGCCAACGGAGATGTAGGGGATGGAAGAGAGGAGTGGGAGCAACCCGAGTTGGTTCAATTATTCGATGTCCTAGTCTAGGTGCGGCTATTTCTTTTGTTGACGTGCACCAAGCCCATGATCACCAGGACGTGGCCCAAGACGTCTAGGCCCACGTCTCACAAGGTACTAGATACGACACATTTGGTTCAGGGCCTCCTGTGCCCGTATGGCACCGCACACACCCCGCACGCCCGAGGTTGCTTGGTGGGCCACGACCCAACAACATCAGGTAAACAATTTTCTTTTTTTGTTTCTTTTTTTCTTTTCTGTCGTTTGTTAACATTTTTTGAAATTAAAAAATCCAAAAATCTGAATATTTTTAAAATTAGAACAATTTTCAAAATTGAACATTTTAAAATTTAGAACAATTTTCAGAAATGATTTTAAAAATTTGACCAAATTTCAAATTTTAACATTATTTAAGTATGAACATTTTTCAAATTCAGTAATTCTTAAAATTTGAACAATTTTCAAATTCGATTTTTTATTTTAATACTTTCAAATCCGGAAAATAAAAAAAAAGAAAACGAAAAAAGTGAAAAAAAAATATATCTAGGCTACGCCCATACCTAGGCAGGGTTGTGCGGTGCCTACCCGGCACCGACCTGGTCGGTGTATAGGTTTTGCCTTTGGTTCATGCCTCTGTCATTACTTACTTGTACAGTTGTACTGTAAATGATAATTAGCTTATAGAATAAGTCCCAAGTGGCTTTGGTTCATGCCTCTGTCCCAAGTGGTATTCTCGAGTTAATACTTGTTTGCTCTTGGTTACATGTAGGTTGTTGGCGATATATGGCCCATTGCAAGTGGCAGGCGTCACGATCGGATGGTGATGTGGAGGCAGCCTTGACCGCGGCACCATGTTGCAGCGGCGGTTTGGACAAGCATGTCACGGCATCCTCCGGTGGCCTTTACATATGCGGCAACGAGGGGATCTAAGGTGGTGGTGCAGAAGGAAGGAGGTAATGATGTGAACGCTCGCATGAACACCTTAGAGCACCCCCTTCTTTGATGCAGATAGGCGAGGCAGACGGGACGTTCTCGTCGGTCTGGCAGCGGTGCGAGTGGCGTGGTCATCAGAGACCATATGGCAGATTCACGTCTGAGGCCTGACATTTCTTTCCTTATGTTGCCGATGCTGAAGGAGCTAAATTGCTTGCTTTCCGAAGGGCTCTTGACCTCTTGTTCTCGCGAAGGAGGTGCAGGTCCAAAAGGTGTGCCTGGAAACAGACAGCACAGGGGTGGCAGCGAAGAAGTGGACAGGTCAGCGAATGGACAGTTGGTTAATGAGATCAAGCTTCGTCTGATGAATTTCCACGAATCCTCGGTGCGAGCGGTGCGACAATCTGCTAATGTTGTTGCACATGTTTTAGCAAAGAAAAGCTGTGCGAATAAAAGTTGTAATAAGTAGCTAGGTGTTCCACTGGCTTGTATTGTAGACCTGTTGGATCTGGACATGTCCACGATATATGAATATAAAGGGCAGCGTTTTAAGCTCAAAATAATGAGTAACTTCTTTGATGTAGCCATATTTTGTGGCATTTGTTTCTCGTCAATTTAATTTGATTTGTATCTTGTGATGATGACTCTTGTCTCTTGAGCATGGTACACACCCCAACAGGTCCAGTAATTAGAAGCCCATATTTGTAATCATTAGCAAGTCCAGTTTGCTTGTTCGCGTTACCTCTATCATCCATGCTGGACTGTGTCTTTCTTTTTGAGAAAACACAAGCTTTGTGTTGGCTGATGGACGGGAGTAACCGAACAGAGTTTAAGATGCAGGGGAGTTCACAATTGTGCAACTTTCTATCAGAGCTTGTTTAATTCGAAAGAATTGTGTAGGATTTTTTTGGAAGATTTGAAAACTTAAGATTTTTTCTTATAAAACTCGTTTGATTCAAAGGATTACAATCCTTACGAATTCGTTCAAAAAATTCCTTTGCACTAGTTTTGAGGAAAAATTCCATCCACTCTACAATTCTTTTGTTTTTCCTGTGCAATGAAACACAACTTGATCCAAGATCCCAACAGTTTCCTAATCTAATCCTGCGATTTTCCTATTCTTCGTTTTGAGAATCCTGGCCCTCAGTGGGAGAGTTATGTGTACCAGAGAGTAACTTACAGAACACATGGATTAAACTTTTTTTTGACACAAAACACATGGATTAAACTAGTGGATGGGTGAGTCGGCGAGCCAAGTCATATTACATAGGCGATATATAATGTTGCAGAAACAGCATGTGAGCAAGTTTGTATTGCAGGATTTGCAGAAGAGTCAAGAGTGATCGTGCCTGGACTTGGCTGAGGACGGGAAATGCCTCGATGGATTTGTAGTAGTCGGCGATGAAATCCACCATCCGGTGGCCGCACTCCCGCAGCTGCTCCGCGTCCATCGGCCGCATCGACCAGCCGCCGTCGCCCCCATTGCTGGTACCACTCCCGTCCCTTTACTCGGCAACAACAAAACAAGAAACATCAACATAAGAGTTTGGCCGCGGGCATTACAGGATATCGATCTGCGGGTATAAGGATCGATGGGATGTTCACATGATAAAGTTTGCAGTTCAACGGCAGGAAGCAGAGGAAGGAGATACTGTTGACGGAGACTGGCAGAGGCGCGCGAGGGGAGAAGCGAAGAGGCGAGGCCGCGAGGGGAATATATATTTCGTTTTGTGCTGGCCAGATGAGATCTAGATTAGTAGATTGCACAAGGGAGAGATAATTTGAATCTGGGGTGACGAAAGTCGTTACTCGTTTTTTTACCAATAATCCTACGCCTATGCAAACCATCCTAGAAAATAATCTTACGGGCTGACGTGGTGGCCTGTGTTTGGTCCTGATTTTTTTTTCTTCCTTAATTTGTGGAGCATGTTGTGATCTGTGGGTTCCCACAGGTAGTTGTCCGTAACAAATTTTTGTAGAAAACCGTCCGTAGATGTAGCATTGCTGTTTTTTTACTGTGACACGGAAATCGTTGCTCGTTCAAGGAACGGAAGGCGAGAGAGACGGGCTACAATGCGTATCCCGAGTTTCCTTCTTTTTCTTAAACAGAGATCCCGAGTTTCATGCCACAGCATGTCCCCAACGGGCTGACGTGCGCCGTCCGTTTGCGTCCTCTTCAATGAGTTGCGTCGTTCTAAATGATCGAAATTGATCACGCATCTTTTTGCATCGGGTGTCAAGCGGAACGACGCATTTTTTTTAGGTTTTGCCTTTTTTAGCATAAAACCATAATTTACATAGTGAAGAGGAAAATAGAAAAAAATAAACTAACATGACGCTTGCTTCTACTCCTCGTCGTCGGCATCGAGCACGACGAAATCCGGTATTGGTCACGGGCAGTTGGCAACCGCCAGAACATACGCCGGTGCCGCAAACGGTGGAGGTGGAGGTGGAGCAGCCCACGGATTTAACGCCGGTGGTGGAGGTGGAGCAGCCCACGGATTGTACGCTGATACGTCTCCAACGTATCGATAATTTCTTATGTTTCATGCTACATTATTGATGATATCTACATGTTTTATGCACATTATATGTCGTATTTACGCATTTTCTGAACTAACCTATTAACAAGATGCCGAAGAGCGCCTTTTGCTGTTTTTGGTTTCAGAAATCCTAGTAAGGAAATATTCTCGGAATTGGACGAAATCAACGCCGAGGGTCCTATTTTGCACGAAGCTTCGAAGACCGAAGAGGAGAAGTGGGGCCACGAGGTGGCGGACAACAGGCGGCGCGCCGTGCCCCGGCCGCGCCGGCCCGTCGTGTGGGCCCTCGTGCCGCCCGACCCGCGTGTGGGGCCCTCGTGTGGCCCCCGCCGCCCTTTCGCCTACTTAAAGCCTCTGTCGCGAAACCCCGCACGAGAGCCACGATACGGAAACCTTCCGAGACGCGCCGCCGAATCCCATCTCGGGGGATTCGGAGATCGCCTCCGGCACCGCCGGAGAGGGGATTCATCTCCCGGAGGACTCTTCATCGCCATGATCGCCTCGGAGTGATGAGTGAGTAGTTCACCCCTGGACTATGGGTCCATAGCAGCTAGATGGTCGTCTTCTCCTAATTGTGTTTCATTGTTGGATCTTGTGAGCTGCCTAACATGATCAAGATCATCTATCTGTAATACTATATGTTGTGTTTGTCGGGATCCGATGGATAGAGAATAATATGTTATGGTGATTATCAATCTATTACTTATGTGTTGTTTATGATCTTGCATGCTCTCCGTTACTAGTAGAGGCTCTGGCCAAGTTTTTGCTCTTAACTCCAAGAGGGAGTATTTATGCTCGATAGTGGGTTCATGCCTTCATTGACACCGGGATAGACAGAAAGTTCTAAGGTTGTGATGTGCTGTTGCCACTAGGGATAAAACATTGATTCTATGTCTAAGGATGTAGTTGTCGATTACATTACGCACCATACTTAATGCAATTGTCTGTTGCTTTGCAACTTAATACCGAAAGGGGTTCGGATGATAACTGAAGGTGGACTTTTTAGGCATAGATGCATTGGATGGCGGTCTATGTACTTTGTCGTAATGCCCAATTAAATCTCACTATATTTATCATATCATGTAGATGCATTGTTATGCCCTTCTCTATTTTGTCAATTGCCCGACTGTAATTTGTTCACCCAACATGCTTTTATCTTATGGGAGAGACACCTCTAGTGAACTGTGGACCCCGGTTGCCGGGGGTGTTCCTCGACAATGTCCTCCGATTGGGACTTAGGGTTGATGGAATCCTGCAAGCTGATACGAGGCATCGGTATACAGACAAACGTGGGGAGCGATTTACCCAAGCTCGGGGCCCTCGATGAGGTAAAACCCTTACGTCCTGCTTGTCAGTTCTTGATTATGAAGAAAATAGTGTTACAAAGGGGGTGCCGAATAGTTCGGCTGTGATCTCGTCGAGATAGCTAATCGCTAGGGTAACCTAGTTCTAAGCTCTGTTGGCTAAGATCGCTAAGATTGGTTGTGTCCTCGATAGCCCCTCTCCTGGCCTTTATATAGGTGGCCAGGTCCCGAGAGGTTTAGTCGAGTACGAGTAGGTTTACAATAGATCTATCTCTAATTTTTCCTTCTTCGGCTCTTTCCGTGTCTTGTACTTCAAGTAATCTTTCACCGCACCGTCCTAGTGGCCCATCTTGTCTTCGAGTACCTTCATGGGCCTCCACCTGGGCCGTATAGGGTAGAGCAATAGTGGTTACCCGAAGGGTAATGCCCACGTCATAGCCCCCGAGTGTCTAGCCGAACATAGTTCGGGTAGAGACTAAAGCATGTCTTCCGAACTCCTTTTCCTTGATCGTTCTTGCATTTCTTCTGTCTTCTATCGGGTGCGCGCGCTCCCGATGGAGTAGCCCCGAGTCTAGGTACGGATGCTCGCAATCGTGCGTAGACTCAAGTTGTACCACTCGAATATCTTCTTCTGAAACTTTTTCCTGCAAGCCTCTTGTAGTGCATCGATACATTTTCTTTATGCAAGGGATACCGAATAACGTGCCCAACTTTTGTTGGTTAACTGCCGATGGCAAAACAACGTTACCCTACACAGAATCAAGTCCCCGGGCATGATCCTGGAGTTCAAAAAAAAAGTTCTGTCGGGTGCGCATCCGTCCCGATGGGAGTAACCCGAGTCTGGGCGCGGGCGTATTACGCCTGGGCGCAGACTTGAGTCAATTATTTCCTTCGAGTCCTTATTTTATCGGGTGCGCGACAGCTCCCGATGGGAGTAGCCCCGAGCCTAAGTGCGGATGCTTGCAATCCGCGCATAGGCTCAAGTCAATCACCCGATCTTTTCTTATCCCTTCGTATGCAATCATTCTCCATGACGTCATTGATAACGTTTTTCTGTCCCCTTGATTCTGACTGATAAGACACGACCTGCCAGCCTTGTTTTCAAGCGATTCCTGCTCCTCTTTACACGGTTAACAAGGCACCTCCTCGATTTCCGCGATCATTAACTAGGGAAAGGCCCATTTAACAACACGAAGCCTTCCTTAAGTTCCTTAAGAGATAAAAATCCCTTTTATTCTCCTCCATTCGTCTTCTTCGTCGTTCTTGCTCTTCTTGTTCGCAATGGAGCTCGCGCCGCCACCACTGTCTTTCCGATTCGTTCAGATCTCGCAATGGTGAAAAAAAAAATCCCTAGTGCCGCCGCCACTCCACGAGCGGTGCCGCCGCCGATCTTCGATTCGAAGGAGGTCGCCCCAATGCTCCTCCTCCAGTTCCGGTGCTACCCAAGTTCATCACCAAGCCCGGCGATTGGACAGCCTCGACCGTCACCAAGCGTGACGAGAAAAGGTCCCGAAGCTCGGGACGATCTCCGACGAGGGGAACATAATCTTTCCAGGTGCGATTTCTCGACCTAACCCTCCTGCCGGTTTTACCCTGTGTGTCGTTCTTGTACCGAGGCCTTTCCCTTCCTGTTCACGAATTCCTCCTCTATCTCCTGCGAACTTACGAAATCCAACTGTGGCAACTCACTCCCAACTCGATTCTTCACGTTGTTGTGTTCATTACCCTCTGCGAAGCATATCTGGGCGTTGAGCCCCACTTTGGTTTGTGGAAGAAGATCTTTTACGTGAAGAGATACAGCAGTAGCAATGGATCTTTTGTCACCGGAGGAGTAGGATTCGTAGCTCGTTCAGATGTTAATTACTTCAATTTCCCGATGAGGGAGTCCGTACAAGGGTGGAGATTGAAGTGGTTCTACATCAAGGATTCTCCTTCACCCGAATGCCAGCTCCCGCTTCGTCGATGTCATTGAGGCTAAGCCTAAGAACTGGAAAAATGTTCTCTCTCCCGACGAAAAAAGCAGCCGATGAATTATTTGCCGATTCCTTCGGATCAAGGAGGCTGACGGGCAAACCATGGTCGGTGTGTAGTAGCGGCAGTGTTTCAAACGTCGAGTCCAACCAATCATGGCTAGGGTTCTCCCAATGTGGTTGTACTCGGGTCCCAAAGATGAAACTAGAATCAACGCTGCCGAATTATCGGAAAAGAACTGCTTGATGAAGTCCGTCGCCTCACTTCCTTTAGTCAAGAGGATTCGATCCCGCTGATATCTCCATATATTCCTTTCGATGCTGATCACCCAGCACCAGAGGTAATTTCCCCTTTAAAGTCTTGGTATGCTGTTACCGACATATATTACTGTTATCCTTATTTACTTTTCCTTTCGACAGACCTTCGCAGCCTCCGAGGATTTTCATAACTTGCCAAATGACACTTTCGAAGGAAGAGGCTCTTCAGAGCCTATTGACTTTCGTACTGTTGAACACACAAGCCCATTCAACGAGCCTGATGACCCGATAAATTCTGAAACTGCCCATGCCAATTTCCCCCATCAGCCGGTGATACCTGTGACACAGGGATCAGTGCGCAATGACGACGCTGATCACAATGCCTTTGTTGATGCAGCTTGGAGGAGACCAGGGCTTCTCCTATGAAGAGATCAATCGGTTTTTTGACGAAGATGACCTCCTTGATTTGTAAGTGCTTTTCTTCTTACTATTTTCAACTTTCTTGACTTTTTCAAATTCTCCTGATAATCTTGATTAATCGAATCTTCCTTGCAGTGATGATACTTTCATTGAGCCTCCGCCCAAGAAGGCCAGATCTGATGCTGTTTCACCGACTGCCGTAGCTTCCGAAGCTTCGGCTCTTAAAGCGGCTCCCGTAATGCAAGCATCAACAGCCTCCTCCCTTTCCAAAGGGAAAGATGCTCCTGCTGCTGCTGCAGCTCCTCCTTCTGTAAGTCTTCGTTGAATCTAACAAGAACCTTTCAAAACATGTCTTTGCTTAACGATCCCTGTCAAACATTTCCTTTTTTCAAGGATCTGCGAGGTGTGATATCCTCTTTAGAGGCCTTCGCCTCTCAATTCACCTCTCTAGAGGCGGACAAGATTCGGCTGCAGGAGGAGGCTAAGTCTTCCTCTTCAAAGTTGGAAGGTGCCATCAAAAAGGCCGCCATAGCTCGCCAGGAGGTCGACTCCCTGAAAGAAGAGCTAAACAAGCTAACGGAGCGGCTGAAGGAGGAGGAAGCTCGGACGGCAGAAAAAGATGAACTCCTCCGCCAATCTGCCTTGGCCTTGCTTGGTAAGTTCCTACGTCTCACGTAGATTATTACTTCTTTTTCTTTTTTTATGGATCTGCTTCTTCGTCAACGATTTCTTTTGACCACCTGCAGAAGCTGCCGACATCCCTGCTACTGCCTTGGATAAAATTCCGAGCAACTCCCCGGCAAATGGTGTGTCGACGGTTCTCGCCGCTCACCAACTCACCCGGGGGTTTGACAAGGGAAAGGGTGCTCTGGCGCGGATGCATTCGATGATATTCCCCAAGGCCACGCAGGAGAAGACTCTGGGGCAGCTAATTGATGCTTTCGCAATCGACACCAAGGAGGTCATTGAGGTATTCAAGCGTACCTCGCGTACCTATGGCGCCCTACTTGCCTTCCAACTTATGATGGGTTATGGCTTTAAGGCTGACATTGAAGAAATGACTAAGGAGCTGCCGAAAGGAAAAGATGGGCGATCTATTGATCTGAGCACTTTTACGGCTTCTGCCCGTACTTGTGCTCGCCAGCTCCTTGATTTAGTCTCAAGAAAAACATCGGTTGGCCCTAGCCTGTCGACCCAGACTCAGGCTCCTTGATTGTTGTAACATTTTCACCCTTGGGCTAGCATGAAACATTATTCTGCTGCAAGAACTTTAAGTTTGTAATGAATATTATGCCAGCAATGTTGCCGCATGTTTTTAACGTAATATCTTCACTTGTGCTTCTCCCGATAGGGATTGCTTATACCTCTCCCGATGGGAGTTTTGCTGAATGTCTAATTTGACCATATTATCCTCTTTAACACTGTTGCCTGCAGGTTTTCCTGTGCCTCGTTTGTTGATGACTCCTCTGGTGTTGTTCCCGAAAATGATCGGATCCACAGATGAAGGATCGGATCACCCAGATGGAGAAAGACCTGCGCAGCACTTATGCCCTGGCCGCAATTATCAACAAGAAGAGCGAGACTGCAGCCGACGTGGAGCGGTATGCTCTTACTGAGCTGCATAAGGCTACCGAGAGCTTGAACTGTGAGTCCTTTAATCTCTTTACCCTTTGGTTGATAGCGTTTTCTCTGATCCTCTTCTGCTTCTTATTTATCAGTCATAGCTCTGAATCGTGCGGAAGAGAGCAAACGGATTCACGAGCGTGTGAATGCCTTGGTTGAGTTATCCTCAGCCGAAGAAATTTTCTGGCGAGAGCACTCGAAGGCATCGGCTGTCGCACGGTTTCAGGATCGAGTCCAACAGGTCCACCATTTCTTCGACAAGTGCTATAGAGCCATGAGGGTGGTTTGGAAGACGATGTTTCCTTTGAACGCAGTTCCCCCACGCTTCTTGCGTTAATGTCAGAGTTTGGTAACGCCAGGAAGATCCGGGACTTGGTGCACGCGCAAGTTTTTGCAGGAGCCAAGTTTACGCTTGCTCTTGTTCTTGCCCGTTATCCTTCAGCAGGTTTACTCTCTATTGCCAATGTTACTGGAGACTTGGAAGCGCTGTATCCGAAGGTGTTGTTGCCTGCGAACATAATTGTCGACAGGCTCGAGAAAGATTCAAAGGCACCTGAAGAAAAAGAAACTCCGCAAGGGTGATCTCGGGGTTTTAATAACTGTTTGTAAATAGTTTGATAACTTCATCGAAGCGTGTAGATGACGCCTTTTCATTCGGTAGATACATGCGTATGTACTTTTACCACGTTATTGCCGTTGGCAAGTTTCAATTTGGAGCGAATCTTGGTTGCTCGTTTTTAAATGTATGTATATTGGCTGTTTTAGCAAATCGTGTGAGTGATCAGCTCGTGTTGCAGGTCTTGCTAAACCTGTTGTATGCGCAACTTTGCTTTCAACCGTTTTAAATTTCGACAGGCACTCCCAAATATTTCGGGTGTAGTGATTCTGCCGATGAGCCCGTGATACGTCTCCAACGTATCGATAATTTCTTATGTTCCATGCTACTTTATTGATGATACCTACATGTTTTATGCACATTATATGTCATATTTATGCATTTTCTGGAACTAACCTATTAACAAGATGCCGAAAGTCCTGTTTCTGCTGTTTTTGGTTTCAGAAATCCTAGTAAGGAAATATTCTCGAATTGACGAAACTTTCGCCAGGGTCCTATTTTTGCACGAAGCTTCCGAAGACCGAAGAGATAACGAAGTGGGCCACGAGGCAGCCAGGGGCTAGGCGGCGCGGCCCAAGCCCCGGCCGCGCCGCCTGCCCCGGGCCCCGTGTGGCCCCGCGTTGACCTTCCGCCTACTTAAAGTCTCCGTCGCGAAACCCCAGCACCGAGAGCCACGATACGGAAAACCTTACAGACGCCGCCGCGAATCCCATCTCGGGGATTCAGAGATCGCCTCCGGCACCCTGCCGGAGAGGGATTCATCTCCCGGAGGACTCTTCATCGCCATGGTCGCCTCGGAGTGATGAGTGAGTAGTTCACCCCTGGACCATGGGTCCATAGCAGTAGCTAGATGGTCGTCTTCTCCTCGTTGTGCTTCATTGTTGGATCTTGTGAGCTGCCTAACATGATCAAGATCATCTATATGTAATTCTATATGTTGTGTTTGTCGGGATCCGATGGATAGAGAGTACTATGATTATGGTGATTATCAATCTATTGTTTATGTGTTGTTTATGATCTTGCATGCTCTCCGTTATTAGTAGAGGCTCGGCCAAGTTTGTACTCTTAACTCCAAGAGGGAGTATTTACGCTCGATAGTGGGTTCATGCCTCCATTGAATCTGGGACAGTGACAGAAAGTTCTAAGGTTGTGGATGTGCTGTTGCCACTAGGGATAAAACATTGATTCTATGTCTAAGGATGTAGTTGTCGATTACATTACGCACCATACTTAATGCAATTGTCTGTTGCTTTGCAACTTAATACTGAATGGGGTTCGGATGATAACCTGAAGGTGGACTTTTTAGGCATAGATGCAGTTGGATGGCGGTCTATGTACTTTGTCGTAATGCCCAATTAAATCTCACTATATTTATCATATCATGTATATGCATTGTTATGCCTTTCTCTATTTGTAAATTGCCCGATTGTAATTTGTTCACCCAACATGCTTTTATCTTATGGGAGAGACGACCCCGGTCCTATTCTTTACATAGCATACAATCTACTGCAATTGTGTTTTACTGTTTTCTTTGCAAACATCTTCCACTCGATACGTTTAATCCTTTGTTACAGCAAGCCGGTGAGATTGACAACCCCACTGTTGGGGCAAAGTACTTGGGTTGTGTTGCAGGTTGCGTTCGCGGAACTGGTGATGCGCCGCATCACATTTCGCGACCATCAACCTTCAACGTGCTTCCTGGCTCCTACTGGTTCAATTAAACCTTGGTTTCATACTGAGGGAAACTTGCTTCTATATGCATCATACCTTCCACTTGGGGTTCCCAACGGACGTGTGCATCTACGCGTATCAAGCTAAATTTCGGCGCCGTTGCGAGATCAAGACACGCCGCAAGGGGAGTCTCCACTTCTCAATCTCTTTACTTTGTTTTTGTCTTGCTTTATTTTATTTACTACTTTGTTTGCTGCACTAAATCAAAATACAAAAAAAATAGTTGCTAGTTTTACTTTATTTACTGTCTTGTTTGTTTTATTTACCGTTGCTAAAATGAATACCCCTGAAAATACTAAGTTGTGTGACTTCACAAATGCAAATAATAATGATTTCCTATGCACACCTATTCCTACTACTACAGAGAATTCTTTGAAATTAAACCTGCTTTACTAAATCTTGTCATGAGAGATCAATTTTCTGGTGTTAGTTCTGATGATGCTGCTGCCCATCTCAATAATTTTGTTGAACTTTGTGAAATGCAAAAGTATAAAGATGTAGATGGTGATATTATTAAATTGAAAGTGTTTCCTTTCTCATTAAGAGGAAGAGCTAAAGATTGGTTGCTATCTTTGCCTAAGAATAGTATTGATTCATGGACTAAATGCAAGGATGCTTTTATTGGTAGATATTATCCTCCCGCTAAAATTATATCTTTGAGAAGTAGCATAATGAATTTTAAGCAATTAGATACTGAACATGTTGCTCAAGCATGGGAGAGAATGAAAACTTTGGTAAAGAATTGCCCAACCCATGGCTGACTACTTGGATGATCATCCAAACCTTCTATGCAGGACTAAATTTTTCTTCGCGGAATTTATTGGATTCTGCTGGAGGTACCTTTATGTCCATCACATTGGGGGCGGCAAAACTTCTTGATGATATGATGATAAATTACTCTGAATGGCACACGGAAAGAGCTCCACAAGGTAAGAAGGTAAATTCTGTTGAAGAAACCTCTTCCTTGAGTGATAAGATTGATGTGATTATGTCTATGCTTGTGAATGGTAGATCTAATGTTGATCCTAATAATGTTCCTTTAGCTTCATTGGTTGCTCAAGAAGAAAATGTTGATGTGAATTTCATTAAAAACAATAATTTCAACAACAATGCTTATAGGAACAACTCTGGTAATAACTATAGGCCATATCCTTCTGCTAATGGTAATGGTTATGGTAATTCTTATGGGAATTCTTACAACAATAATAGGAGTGTACCCTCTGGTCTTGAAGCCATGCTTAAAGAATTTATTAGTACACAAATTGCTTTTAACAAATCTGTTGAGGAAAAGCTTGATAAAATTGATACTATTGCTTCTAGAGTTGATAGACTTGCCTCCGATGTTAATCTTTTAAAATTGAAAGTTATGCCTAATAATGATATTGATAATAAGATTACTACTACAGCAAATGCCATCCAAGTTAGAATTAATGAGAATATAAGATTAATGGCTGAAGTTGCGTGCTAGGTGGGATAGAGAAGAAAATGAAAAACTAGCTAAAAATAATGTAGCTAAAGTTTGGACTATTACCACCACTAGTAATGCTAATTCTTCACATGTTGCTGCACTTCCTACTATCAATGGTAAAATAATTGGTGTTGGCAATGTTTCTACTTCTAGTGCAAAGCGAACAAAACTGCCTGAAATGCTAAAACTGCTGAAACTGCTTGTGATAAAACTGCTGAAATTTTTCCAACCTTGGGAACAATGATCCCATTGCTGTAGCTCATAATGATTTAGATTTTGATGATTGCCACATCTCTGAAGTTATAAAGTTCTTACAAAAACTTGCTAAAAGTCCTAATGCTAGTGCTATAAATTTAGCCTTTACAAAACATATTACAAATGCTCTCATAAAAGCTAGAGAAGAGAAACTAAAACTTGAAACTTCTATTCCTAGAAAGTTAGAAGATGGTTGGGAGCCCATCATTAAAATGAAATTCAATGACTTTGAATGTAATGCTTTATGTGATCTTGGTGCAAGTATTTCTGTTATGCCTAAAAAGATTTATGATATGCTTGACTTGCCACCATTGAAGAATTGTTATTTGGATGTTAATCTTGCCGATAATGTTAAAAAGAAACCTTTGGGGAGGATTGATAATGTGCACATTACGGTTAACAATAACCTTGTCCCCGTTGATTTTGTTGTCTTGGATATCGAATGCAATGCATCTTGTCCTATTGTGTTGGGAAGACCTTTTCTTCGAACCGTTGGTGCTGTTATTGATATGAGGGAAGGGAATATTAAATATCAATTTCCTCTCAAGAAAGGTATGGAACACTTCCCTAGAAAGAGAATGAAGTTGCCTTTTGATTCTATTATTAGAACAAGTTATGATGTTGATGCTTCATCTCTCGATGTTACTTGATTTGCACTTTCTGCGCCTAGCTGAAAGGCGTTAAAGAAAAGCGCTTATGGGAGACAACCCATGTTTTTACCTACAGCAATTTTTTTGTTTTGTTGAGTCTTGGAAGTTGTTTACTACTGTAGCAACCTCTCCTTATCATGTTTTTGTGGCAAGTAAAGTTTCTATGTCAAAGTTGATGTTATATTTGGGATTGCTGCGCAGAAACAGCATTGCTGTCTGTCACGAATCTGGGCACAGTTCTCTGTAGAATCTGCCAATTTACGAGCGTGATCCTCAGATATGTACGCAACTTTCATTAGTTTTGAGTTTTTCCATTTGAGCAAGTCTGGTGCCAGCTTTAAATTCGTCTTTACGGACTGTTCTGTTTTTGACAGATTCTGCCTTTTATTTCGCATTGCCTCTTTTGCTATGTTGGATTCATTTCTTTGATCCATTAATGTCCAGTAGCATTATGCAATGTCCAAGTGAAAATAATGATTGTGTCACCTCTGAATGTGTGAATTATTAATTGTGCACTAACCCTCTAATGAGTTTGCTTGAAGTTTGGTGTGAAGGAAGTTTTCAAGGGTCAAGAGAGGAGAATGATATACTATGATCAAGAGGAGTGAAAGCTCTCTTGGGGATGCCCCGTGGTTCACCCCTACATATTCTAAGAAGACTCAAGCGTCTAAGCTTGGGGATGCCCAAGGCATCCCCTTCTTCATCGACAACATCATCGGTTCCTCCCCTGAAACTATATTTTTATTCAATCACATCTTGTGTTCTTTACTTGGAGCGCTCGGTTTGTTTTTGTTTTTGTTTTTTGTTTGAATAAGATGGATCCTAGCATTCACTTTGTGGGAGAGAGACACGCTCCCTGTTGCATATGGACACATGTGTCCTTAGGCTTTACTCATAATGTTCATGGCGAAGTTTCTTCTTCGTTAAATTGTTATATGGTTGGAATTGGAAAATGCTACATGTAGTAATTCTAAAATGTCTTGGATAATGTGATACTTGGCAATTGTTGTGCTCATGTTTAAGCTCTTGCATCATATACTTTGCACCCATTAATGAAGAAATACATAGAGCTTGCTAAAATTTGATTTGCATATTTGGTTTCTCTAAGGTCTAGATAATATCTAGTATTGAGTTTTGAACAAAAAGGAAGACGGTGTAGAGTTTTATAATGTTTACAGTATGTCTTTTATGTGAGTTTTGCTGCACTTGTTCATCCTTGAGTTTGCTTCAAATAACCTTGCTAGCCTAAACCTTGTATCGAGAGGGGATACTTCTCATGCATCCAAAATCCTTGAGCCAACTACTACGCCATTTGTGTCCACCATACCTACCTACTACATGGTATTTCTCCGCCATTCCAAAGTAAATTGCTTGAGTGCTACCTTTAAAATTCCATCATTCACCTTTGCAATATATAGCTCATGGGACAAAATAGCCTTAAAAACTATCGTAGTATTGAATACGTACTTATGCACTTTATCTTTTATTAAGTTGCTTGTTGTGCGATAACCATGCTTCTGGGAACGCCATCAACTATTGTTGAATATCATGTGAGTTGCTATGCATGTCCGTCTTGTCGAAGGATCTATCATTTTAGTGGTTGGAGCATGCAAAATTGTTAGAGAAGAACATTGGGCCGCTAACTAAAGCCATGAATCATGGTTGAAGTTTCAGTTTTGGACATATATCCTCAATCTCATATGAGAATAATAATTGTTGCTACATGCTTATGCATTTAAGAGGAGTCCATTATCTGTTGTCCATGTTGTCCCGGTATGGATGTCTAAGTTGAGAATAATCAAAAGCGAGAAATCCAAAATGCGAGCATTCTCCTTAGACCTTTGTACATGCGGCATGGAGGTACCCCTTTGTGACACTTGGTTGAAACATGGCATGCGAAGATCCGGTAGTCCAAGCTAAGTAGGACGAGGTGCGGACACTATTAGTATACTATGCATGAGGCTTGCAACTTGTAAGATATAATTTACATAACTCATATGCTTTATTACTACCGTTGACAAAATTGTTTCATGTTTTCAAAATAAAAGCTCTAGCACAAATACAGCAATCGATGCTTTCCTCTTGAAGGACCTTTCTTTTACTTTTATTGTTGAGTCGCTTTACCCATCTCCTTCCACCTTAAGAAGCAAACACTTGTGTGAACTGTGCATTGATTCCTACATACTTGCATATTGCACTTGTTATACTACTTTATATTGACAATATCCATGAGATATACATGTTATAAGTTGAAAGCAACCGCTGAAACTTAATCTTCCTATGTGTTGCTTCAACACCTTTACTTTGATTTATTGCTTTATGAGTTAACTCTTATGCAAGACTTATTGATGCTTGTCTTGAAGTACTATTCATGAAAAGTCTTTGTCATATGATTCACTTGTTTACGCATGTCATTACCTTTGTTTTGATCGCTGCATTCATTACATATGTTTACAAATAGTATGATCAAGATTATGATGGCATGTCACTAAATTATCTTTGTTATCGTTTTACCTGCTCGGGACGAGCATAACTAAGCTTGGGGATGCTGATACGTCTCCAACGTATCGATAATTTCTTATGTTCCATGCTACTTTATTGATGATACCTACATGTTTTATGCACATTATATGTCATATTTATGCATTTTCTGAACTAACCTATTAACAAGATGCCGAAGAGCCAGTTGCTGTTTTCTTTGGTTTCAAAATCCTAGTAAGGAAATATTCTCGAATGGACGAAATCCCGCCCAGGTCCATTTTCACAAGCTTCCGAAGACCGAAGAGATAACGAAGTGGCCACGAGGCAGCCAGGGGCTAGGGCGGCGCGGCCAAGCCCCGGCCGCGCGGCCTGCCCCCGCCCCTCGTGTGGCCCCCGCGTTGACCTTCCGCCTACTTAAAGTCTCCGTCGCGAAACCCCCGACCGAGAGCCACGATACGAAACCCCAGAGACGCCGCCGCGAATCCCATCTCGGGGATTCAGGAGATCGCCTCCGCACCTTGCCGGAGAGGGGATTCATCTCCCGAGGACTCTTCATCGCCATGGTCGCCTCCGGAGTGATGAGTGAGTAGTTCACCCCGGACCATGGGTCCATAGCGTAGCTAGATGGTCGTCCTTCTCCTCGTTGTGCTTCATTGTTGGATCTTGTGAGCTGCCTAACATGATCAAGATCATCTATATGTAATTCTATATGTTGTTTCGGGATCCGATGGATAGAGAGTACTATGATTATGGTGATTATCAATCTATTGTTTATGTGTTGTTTATGATCTTGCATGCTCTCCGTTATTAGTAGAGGCTCTGCCAAGTTTGTACTCTTAACTCCAAGAGGGAGTATTTATGCTCGATAGTGGGTTCATGCCTCCATTGAATATGACAAGGATGAAAGTTCTAAGGTTGTGGATGCTGCTGATAAAACATTGATTCTATGTCTAAGGATGTAGTTGTCGATTACATTACGCACTATACTTAATGCAATTGTCTGTTGCTTTGCAACTTAATACTGAATGGGGTTCGATGATAACTCGAAGGTGGACTTTTTAGGCATAGATGCAGTTGGATGGTATGTACTTTGTCGTAATGCCCAATTAAATCTCACTATATTTATCATATCATGTATATGCATTGTTATGCCTTTCTTTTTCAATTGCCCGACTGTAATTTGTTCACCCAACATGCTTTTATCTTATGGGAGAGACACCTCTAGTGAACTGTGGACCCCGGTCCTATTCTTTACATAGCATACAATCTACCGCAATTGTGTTTACTGTTTTTTTGCAAACATCTTCCACTCGATACGTTTAATCCTTTGTTACAGCAAGCCGGTGAGATTGACAACCTCACTGTTTCGTTGGGGCAAAGTACTTGGGTTGTGTTGTGCAGTTAGGTTTGCGAATCCCTGGTGATGCGCCGCATCACATTTCGCGACCATCAACCTTCAACGTGCTTCCCGCTCCTTCGATTAAACCTTGGTTTCATACCGAGGGAAACTTGTTTATACGCATCATACCTTCCACTTGGGGTTCCCAACGGACGTGTGCATCTACGCGTATCAGCCCGTTGTTCCTTGATATTTCCATAAGTGAAATATCGAACGTGGGTTGTTGTTTGTGTGTATTTCCAAACTCTTGCTATTTGCGGCACTCGTAGAGGCATCTATAGCAGAGGGAAGGGTGAACGTCTTTCCAGCGCTCGTAGAGGCTTTCTGGAGCTGGATCTTCCGCCATGTACTATGTTTGTATGGTGATGGGGCTTAGAAGTTTGTGATCACTGCAATGCTTAACAAAAAATTGAAGCTTAAGTTCTTATTGATAAGGTAAGAACAATGCTGGAGGGCGAAAGAGAAAGCCCTGTTTATACTAAAGGAAAAACAAAAATAAATGCTGATAAACTGCTTAAGCAAGGAAGGGGTTTTTTTTTCTTCCTCTAGCTTCTTCACCATGTTAGGAGTAGCCGCGGCGTTGTTGATTTCACTGTGGGTTTGAGCAGGATCGCGTCTGCTGTTGCTATGTCTTCTGATCATCAACTGCCGAACCTTTGATGTCGAAGCTTTTGTTGCCAAAGCCCTGCCGAGGTCATTGCCGAGGCTTTAAGAGCAAGGTCGGCTGGCTTCTTTTGCTTCCCCTGTCATTCTTTTCTTCCTTGATTTCACGCAGCAACAACTTAGGTGGAGGCTTAATAAATTCTTGCTTGCTCCCAAACTTCGCCGCGATCCTTTGAAATCAGGTCGAACTGTCTGAGCGCGAAAACTTCCATGGACTGATGTTTGTCCCTTTGTTGCTGTGCATCTTCACTTGAGATAAGCATAGTGCGGCACGGCCATGAACTTGGCGTAGGCTGGTCTCCCGAGTATGGCGTGATACTGTGACTCCTAGTTCACTACCTCAAACTCGATCTTTTCCTTCCTGAAATTGTCGGATCTGCCGAAGACAACGTTCAGATAAATTCTTCCAAGGGAATAACCTGGTTTAGTTGGCAAAATCCCATGGAAGCAGGTGTCTGTCTCTTCCAGCATTCCCATGGTGATCCCCATACTCTTAATCGTGTCGACGAAAATCAGGTTTAACCCACTCCCGCCATCCATAAAGACTTTGCTCATCTTGAATCCCCCCTATCTGTGCCTCAACTACCAAGCATGTCCTGGTTTTGGTATGTTCATCGGGTGGTCTGCTCGACCGAACGTAATGTTCCGAGAGGACCACTCGACATACTCAGGATGTTTGCCATGATGCTTCCGCATTAATTTCTCGAGTGAGCTTCTTCATCTCTCTCTCAGAGCCCGTCTGTGGATCATGCTCATCTGCCCACGGGTGGTGGGAATGTCTCGTTGGGTTGATGAGGTTGGGCTTGCTGGACTTGGTGCCTGTGGTGGAGGTGGAGGAGGAGGTGGTAGAATTGCTGTCCTGACTGCTGGATGAGTTTATGCATGTCAAGGAACTATCGACAATCCCTGAGAAGGTTACTTGACTTCGCTTTGCCGTCCTTGAGTCGACATACGAGTGCAAGTAAAGTGGGGCGTTGATCTGCTCAAAGATAGGGTAACTCGGGAGCCCTCTCGTTGCCGTGGTTTATAATTGCCGCGGTTTCCAGAGTTGTTTCGGTTGCCATCTTGTCAATCATCTCTTCTTTCATCATACCGATCATCATGTCGGTCGGAGTATGCGGCTACCCGATTGTTGTCGTCGTAGTTGCGATTTTTCCTCCTTTTGTTCCGATCCCTTCGGCTGCCCGAGTCGTGTTTTGGCTGGTCATCGTCTTCGTCATCACTGCTGTCGTGGTCTTCGCACGTTGTCCTCGCCATCAGCCCAACTGTTGGCAATTTCCATCAGTTTGGTGATGGTTTTTGGCTTTTTGCGTCCAAGTTCTTCTATGTAACTTTTGCGTCGGACGCCATCGCTGAAAGCGTCGATTGCTCTGTCTACAGATACATCTTCGGCAGCGTTAAGGAGTTTGGTAAACCTCCCTATGTAAGAGCGCATCGACTCCTTCTGCTTTGCTGGCAGTTGCGTAACTCCTCGATCCCGATGGGTCTTTTATATGTTGCCTGGAAGTTAGCAACGAAGGCATCTACCAGGTCGTCCCATGACTTGATAGAACCTTTCGGTAGTCCTCTTAACCAGGACCGTGCCGAGTCCTTTGTAGAGCCGTAGGCACGCACTCGTTCCCTGTTCCTTTAATCACACTGCAGTAATCGTCTATCCAGGGTTCCCGCTGCCCGTCATACTTGGGCGTCATGGGAGTAGGCTTGAATTTTTTTGGGTGGCATCGTCTCGCGGATTTTGTAACTCAAGCAATCGGCTCCCCTTAGTTCACCATCGTACTCTTGATCCTCGTCCGAGGAATCGCTGTCGTCATCCTTCCTGGCGGCGCGTCGTCTTCTTGCTTTATCGATTCGCTCGGGGTTATTTCATCCCGAGCATCTCTCGCCCGATGTTTCGAACCACCGGCCCGTGCCGTGGTTTTCTCCTTTCCGTGACTAGATTGTTTCCCAATATGGCGAGACTTTCTAGGGCACCGCGATGAGCTTGCGCCATGGATCCTTCGGGCGTTGGTTGATGAGGTACGCGGCGAGATTGGTGTTGCTCCCGCAACGTTCTTCGGCCGTGGCATGCCCGCGATCCGTGGTCATGAAAGATTTGGTCAGATTCGACGTTATTTCTCGCATCGTCTTCTGAGAGCCTGGATATCCTTGATCGATGTTTTCCGCCCCAAGAGAACTTTGGGAGCGCTTCCTTGTGAAGCTCTCCGCCGCTCGATGGATTCCGTCGCGGATAGTCGTCTCTCGAGCGTGGCTTGCTCTCTCGACAGGTGCTCCCGCTTTTCTCTAGTATAGAGCGGTATGCATTTAGGGTTCCAACCGAGGTTCCTGCAGGGAGCGGGGTGTTGTTGAGCACGGCTGTCCTAGCCGCAGCCCATTCTTCGTCCGCGATGGTGTAGTCGCTGTCGCGATTACTAGCGCTATTTTCGAAGCTCGCCCTTCTGCTGGAACGGGGCGTGCGGTCTCCGTCTCCTCCGTGCCTTGTATTTCCCGTGCTGTTGGCGACGAGACCTGATGGTGTGCTGTTCTTCGGGTGTTTCGGGACGATGCTGCCGACGCGTCTTCCGACAGTATCGCACAGATGAACGGTGTCGCTGATCCCAAACCGTGCTCCGGCGTCGCAGCTTGAGCAGTAGTAGGAGGTTAGTTCTGAAGTCATGGGTTCATCGGATCCCACCGACATTGAGGACGGTGAACGGGGAGTCGAAGGCGCGGCGAGCCCATCGACTCTGCCAGGCCAGCCAATAGATCGGACGATGCCGACGCACTAGGACTCATTGATCCGGAGGTGGGTGACTCTAGCAGCTGGAGGATTCCCTCCGCGTTGACGTTGTAGTGGACGCTGCCGATGGTCACCTCCATGTTTCCTTGCAGAGAAGTTCGAGCGAGAAGAATCGCTATGCGGGGTAAACTCGGAGGAGCCGAATCGGATCGGACTTCCAGAGTTGGTGATGGCGGGGCCGATGAAGATGTCGACGACATGATCGGATCCGCCGATGAACGATCCAGCGCGGTTTCCACAGACGGCGCCAATTGTCCGGTGTTCCTCGACAATGTCCTCGATTGGGACTTAGGTTGATGGAATCCCGCAAGCTGACACGAGGCATCGGTATACACAAACGGGGAGCGATTTACCCAGCTCGGGGCCTCGATGAGGTAAAACCCCACGTCCCGCTTGTCTGTTCTTGATTATGAAGAAAATAGTGTTACAAAGGGGGTGCCGAATAGTTCGGCCGTGATCTCGTCGAGATAGCTAATCGCTAGGGTAACCTAGTTCTAAGCTCTGTTGGCTAAGATCGCTAAGATTGGTTGTGTCCTCGATAGCCTCTCTCCTGGTCTTTATATAGGTGGCCAGGTCCCGAGAGGTTTAATCGAGTACGAGTAGGTTTACATAGATCTATTCCTAATCTTTCCTTCTTCGGTTTTTCCGTGTCTTGTACTTCAAGTAATCTTTCACCGCACCGTCCTGGCCCATCTTGTCTTCGAGTACCTTCATGGGCCTCCACCTGGGCCGTATAGGGTAGAGCAATAGTGGTTACCCGAAGGGTAATGCCCACGTCACCGGTCCTATTCTTTACATCGCATACAATCTACTTCAATACTTGTTTTACTGTTTTCTTGCAAACAATCATCTTCCACACAATACGGTTAATCCTTTGTTATGCAAAGGGGGTGAGATTGACAACCTCACTGCTTCGTTGGGGCAAAGTACTTTGGTTGTGTTGTGTTCCACGTTGGCGCGGAATCCCCGGTGTTGCGCCGCACTACATTTCGCCACCATCAACCTTCAACGTGCTTCTTGGCTCCTCCCGGTTCGAGCAAACCTTGTTTCTTCTGAGGGAAACTTGTCGTTGTGCGCATCATACCTTCCTCTTGGGGTCCCAACGAACGTGTGAGTTACACGCCATCAAGCTCTTTTTCTGGCGCCGTTGCCGGGGAGATCAAGACACGCGCAAGGGGAGTCTCCACTTCTCAATCTCTTTACTTTGTTTTTGTCTTGCTTATTTTATTTACTACTTTGTTTGCGCACCTAAACAAAACACACAAAAAATTAGTTGCTAGTTTTACTTTATTTACCGTCTTGCTCTCCATATCAAAAACACAAAAATTAGTTACTTGCATTTACTTTATCTAGTTTGCTTTATTTACTGTTGCAAAATGAATACCCCTAAAAATACTAAGTTGTGTGACTTCACAAACGCAAATCATAATGATTTCCTATGCACACCTATTGCTCCACCGCCTACTACAACAGAATTCTTTGAAATTAAACCTGCTTTACTGAACCCGGTTATGAGAGATCAATTTTCTGGTGTTAGTTCTGATGATGTGCTGCCTATCTTAATAATTTTGTTGAACTTTGTGAAATGCAAAAGTATAAAGATGAAGATGGTGATATTATTAAATTGAAAGTGTTTCCTTTCTCATTAAGAGGAAGAGCTAAAGATTGGTTGCTATCTTTGCCTAAGAATAGTATTGATTCATGGACTAAATGTAAGGATGCTTTTATTGGTAGATATTATCCTCCCGCTAAAATTATATCTTTGAGAAGTAGCATAATGAATTTTAAGCAATTAGATACTGAACATGTTGCTCAAGCATGGGAGAATGAAAACTTTGGTAAAGAATTGCCCAACCCATGGACCGACTACTTGGGATGATCATCCAAACCTTCTATGCAGACTAAATTTTTCTTCGCGGAATTTATTGGATTCAGCTGCTGGAGGTACCTTATGTCCATCACTTTGGGGGCGCTACAAAGCTTCTTGATGAGATGATGATAAATTACTCTGAATGGCACACTAAAGCTCCACAAGGTAAGAAGGTAAATTTTGTTGAAGAAACCTCTTCCTTGAGTGATAAGATTGATGTGATTATGTCTATGCTTGTGAATGGTAGATCTAATGTTGATCCAAATAATGTTCCTTTAGCTTCATTGGTTGCTCAAGAAGAAAATGTTGATGTGAATTTCATTAAAAATAATAATTTCAACAACAATGCCTATAGGAACAACTCGTAATAACTATGGTAATATCCTTCGCTAATGGTAATGGTTATGGTAATTCTATGGGAATTCTTACAAAATAATAGGAGTGTACCCCCTGGTCTTGAAGCCATGCTTAAAGAATTTATTAGTACACAAACCTTTTAACAAATCTGTTGAGGAAAAGCTTGATAAAATTGATATTATTGCTTCTAGAGTTGATAGACTTGCCTCTGACGTTAATCTATTAAAATTGAAATTTATGCCTAATAATGATATTGATAATAATATTACTACTACAGCAAATGCCATCCAAGTTAGAATTAATGAGAATATAAGATTAATGGTTGAATTGCGTGCTAGGTGGAGAGAAGAAAATGAAAAACTAGCTAAAGAGAATAATGTAGCTAAAGTTTGGACTATTACCACCATTAGTAATGTTAATTCTTCACATTTTGCTGCACCTCCTACTATCAATGGTAAAATAAATTGAGTTGGCAATGTTTCTACTCCTAGTGCAAGCGTACAAAACCGCCGAAATTGCTAAACCGCTGAACTGTTGTGATAAAACTGCTGAAATTTTTTCCAACCTTGGGAACAATGATCCCATTGCTGTAGCTCATAATGATTTAGATTTTGATGATTGTCACATCTCTGAAGTTATAAAGTTTTACAAAAACTTGCTAAAACTCCTAATGCTAGTGCTATAAATTTAGCCTTTACAAAACATATTACAAATGCTCTCATAAAAGCTAGAGAAGAGAAACTAAAACTTGCTATTCCTAGAAAGTTAGAAGATGGTTGGGAGCCCATCATTAAAATGAAATTCAATGACTTTGAATGTAATGCTTTATGTGATCTTGGTGCATTTCTGTTATGCCTAAAAAGATTTATGATATGCTTGACTTGCCACCATTGAAGAATTGCTATTTGGATGTTAATCTTGCCGATAATGTTAAAAGAAACCTTTGGGAGGATTGATAATGTGCGCACGGTTAACAATAACCTTGTCCCCGTATTTTTTGTCTTGGATATCGAATGCAATGCATCTTGTCCTATTGTGTTGGGAAGACCTTTTCTTCAAACCGTTGGTGTCGTTATTGATATGAGAAGGTAATATTAAATATCAATTTCCTCTCAAGAAAGGTAAGGAACCCAAGATAGAGAATGAAGTTGCCTTTTGATTCTATTATTAGAACAAGTTATGATGTTGATGCTTTCTACTTGATGTTACTTGATTTGCACTTTCTGCGCCGCTGAAAGGCGCTAAAGAAAAGCGCTTATGGGAGACAACCCATGTTTTTACTACAGTACTTTTTTTATATTTGAGTCTTGGAAGTTGTTTACTACTGTAGCAACCTCTCCTTATCATGTTTTTGTGCCAAGTAAAGTTTCTATGTTAAAGTTGATGTTATATTTGGGATCGCCAGAAACAGCATTGCTGCCTGTCACGAATCTGGGCCTAAGTCTCTGTAGAAAATTTGAAAAACTCTTCCAATTTACGAGCGATCCTCGATATGTACGCAACTTTCATTAGTTTTGAGTTTTTCCATTTGAGCAAGTCTGGTGCCGTTTTAAAATTCGCCTTTACGGACTGTTCTGTTTTTGACAGATTCTCCTTTTATTTCGCATTGCCGTATTTGCTATGTTGAATGAATTTCTTTTGATCAATTAATGTCCAGTAGCTTTGTGCAATGTCCAAGTGTTAAGAATGATTGTGTCACCTCTGAATATGTGAATTATTAATTGTGCACTAACCTCCAATGAGTTTGCTTGAAGTTTGTGAAGAAAGTTTTCAAGGGTCAAGAGAGGAGTATGATATACTATGATCAAGAGGAGTGAAAGTCTAAGCTTGGGGATGCCCCGTGGTTCACCCCTGTATATTTTAAGAAGACTCAAGCTGCTAATCTTGGGGATGCCCAAGCATCCCCTTCTTCATCGACAACATCATCAAGTTCCTCCCCGAAACTATATTTTTATTCAACCACATCTTGTGTTCTTTGCTTGGAGCGTCGGTTTGTTTTTGTTTTTGTTTTGTTTGAATAAATTGGATCCTAGCATTCACTTTGTGGAGAGAGACACGCTCCGCTGTTGCATATGGACATATGTCCTTAGGCTTTACTCATAATGTTCATGGCGAAGTTCTTCGTTAAATTGTTATATGGTTGGAATTGGAAAATGCTACATGTAGTAATTATAAAATGTCTTGGGTAATGTGATACTTGGCAATTGTTGGTGCTCATGTTTAAGCTCTTGCATCATATACTTTGCACCCATTAATGAAGAAATACATAGAGCTTGCTAAAATTTGGTTTGCATATTTGGTCTCTAAGGTCTAGATAATTCTAGTATTGAGTTTTGAACAACAAGGAAGACGGTGTAGAGGCTCTTATAATGTTTACAATATGTCTTTTATGTGAGTTTTGCTGACCGGTTCATCCTTGAGTTTGCTTCAAATAACCTTGCTAGCCTAAACCTTGTATCGAGAGGGAATACTTCTCATGCATCCAAAATCCTTGAGCCAACCACTATGCCATTTGTGTCCACCATACCTACCTACTACATGGTATTTCTCCGCCATTCCAAAGTAAATTGCTTGAGTGCTACCTTTAAAATTCCATCATTCACCTTGCAATATATAGCTCATGGACAAAATAGCCTTAAAACTATCGTAGCATTGAATATGTACTTATGCACTTTATCTCTTATTAAGTTGCTTGTTGTGCGATAACCATGCTTCGGGGACGCCATCAACTATTCCTTTGTTTAATATCATGTGAGTTGCTATGCATGTCCGTCTTGTCAAGTAAGAGAGATCTACCACCTTAATGGTTGGAGCATGCATATTGTTAGAGAAGAACATTGGGCCGCTAACTAAAGCCATGAATCATGGTGGAAGTTTCAGTTTGGACATATATCCTCAATATCATATGAGAATAATAATTGTTGCCACATGCTTATGCATTAAAGAGAGTCCATTATCTATTGTCCATGTTGTCCCGGTATGGATGTCTAAGTTGAGAATAATCAAAAGCGAAATCCAAAATGCGAGCTTTCCTTAGACCTTTGTACAAGCGGCATGGAGGTACCCCTTGTGACACTTGGTTGAAACATGTGCATTGCGAAGATCCGGGTCCAAGCTAAGTAGGACAAGTTACACTATTAGTATACTATGCATGAGGCTTGCAACTTGTAAGATATAATTTACATAACTCATATGCTTTATTACTACCGTTGACAAAATTGTTTCATGTTTTCAAAATAAAAGCTCTAGCACAAATACAACAATCGATGCTTTCCTCTTTGAAGGACCTTTCTTTTACTTTTATTGTTGAGTCAGTTTACCTATCTCTCTCCACCTTAAGAAGCAAACACTTGTGTGAACTGTGCATTGATTCCTACATACTTGCATATTGCACTTGTTATATTACTTTATGTTGACACTATCCATGAGATATACATGTTATAAGTTAACTTAATCTTCCTTTGTGTTGCTTCAACACTTTTACTTTGATTTATTGCTTTATGAGTTAACTCTTATGCAAGACTTATTAATGCTTGTCTTGAAGTACTATTCATGAAAAGTCTTTGCTTTATGATTCATTTGTTTACTCATGTCATTACCATTGTTTTGATCGCTGCATTCATTACATATGTTTACAATAGTATGATCAAGATTATGATGGCATGTCACTTCAGAAATTATCTTTGTTATCGTTTTACCTGCCGGGACGAGCAGGAACTAAGCTTGGGGATGCCGATACGTCTCCAACGTATCGATAATTTCTTATGTTCCATGCTACATTATTGATGATATCTACATGTTTTATGCACATTATATGTCGTATTTACGCATTTTCCGGAACTAACCTATTAACAAGATGCCGAAGAGTCAGTTGTCTTTCTGTTGTTTTTGGTTTCAGAAATCCTAGTAAGAAATATTCTCGGAATTGACGAAATCAACGCCCAGGGTCCTATTTTTGCACGCTTCCAGAACGAAGGGGAGTCAATGGGGCCACGAGGTGGCCAATGCAGGGCGCCGGCCCAGCCCTGGGGCGCTGCCTCGGCGTGGGCCCTTGGGGCGCCGATACGTCTCCAACGTATCGATACACTTATGTTCCATGCTACTTTATTGATGATACCTACATGTTTTATGCACATTATATGTCGTATTTACGCATTTTCTGAACTAACCTATTAACAAGATGCCTAAGAGCCATTTGCTGTCGCTGTTTTTGGTTTCATAAATCCTAGTAACGAAATATTCTCGAATTGGACGAAATCAATGCCCAGGGTCCTATTTTTCCACGGCTTCCGTAAGACCGAAGAGATAACATGGGGCCACGAGGTGGCCAGATCACAGCATGGCGCGCCTCGCCCCCGCCGCGCCCTATGGTGTGGGCCTCGTGAGCCCTCTGACCTGCCCTTCCGCCTACTTAAAGCCTCCGTCGCGAAACCCCAGCATCGAGAGCCACGATACGGAAACCTTCCCAGACGCGCCGCGAATCCCATCTCGGGGATTCAGCGTCTCGCCACCCTGCCGAGAGGGGATTCATCTCCGGAGGACTCTACATCGCCATGGTCGCCTCCGAGTGATGAGTGAGTAGTTCACCCCTGGACTATGGGTCCATAGCAGTAGCTAGATGGTCGTCTTCTTCTAATTGTGCTTCATTGTTGGATCTTGTGAGCTGCCTAACATGATCAAGATCATCTATCCTGTAATATATATGTTGTGTTTGTCGGGATCCGATGGATAGAGAATACTATGTTATGGTGATTATCAATCTATTGTTTATGTGTTGTTTATGATCTTGCATGCTCTCCGTTATTAGTAGAGGCTCGGCCAAGTTTTTGCTCTTAACTCCAAGAGGAGTATTTATGCTCGATAGTGGTTCATGCCTTCATCGACACCCGGGATCGTGACAGTAGGTTCTAAGGTTGTGTTGTGCCGTTGCCACTAGGGATAAAACATTGATGCTATGTCTAAGGATGTAGTTGTTGATTACATTACGCACCATACTTAATGCAATTGTCCGTTGCTTTGCAACTTAATACCGAATGGGGTTCGGATGATAACTCGAAGGTGGACTTTTTAGGCATAGATGCAGTTGGATGGCGGTCTATGTACTTTGTCGTAATGCCCAATTAAATCTCACTATATTTATCATATCATGTACATGCATTGTTATGCCCTTTTCTATTTGTCAATTGCCCGACTGTAATTTGTTCACCCAACATGCTTTTATCTTATGGGAGAGACACCTCTAGTGAACTGTGGACCCGGTCCTATTCTTTACATCGCATACAATCTACTGTAATACTTGTTTTACTGTTTTCTTGCAAACAATCATCTTCCACACAATACGGTTAATCCTTTGTTACAGAAGCCGGAGATTGACAACCTCACTGCTTCGTTGGGGCAAAGTACTTTGGTTGTGTTGTGCAGTTCCACGTTGGCGCCGAATCCCTGGTGTTGCGCCGCACTACATTTCGCCACCATCAACCTTCAACGTGCTTCTTGGCTCCTACCGGTTCGATTAAACCTTGGTTTCATACTGAGGAAACTTGCTTGCTTCTATACGCATCATACCTTCCACTTGGGGTTCCCAACGGACGTGTGCATCTACGCCTATCAAGCTAAATTTCTGGCGCCATTTCCGGGGAGATCAAGACACGCTGCAAGGGGAGTCTCCACTGCTCAATCTCTTTACTTTGTTTTTGTCTTGCTTTATTTTATTTACTACTTTGTTTGCTGCACTTAAACAAAACACAAAAATTAGTTGCTAGTTTTACTTTATTTACTGCCTTGCTCTCTATATCAAAAAACACACAAAAATTAGTTACTTGTCTTTACTTTGTTTGCCTAGTTTACTTTTTGCTTATTGCATCATGTTTCCTCCTAAGTACACTCTAAAAGACATACCGGTAGGCCGAGGGTCTATAATTGGAAGAGATAATATAGAAGAATTTTTCACTCATGTTAGCACCGCTGAAGATTTTGAAGATAGACACTTGGTAGAACTTGCTCCTACTTATGAAATTGATGTTGCTTCTTTAGTACACATGCTGAAAACTAAATTTGTTAATCTCAATCCTATAATCCAACACATGTTTCTCACACTTGGTGATATGGAGGAAGGAGAGAAGAAAGACTTTGTTTTAGAAACTGACGTGGGCATTACCCTTCGGGTAACCACTATTGCTCTACCCTATACGGCCCAGGTGGAGGCCCATGAAGGTACTCGAAGAAAAGATGGGCCAGTAGAACGGTGCGGCGAAAGACTACTTGAAGTACAAGACACAGAAAGAGCCGAAGAAGGAAAGATTAGAGATAGATCTATTGTAAACCTACTCGTACTCGATTAGACCTCTCGGGACCTGGCCACCTATATAAAGGCCAGGAGAGGGGCTATCGAGGACACGACCAATCTTAGCGATCTTAGCCAACATAAGCTTAGAACTAGGTTACCCTAGCAATTAGCTATCTCGACGAGATCACAGCGGAACTATTCGGCACCCCATTGTAACACTGTTTACATTATAATCAAGAACAGACAAGCAGGACGTAAGGGTTTTACCTCATCGAGGGCCCCGAACCTGGGTAAATGGCCTCCCCCGTTTGTCTGTGCACCGATGTCTCGTATCACCTGCAGGATTCCATCAACCCTAAGTCCCTATCTGAGGACATTGTCGAGGAACACCCCCGACAATTGGCGCCCGTCTGTGGAAACCTGCAGGCACCAGATCAGTCATCGGCAGATCTGATCGATCATGTCGTCGACATCTTCATCGGCTCCGCCATCAAACTCGGGAAGTCCGATCCGATTCGGCTCCTACGAGTTTACCCCGCATAGCGATTCTTCTCGCTCGAACTTCTCGTATCTGCAAGGAAACATGGAGATGACCATCGGCAGCGTCCACTACAACGCGTCAACGCGGGAGGGAATCCTCCACTGCTAGAGTCGCCCACCTCCGATCAATGAGTCTTAGTGCGTCGTCATCATCCGATCTATTGGCTGGCCCGGCAGTCGATGGGCTCGCCCGCGCTTCGACTCCCGTTCATCATCCTCAATGTCTGGGATCTCGACGAACCCATGACTTCGGAGCTAACCTCCTACTACTGCTCAAACTGCGACGCCAGGCATGGTTTGGGATCAAGCGACACACCGTTCATCTGCAATACCCGATACTCGTCAGGAGAAGACAGCGTCGGCAGCTGACAAAGGATTAACTTGTCAATGCCTACGATTGTAGACTAGGTTTTGCTAGAAGTAGAGGGTAAGTAGATCTCAAGGTTTAGGCGAAAAGTACTCGGCGATTATGAAAATGTTGACAATAGATTCGATCCTCTTCTTGTCCCTCGACTCCCCTTATATAGGAGGTGGAGCCGAGGGTTTTCGTTTTGTACAAGTTACGAGTCCGGACGGTTTCTAACTCATCCCGCCAGATTATAAATAACACTTCCTATTACAACTCTAGCTTTCCTTAACATATCTTGGACTCTCGAATCTTCTTATTCTTCGGATAGTGGGCCTTCGGTAAACCCCGGGTACTATCTTCGGCAGGCCCATTTGGGATGCCTATGTCAGTAGCTCCCCGAGATTTTGCTTGAATCGTAGAGTCAGGGAAAATCTCGACTGTTTATTTTTATTCGAGAACTTTTTTATTTATACTTCTTCACATAAAATTCTATATTGTACAGGGATAACGGTAGTTGGGGCTAGTTCATCTGACGGATCAGGTACTAGTTAACTGCTCTAGTGGCAATCCGCAAAACCTACTTCAAGATCACGTCCTCGGACATGATCTCGGATACGTGCAAACTTCGACAAAGCCGCTAAGGTCTTACCATTCTGTCGAGTCCCACAAATTTATCGAGTACCTAACGCGTCCGTTAGGATTTTTCTTCGTATCCGTTGGGATAAAAGTAGCAGAGCGTAGCCTTTGGCGATGCCACGCCCACAGAACGGATTCTGGTCTTACCTTCTAAATTTGCGGCATTCAAATTGATCGCAACTTTGGCGTTCGGAGAATATATTGTCGAGTGCTTTTCGCCTTTGGAATAGCACATTTTATCGAGTCATATTTGATGACTTATTTTGTCTTCCCGATGGGAGTATATGTAGAGTTATCTTTGTAACTCGAAATATACATGATGTTTCTTTATTTTTGATAAAATTCATCGGGCACGCGAACATTCCCGATGGGAGTAGCCCCCGAGGCTACATCCAAGAACTTGTGCTTGGGTGTAGGCTCCACAGATTAGTATCCATTGCCGCTATATTTATAATCTTTCTCGATAGTTTTATATTTATCGGGTGCGCGACCCGATGGGAGTAGCCCCCGAGGCTATGAACAAATGCTTGCATTTGGTCATAGGCTCTCGCCATTTCTATCTTGTCATACTCGAATTTTCTATTTTTCCAAAGTAGCCCCCGAGCATTTGGGCAAAAACTTGTATTTGATCAAAGGCTCCCGAGATAATCTTGCGTTGTCGATAAACTTTTGAAACTCGTAGTCGAATTTTTCTTTTATCTTGACTACGTCATTGCTGATGATAGCCACGATCTCTATTTTGGAAACTGACCATTGCCACTTGTTTCGCTGCCTTGTGGGTCCCAATTCCTGATCTGTCGGACACGTCGTGCAAGTGGGGGACACATGTTCTCCCCTTTTCTCCTTCACGTCGATGTAAAAATACATTTTTACCCTCTTCCACGTGGCTATCATCTCCTTCACACTTTTTCCATCCAACGGTGCATTGCTTCGATTCCTATATAAACCTTTCTTCAACCTCGGTTCACTCCTTCGCTTGCGCCGCACATCCGTCTCCTCTTGCAAAAACTTCCCTGCGCCCAATTCTCTTCAATCTTCCGCACGCACGAGCATTGCTTTTCCAAAGGCCATTGATGCCACCGCGCACGCGACTCACGCGCCACAGTACTCCAGAGTCCGAGATGGCCGCGAAGATCTTGAATGGGAGAGATCTAAAATCTCCAACCAAGACCTCAACATGATGAAGAAGCTTGGCCTGATGAAGAAAGAAGACGCCATCCGCTTCCCTAGAAAGCTACCCCAACCCTCCAATGGAGTACCGGGTTAGTTTCGTTGATCACCTCATCCGCGGCCTTTCTGCCCCAATTCACGATTTCCTCCGCGGCCTTCTTGTTTATGGGATTCAACCGCACCATTGACCCCCAATTCCATCCTCCATATTTCCATTTTTATCACGCCGTGCGAATGTTTCTTGGAATTCCTCCTAACTCGGGCTCTTTGGAAACGTATTTTCCTTCTCCGCGCAATGCCTCCCGCAATGCCACTTATAACATAGGCGGCGTTGTTATCTGTGTCCGAACTGACGTTGATTACTTCGACGTCAAATTTCCTGATTCCGTCCAAGGGTGGCGCAAAAAGTGGCTCTACATTCACGAAGAAAGTGCCAACTCGGTGGAACACAACATAATCCCTTCGACGGAAATGCCAAAATTCAGCGCGCCGCTCCTGGGATGTCAAGCTTCGAAGAAGAGAAAGGCGAAGGCACTTATGTCTCGTATTCATTCCAAAATACTCGAGGCAAAGAGCTATCGGTGTTCAAATCAACGCCTACTTTCTTAGAATTAGAGTGCAGTCTTCAGGCTCGCAAAAATCCCCTTTGGACGATGCTGGTGGAAACGACGCCAATAGGCTCTCCAGTGATCTTCTGCAAAGGACTTGGAGAAGCTGATTCGAAGAATTTCCCGTTTAAACAAGAAAGATCCTGCTCCTTCCTCCGGTCGCGTAGAACCATACAGCTCCACCAATCCTCTCCCCGAGGTATTTTGTCTTCTCGAATTTTTATCTTGTTCCAAATGTTTCCTGCATCTCACTGTATTGATATCTCGCTAATTTTTCTTTTGTCGCTATTTTTTCAGAACCATCCTACTATGGCTTCTCTTCCTCCCCTTCCTGAGGATGGAGAAGTCGAAGAACAAGCTATCGTTGCCGAAGACAATCAAGGTTCTTCTCTTCATGAAAGTGAAGTCGCAGGTTCTCACAAATCTGCGGCTTCCCATGAAAAAGAAGTTGAATCTGAAGCCAGCGAGTCGACGCAATCCCTTCCTCCTGCTGTTTCCCCAAAGAACAAAAGGAAAAGGGATGACGCCGAAGCTTCCGGCACCTCCAAACCCGAAGAAGCTGTTCCTTCTCATCCGAAGTCAGCTTATGATCCATACCTCGAGACTCTCATCGGTAAGTACCATCTCCCGTTTTTTTTTTGCACTTTGAGGATTTTGTCTATCTTGCCTTTTATGTTGTCGACATTTACTCGTAGTGATGATGAAGTAGTACCAAATGTTGATGTGGCTGCTCGAACGAGTACGTCACATACATTGGTCGCCTCGGAGACGCCCGAAGGAGAAGAAACGTCGCCTCCTCGACAAAATGTCGGCACTGCGACTTCTCCGTCAAGCCCCCTTGTCCCTTCACCAAAAAGGGCAAGGGTTGAAACAATTCCGGAGCCTACTCTTCCGTCGAGTAGCTCTTCTAACCCTCTCTTGGATGATGTAAGTTTGTCGATATCTATGTTTCCTCTATTTTGCTTTTTCATGCCTCTCGTCTCTTTTTTTTATGCCGATGTTTCTCTTGCTTTGTTCTTTGACAGCCTATGATCAATGACCTTATCCGCATCGGATCCCAATTCATTGCAACAGTGAATATGCTAGCAAGGTCAAGGTGACAACCTTACACTTGCCGTTCTTTCGACTTTTGTTCCTGTTGTTTGTCGCAGTTTTTGATCTTTCCTTTCCCTTTTTTTTTTATTTCGACAGAGAAACTTGCAGAGGCCAATAATCGTGCCGACGCACTTGTTCAAAAACTAGAACAAAGTGAGACGGCTCGCAAGAAAGCCGAACTTGTTGCTAGCAAAGCCAAAGCCGAGGCTGATGAAGCCAAAGCAAAAGTCGCTAGTGTCGAGGAACTGCAGAAAAGACTTGAGGATGCTGAATCTGCTTTAAACGAGCATAAAACTGCCCAAGCTGCTCGTGAGGAGGGGGTCCTCAAGCGTCTGAAGTCACAAATTCGACGTACTGAAGGTAATATTATCGATCCCTTCTATTTTTTAGTGGACTTCCTCTGTTTCTTGTTTGTTGATTGATGTGTTGTTTCCTGCGCAGCTCAAACGAACCAAGGTTTTGATCTGGAGAATCCCCAATGATCCTCTCCTTGACACACTTTCATCTCTGAGCTTCATGGGTCCGAAATTCGTGAAGGCGTGTCCAATGCTAGTGCAGGATTGTCGACGCTGTTCCCCTACTTCTTCCCGAAGAAAGAGAGAGCCTCCGACTTTCCTTGCTCTCGCCAAAAGCTTCAATTCATCAAGACCTTGGATGAAGATGCGCCAGAAAACATGAAGGTTGCTGCCGAAAGCATCAAGGTTCTCTGGTTGCCGACAGCCAACAACCGTTGATTGGATGAAAGTTGGCGACACCAATCAAATAGAGCAGTCGAGGTGGAGGTCGCCGATTAAGGCAGCCAAACCCAACACGAAGAAAATCTTGGCATATCTCGGGATCAAGCCATCTTCGACTCCCAGCTCCTCAAGGCCGGAGGTCTAGTTTCATATTCTTTTGCTGTTTTTAGTTTACCTCCTCCTTTTGGTATTGTCGCTATAGTGCTCCTGGCGATGATTAGGTCTTCTAGAGGTCCTTATTTTGTAATTGACATGTATATATTTATGAGAATGAATGGAAGTCGAACTTTGTCTCAATGATTGATATCGACGTTTTTCTATTTTTTCAGTTGATTTTTGACAACTATACGTCAATTCCTGGTCCTTCCGAAGTTTTTCCTTCGTCTCTTTCGAAGAAGTCTTCTATCCCTGTTAACCTTGTTGATGATTCTTCGAGTAAGGATCTGACAGAGGAATTGAAAGAACTTCGAGTACAACTCCAGTCCGTGAAGAAGCAGTCGCTTATGCTTATGGAGCAATCTCGAGGATCTTCTCAAAAGATTGCACTCCAACAAGCTCAGGATGCCATGGCTGAAAAGGACGCCGCTGTTGCTGAGGCTGCTGCAGCTTCATCTCGAGAAAATTCTATGCTCCAGCTGCTAATAGATGCTAGCTTGGATATGGCGGGTAAGTTTCATTGTCTTTGCCTTGCTTCTTCTTTTTCGTTGCTTGCCTCCTTATTACCCACCGACTTGTTTTAAGAAACAATAGGTGCTTTTTTGGACACTGCAACTGAAGATGAACGTGTCGAGGCTCGTTCCAATGTTCTTCTTCGGCTTGCACGTGAACATGGGTCGACTTTTGGGGCACACCGAACGGACTCGCCAAATCGTGAGATTTCAAGATCGTGCACTTCAAAGTTCGCGAGTATCTTGACTTCGTACAAGGACTTTGTCTCTGGTATATGGTACCATGTTTCCTCGCAATAAGATGCCAGAGACCCTTCCTGCGTTGATGGACAACTTTCGAGATGCTCCTCGCATTTTTACGAGCTCAACTAGCCGCTGGTGCAAGGTTTGCGATGATCATGATAAAAAATTTGCTACCCGAAGTTAGATGTAGGGCAAGTTGTCCCAAAGTGTTTGGAGAAGATGTCGAAGAAAAAAAGAAACCTTCGGCAAATATGATGACATTGTTACTCGCCAAGATATGATGGATGAACTTTTCCGGATGGATTCCGAATTAGCTACGCTGAAAGATAGTACTGCGCTGTAAATAACGAGCGCTTAGCCATAGACAATATATTGGGAAATCCTTGAAGCGATCTAACTTATTCAAATTTATATCCTCGTATAGACGAATACATTGTAAAGTCAATATATTTTTATTTTTATCGCCAAGCCCCCAGGTTTTGATTGCAATATTTTTTGTTTATTATAATGCGAGGTTGCCCCAAGGCAAGATAATATACATTGTGTACTATTCTGTGCGGTTAACCCTCGAGCTTTTTTGTTGATCACTATTTTGTCGATATCTCTTTATTTGGCGAGGTATTTTTACCAAGGCAAGATGCTTCTTTTGTGTTCATCGACGACACTGCGTATATATATATTGTATCATTTAGGGGAGAGTCCCTGTCCTGTCGAGAAAAGATATATAATTCCACTATCTTTATTATATTAAAAGACCGCGAGCCCGCCTCTCATTAAAACCCTTCGGCCCCACTCAGCCCCGAAAAGGAAAGAGGCCTGAAAACTCAAGGGCGTCAAGACATTGTGGTTACAAGTAGAGCTATGGCTTCGGCATCTAAGGAAACCTTTCATGAAGTTCTTTGGCTTGGCAATCTCTGTCTTCTTGTCTTTGATTCGTATGCTCCTCCTTCGATTACCTCTCTGACGATGTAAGGGCCCAGCCATGGTGACTCGAGTTTTTCGGGACTTTTTTGATTGAGTCGCAAAACTAGATCACCAACTTGAAAAGATCGTGGCCGCAATCTCCGATCGTGATAAAATTCTTCGCATCCCGTTGGATATTTGAGACTGGGTGACGTAACTCTGCCTGTGCTTCGTCAAGTGCATCAACGTCGTCCTCCAGGGCTTCCCGAGGTTTCTTCATTATATTCGTGACTTTTGGAGAATCATGCTCATTTCTATCGGCAAGACCGGCTTCGGCTCCATGGACAAAAAACTGTTCTTGTGTCGCCGTACTAAAAAGTTGTCTCTGATACTCCACAACACACTTGGTAACTCCTCCTACTGGCATGCCGAGCTTTCCAAAGCTGGCCTAGTGTGCGCTCTTGATGCCATTGCGAGATGCCATTGGCCTTCTCGACTTGTCCATTGGTCTCGAGGATGCACAACATAAGCAAATCAATTTAATGCCCACTTCTGTGAATATGTTTTGAACTCCTTGGACGTAAAATTGTTGCCATGTCACAATACCGTGAGGAACTCCAAATCTGAAGACGATGCTCTTTCGAATTTGATTGCCGATGCGCCATCCGGTGAATTTATCGGTTTTTGTTTCTATCCACTCTCGTAAATTTGTCAACCGCGCGACAAGCATATAATTGCACCTCCTCGGCGAAGCTTTATGTAATTTACCCACCAGGTCAAGACCCTATTTGAGCAAAGGGCCGTGAAAGTGATTGGCATGAGTTCTGCGCGGTGGAGTGAGGTTTGCGGTGCGACCTTGGGCACGGTCGCAGCCTCCATATTTCCTTTGCGTCCTCGATCACGTTAACCAATAGAATCCCGTCTCAAAACCTTAGCGCGATAGCTCGGTTGCGTTCGCGTGGTGCCCGCATATATTCCTTCGTGCACATCTTTTAGGATAATTCTTCCTTCTTCCTGGCGTAACGCATCTTTGTAGTACGCCCGAGATACTTCGTTTGTACAACTCGCCTTTTACCACAGTGAAAGCTTTTGATCTTCTGATTATTCGCCTTGCTTCGACTGGGTCGTCGGGTATCGTTTTCCTTAGGATGTATGATACGTAAGCCTGCATCCATGGAACTTGTACCATCATGACTAGATCTTGCTCCTCTTCTTCTTCTACTGTGTCGTTGGTGTTACTCGAGGTTTTCACTTTCTTCTCCTTCTTCGTTTTTGCTGGCTTTGTTGATCTCTCGCTTATCTCTTCCCAAAACACGCCTGGAGGAATCGCGAGACACTGTGACCCGATGTTTGCGAGAACGTCGGCTTCATCGTTGCTCATCCTGCTGATGTGGTTTACCTCACAACCATCGAATAACTTCTCCAACTCATTGTACACCTCTTTGTATGCTATCATACTTTCGTTGACTGCGGCATCGCATTGGTTCATGACTTGTCTGACCGCGAGGTTGGAGTCGCCGAAGATCTTGAGATGAATCGCACCACACGCTTTTGCCATACGCATGCCGTGCAATAAGGCTTCATACTCTGCTTTGTTGTTGGACGCGTTTGAAAAACTCATCCGTAGAACATAGCGCATCTTGTCTCCTTGTGGTGATATCAACACCACGCCGGCTCCTGCGCCTTCCAGACGCTTGGACCCATCAAAGTACATTGTCCAGGCACTCGATAGATCTGGGGGTCCTGTGTTTTGGAGCTCCATCCACTATGTCGTGAAGTCAGGTAGTACTTGGGACTTGATGGCCTTGCGATGTCCCGAGTTCTATTCCCCAAAGGGAGACACAACCCGTAGCTTCTGGATTGTTCATATATTTGATAGGGGAGCCTCATTGACCACTATTATCGTGCGCCCAAAATAAGTGTCGTAATTTTCTTTGCCGTCGCATCACTCCATATGCAGCTTCGATATTGCGGGTAACACGTTTAGAGGGCGACAAGATTACCGATGAAATATACTGGCCTCTCCACTCCATGGAGTTGCCTTCTTCTTTTCTCTCGACGACTAGGGCCGTGCTGACCACCCGAGGTGTGGCTGCAATGTACAAGAGGAGAGGTTCTTTCTCTTTGGCGCCACCAATATCGGTGGTGTTGAAATTGCCTCGATTGAGGTTCTCGAAGGCTCTGTCTGCTTCTCGTTCCATTGAAATTTTTCCTTGCTCGACGACGCACAGAACGGCACGTCTTTCTTCCCAGCTCCGGCGACGAATCCGCTAAAGTCGGCGACTCGCTCAATCATGTTGTATTTCTTTCAGCTTTGTTGGCTTTCTCATAGTAACGAGGGCCTGTATTTTTTCGCCGGGTTAGCTTCGATTCCCCTTGCCGATACTAAGAACCCGAGAAGTTCGGGAACCCAAAGGAGCACGTGAGCCTGTTCAACTTGAGACAGAACTTTTCAGGTTGTCGAAGGTTTCCCCCTTCAAGTCTTCTATCAAAAGTCACCCTTGATGTTATCACGCACATCGTCGATGTAGACTGTGCCATTTTCTTTTTCCAATCTCGTGTTGCTAAGCACTTCGCATCATCCGTCATGTTGTCTCTCGTTAGTAATTAAAGGGCATTGTTTTGTAGCAAAACACGCCATAAGGTGTGATGAATGCTGTCTGAAGCTTCCCCCATCTTCTTCTTTAACCTGATCTGGTTATAACCATAATATGCGTCCAAGAAGGAAAGACGTCCGCATCCTGCCGTGGAGTCATGATTTGATCGATCCCTGGGGAGGGGAAAGGGATCCTTGGGACAATGTTTGTTGAGACACGTAGACGCACATGCGAATGACTATTGTGTGTTTCTTCGGCACCATCACCGGGTTAGCTACCCATGTGGCTTCCGTAGATATTTAATAAAACCAATGTCTTTGAGTCGATCTATTTCTCGATAAATATTGTTTTGCGGCTGAGTTCAAAAACGCTCACAAGGCTGCTTGACTCGGTCGTGCGAGATCCAATTGAGGTGGTGCTCGTGAACTCCGGGTACTCCTGGTGTCACTGGACACCATGCTAACACTCTCCAAGGTTCTCACGGAGAACCCGACGAGCGCTGTCTTCATGCGACATCCATGTTTGGCAAGAATGGACGTCAAGCTTTCGGATCCGTCGTGACCAGCACTCTCTTCTTGAATCCTTGCTGTGTTGAAAGTTGGCCTCTTAGAAGATCTCCCTCTACCGCAAAGACATCATAATCGCTGAACCTGGGCGCGCATACTCGTCGTATCCCGAAAGCTTCCTCGATAACATGAAAATCTTTGTCGCATTTATCTGGATAACGCAAAACTTCCTTTGATTGTGATAGTCCCTGGGGTCCAGGCAACCTCCACAACAGAGATGTATAATGCGGCACTGCCATGAACCTGCATACGGTCGTCCTTAACAAGGCGTGATATTGCGATGGGAAATCGACAACTTAACTCCAAATTCTTCAAGAAATTTCTCGGGTTCCAAACCGAACGTCGAGGTTGATTTTGCCCAATGGGTAATTTGGCTTCTCGGTAACCTGAAAACGCGGTCAGTTGGTTTCAGATTTGCTAGATATGTTCATCTTCCTCAATGTATCCGCATACACGAGGTTTAAGCTGCTGCCTCTATCTATGAAAACTCGACACATCAAACCAATGACATCGCGGTAAGATGAGTGCTGATTGCCCTCTGGTCGAGGAACTTGCCGCTGGTGATCCTCGATCGTGAAGTCGATATCTTGCCCCGACCAATTTGGCACTGGACTGCTAGCGGAGGCATCTTCTTCCGCATGAACACTTGTCGCGATTACCTCTCGCGCTCCGTTCGATGGTCTAGCCTTCCAGATCATCGAGACCACACCGTTAGAGTTGGGGTCAACGTATGGAGGTGGATGTGCAGGCTGCCGCAATCTCTTTGCAACTGGTGTCGATTTTTGTCTGTGATTGCGGGAGGAGGTGGGAAGGTGGATCTCGCTTCTGGCTCCCGAGGATTTCGTTATTTGCTGTGGCATTTGTACCTCCCTGCTCGCACACAGCTCCGGTACCCCCAGCTCTTCTCAGATGTCCTGACCGCCTCTTTCCATTGTTGTCAGGTAAAGTGTATCTGACACTTTGACCGTTCATCATCTCCCTGAGACACATAAGGTCTTTGGAATCCTTGGTCCACTATTTGGCCCGTTGCCACGAAAATCACCTCTATTATCGCCTCTTGTTTCTCATTACTCCTTTGATAGTCATTCGACTATTTCTCCAGGATTTCCCCTGAAACCAGCCGATGGGTGCATGGCCTGAGCATCGTTGTTGTAAACCGGCGAGAAAATCGCCTCTATTTTGATAATTTCGACCACGATTCTCCTCTGGCCCTCTGTCGCTTGTTGTATATTGCGTCTTCACCATCTCGCCCATTTATTGGCTATATCTCCATGAGTGCTGATATGGTCTTGGGGTTGGTTCTCCTAAGTCCTCACGAAATCTCTCGCCGGGATTCGCCGCAAACGCATCTATCATCGCCTCTCTCGTCGATATATCTTCGCCGAGTTCTTTATGATGTTCCACCGCCGATGTATTTCCTCATCGACTCATCATGTTTCGTCGACACGCTCTCAACTCTTCCAATGACGCAGGTTTTTTGCATGTGGATCGGAAGTTCTTCACGAAGACGTCCTCGAAATTTTCCCAGCTGTCGATGGAATTGGGGGGAGTTTCCTTATCCAAGATCTCGCGGCACCGCTCGAGCACTTGGATACTTTGCATAGCTGTTGCCCGTTCCTCCCACCAGCTTCATCATCTCGAGATAATCCACGAGCCAATCCGCGTCCTGCAAACTGTCGAATTTCTTGAAATTTTCTGGTAGTTTGAACCCCTTTTGGTACTCGAGTTTTTCGAACTCTTCGTAAAGCACGGAGCCCACACATATTCGTCGGCACCCTTGTGAGTATCGACGCTCCCCTTCTTTCTTGCTGCGTCGTCCACCTCATTTGGACTGTCGTGTCTCTGCTCCACTTGTTCTTGAGGATCTTGAACCGCTCGGTGGGTCGGACTGACTTTGCTGGCCGTGATTTTCTTCGAGGCGTTATTGCAAACGCGTTCCCATTACTCCTACTCCAACCATCGCTATATTGAACAATGGTTCTCTCTGGTCCCCAGGGAGGTGGTCTGGACGCCAAGATGTAAGCTTGTGTTGCCATATAACCATCTTGCGTTTTTGGGATGATATTTCCCTTTTCATCAACATAAAGGACATGCCGAGATTTTGGATTATGTTTCCTCCCTCTGCTTGTTTTGCAACCGAGACATTGTTCTCCTCCGAGCTTTCCTCGTGACTCGTCTCCCTAAGTTCTTGATTGTCCGCAACTGCTTGGCTATTGCCCGCTGATGTGTTCTTTTTCCTCCTTCCTTCTATTTAGTGATGCTGTCTGTTTTCCAACTCTCCGCTTACTCGAGCAAGTCTATAGCTGATATGCTTGTAGTTCTTGTAGTAGAAGAAGAAGTTGTCATTGGTTCTCAACTATCCATGGCTTCACTCTCTATCCTACGCCGCTGCGGAGTTGGACTTGTGCTCGAGTTGAAGACCTGCCAAACATATTTAGTGCCTAGGGCTATGTCCGGTATCGCCGGATCGAATGCATGGATTTCCCAAACGTTTGAAAGCCTCCGACGTTTCTCGGCTCGATCGGCTCGCTTCCCTCTATTGCGTAACCGATGATATTTGCGATTGATTTTTTCAGATTGGTGACACCATCGTGTAGGAGTGGTGAAGACCTTTCCGATGGCAACAGATTTGTCGATGAAGTTGAAGTCAATGGCGCTGTCGGAGTCGCTGTTTATAAAGGAGTCCGCAGACTCGAAGGATGTGCTGCTGAAGATCTCGGCGAGCTCCGCTTGCCTTGATGTCGCTAAGCGTGGCGACGAAAACCTCGTCACTCGACGAAAAGTTAGAATCGTCTGCTGAAAATTCCGAGACGGGAATCGAGACGGATCCTTCTTTGTTGACGCTAAATCGGAATTCTCCGAACGTCATGATGATGGGCTCCTCCGGATAGGCACATGCATCCATATGAGGGCGGGTGAGGAATAAATTGAATAGATCAGCTTTTTCCTTGTTACCTCGATCCATCGTTTGTCGCATGAAGTCGAAGATCTGAACTGCTATCGAGATCAGTTCACAACCTCTAATCTCACAGACGGCGCCAATTGACAAAGGATTAACTTGTCAATGCCCACGATTGTAGACTAGGTTTTGCTAGAAGTAGAGGGTAAGTAGATTTCTCGAAGGTTTAGGCTAAAAGTACTCGGCGATTATGAAAATTAGGGTTATGTTGACAGTAATGATTCGATCCCTTCTTGTCCCTCGACTCCCCTTTATAGTGGAGGCGAGGGTTTTCGTTTTGTACAAGTTGGCGAGTCCGGGACGAGCCAACTCATCCGCTCGATTATAACAATACCTATTACAAATCCTGCTTTCCAACATATCTTGGACTCTCGAATCTTCTATTCTTCTGACAGCGGGCCTTCGCAGAACCCGGTACTATCTCCGGCAGCTCCATTTGGGATGCCTATGTCAAGAAGATCTCTCCATAATCACCCCAAGAACAGCACACCATCAGGTCTACGTCGCCAACAACACAGAAATACAAGGCACCTGAGAAGATGCACCGCACGCCCGTTCCAAGATAAGGGGCGAGCTTGAAAATAAATAGCGCTAGTAATCGCGATAGCGACTACCACCATCGCGGATGAAGAGTGGGCTGCGGCTAGGGACAGCTGTGCTCAACAACACCCCGCTCCCCGCAGAACGGTTGGAACCCTAAATGCATACCGCTCTATATTAGAGAAAACCAGAGCACTGCCGAGTATGTGCTTACGCTCGAGAGACGACCACCGCGTAACGATCCGAGCGACGAGCGTCACAAGGAAGCGCTCCCGAAGCACCCTGGGGCAAGAAAACATCGATCACAATGTCCAGGCCCTAAGACGACGCCGTGAAATAACGCGAACCCAACTAGTCTTTCATGACCACGGATACCGCATGCATGCCACGGCCGAAGAACGTTGCGGGCAACGGCCAATCCGCCACACCTCATTAACCAACGCCCGAAGGATCCATGGCGCAAGCTCATCGCGGTGCCCTAGAAAGTCTCGCTATATTGGGAAACAATTTAGTCCCGCAAAAGGAGAAAACCACGGCGCAAGCAATGGTTTGAAACATCAAGTAGATGCTCTGGATGAAATCACCCTTGAGCCGAATCGATGAAAGCAAGGCGACGAGCCACGCGAGGAAGGATGACGACAAAGGACTCTCGACGAGATCAAGAGTACGAAGTGGGTGAGCTAAGGGGAGCCATTGTTTGAGTTACAAAATCAAGGAAGTCGATGCTACCCAAAAAGGCCCAAACTTACTCACCAAACACGCCGCCAAATATGATGGGGCAGTGAACCAAGATCTGGATAGACGATTACCCGCACCGTGTGATTCTGCATAAAGGAACTAGATAGCGCAATGCAAAGACACGCTCCACCCAAAGGACTCCCGCATCGGTTTGGTTAAGAGGATCACAAAGGTCCCATCAAACTGGGACGACTGTGACGCCGGTCACAACTTCAAAAGTATATATAAAAGACCCGTCGGATTGAGAGCCAGCGTGAATCATAGCCAGGCGTAAGGAGCCTACTGTGCTCTGCTAGGAGATTCACCAAACTCCTCAAACGCTGCCAAGATGTATCTGTGGACAGAGCAATCGACGCAGCGATGGCGTCCGACGCGAAAGTTACATAGAAGAACTGGGACGCAAAAAGCCATCACCAAGCCGATGGAAATCGCCAACAGTTGGGCTGATGGTGAGGACAACGTGCGAGACCACGACAGCACAGTGATGACGAAGACGATGATCACAAGCATGACTCAGGTCATCCGGCGGGACGAACAAAGGAGAAAAAAACGCAACTACGACGACACAACAACTGTAGTCATAGGATACTCCGAATGGCTAGCGATGATCGGGCATGACTTGGGGAAGAAGAGATGATCGGACAGATGGCAACCGGAACAACCGAAACCGCGGCACTATAAACCACGGAAATGTAGGGCTCTGTAGCTACCCTATGCTGAATGGATCAACGCTTCTCCTCGTTATTTACATCGTATGTCGACTTGTTGACGAACAAAGTCGAATACCTTTCTCAGGGATTGTCAACGCTCTTTGACATGCATAAATCATCCACAATGAAGAACTGCTAATACCCCACTCCACCTCCACGACAAGACTATATTAAGAGGTCGAACTTATCACCATTGAAGCGCTCCTTACCTCACCACGGCAGATGAGTATGATCCATAAAGTGTGTCTGGAGAAGAGAGATGAAGAAGCTCATCCGAGAAATTAGCAGAAAGTATCATGGCAAACATCCCCAAAGACGTTTAGTGGTCCTCTCGTATCACATGCTCAGCTTGTTGCACTAATCTATTTTCTTATCTTCATACCAAAACTGTGACATGCTGCCTCGATAGTCGAGGCACTGATAGGAGGATTCAAGATGAGCAAAAGTCTTTATGGATTTGTGAAGTGTTAAACCCGATTTTCAATACACAATCAAAGTAGGATCACCATGGAATGCCGAAGAGACGTATTAAATCGCTTCCACGGGATTTTGCCAACCGAACTAGTTCCCTTGGAAGAATTTACTTAAACGTTGTCTTCAGATCCCCGATACCTCGAAGGAGAAGATCGTAGTTTGAGGTAGCGAACCGGGAGTCACGTGACGCTATACTGAGACCAGCTCACGCCAAGTCTATGGCCGTGTCGCACTACGCTTATCTCAAGCTAAAATTCCTCGCAACAAAGGGACAAACATTGCCACCCATAAGTTGCGCTGATACTGCACGTTTACTTCAAGGATCGCATGTGTTTGGGAGCAAGCAAGAATTTATTAAACCTCCACCTAAGTTGTTGCCGCATGAAATCAAGGAAGAAAGGATGACAGAAAGCAAAGAAGCCACTGACTGCCTGCCTCGCAAGAGAAGCCTCGCAAGAAATAGAACTTTGGTAAATAAAGCTGGCAAACAAAGGTTCGGACATTGATGATGCAGACATAGAAAACAAGACGCCGGCAATCACTGCTCAAACCCCCGGTGAAATCAATAACGCCACAAGCGCTCCCACATGGTAAGAAACCAGAAAGAAGAACCCCCTTCCTTGTTGCTAGCTATCCGCATTTATTTGTGTTCTTCCTTTAGTATAAACATGGCTTTCTCTTTCGCCCTCTAGCATTGTGCTTACCTTATCAATAAGAACTTAAGCTTCGATTCTTTGTTAAGCATTGCATTGGCTACAAACTTCTAAGCCCCATCACTATACAAACATAGTACAGGGCAGAAGATCGTGCTCCAGAAAGCCTCTACGAGCGCTAGAAAGAAGTTCACTCTTCCCTCTGTTATAGATGCCTCTACGAGTGCCGTAAATAGCAAGAGTTTGGAAATACAAATAAACAACAACCCACGTTTGATATTTCAGTTATGAAAATATCAAGAAACAACGGGTTCATCGACAGAATCACTGCACCCGAAATATTCGGGAGTGTTTGTCGAAATTTCCAACGGTTGAAAGCAAAGTTGCGCACACAAAAGGTTTAGCAAGACCTGCAACACGAGCTGATCACTCACACGATTTGCTAAACCAACCAACATACATACATTCAAAAACGAGCAACCAAGATTCGCTCAAAGTTGAAACTTGTCAACGGCAACAACATGGTAAAAATACATATGCATGTATCTACCACATGAAAAGGCGTCATCCACACGCTTAGATAAAGTTGTCAAACTATTTACAAACAGTTATTAAAACCCTGAGATCACCCTTGTGGAGTTTCCTTTTCTTCAGGTACCTTCGAATCTCTCTCGAGTCTGTCGACAATTATGTTCGCGGGCAACAACACCTTCGGATACAGTGCTTCCAACTCTCCAGTAACGTTGGCAATCGACAGTAAGCCTGCCGAAGGATAACGGGCAAGTACAAGAGCAAGCGTAAACTTGGCTCCTGCAAAAACTTGTGCGGCACCAAGTCCCGGATCTTCTTGGCGTTACCAAACTCCGACATTAACGCAAGAAGCGTGGGGGGAACTGCGTTCAAAGGAAATATCGTCTTCCAAACAACCCTCATGGCTCTATAGCACTTGTCGAAGAAATGGTGGACCTGTTGGACTCGATCCTGAAACCGTACGACAGCCGATGCCTTCGAGTGTTCTAGAAAATTTCTTCGGCTGAGGACACTCGACCAAGGCATTCACACGTCGTGAATCCGTTTGCTCTCTTCCGCACGATTCAGAGCTATGACTGATAAAGAAGCAGAAGAGGATCAGAGAAAACGCTATCAACCAAAGGGTAAAGAGATTACAGGACTCACAGTTCAAGCTCTCGGTAGCCTTATGCAGCTCAGTAAGAGCGTATCGCTCTACGTCGGCTGCAGTCTGGCTCTTCTTATTGATAATCGCGGCCAAAGCATAAGTGTTGCGCAGATCCTTCTCCATCTGGGCGATCCGATCCTTCATCCGTTGGATCCGATCACTTTCGGGAAGAACACCAGAGGAGTCGTCAACAAACGAGGGCACTGGGAAAACCTGCAGGCAACAGCGTCAAAGAGGATGATATGGTCAAATCAAGCATCCAACAAAACTCCCATCGGGAGAGGTATAAGCAATCCCTATCAGGAGAAGCACAAGTGAAGATATTATGATAAAAACATGCTGGCAACATCGCCGGCATAATATTCATTACAAACTTAAAGTTTTCGTAGCAGAAAAATGTTTCAAACTAGCCCAAGGGTAAAATTGTTACAACAATCAAGGAGCTTGAGTCTGGGTCGACAGGCTAGGGCCAACCGATGTTTTCCTCGAGACTAAATCAAGGAGCTGGCGAGCACAAGTACGGGCGGGCGCCGTAAAGGTGCTTAAATCGATAGATTGCCCATCTTTTCCTTCGGCAGCTCCTTAGTCATTTCTTCAATGTCAGCCTTAAAGCCGTAACCCATCATAAGTTGGAAGGCAAGAAGGGCGCCATAGGTACGCGAGGTACGCTTGAATACCTCAATGACCTCCTTGGTGTCGACTGCGAAAGCATCAATCAGCTGCCCCAGAGTCTTCTCCTGCGTGGCCTTGGGGAATATCATCGAGTGCATCCTCGCCAGAGCACCCTTTCCCTTGTCAAGAAGCTCCGGGTAAGTTGGTGGCGGTGAGAACCGTCGACACACCATTTGCTGGAGAATTGCTCGGAATTTTATCCAAGCAGTAGCAGGGATGTTGGCAGCTTCTGCGTATAATCAGGAAATCATTGACGAAGAAGCAGATCCATAAAAAGTAATAATTTGTAAGGAATAAAGGGACTTACCAAGCAGGGCCAAAGCGATTGACGGAGGAGTTCATCCTTTTCGCCGCCCGAGCTTCCTCCTCCTTCAGCCGCTCTTTCAGCTTGCTCAGCTCTTCTTTCAAGGAGTCGACTTCCTGGCGAGCTACGGCGGCCTTTTTGATGGCGCCATCCAACTTTGAAGAGGAAGACCTAGCCTCCTCCTGCAGCCGAATCTTGTCCGCTCCAGAGAGGTGAATTGAGAGGCAAAAGCCTCTAAAGAGGATATCACACCTCGTAGATCCTTAAAGAAAGGGAATGATTTATAGAGATTGTTAAGCAAAGGCACATTCCAAAAGATTCTTGTTAGATTCGACAAAGACTTACAGGAGAAGGAGCTGCAGCAGCAGCAGGAGCATCTTTCCCTTTGGAAAGAGAGGAGGCAGTCGAAGCTTGCGCCACAGGAGCCGCCTTGGGAGCCGAAGCTCGGAAGCTGCGGCAGCCATGAAACAGCATCAGATCTGGCCTTCTTGGGCGGAGGCTCAATGAAAGTATCATCACTGCAAGGAAGATTCGATTAATCAAGATTATCAGAAGAATTTGAAAAAGTCAAGAAAGTTGAAAATAGTAAGAAGAAAAACACTTACAAATCAAGGAGGTCATCTTCGTCGGCAAAACCGCCGATTGATCTCTTCATAGGAGAAGCCCTGGTCTCCTCCACAGCTGCATCAACAAAGGCATTGTGATCATGTCACATTGTACTGACCCCTGTGTCGCAGGTATCACCGGCTGATGGGGGCAAATTGGCATGGGCAGTTTCAGAATTTATCGGGTCATCAGGTTCGTTGAATGGGCTTGTGTGTTCAACAGTACGAAAGTCAACAGGCTCTGAAGAGCCCCTTCCTTAGGAAGTGTCATTTGGCAAGTTATGAAAATCCTCGGAGGCTGCGACGGTCTGTCAAGGAAAAGTAAATAAAGATAACAGTAATATATGTCGGTAACAGCATACCAAGACTTTAAGGGGGAAATTACCTCTGGGCTGGGTGATCAGCATCGAAAGGAATATATGGAGATACGGGATCGAATCTTCTTGACTAAAGGAAGTGAGGCGACGGACTTCATCAAGCTCTTTTTCCGATAATTCGGCAGATTGATTCTAGTTTCATCTTTGGGACCTGAGTACAACCACATTGGAAGAACCCTAGCCATGATTGGTTGGACTCGACGTTTCAGAAACACTGCCGCTACTTCTGTACCGATCATGGTTTGCCCGTCAGCCTCCTTGATCCGAAGGAATCTGGCAAATAATTCATCGGCTTCTATTTTTTCGTCGGAGAGAGAGCATTTTTCCAGGAACTCTTAGGCTTAGCCTCAAGGACGTCGACGAAGCGAGGGAGCTGGCATTCGGGTGAAGGAGAATCCTTGATGTAGAACCACTTCAATCTCCACCCTTGTACGGACTCCCTCATCGGGAAATTGAAGTAATTAACATCTGAACGAGCTACGAATCCTACCCCTCCGGTGACAAAAGATCCATTGCTACTGCTGTATCTCTTCACATAAAAGATCTTCTTCCACAAACCAAAGTGGGGCTCAACGCCCAGATATGCTTCGCAGAGAGTAATGAACACAACAACGTGAAGAATCGAGTTGGGAGTGAGTTGCCACAGTTGGATTTCGTAAGTTCGCAAGAGATAGAGGAGGAATTTGTGAACAGGAAGGGAAAGGCCTCGGTACAAGAACGAGGAACATCACGGTAAACCGGCAGGAGGGTTAGGTCGAGAAATCGCACCTGGAAAGATTACGTTCCCCTCGTCGGAGGAGATCAGTCCCAGGCTTCGGGACCTTTTCTCGTCACGCTTGGTGACGGTCGAGGCTGTCCAATCGCCAGGCTTGGCTGATGAACTTGGTGGCACCGGCGGCGCCTGGAGGAGCATTGGGGGCGACCTTCGCAGGAATCGAAGAGGATCTGGCGGCGGCACCGACGCTCGTGGAGCTGGCGGCGGCACTAGGGATTTTCTTCTTCACCATTGCGAGATCTGAACAAATCGGAAAGATAGTGGTGGCGGCGCGAGCTCCAGTCGCGAACACAAGAAGAGCAAGAACAACGAAGAAGACGAACGGAGGAGAATGAAAGGGATCTTTTATCTCTTAAGGAACTTAAGGAAGGCTTTGTATTGTTAAATGGGCCTTTCCCCAGTTAATGATCGCAGAAATCGAGGAGGTGCCTTGTTAACCGTGTACAGAGGAGCAGGGATTGCTTGAAAACAGGGCTGGCAGGTCATGTCTTATCAGTCAAAATCAGGAGAATGAAAAACGTCATCAATGACGTCATGAAGAATGATTGCATGCAAAGGGATAAGAAAGAATCGGGTGATCAACTTGAGCCTATGCGCGGATTGCGTATCCGCACTTAGGTCGGGGGCTACCCATCGGGAGCGCCGCGCACCCGATAAAATGAGGACTCGAGGAAATAATTGACTTAAGTCTGCGCCAGGCGTAATACGCCCGCGCAGACTTGGGCTACTCCCATCGGAGCACCGGATGCGCACCGACAGAACTTTTTTCGCACTCCGGATCATGCCCGGGGACTTGATTCGTGTAGGGTAACGTTGTTTTGCCTTGGCAGTTAACCAACAAAAGTTGGGCACGTTATTCGGTATCCCTTGCATAAAGAAAATGTATCGGATGCATTACAAGAGGCTCGCAGAAAAAGCTTCGGCAGGAAGATGTTCGAGTGGTACAACTTGAGTCTACGCACGGATCGCGAGCATCCGTACCTAGACTGGGCTACTCCCATCGGGGCGCCGCACCCGATAGAAGACAAGAAATGTAAGAACGATCAAGGAAAAGGAGTTTGGAAGAAGACATGCTTCAATCTCTACCCGAACTATGTTCTGCTAGACACTCGGGGGCTGACGTGGCACACCCTGGTAACCACTATTGCTCTACCCTATACGGCCCAGGAGGCCCATGAAGGTACTCGAAGACAAGATGGGCCACTAGGACGGTGCGGCGAAAGACTACTTGAAGTACAAGACACGGAAAGAGCGAAGAAGGAAAGATTAGAGATAGATCTATTGTAAACCTACTCGATTAGACCTCTCGGGACCTGGCCACCTATATAAAGGCCAGAGAGGGCCTGCCGGATCCCAAACGATAATCGAGCGATCTTAGCCAACAAGCTTTCAACTAGGTTACCCTAGCAATTAGCTATCTCGACGAGATCACAGCTAACTATTCGGCACCCCATTGTAACACCGTTTTCATTATAATCAAGAACAGACAAGCAGGACGTAAGGGTTTTACCTCATCGAGGGCCCCGAACCCGGGTAACCGCTCCCCCGTTTGTCCGTGCACCGATGTCTCGAATCAGCCTGGTGGATTCCATCAACCCTAAGTCCCTATCGGAGGACATTGTCGAGGAACACCCCGACAACGGTTTGAGAATTTGTAGCAGCAGAGAGGCTAGAAAAGTCTTTGCTAAATATAAAATGCTTGGTTCTTACACCAATTTTGTTAGTCTCCTTGAAAAGATGGACATGGAGAGAGTAAAGTACACTAATGATATTAATGATGGTGGGGAGGTTAAGACAACAATACCTTGTAAACTCCTAGGAATGCATGAAGCTCTAGAAAATAACTATGGTTGGCTTGTTCTGAAAATTTGTTTGATGAGAATAGCAAGCCTAAGAATAATGAAAAAGGAGCCTCTGAAACTTACATAGACGAGATAACATGCATTGTTGAGAAAACTTCCAACACCCAAGGTAATGTTGATGCCTCATCTCTTGATGTTACTTGATTTGCACTTTCTGCGCCTAGCTGAAAGGCGTTAAAGAAAAGCGCTTATGGGAGACAACCCATGTTTTTACTACAGTACTTTGTTTTATATTTGAGTCTTGGAAGTTGTTTACTACTGTAGCAACCTCTTCTTATCATGTTTTTGTGCCAAGTAAAGTTTCTATGTTATAGTTGATGTTATATTTGGGATCGCTGCGCAGAAACAGCATTGCTGTCTGTCACGAATCTGGGCACAAGTCTCTGTAGAAAATTCGAAAAAATCTGCCAATTTACGAGCGTGATCCTCAGATATGTACGAACTTTCATTAGTTTTGAGTTTTTCCATTTGAGCAAGTCTGGTGCCATTTTAAAATTCGTCTTTACGGACTGTTCTGTTTTTGACAGATTCTGCCTTTTATTTTTCGCATTGCCATATTTGCTATATTGGATGAATTTCTTTGATCCATTAATGTCCAGTAGCTTTGTGCAATGTCCAGAATGTAAAGAATGTTTGTGTCGCCTCTGAATGTGTGAATTATTAATTGTGCACTAACCTCTAATGAGTTTGCTTGAAGTTTGGTGTGAAGGAAGTTTTCAAGGGTCAAGAGAGGAGTATTGATATACTATGATCAAGAGGAGTGAAAGCTCTAAGCTTGGGGATGCCCCCGTGGTTCATCCCTGCATATTTTAAGAAGACTCAAGCGTCTAAGCTTCTTCATCGACAACATCATCAGGTTCCTCCCCTGAAACTATATTTTTATTCAGTCACATCTTGTGTTCTTTACTTGGAGCGTCGGTTTGTTTTTGTTTTTGTTTTTGTTTGAATAAAATGGATCCTAGCATTCACTTTGTGGGAGAGAGACGCTCCGCTGTTGCATATGGACAAATATGTCCTTAGGCTTTACTCATAATGTTCAAGGCGAAGTTTCTTCTTCGTTAAATTGTTATATGGTTGGAATTGGAAAATGCTACATGTAGTAATTCTAAAATGTCTTGGATAATGTGATACTTGGCAATTGTTGTGCTCATGTTTAAGCTCTTGCATCATATACTTTGCACCCATTAATGAAGAAATACATAGAGCTTGCCAAAATTTGATTTGCATATTTGGTCTCGCTAAGGTCTAGATAATATCTAGTATTGAGTTTTGAACAACAAAGAAGACGGTGTAGAGTCTTATAATGTTTACAATATGTCTTTTATGTGAGTTTTGCTGCACCGGTTCATCCTTGAGTTTGCTTCAAATAACCTTGCTAGCCTAAACCTTGTATCGAGAGGGAATACTTCTCATGCATCCAAAATCCTTGAGCCAACCACTATGCCATTTGTGTCCACCATACCTACCTACTACATGGTATTTCTCCGCCATTCCAAAGTAAATTGCTTGAGTGCTACCTTTAAAATTCCATCATTCACCTTTGCAATATATAGCTCATGGGACAAAATAGCCTTAAAAACTATCGTAGTATTGAATATGTACTTATGCACTTTATCTCTTATTAAGTTGCTTGTTGTGCGATAACCATGTTCTGGGAACGCCATCAACTATTCTTTGTTGAATATCATGTGAGTTGCTATGCATGTCCGTCTTGTCTGAAGGATCTATCACCTTAATGGTTGGAGCATGCATATTGTTAGAGAAGAACATTGGGCCGCTAACTAAAGCAATGAATCATGGTTGAAGTTTCAGTTTTGGACATATATCCTCAATCTCATATGAGAATAATAATTGTTGCCACATGCTTAAGCATTAAAGAGGAGTCCATTATCTGTTGTCCATGTTGTCCCGGTATGGATGTCTAAGTTGAGAATAATCAAAAGCGAGAAATCCAAAATGCGAGCTTTCTCCTTAGACCTTTGTACAGGCGGCATGGAGGTACCCCTTTGTGACACTTGGTTGAAACATGGCATTGCGAAGATCCGGTAGTCCAAGCTAAGTAGGACAGGTGCGGGCACTATTAGTATACTATGCATGAGGCTTGCAACTTGTAAGATATAATTTACATAACTCATATGCTTTATTACTACCGTTGAGAAAATTGTTTCATGTTTTCAAAATAAAAGCTCTAGCACAAATACAGCAATCGATGCTTTCCTCTTTGAAGGACCTTTCTTTTACTTTTATTGTTGAGTCAGTTTACCTATCTCCCTCCACCTCAAGAAGCAAACACTTGTGTGAACTGTGCATTGATTCCTACATACTTGTATATTGCACTTGTTATATTACTTTATGTTGACAATATCCATGAGATATACATGTTATAAGTTGAAAGCAACCGCTGAAACTTAATCTTCCTTTGTGTTGCTTCAATACCTTTACTTTGATTTATTGCTTTATGAGTTAACTCTTATGCAAGACTTATTGATGCTTGTCTTGAAGTACTATTCATGAAAAGTCTTTGCTTTATGATTCACTTGTTTACTCATGTCATTACCATTGTTTTGATCGCTGCATTCATTACATATGTTTACAAATAGTATGATCAAGTTTATGATGGCATGTCACTTCAGAATTATCTTTGTTATCGTTTACCTGCTCGACGAGCAGAACTAAGCTTGGGGATGCTGATACGTCTCCAACGTATCGATAATTTCTTATGTTCCATGCTACTTTATTGATGATACCTACATGTTTTATGCACATTATATGTCGTATTTACGCATTTTCTGGAACTAACCTATTAACAAGATGCCGAAGAGCCGTTGCTGTTTTCTGCTGTGTTTTGGTTTCAGAAATCCTAGTAACGAAATATTCTCGGAATTGGACGAAATCAACGCCCAGGTCCTATTTTTCCACGAAGCTTCCAAGACCGAAGAGATAACGAAGTGGGGCCACGAGGTGGCTGGACCACAGGGCGGCGCCCCCTGGCCGCGCCCCTATGGTGTGGGCCCTCGTGAGCCCTCTTGACCTGCCCTTCCGCCTACTTAAAGCCTCCGTCGCGAAACCCCCAGTACCGAGCCACGATACGGAAAACCTTCCAGAGACGCCGCCGCCGCGAATCCCATCTCGGGATTCAGAGATCGCCTCCGGCACCCTCCGGAGAGGGGATTCATCTCCGAGGACTCTACACCGCCATGGTCGCCTCCGGAGTGATGAGTGAGTAGTTCACCCCGGACTATGGGTCCATAGCAGTAGCTAGATGGTCGTCTTCTCCTAATTGTGCTTCATTGTTGGATCTTGTGAGCTGCCTAACATAATCAAGATCATCTATCTGTAATACTATATGTTGTGTTTGTCGATCCGATGGATAGAGAATACTATGTTATGGTGATTATCAATCTATTGTTTATGTGTTGTTTATGATCTTGCATGCTCTCCGTTATTAGTAGAGGCTCGCCAAGTTTTTGCTCTTAACTCCAAGAGGGAGTATTTATGCTCGATAGTGGGTTCATGCCTTCATTGACACCTGGGATCGTGACAGTAGGTTCTAAGGTTGTGTTGTTTTATTGCCACTAGGGATAAAACATTGATGCTATGTCTAAGGATGTAGTTGTTGATTACATTACGCACCATACTTAATGCAATTGTCTGTTGCTTGCAACTTAATACCGAATGGGTTCGGATGATAACCTGAAGGTGGACTTTAGGCATAGATGCGCTTGGATGGCGGTCTATGTACTTTGTCGTAATGCCCAATTAAATCTCACTATATTTATCATATCATGTACATGCATTGTTATGCCCTTTTCTATTTGTCAATTGCCCGACCGTAATTTGTTCACCCAACATGCTTTTATCTTATGGGAGAGACACCTCTAGTGAACTGTGGACCCCGGTCCTATTCTTTACATCGCATACAATCTACCGCAATACTTGTTTTACTGTTTTCTTGCAAACAATCATCTTCCACACAATACGGTTAATCCTTTGTTACAGCAAGCGGTGAGATTGACAACCTCATTTCGTTGGGGCAAAGTACTTTGGTTGTGTTGTGCAGGTTCCACGTTGGCGCCGGAATCCCCGGTGTTGCGCCGCACTACATTTCGCCACCATCAACCTTCAACGTGCTTCTTGGCTCCTATGGTTCGATTAAACCTTGGTTTCATACTGAGAGAAACTTGCTTCTATACGCATCATACCTTCCACTTGGGGTTCCCAACGGACGTGTGCATCTACGCATATCAGCCGCCCCTCGACCTGGCGTGTGGGGCCCTCGTGTGGCCCCCCGCGTCGCCCTTTCGCCTACTTAAAGCCTCCGTCGCGAAACCCCCGCACCGAGAGCCACGATACGGAAAACCTTCCAGAGACGCCGCCGACGCGAATCCCATCTCGGGATTCAGATCGCTCCGGCACCCTGGAGGGGATTCATCTCCGGAGGACTCTTCATCGCCATGATCGCCTCCGGAGTGATGAGTGAGTAGTTCACCCCTGGACTATGGGTCCATAGCAGTAGCTAGATGGTCGTATTCTCCTAATTGTGCTTCATTGTTGGATCTTGTGAGCTGTCTAACATGATCAAGATCATCTATCTGTAATACTATATGTTGTGTTTGTCGGGATCCGATGGATAGAGAATACTATGTTATGGTGATTATCAATCTATTACTTATGTGTTGTTTATGATCTTGCATGCTCTCCGTTACTAGTAGAGGCTCTGGCCAAGTTTTTGCTCTTAACTCCAAGAGGGAGTATTTATGCTCGATAGTGGGTTCATGCCTTCATTGACACCTGGGACAGTGACAGAAAGTTCTAAGCTTGTGATGTGTTGTTGCCACTAGGGATAAAACATTGATTCTATGTCTAAGGATGTAGTTGTCGATTACATTACGCACCATACTTAATGCAATTGTCGTTGCTTTGCAACTTAATACCGAAGGGGTTCGGATGATAACCGAAGGTGGACTTTTAGGCATAGATGCGGTTGGATGGCGGTCTATGTACTTTGTCGTAATGCCCAATTAAATCTCACTATATTTATCATATCATGTATATGCATTGTTATGCCCTTCTCTATTTTGTCAATTGCCCATTGTAATTTGTTCACCCAACATGCTTTTATCTTATGGGAGAGACACCTCTAGTGAACTGTGGACCCCGGTCCTATTCTTTACATCGCATACAATCTATTGCAATACTTGTTTTACTGTTTTCTTGCAAACAATCATCTTCCACACAATACGGTTAATCCTTTGTTACAGCAAGCCGGTGAGATTGACAACCTCCCTTCGTTGGGGCAAAGTACTTTGGTTTTGTTGTGCAGGTTCCACGTTGGCGCCGAATCCCTGGTGTTGCGCCGCACTACATTTCGCCACCATCAACCTTCAACGTGCTTCTTGGCTCCTCCTGGTTCGATAAACCTTGGTTTCTTTCTGAGGGAAAACTTGCTGCTGTGCGCATCATACCTTCCTCTTGGGGTTCCCAACGAACGTGTGAGTTACACGCCATCATACGCCGGTGGTGGAGGTGGAGCAGCCCGCAGATTATACGCCAGTGGTGGAGGTGGAGGGGGCGCGGTTGCGGGGCCAAGTTCTAGAGCGGCCCTTGTAGAGCCTCTTCCTCCGTGAGATCCGGCGGCATGATGTCGGTGGCGTACAGGGGCAGCAGCGGCTGCACCGGTCGATCCACCTCCGAGGCGAGGATGCCGAGCCTCTTGATGTCGTCGTCAGTCATCATCGCCGGGAAGTCGAACTTTCGGCTCTCCGCCATGGCCGCCTGCCATTCGTGGAAAATGCAGGCAACGAAGTCGTTGAGATCATCCTTGGCCTCCTCGTTGTGGTAGGCCAGCGCGTTGTAGTCCTCGTCGTCGTCGTCCTGTGGAGGCGCCGACGGCTGCCGTGTTCGACGACGAGGTGGCGGTGGCCGCTCCAACGGGAAGTCCCGGACGCCGAGTAAGCCGGTGATTTGGGGGGTCCTAGTGAAAGAAAGTGCCACACACCAGCGACCACCATACGAAGTCGACGTCATCCCGAGCCCAATAGAATAGCCGGTGAGTCCCAACCAACCCCTGTGTTAAGGGAGGCTATCGAGGTCGCCTCCACCAAACCCACGCCACTTCCACGTTGGTTTTTTTCTATCGGGAGCGGCTATGGGGAAGTATTGGTGTGGAGGTTTTGAACTTTTTGACCGGCACTTGTTGCCGGCGACCCCAAACGTAGCCAGCATGTGTGCTGCCGGCTACTACTTGGGGATCAGATGCTGTAATTATTTTAGTTTTGTATTTTACATGTTAATGACTTTTGCAAAAACTTGGTCAACCCTTACATTGTTTGGATTTTTGAAAACAATATAAGTCTTATTCATTTGAATGGAGGTAATATTTGCATGGATTGCATGCACTAGCTACTCATCCCCTACAGCAGTCCTCGCATGCAACACACCGGGGTCAGGAGCATGGGTGACAAGAACAAGACAAGGTGTGGGCCGGTGGTCTGCTTGGGAGGTGGGTCCTAGAGAGACGCAGGACAAAAGCAAACGGTTGATGCTACATCCGGTTGAATAATAAAGTTTTCGTTGAAATAGCACTTTTCTTATTATAGAAATCTCTTTATTCAAGGCTTACAAAGGAACCCCTATTTTTGTTGCTTCTTAAATCCTAATAAATCCAGTAGATAATCTATGGGAAATGTGAAGCCAATATATGCAATTAGAATTGATTTCCTAATAGGAATATTTCCCTGAATTGTTCTATTTTTCTGCCCTAAACCTTCAAAAATGGCAAACCCTATTTTAGTTTCTCCTAAATATATCTACTCCAGACAAGACATATCTTGTGTGTATCTAGCTATGTACGAAAGGATAAGTCCAGTTCAATATCCTATCATCATTTGGCAGGAAACATACACCTTGGTCAGATTTGAATTACTTCAAACTTGCTCTTCTGGCAAAACTTTCTTTTAGAATGCTCAGTTGATCGCGTTTGGTGCACAGTGGCGAAAGCCTCGTTCAAATTGGCGCATGGAGCTGCCATGTCGAGGCCAATGCCGATTGTATCCGAGACTTGCCACACTGACTGCCATATGTTGATGTGCAACCTTCCTTGCGCTGACGAACAGCATGGCGATATTACCTCAGTTAAATGCCGTGATTAGGGGCTCAAACTTCCAAACGTGGGGCAGATGATGCAACGAGCCTGCTTCAGGGGCTCTAATCTTCTGTACAATATACTACCTTCTATACAATCGCAAAGCTGACTTCACGGTAGCACGACCACAGAACAAAAGTGTACTGCATACTAGAAAGATCAATGGCTGGGCCAGAAAGCAGGAATACATATTCAATGTAGCTATCCCACAGTAATGTTTATTTCAGAAGACTACTAATAATCCAATAGCATACGACACTTTCCAAACACGACAATAGCCAATAGAGTACAGACAGCTTTCTAAATTTAATGACAGAACGACTGATACAAAGCTTCAACCAGCTTTCTACCGATGACAAATAAAGTCATGCCCTATTTACACTGGTAACCAGCATAATGTCTAAACAAAAGACAAACAGCATGGAAGAATTATCTTGAGAATATCCCCAACAGGTCACAGACCTAAAATCAATGGCTGCACTAGCCGATAATCACACACTAGATTGGGCAATCTAACCTCTACCGACTTCAGACCATATCCAATCCCGCAAGTTATGACACTCACACCTGAAAGATGAATGGATAACTGCAACATCTCCAGCAATTATGTGGACATGGATTCCTGCTGGTCACCGGACAATCTAGCACCATTACTCTCTGCTAAAGGCGAGGAATGAGGTTGATCATCTTTAACTCCTGAATGATTGCCTGGAGCATCTAGCTCGTCTCCTGAACTGAGTTCCTCAGGCTGGTCAGATGGGGATGCATATATCAAGTTTAGCTGAGAATCATCCCCACAGCCACCCAACTCAATGGAAGGGCAACTAATGCTGCCATCCTCATGGGCTGACTCTTGCTGCAACAGTCGTTGCGTAAATTTATCTTCAGGGGTGCTGCCAGACATATTTCCCTCACGCATCTTCTGACAGCAACCTAGGCACAGCTTAAAAGGGCATCTTGGGCAGCTTCGTAAGACTTGGTGCACGGACAGCTTACAGTTATTACTGTTACAAAAAATTATCCCTGATCAGATGAGAAATTGTGTATAACAACTATGCATTTGGTAAACAAAGTAAAAAGTGGCATATAAGAGGCTTGCTGGATAATAAATACAAACAAGCTAAATCTACAAAATGCAAAACAACTAAGATTTCTCCTTAAGATCCTTGAATGTAAGGCCGTGCAGGGGACACCATAAATTATTAAACCTTTGTAAACAAAGGGATCTGGACAACATAATGGAAGCTACATTCCCTATGCTTTGCTACGTTTATCAATGGTATATTCATGCTTAACACAACAAATACTTCTTCTCTTAGGGTAATTAATAATTATTCCAACATTACACTTTATTAAATACTGTATTAATATTGCATATGCTAGAAAAGAAGGAATTTTTTTATATACAAGAGATACTTTGATCTGTTCAGAACGTAAAGGAGGGAGAAGTGTGATGCAACCTGCCATTCAACACCAACTCTGATTCGAAGTGTGGATAAAGAAAACAACTAGACCATAATGCTGCTAAACTTGTGATAACATTTGAGTCGAACGACTAACATATAGATGACAAAAGAGACATGTAACTCTTGATACATTTCAAGAGTGAAGTACTCAATGTTGAGTGTGTATAAAGATGATAATTGTGAACTGAGGACTGAATTTAGTCAGATTGGGATTCAAGCTACTAGCTCATATGTAGATCAGAACAATAACAGGTGTAAGACCTTACCAGTAAAGTGACCCACTCTGGTCGTCTTCAGCTACCTGGACACGGATATTGGATATTTTTGTTCCTAATTAAAAGTAGAACAATTCATCAGTACTGAACATGTGATACTTCTAACAACGAATTGCACTAACATACCTTGTATCTTAGCTTCTATTTCCAATTCATCAAGCTGTTCCTGGTTAAGCTCCAACGGTAAAAGCTTGTACAATTGGTGGTTGCAGATTTTAATCCTGATTAGTTCCTGTAGATTCGAGGCACAAATGAGAATAATAAATAAATCGATATCGCTACATTAACCATCATCAGTTATCTAGTAAAAACCAACCTTGTGCTTAGTCAGGCCAAGGTTGCACCTTTTACAATCACAGCGGCCACGGCAAACTGGACATTGCATCTTGATATCCTTCCTAGATATCCCAGAATACCTGCAGTGTGCTAAACAGTCAGGAAAAAGGTTGACTAGAACAAGATGCACACATGCCCATATCGCAACCTAGTTAGTAATTGGATCCAATTACATCAAGCAATGCGTTCAAATTCAATGGGAGCACATTACTGGTTCTCACTCAGCTTTTTGCAAGATTAGATACTCTTTTAAGTAGAGTGGATTCTTCACCAACTAAGCAGCTTTAACGTGATAAATTATATGTCCCTCCGTCATCAAACAGAAGAACAGAAGAACGCTTAAAATGCATAAAACATATTATGGTAGACAGCTCTAAAGCGAATACAGAAATAGATGCATGTACTGATCCAGAAACAAAATTGATCTCTTAGAATAAAAGAATTGTACAAAAGATGAATACTTAGACTGAGCCTGTCTATGGCCACAGAACTCTACTTCTGTTGCTCATGAGATATGCCTGATCTTATGTTATCAACGAAGATAACTCTTATTGTCAACCAATATATATAGAAGTAGATATCCGATATGCACTTTGAAAGTGTTGTAATATCCTTAGTTTCTACAATCTAGGGTTCAATTTATGAATTTGCAAACAGATAATGTACCTAGGGAAGTAGGGACACATCATCATGCCCACCACTCTACCTAAGTGGAGAGTAATCTATGGGTTTGTATATTGGCGATATATTGAACCTAGGTAGTCAACTTTCAGAAGAAAATACTAAATAAAAGAAGCAAAGCTACTGTAATAATGTGCCTTATATCCTCCAAATACAGCATGGTAGGAGAAATTGCTAGTATTTTACTGGAGACATACCAAACAGGACTCTAAAAATACAGTAGTATAACATGATTTTCAATACAACAAAAGTTTCCTGAAGTCGTCCAGAGCAGATAAGAAAAATCAAGTTAAATCCTCAAGGTACAAGCCCAAAATACAAAATAGAGAAATCAAATGTGAGAGCTTAGGCAAGGACAGCTCTAAATTATACTAAAAATAACGTTGATTTGTTGAAAAATCCAAAATAATAAAAATTAATCAGCTTTAGCTCAAACAGTACCCCTACTATCTGAAGCAATCACAGAGCAGAATGAAATATGAATCTTATCTATCTAGCAGATCATATCACAATAAGCTACTGTGCATTACTGGTACTTGATGATTAGGTGAAAAGCATGGTCCTAGCACTACCAAGAGGAACATAATAATCCAGTAACTCAACCAAATGTTCATCACTAGTTTTCCCCTGCAATAAGTAATCAAATGGAACAGCATGCAAACCCTACAACAGAATATGTAATTCATAACATGGTGCAAATGTATGCCACTCCCTCAGCTCCTCTGCAAACTGTAAATAACTACACAGAATGTAAAGCTAAAACTCAACAAATCATTCTTCTAGTTATTTAATAATTATTAGGATAAACCAAGTCCTTATGACGTGATGGTTGAAAGCATGCATACCATCATGAATTCAGCAAGTCCACTAAGCAAAATGATAAAACACTGTTAAACAAAAAAAAAAGAACTAACCATTTATTGATGCAGCTGTTGCAGAAGCAGTTGTTTTCACAGTTGTTGCACTTGACAACGCGTGCAACCTTCTTCAATCCGCAACGGTGGCAGGACATCTGTGCCTCCTTTGCTTTACTCATTGCACGAGGAACAACCTGATCCCAACAATGGAAAAAACAACAGGTTGAGCACAAAACTACACAATGCAAATGAAACCATGAACGAATTGAAAGTAGTGAAAGATTAGCTAGGCAACCTTGACAGGGCCAACAGGCACTGGATCGGCATTCTTGGACCGGTAGCACCGCCGGATAGGAGCGGGAACATCCACTCCGACCTTCGTCATCACAGGCGAGCCTACAGCCCCGCTGCTCCCCGGCGAGATAGTCATCAACCCATTGGGGAGATCCTTGGTGGCCTTGGGCGACTCCGGCGTGAGATTCAGGCGTCTCCTCCCCTTCCTCTTGTTCTTCTTCTGCCGCTGGAGAGCCACGGCAAGGACCTCCCCGTCGGCCGGCGGCTTCTTGCCCTTGCTAGCCCTGGCGTAGTGGTACTCGCAGAAGCTGACGGTGGGGAGCGAACGAGCCGAGCAGCGCCACTTCTTGCCGTCGCTCCTGCGACACCGGAGGTCGTCCGGCAGCGGCGGCGGGGAGTCCCCGCGTTCCCCCGCTTTGCGGCGGCGGCGCCGCCTGCGCGGGGGCATAGGCGCCTCCTCTTCCTCGTCGTCCGGCTCAGGCGTGGCCGCTCGCTTGCGGCGGCGAGCGCGGGCTGGAGGGGAGGGCGGGGGAGATTCCTCCGCGGCGTCGCTGCCCTCGCCTTCGGGATCGGATTCCGCCCCGTCCTCCTCAACCTCGCCGCCGGCCTCAGCAGCTTCCTCTTCTCCGGCGGCGGCTTCTTCTTCTTCCTCGCCGTCGGATTCATCTACTTCGGGTTCTGGATCAGCATCTGCTTCGCGGTCGGAGCCGCTCTCGTCGGCTTCCGCTTCAGCCTTGGCGTCCGGCGCCTCTACCTTGGCCTGCCCCGCATCTGCCCCATTGGCTTCGGGCTCGGCGCCCATCTCCTCGGCCTTGGTGTCGTCGGCTCCCGCCTCCATCTCCTCGGCCTTGGTCTCGGTCTCGGCGGCTTCCTCGCCGCCCGATTCCTCGGCTCCGCTCGCCGAAGACTCCTCCTTGGAGTCCTCGGCGTCGGCCTCATCTTCGGACATGGCGTCGACCTGGGCGGCCTCCTCTACGGGCTCTTCGTCGGTGGCCTTGGCCGTGCCCTTGGAGCGGCGCGGCGGCATGGCGGCGGCGGCGGCGGGCTAGGGTTCCGGCGACGGATTGGGAGATCGGAGTGGTGGGGAGTGCGGTTACTGGCTGTGCGATAGAGGGGGGTGCGGGTGGGGTTATGAGGAGTGTCACGTGGGCCCCGCTGTCTGCCACCGTCAGCAGGAGCGTCCGCGTCGGATACCAACCAAAGATTTTTATTTAATTTGGAAGGTTATTATCTCTCTCTCCAAAAAGATATCAAAGGAGGATAATTAATGTCCCGGAGAGCGTGTGGGCCGTTGGATTGCGTTTGCACGGGTGAGATCGTGTGGCGTGCATTTATTACGGAGATTTGGTGTGAGCTGCACCCAATCTGGATCGCGTTAACGCTCCTTCGGAACGTTGGTCGACTCTAAACACCTTCCAAGTGTAGGATCGGCGACGGTGGTTGGGCCGTGCTTTGGTGGGCTTAAAGCCCAGTGCTAATGAGGACTGCATCTTTTTTTAGTACCTTCCAAGTCCATGAGACCATGACATATCCTGGACTCACGGGGAGAGCACATTCGAGTTTGGGTTTGGGAATGAAAGCAGGCCCAGATCATCTGTGCACTATTTTTTCCTCTGATTGAATGATTGGATGGCTAAAAAATACTCCCTCCGTTCCTTTCTATAGTGCCTATTGTTTTTGGCACGGATATTAGCGCGAGCCGTTTTTTTGACACAAAACCCCATAGCGATATCACAGACAAAATAGGAAAGTGAAAACAGATCTCAGAAATACATGACGAGATCGTTTTCCAGATTTTCTGGACTTGACCTGATCAGTGGAAGGGGTTCTTTGCAAAAAAAAATAGCTTTACTCTTATATTCTGAAACAAATGCGAAAAAACAATAGGCATTATAGAAAGGAACGGAGGGAGTAAGATTGATTGGTAGGTGATGTTTCACATATAATTTTATTATTTGTAACACGATTTCCCTGAAATTCTATTATTTGCAACAAGCCCATCACATATTAGTGACACATGGTGTGGCAAATAATAAAAGTGTAAACAAAAGTGTGGCAAATTGTAAAATCCCCTAGTGTTTCGTGGCTTCATCCTCAACGACCTTTGTTGTTCCTCTGCCGTTGGATGACATCGATTTATTAAACTAATAATATCACATATATACTATTGATAGGTGCAAAATTCAAATAGCAGAATCTCCAGGCACTACATTATTTGTTAAACAATATGATTGTACAACAAAGATAACAGTTACAACTAAGTGATCTCGGTCGGGACCACAATTTTGAAACAAATCTAGTTAGTGTGAGTTTGTATTGATACAATTTTGGACAAATCGTTATATTTCCAATTGCCAACCCGAAAACCACTATATTTGATCATATTGTTACATGCTAGTCTGATTTGTTGCTACACAGAGGGAGCCATGTTCCTGTCACCGCTCTAAAATCAATCATTCTCGTTTGTTTGTATTAAACTTTTTTACTTTCTCGTCGTATCTCATCATGTTATTGATTACATTTTATTTCTTATTCATTTGCTTTTGATATATTATATTATAATACCATTTCACGTATAAAAAGTATATTTAACATCGCGGGGGAGATTCCTCCGCGGCGTCGCTGCCCTCGCCTTCGGGATCGGATTCCGCCCCGTCCTCCTCAGCCTCGCCGCCGGCCTCGGCAGCTTCCTCTTGTCCGGCGGCGGCTTCTTCTTCTTCCTCGCCGTCGGATTCATCTACTTCGGGTTCTGGATCAGCATCTGCTTCGCGGTCGGAGCCGCTCTCGTCGGCGTCGGCTTCCGCTTCAGCCTTGGCGTCCGTCGCCTCTACCTTGGCCTTCCCCGCATCTGCCCCATTGGCTTCGGGCTCGGCGCCCATCTCCTCGGCCTTGGTGTCGTCGGCTCCCGCGTCCATCTCCTCGGCCTTGGTCTCGGCGGCTTCCTCGCCGCCGGATTCCTCGGCTCCGCTCGCCGAAGACTCCTCCTTGGAGTCCTCGGCGTCGGCCTCATCTTCGGACATGGCGTCGACCTGGGCGGCCTCCTCTACGGGCTCTTCGTCGGTGGCCTTGGCCGTGCCCTTGGAGCGGCGCGGCGGCATGGCGGCGGCGGCGGGCTAGGGTTCCGGCGGAGATCGGAGTGGGAGGGAGTGCGGTTACTGGTTCTGCGTGCGATAGAGGGGGGTGCGGGTGGGGTTATGAGACCATGACATATCCTGGACTCACGGCGGGAGCCCATTTGAGTTTGGGTTTGGGAATGAAAGCAGCCTAGATCATCCTGTGCACTTTTTTTTTCCCTCAGATTGATTGATTTGATTGCTTAAGAAGAAGATTGATTGGTAGGTGACGTTTGAGAGATGATTTTATTATTTGTCACACTTTTCTCTAAAATGCTATTATTTTAAATAATACCACCACATATTAGTGACATAGGATGTGTCAAATAATAAAAGTACAAACAAAAGTGTGGTAAATTGCAAAATCCCCCATCTTTCAGTGGTTTTATCCTCAACAACCTTTGTTATCCCTCTAGCGTTGGCTGACATCGATTTATTAAACTAATAATATTACATATATACTATTTACAGGTGCAAAATTCAAAAAGCGGAATCTCCAAGCCCGGCATTATTTGTTAAACAATATGATTGTACAACAAAGGTAACACTTACAGCTAAGTGATCTCGGCCGGGACGACTATTTTGAAACAAATCTAGTTAGTGTGAGTTTGTATTGATACAATTTTAGAGAAATCGTTATATTTTCAATTGCCAACTTGAAAACCACTTTATTCGATCGTATTGTTACATGCTAGTCTAATTTGTTGCTACATAGAGGGAGCCATGTTCCTGTCACCACTCTAAAATCAATCATTCTCGTTTGTTTGTATTAAACTTTTTTACTTTATCGTCGTATCTCATCATGTTACTGACTACATGTTATTTCTTATTCATTCGCTTTTGATATATTATATTATATTATATTATAATACAATTTCACGTATAAAAAGTATTTTTAACATAAAAAGGAACACTTCTTTTAAGATACTTGTCTGTCACATATTCTTGATCTTAATGAATACAAATACTTCTTTTGTGCAAAATTCAAGGGGTAATTTTGCAATTTGTTTCCCTAGTTTGGAATGTTTACGAGAACGTTTGTTACATGGAGATTCACCCTAATGTTAAGGATATCAAAAGTCTCACACTAGTCTACAAATTAATTCTTTGGTGCATTATTTTGAGTTTATCCTTTGGCTATATAATGAGCTTTCTCAAGTGATGAATATATTGCATATATCAAGTTTAGGTGTAACTAAACACATTGTTCTAGAGTGTGTGAGATGTCAGTGAGAAGTTTGTCCTTGAGAACCCCTACTCTAGCTAGCATGTGGGCGGTGCTCATCCCTCGATAAAATATGCACATATTGTTATGGGGTCAATGGTTATCCCTCCAAAAAAATATGTGCTTTGTACATGGTATCAAAATCATATTGTATGTAGCATGCCTATGTGTTCAGAATTCAAATATAAATAATGATGTTTGCTTATTGATATGGGTATGCCTTATCGGGTCTACGTCGTGGATATCCATGGTACATATCCAGGAAGAAGCCCATGAATCCCATCATAAAACAGAGAACCTGGAAGCATCCAAATCCCAGGAACCAGACGTGGACAGAAAGTAAAGGACCATATAGGAGCCGACATAAGTATATCCTTATCCACATACTTGTAACCAATCCGGGTTGGACTCTGAGACCCAACCTCGCATATAAAGGCTAGGAGGAGCCACTGGGGAGAGGCAGACCAACTCATAGAATAATTGATGTAACCCTAGATCGATTCTAATAATACGGCGACTTTGCCTCTTCATCAATACCATTAGACCACCTTGTTTGTTTGATAACCCGACCAAATAGCCATCGCTCCTCTTTCCCTGAAAACCCAAGTACATAACCATGGACATTGCCGAGGTTACCCCTCATCAATGATTTTGTTATTATTATTTCTACTTGAAAAAGTAGTATAAGCGGTGCTTGGTCATCGAGGATTTGTTGTTGAAGTGGGGCATGTATATATATGTGAATCTCTCACTTTGTTTGTTAGATATCGCAATTTTGTTAGAACGTAACTACCATCCAAAAATAAAATAAAATGGGAGCCGCTCTTTGAAGGTTTGTCTGGCAAGGGGGTTAGAGTACCCGCTACCATTCGTTGACAACAACAAACACCTCTCAAAACTTACTTTTATACTCTCTTGATGTTTTCAAAATAAAAGCTCTAGCACAAATATAGCAATCAATGCTTCCCTCTGCGAAGGGCCATTCTTTTACTTTTATTGTTGAGTCAGTTTACCTATCTCCTTCCACCTTAAGAAGCAAACACTTGTGTGAACTGTGCATTGATTCTTACATACTTGCTTATTGCATTTGTTATATTACTCTATGTTGACAATTATCCATGAGATATACATGTTACAAGTTGAAAGCAACCGCTGAAACTTAATCTTCCATTGTGTTGCTTCAATGTCTATACTTTAAATTATTGCTTTATGAGTTAACTCTTATGCAAGACTTATTGATGCTTGTCTTGAAGTACTATTCATTAAAATTCTTTGCTTTATGATTCAGTTGTTTACTCATGTCATTACCATTGTTTTGATTGTTGCATTCATTACATATGTTTACAATATGATCAAGTTTATGATGGCATGTCACTTAAGAAATTATCTTTGTTATCGTTTTACCTGCTCGGGACGAGCAGAACTAAGCTTGGGGATGCTGATACGTCTCCAACGTATCGATAATTTCTTATGTTCCATGCTACTTTATTGATGATACCTACATGTTTTATGCACACTTTATGTCATATTCGTGCATTTTCGGAACTAACCTATTAACAAGATGCCAAGTGCCGGTTCTGTTTCTGCTGTTTTTGGTTTCAGAAATCCTAGTAACGAAATATTCTCGGAATTGGACGAAATCAACGCCGGTTCCTATTTTGCCGGAAGCATCCAGAACACCCGAGAGCCACGGAGGAGCCCTGGTGGGCCGGATGATAGGGTGGCCCGCGCCACCCTATGGTGTGGTCGCCCCTTTGACCCTCTGCGCCGCCTCTTCGCCTATATAAAGCCCCTGCATCGAAAACCCTTACGGAGGAAGCCACGATACGAGAAAAGTTCCGAGCCGCCGCCGTCGCGAAGCCAAGATGGGGGACAGGAGTCTTTGTTCCGGCACCTGCCGGAGCGGGGAAGTGCCCCGGAAGGCTTCTCCATCGACACCGCTGCCATTTCCACCGCCATCTTCATCACCGCTGTTGCTCCCATGAGGAGGAGTAGTTCTCCATCGAGGCTCGGGGGTACCGGTAGCTATGTGGTTCATCTCTCTTCTATGTAGTTCAATACAATAATCTCATGAGCTGCCTTACATGATTGAGATTCATATGATGATGCTTGTAATCTAGATGTCATTATGCTAGTCAAGTGGGTTTTACTTATGTGATCTCCGGAGACTCCTTGTCCCACGTGTGTAAAGGTGACAGTGTGTGCACCGTGTGGGTCTCTTAGGCTATATTTCACGAAGTACTTATTCACTGTTGAAGAGCGTAGTGAAGTGCTTATTTATATCTCTTTATGATTGCAATGTGCATCGTATCACAATTTATCTATGTGCTACTCTAGTGATGTGTTATTAAAGTAGTTTTATTCCTCCTGCATGTGTGCAAAGGTGACAGTGCGTGCACCGTGTTAGTACTTGGTTTATGCTATGATCATGATCTCTTGTAGATTGCGAAGTTAACTATTGCTATGATAATATTGATGTGATCTATTCCTCCTACATATGCATGAAGGTGACAGTGTGCATGCTATGTTAGTACTTGGTTTAGTCTTTTGATCTATCTTACACTAAAGGTTACTAAAATATGAGCATTATTGTGGAGCTTGTTAACTCCGGCATTGAGGGTTCGTGTAATCCTACGCAATGTGTTCATCATCCAACAAAAGTGTAGAGTATGCATTTATCTATTCTGTTATGTGATCAATGTTGAGAGTGTCCACTAGTGAAAGTCTATTCCCTAGGCCTTGTTCCTAAATACTGCGAGTTACTGCTTGTTTCTGTTTTAGTGTTACTACTGCTGCAATACTACCACCATCAACTACACGCAGCAAGCTATTTTCTGGCACCGTTGCTACTGCTCATATATATTCATACCACATGTTCACTATCTCTTCGCCGAACTAGTGCACCTATTAGGTGTGTTGGGGACACAAGAGACTTCTTGCTTTGTGGTTGCAGGGTTGCATGAGAGGGATATCTTTGACCTCTTCCTCCCGAGTTCGATAAACCTTGGGTGATCCACTTAAGGGAAAACTTGCTGCTGTTCTACAAACCTGCACTTGGAGGCCCAACACTGTCTACAGGAAAGGAGGAACGTAGACATCAAGCTATTTTTAGCGCCGTTGCGGGAGGAAAGGTAAAAGGTACTCACACTCCGGATCTCGGCTACTAAGCTATTTTCCGGCGCCATTGTAAGTACTCGAAGCTATTTCCTTTAGACTCTGCAATTGCGACATTTGGTTTCTTGTTTACACTAGTTAGGCATAATGGAAAACAACAAAAATATGAGAGATCTTTATGAACTTTATCTTGAATTAGGACATGATGTGTTTGAAGAGAGAATTAAAAAACCCATGGAACTTTATATGCATGATAATGGGAATGTTATTAGTATGAATGCTTTGAACACCATTGTTGCTAATGCTATGGAAAATTCTAAGCTTGGGGAAGCCGGCTTTGATGATACGTCTCCAACGTATCGATAATTTCTTATGTTCCATGCTACTTTATTGATGATACCTACATGTTTTATGCACATTATATGTCATATTTATGCATTTTCGGAACTAACCTATTAACAAGATGCCGAAGAGCCAGTTGTTTTCTGCTGTTTTTGGTTTCAGAAATCCTAGTAAAGAAATATTCTCGGAATTGGACGAAACTTTCGCCCAGGGTCCTATTTTTGCACGAAGCTTCCCGAAGACCGAAGACCTAACGAAGTGGGGCCACGAGGAGGCAGGGGGGTGGCCGGCGCGGCCCTGGCCGCGCCGACCTAGCCTGGGCCCTCGTGTGGCCTCGCGTTGACCCTCCGCCTACTTAAAGCTTCCGTCGCGAAACCCCCAGCCGAGAGCCACGATACGGAAAACCTTACGGAGACGCCGCCGCCGCGTCCCATCTCGGGGGATTCGGAGATCGCCTCCGGCACCCTGCCGGAGAGGGGATTCATCTCCCGGAGGACTCTTCATCGCCATGATCGCCTCCGGAGTGATGAGTGAGTAGTTCACCCCTGGACCATGGGTCCATAGCAGTAGCTAGATGGTCGTCTTCTCCTTGTTGTGCTTCATTGTTGGATCTTGTGAGCTGCCTAACATGATCAAGATCATCTATATGTAATTCTATATGTTGTGTTTGTCGGGATCCGATGGATAGAGAGTACTATGATTATGGTGATTATCAATCTATTGTTCATGTGTTGTTTATGATCTTGCATGCTCTCCGTTATTAGTAGAGGCTCTGGCCAAGTTTTTACTCTTAACTCCAAGAGGGAGTAATTATGCTCGATAGTGGGTTCATGCCTTCATTGATACCTGGGACAGTGACAGAAAGTTCTAAGGTTGTGATGTGCTGTTGCCACTAGGGATAAAACATTGATGCTATGTCTAAGGATGTAGTTATTGATTACATTACGCACAATACTTAATGCAATTGTCTGTTGCTTTGCAACTTAATACTGGAGGGGGTTCGGACGATAACCTGAAGGTGGACTTTTTAGGCATAGATGCAGTTGGATGGCGGTCTATGTACTTTGTCGTAATGCCCAATTAAATCTCACTATATTTACCATGTCATGTATATGCATTGTTATGCCTTTCTCTATTTGTCAATTGCCCGACTGTAATTTGTTCACCCAACATGCTTTTATCTTATGGGAGAGACACCTCTAGTGAACTGTGGACCCCGGTCCTATTCTTTACATAGCATACAATCTACTTGTTTTACTGTTTTCTTTGCAAACATCTTCCACTCGATACGTTTAATCCTTTGTTACAGCAAGCCGGTGAGATTGACAACCTCACTGTTTCGTTGGGACAAAGTACTTGGGTTGTGTTGTGCAGGTTCCTAGTTGGCGCCGGAATCCCTGGTGTTGCGCCGCATCACATTTCGCGACCATCAACCTTCAACGTGCTTCTTGGCTCCTCCTGGTTCGATTAAACCTTGGTTTCTTTCTGAGGGAAAACTTGCTACTGTGCGCATCATACCTTCCTCTTGGAGTTACACGCCAAGTTAGAATTAATGAGAATATAAGATTAATGGCTGAGTTGCGTGCTAGGTGGGATAGAGAAGAAAATGAAAAACTAGCTAAAGAGAATAATGTAGCTAAAGTTTGGACTATTACCACCACTAGTAATGCTAATTCTTCACATGTTGCTGCACCTCCTACTATCAATGGTAATATAATTGGTGTTGGCAATGTTTCTACTCCTAGTGCAAAGCGTACAAAACTGCCTGAAATTGCTAAAACTGCTGAAACTGCTTGTGATAAAACTGCTGAAATTTTTTCCAACCTTGGGAATAATGATCCCATTGCTGTAGCTCATAATGATTTAGATTTTGATGATTGCCACATCTCTGAAGTTATAAAGTTCTTGCAAAAACTTGCTAAAAGTCCTAATGCTAGTGCTATAAATTTAGCCTTTACAAAACATATTACAAATGCTCTCATAAAAGCTAGAGAAGAGAAACTAAAACTTGAAACTTCTATTCCTAGAAAGTTAGAAGATGGTTGGGAACCCATCATTAAAATGAAATTCAATGACTTTGAATGTAATGCTTTATGTGATCTTGGTGCAAGTATTTCTGTTATGCCTAAAAATATTTATGATATGCTTGACTTGCCACCATTAAAGAATTGTTATTTGGATGTTAATCTCGCCGATAATGTTAAAAAGAAACCTTTGGGGAGGATTGATAATGTGCATATTACGGTTAACAATAACCTTGTCCCCGTTGATTTTGTTGTCTTGGATATCGAATGCAATGCATCTTGTCCAATTGTGTTGGGAAGACCTTCTGTTGGTGCTGTTATTGATATGAGGGAAGGTAATATTAAATATCAATTTCCTCTCAAGAAAGGTATGGAACACTTCCCTAGAAAGAGAATGAAGTTGCCTTTTGATTCTATTATTAGAACAAGCTATGATGTTGATGCTTCTACTCTCGATGTTACTTGATTTGCACTTTCTGCGCCTAGCTGAAAGGCGTTAAAGAAAAGCGCTTATGGGAGACAACCCATGTTTTTACCTACAGCAATTTTTTGTTTTATTGAGTCTTGGAAGTTGTTTACTACTGTAGCAACCTCTCCTTATCATGTTTTTGTGCCAAGTAAAGTTTCTATGTCAAAGTTGATGTTATATTTGGGATCGCTGCACAGAAACAGCATTGCTGTCTGTCACGAATCTGGGCATAATTCTCTGTAGAAAATTCGAAAAAATCTGCCAATTTACGAGCGTGATCCTCAGATATGTACGCAACTTTCATTAGTTTTGAGTTTTTCCATTTGAGCAAGTCTGGTGCCATTTATAAATTCGTCTTTACGGACTGTTCTGTTTTTGACAGATTCTGCCTTTTATTTCGCATTGCCTCTTTTGCTATGTTGGATTTATTTCTTTGATCCATTAATGTCCAGTAGCATTATGCAATGTCCAGAAGTGAAAAGAATGATTGTGTCACCTCTGAATGTGTGAATTATTAATGATGCACTAACCCTCTAATGAGTTTGCTTGAAGTTTGGTGTGAAGGAAGTTTTCAAGGGTCAAGAGAGGAGAATGATATACTAAGATCAAGAGGAGTGAAAGCTCTAAGCTTGGGGATGCCCCCGTGGTTCATCCCTGCATATTTTAAGAAGACTCAAGCATCTAAGCTTGGGGATGCCCAAGGCATCCCCTTCTTCATCGACAACATCATCAGGTTCCTCCCCTGAAACTATATTTTTATTCAGTCACATCTGGTGTTCTTTACTTGGAGCGTCGGTTTGTTTTCGTTTTTGTTTTTGTTTGAATAAGATGGATCCTAGCATTCACTTTGTGGGAGAGAGACACGCTCCGCTGTTGCATATGGACACATGTGTCCTTAGGCTTTACTCATAATGTTCAAGGCGAAGTTTCTTCTTCGTTAATTTGTTATATGGTTGGAATTGGAAAATGCTACATGTAGTAATTCTAAAAATGTCTTGGATAATGTGATACTTGGCAATTGTTGTGCTCATGTTTAAGCTCTTGCATCATATGCTTTGCACCCATTAATGAAGAAATACATAGAGCTTGCTAAAATTTGATTTGCATATTTGGTTTCTCTAAGGTCTAGATAATATCTAGTATTGAGTTTTGAACAACAAGGAAGACAGTGTAGAGTCTTATAATGTTTACAATATGTCTTTTATGTGAGTCTTGCTGCACTTGTTCATCCTTGAGTTTGCTTCAAATAACCTTGCTAGCCTAAACCTTGTATCGAGAGGAAATACTTCTCATGCATCCAAAATCCTTGAGCCAACCACTATGCCATTTGTGTCCACCATACCTACCTACTACATGGTATTTACCCGCCATTCCAAAGTAAATTGCTTGAGTGCTACCTTTAAAATTCCATCATTCACCTTTGCAATATATAGCTCATGGGACAAAATAGCCTTAAAAACTATCGTAGTATTGAATATGTACTTATGCACTTTATATTTTATTAAGTTGCTTGTTGTGCGATAACCATGTTTCTGGGGAACGCCATCAACTATTGTTGAATATCATGTGAGTTGCTATGCATGTCCGTCTTGTCTGAAGGTCTATCATTTTAGTGGTTGGAGCATGCAAAATTGTTAGAGAAGAACATTGGGCCGCTAACTAAAGCCATGAATCATGGTGGAAGTTTCAGTTTTGGACATATATCCTCAATCTCATATGAGAATAATAACTTTGCTACATGCTTATGCATTAAAGAGGAGTCCATTATCTGTTGTCCATGTTGTCCCGGTATGGATGTCTAAGTTGAGAATAATCAAAAGCGAGAAATCCGAAATGCGAGCATTCTCCTTGGACCTTTGTACAGGCGGCATGGAGGTACCCCTTTGTGACACTTGGTTGAAACATGGCATGCAAAGATCCGGTAGTCCAAGTTAAGTAGGACGAGGTGCGGGCACTATTAGTATACTATGCGTGAGGCTTGCAACTTGTAAGATATAATTTTCATAACTCATATGCTTTATTACTACCGTTGACAAAATTGTTTCATGTTTTCAAAATAAAAGCTCTAGCACAAATACAACAATCGATGCTTTCCTCTTGAAGGACCATTCTTTTACTTTTATTGTTGAGTCAGTTTACCTATCTCCTTCCACCTTAAGAAGCAAACACTTGTGTGAACTGTGCATTGATTCCTACATACTTGCATATTGCACTTGTTATATTACTTTATGTTGACAATATCCATGAGATATACATGTTACAAGTTGAAAGCAACCGCTGAAACTTAATCTTCTTATGTGTTGCTTCAACACCTTTACTTTGATTTATTGCTTTACGAGTTAACTCTTATGCAAGACTTATTGATGCTTGTCTTGAAGTACTATTCATGAAAAGTCTTTGCTATATGATTCAGTTGTTTACTCATGTCATTACCTTTGCTTTGATCGCTGCATTCATTACATATGTTTACAAATAGTATGATCAAGATTATGATGGCATGTCACTTCAGAAATTATCTTTGTTATCGTTTTACCTGCTCGGGACGAGCAGAACTAAGCTTGGGGATGTGATACGTCTCCAACGTATCGATAATTTCTTATGTTCCATGCTACTTTATTGATGATACCTACATGTTTTATGCACATTATATGTCATATTTATGCATTTCTGGAACTAACCTATTAACAAGATGCCGAAGAGCCAGTTGCTGTTTTCTGCTGTTTTTGGTTTCAGAAATCCTAGTAAAGAAATATTCTCGGAATTGGACGAAACTTTCGCCCAGGGTCCTATTTTTGCACGAAGCTTCCAGAAGACCGAAGACCTAACGAAGTGGGGCCACGAGGAGGCCAGGGGGTGGCCGGCGCGGCCCAAGCCCTGGCCGCGCCGACCTCCCCTGGGCCCCTCGTGTGGCCCCCCGCGTTGACCTTCCGCCTACTTAAAGCCGTCGCGAAACCCCCAGTACCGAGAGCCACGATACGGAAAACCTTACAGAGACGCCGCCGCCGCGAATCCCATCTCGGGGGATTCAGGAGATCGCCTCCGGCACCCTGCCGGAGAGGGGATTCATCTCCGGAGGACTCTTCATCGCCATGATCGCCTCCGGAGTGATGAGTGAGTAGTTCACCCCTGGACCATGGGTCCATAGCAGTAGCTAGATGGTCGTCTTCTCCTTGTTGTGCTTCATTGTTGGATCTTGTGAGCTGCCTAACATGATCAAGATCATCTATATGTAATTCTATATGTTGTGTTTGTCGGGATCCGATGGATAGAGAGTACTATGATTATGGTGATTATCAATCTATTGTTCATGTGTTGTTTATGATCTTGCATGCTCTCCGTTATTAGTAGAGGCTCTGGCCAAGTTTTTACTCTTAACTCCAAGAGGGAGTAATTATGCTCGATAGTGGGTTCATGCCTTCATTGATACCTGGGACAGTGACAGAAAGTTCTAAGGTTGTGATGTGCTGTTGCCACTAGGGATAAAACATTGATGCTATGTCTAAGGATGTAGTTATTGATTACATTACGCACAATACTTAATGCAATTGTCTGTTGCTTTGCAACTTAATACTGGAGGGGGTTCGGACGATAACCTGAAGGTGGACTTTTTAGGCATAGATGCAGTTGGATGGCGGTCTATGTACTTTGTCGTAATGCCCAATTAAATCTCACTATATTTACCATGTCATGTATATGCATTGTTATGCCTTTCTCTATTTGTCAATTGCCCGACTGTAATTTGTTCACCCAACATGCTTTTATCTTATGGGAGAGACACCTCTAGTGAACTGTGGACCCCGGTCCTATTCTTTACATAGCATACAATCTACTTGTTTTACTGTTTTCTTTGCAAACATCTTCCACTCGATACGTTTAATCCTTTGTTACAGCAAGCCGGTGAGATTGACAACCTCACTGTTTCGTTGGGACAAAGTACTTGGGTTGTGTTGTGCAGGTTCCTAGTTGGCGCCGGAATCCCTGGTGTTGCGCCGCATCACATTTCGCGACCATCAACCTTCAACGTGCTTCTTGGCTCCTCCTGGTTCGATTAAACCTTGGTTTCTTTCTGAGGGAAAACTTGCTACTGTGCGCATCATACCTTCCTCTTGGGGTTCCCAACGAACGTGTGAGTTACACGCCATCAATGAGCATGATATTTTTAGTCCCCCAAGCATTGAGGAGAAAATTTACTTTGATGATACTTTGCCTCCCATTTATGATGATTATAATGATAGTAGTCTTTTGTTACCACCTGTTATGGAGGATAAATTTGATTATGATTACAATATACCTCCTATATTTGATAGCTACTTTGTTGAATTTGCTCCCACTACAATTAATAAGATTGATTATGCTTATGTTGGGAGTAGTAATTATTTTATGCATGAGACTCATGATAAGAATGCTTTATGTGATAGTTATATTGTTGAGTTTGCTCATGTTGCTACTGAAAGTTATTATGAGAGAGGAAAATATGGTTGTAGAAATTTTCATGTTACTAAAACACCTCTCTATGTGCTGAAATTTTTGAAGCTACACTTGTTTTATCTTCCTATGCTTGTTACTTTGCTCTTCATGAACTTGTTTATTTACAAGATTCCTATGCATAGGAAGCATGTTAGACTTAAATGTGTTTTGAATTTGCCTCTTGATGCTCTCTTTTGCCTCAAATACTATTTCTTGCGAGTGCATCATTAAAACTGCTGAGCCCATCTTAATGGCTATAAAGAAAGAACTTCTTGGGAGATAACCCATGTGTTTATTTTACTACAGAAATTTTTGTTTTGTTGAGTCTTGGAAGTTGTTTACTACTGTAGCAACCTCTCCTTATCATGTTTTTGTGCCAAGTAAAGTTTCTATGTCAAAGTTGATGTTATATTTGGGATCGCTGCGCAGAAACAGCATTGCTGTCTGTCACGAATCTGGGCACAGTTCTCTGTAGAAAATTCGAAAAAATCTGCCAATTTACGAGCGTGATCCTCAGATATGTACGCAACTTTCATTAGTTTTGAGTTTTTCCATTTGAGCAAGTCTGGTGCCATCTTAAAATTCGTCTTTACGGACTGTTCTGTTTTTGACAGATTCTGCCTTTTATTTCGCATTGCCGCTTTTGTTAAGTTGAATGAGTTTCTTTGTTCCATTAACTTTCAGAAGTTTTGTGCAATGTCCAGAAGTGTTAAGAATGATTGTGTCACCTCTGAACATGTGAATTTTGATTGTGCACTAACCCTCTAATGAGTTTGCTTGAAGTTTGGTGTGAAGGAAGTTTTCAAGGGTCAATAGAAGAGGGTGATATAATGTGATCGAGAAGAGTGAAAGGTCTAAGCTTGGGGATGCCCCGGTGGTTCATCCCTGCATATTTTAAGAAGACTCAAGCATCTAAGCTTGGGGATGCCCAAGGCATCCCCTTCTTCATCGACAACTTATCAGGTTTCTTCTAGTGAAACTATATTTTTATTCCATCACATCTTATGTACTTTACTTGGAGCGTCTGTGTGCTTTTATTTTTGTTTTTGTTTTGTTATCTTAGTTCTCTGAATAAGTTCATCCTTGTGTGGGAGAGAGACACGCTCCGCTGGTTCGTATGAACACATGTGTTCTTAGCTCATAATATTCATGGCGAAGTTTCCTCTTCGTTAAATTGTTATATGGTTGGAATTGGAAAATGCTACATGTAGTAATTGGTAAAATGTCTTGGATAATGTGATACTTGGCAATTGTTGTGCTCATGTTTAAGCTCTTGCATCATATGCTTTGCACCCATTAATGAAGAAATACATAGAGCATGCTAAAATTTGGTTTGCATAATTGGTCTCTCTAAGGTCTAGATAATTTCTAGTATTGAGTTTGAACAACAAGGAAGACGGTGTAGAGTCTTATAATGTTTACAATATGTCTTTTATGTGAGTTTTGCTGCACCGGTTCATCCTTGTGTTTGTTTCAAATAACCTTGCTAGCCTAAACCTTGTATCGAGAGGGAATACTTCTCATGCATCCAAAATCCTTGAGCCAACCACTATGCCATTTGTGTCCACCATACCTACCTACTACATGGTATTTCTCCGCCATTCCAAAGTAAATTGCTTGAGTGCTACCTTTAAACAATTCAAAAGTTATTACCTCTTATTTGTGTCAATGTTTTATAGCTCATGAGGAAGTATGTGGTGTTTATCTTTCAATCTTGTTGGGCAACTTTCACCAATGGACTAGTGGCTTCATCCGCTTATCCAATAATTTTGCAAAAAGAGCTGGCAATGGGATTCCCAGTCCCAAATTAATTAACAAAAATAGACACTCCTCCATGGTATGTGATTGTTGGACGGCACCCGAAGGATTCGGTTAGCCATGGCTTGAGAAAGCAAAGGTGGGGAGGAGTGTCATCATAATAAAACTAAAATAAAAAGGCACTCCTTCATGGTATGAGATTGTTGGCAGGCACCCGAGGATTCGGTTAGCCATGGTTTGTGAAAGAAAGGTTGGAAGGAGTGCCACCCAAAAATAAAATAAAATGGGAGCCGCTCTTTGAAGGTTTGTCTGGCAAGGGGGTTAGAGTACCCGCTACCATTCGTTGACAACAACAAACACCTCTCAAAACTTTACTTTTATACTCTCTTGATGTTTTCAAAATAAAAGCTCTAGCACAAATACAGCAATCAATGCTTCCCTCTTTGAAGGACCATTCTTTTACTTTTATTGTTGAGTCAGTTTACCTATCTCCTTCCACCTTAAGAAGCAAACACTTGTGTGAACTGTGCATTGATTCTTACATACTTGCTTATTGCATTTGTTATATTACTCTATGTTGACAATTATCCATGAGATATACATGTTACAAGTTGAAAGCAACCGCTGAAACTTAATCTTCCATTGTGTTGCTTCAATGTCTATACTTTAAATTATTGCTTTATGAGTTAACTCTTATGCAAGACTTATTGATGCTTGTCTTGAAGTACTATTCATGAAAATTCTTTGCTTTATGATTCAGTTGTTTACTCATGTCATTACCATTGTTTTGATTGCTGCATTCATTACATATGTTTACAATATGATCAAGTTTATGATGGCATGTCACTTAAGAAATTATCTTTGTTATCGTTTTACCTGCTCGGGACGAGCAGAACTAAGCTTGGGGATGCTGATACGTCTCCAACGTATCGATAATTTCTTATGTTCCATGCTACTTTATTGATGATACCTACATGTTTTATGCACACTTTATGTCATATTCGTGCATTTTCTGGAACTAACCTATTAACAAGATGCCGAAGTGCCAGTTCCTGTTTTCTGCTGTTTTTGGTTTCAGAAATCCTAGTAACGAAATATTCTCGGAATTGGACGAAATCAACGCCAGGTTCCTATTTTGCCCGGAAGCATCCAGAACACCCGAGAGCCACCAGGGGGGCCCTGTGGGCCCCAGATGATAGGGTGGCGCGGCCAGGGCTGGGCCCGCGCCACCCTATGGTGTGGTCGCCCCTTTGACCCTCCTGCGCCGCCTCTTCGCCTATATAAAGCCCCTGCATCGAAAACCCTTACGGAGGAAGCCACGATACGAAAAAAGTTCCAGAGCCGCCGCCATCGCGAAGCCAAGATCTGGGGGACAGGAGTCTCTGTTCCGGCACCCTGCCGGAGAAGTGCCCCCGGAAGGCTTCTCCATCGACACCGCTGCCATTTCCACCGCCATCTTCATCACCGCTGCTGCTCCCATGAGGAGGGAGTAGTTCTCCATCGAGGCTCGGGGCTGTACCGGTAGCTATGTGGTTCATCTCTTCTATGTAGTTCAATACAATAATCTCATGAGCTGCCTTACATGATTGAGATTCATATGATGATGCTTGTAATCTAGATGTCATTATGCTAGTCAAGTGGGTTTTACTTATGTGATCTCCGGAGACTCCTTGTCCCACGTGTGTAAAGGTGACAGTGTGTGCACCGTGTGGGTCTCTTAGGCTATATTTCACGAAGTACTTATTCACTGTTGAAGAGCGTAGTGAAGTGCTTATTTATATCTCTTTATGATTGCAATGTGCATCGTATCACAATTTATCTATGTGCTACTCTAGTGATGTGTTATTAAAGTAGTTTTATTCCTCCTGCATGTGTGCAAAGGTGACAGTGCGTGCACCGTGTTAGTACTTGGTTTATGCTATGATCATGATCTCTTGTAGATTGCGAAGTTAACTATTGCTATGATAATATTGATGTGATCTATTCCTCCTACATATGCATGAAGGTGACAGTGTGCATGCTATGTTAGTACTTGGTTTAGTCTTTTGATCTATCTTACACTAAAGGTTACTAAAATATGAGCATTATTGTGGAGCTTGTTAACTCCGGCATTGAGGGTTCGTGTAATCCTACGCAATGTGTTCATCATCCAACAAAAGTGTAGAGTATGCATTTATCTATTCTGTTATGTGATCAATGTTGAGAGTGTCCACTAGTGAAAGTCTATTCCCTAGGCCTTGTTCCTAAATACTGCTGAGTTACTACTGCTTGTTTACTGTTTTACTGTGTTACTACTGCTGCAATACTACCACCATCAACTACACGCCAGCAAGCTATTTTCTGGCACCGTTGCTACTGCTCATATATATTCATACCACCTGTATTTCACTATCTCTTCGCCGAACTAGTGCACCTATTAGGTGTGTTGGGGACACAAGAGACTTCTTGCTTTGTGGTTGCAGGGTTGCATGAGAGGGATATCTTTGACCTCTTCCTCCCTGAGTTCGATAAACCTTGGGTGATCCACTTAAGGGAAAACTTGCTGCTGTTCTACAAACCTCTGCACTTGGAGGCCCAACACTGTCTACAGGAAAGGGGGAACGTAGACATCAACAAGCATCAATAAGTCTTGCATAAGAGTTAACTCATAAAGCAATAAATCAAAGTAAAGGTGTTGAAGCAACACATAAGAAGATTAAGTTTCAGCGGTTGCTTTCAACTTGTAACATGTATATCTCATGGATATTGTCAACATAAAGTAATATAACAAGTGCAATATGCAAGTATGTAGGAATCAATGCACAGTTCACACAAGTGTTTGCTTCTTAAGGTGGAAGGAGATAGGTAAACTGACTCAACAATAAAAGTAAAAGAATGGTCCTTCAATGAGGAAAGCATCGATTGCTGTATTTGTGCTAGAGCTTTTATTTTGAAAACATGAAACAATTTTGTCAACGGTAGTAATAAAGCATATGAGTTATGAAAATTATATCTTACAAGTTGCAAGCCTCACGCATAGTATACTAATAGTGCCCGCACCTCGTCCTACTTAACTTGGACTACCGGGTCTTCGCATGCCATGTTTCAACCAAGTGTCACAAAGGGGTACCTCCATGCCGCCTGTACAAAGGTCTAAGGAGAATGCTCGCATTTCGGATTTCTCGCTTTTGATTATTCTCAACTTAGACATCCATACCGGGACAACATGGACAACAGATAATGGACTCCTCTTAAATGCATAAGCATGTAGCAAAGTTATTATTCTCATATGAGATTGAGGATATATGTCCAAAACTGAAACTTCCACCATGGTTCATGGCTTTAGTTAGCGGCCCAATGTTCTTCTCTAACAATTTTGCATGCTCCAACCACTAAAATGATAGACCTTCAGACAAGACGGACATGCATAGCAACTCACATGATATTCAACAATGGTTGATGGCGTTCCCCAGAAGCATGGTTATCGCACAACAAGCAACTTAATAAAATATAAAGTGCATAAGTACATATTCAATACTACGATAGTTTTTAAGGCTATTTTGTCCCATGAGCTATATATTGCAAAGGTGAATGATGGAATTTTAAAGGTAGCACTCAAGCAATTTACTTTGGAATGGCGGAGAAATACCATGTAGTAGGTAGGTATGGTGGACACAAATGGCATAGTAGTTGGCTCAAGGATTTTGGATGCATGAGAAGTATTCCCTCTCGATACAAGGTTTAGGCTAGCAAGGTTATTTGAAGCAAACTCAAGGATGAACAAGTGCAGCAAAACTCACATAAAAGACATATTGTAAACATTATAAGACTCTACACTGTCTTCCTTGTTGTTCAAAACTCAATACTAGATATTATCTAGACCTTAGAGAAACCAAATATGCAAATCAGATTTTAGCAAGCTCTATGTATTTCTTCATTAATGGGTGCAAAGCATATGATGCAAGAGCTTAAACATGAGCACAACAATTGCCAAGTATCACATTATCCAAGACATTTTAGAATTACTACATGTAGCATTTTCCAATTCCAACCATATAACAATTTAACGAAGAAGAAACTTCGCCATGAACATTATGAGTAAAGCCTAAGGACACATGTGTCCATATGCAACAGCGGAGCGTGTCTCTCTCCCACAAAGTGAATGCTAGGATCCATCTTATTCAAACAAAAACAAAAACGAAAACAAACCGACGCTCCAAGCAAAGAATACAAGATGTGATTGAATAAAAATATAGTTTCAGGGGAGGAACCTGATGATGTTGTCGATGAAGAAGGGGATGCCTTGGGCATCCCCAAGCTTAGACGCTTGAGTCTTCTTAAAATATGCAGGGGTGAACCACGGGGGCATCCCCAAGCTTAGAGCTTTCACTCCTCTTGATCATAGTATATCATTCTCCTCTCTTGACCCTTGAAAACTTCCTTCACACCAAACTTCAAGCAAACTCATTAGAGGGTTAGTGCACAATTAATAATTCACACATTCAGAGGTGACACAATCATTATTTTCACTTCTGGACATTGCATAATGCTACTGGACATTAGTGGATCAAAGAAATAAATCCAACATAGCAAAAGAGGCAATGCGAAATAAAAGGCAGAATCTGTCAAAAACAGAACAGTCCGTAAAGACGAATTTAGAAATGGCACCAGACTTGCTCAAATGGAAAAACTCAAAACTAATGAAAGTTGCGTACATATCTGAGGATCACGCTCGTAAATTGGCAGATTTTTTCGAATTTTCTACAGAGAATTGTGCCCAGATTCGTGACAGACAGCAATGCTGTTTCTGCGCAGCGATCCCAAATATAACATCAACTTTGACATAGAAACTTTACTTGGCACAAAAACATGATAAGGAGAGGTTGCTACAGTAGTAAACAACTTCCAAGACTCAACAAAACAAAAAATTGCTGTAGGTAAAAACATGGGTTGTCTCCCATAAGCGCTTTTCTTTAACGCCTTTCAGCTAGGCGCAGAAAGTGCAAATCAAGTAACATCGAGAGTAGAAGCATCAACATCATTACCAGGGGTGTTGGGAGTTTTCTCAACCAAGCATAGTATATTTGATATATAAGTTTTAGCGTCTCCCTTTTCATTAGTCTTAGGCTTGCTACTCTCATCGAACAAATTTTCAGGAACAAGCCAAGCATAGTTATTTTCTAGTGCATCATTCATAGCTAGGAGTTTACATGGTATTGGTGCTTTGATTTCCCCTCCATCATTAATGTTATTAGTGTACATTATTCTATCCATGTCCATTTTTTCAAGGAGACCAATAAAATTGGTATGAGAACCTAGCATATTAAATTTAGCAAAAACCTTTCTAGCCTCTCTTGCTAGACCACCAAATTCTCTAAGAAGGGTTTCTAAAACAAAATCTTTCTTTTCCCCTTCTTCCATATCACCAAGTGTAAGAAACATGTGTTGGATTATAGGATTGAGATTAACAAATTTAGTTTCCAACATGCGAACTAAAGCAGCAGCAGCAATTTCATAGGTAGGTGCAAGTTCTACCAAGTGTCTATCTTCAAAATCTTCAGTGATACTAACATGATTGAAAAATTCTTCTATATTATTTCTCCCAACTATGGACCCACGTCCTACCGGTATGTCTTTTGTGGTAAAATTAAAAGGAAACATGATGCAATAAGCAAAAAGTAAACTAGGCAAACAAAGTAAAGACAAGTAACTAATTTTTTTGTGTTTTTGATATAGAGAGCAAGACAGTAAATAAAGTAAAACTAGCAACTAATTTTTTTGTGTTTTGATTTAGTGCAGCAAACAAAGTAGTAAATAAAATAAAGCAAGACAAAAACAAAGTAAAGAGATTGAGAAGTGGAGACTCCCCTTGCAGCGTGTCTTGATCTCCCCGGCAACGGCGCCAGAAATTTAGCTTGATACGCGTAGATGCACACGTCCGTTGGGAACCCCAAGTGGAAGGTATGATGCGTATAGAAGCAAGTTTCCCTCAGTATGAAACCAAGGTTTAATCGAACCAGTAGGAGCCAAGAAGCACGTTGAAGGTTGATGGTCGCGAAATGTGATGCGGCGCAACACCAGGGATTCCGGCGCCAACTAGGAACCTGCACAACACAACCCAAGTACTTTGTCCCAACGAAACAGTGAGGTTGTCAATCTCACCGGCTTGCTGTAACAAAGGATTAAACGTATCGTGTGGAAGATGTTTGCAAAGAAAACAGTAAAACAAGTAGATTGTATGCTATGTAAAGAATAGGACCGGGGTCCACAGTTCACTAGAGGTGTCTCTCCCATAAGATAAAAGCATGTTGGGTGAACAAATTACAGTCGGGCAATTGACAAATAGAGAAAGGCATAACAATGCATATACATGACATGATAAATATAGTGAGATTTAATTGGGCATTACGACAAAGAACATAGACCGCCATCCAACTGCATCTATGCCTAAAAAGTCCACCTTCAGGTTATCGTCCGAACCCCTCCAGTATTAAGTTGCAAAGCAACAGACAATTGCATTAAGTATGGTGCGTAATGTAATCAACAACTACATCCTTAGACATAGCATCAATGTTTTATCCCTAGTGGCAACAGCACATCCACAACCTTAGAACTTTCTGTCACTGTCCCAGATTCAATGGAGGCATGAACCCACTATCGAGCATAAATACTCCCTCTTGGAGTTAAGAGTAAAAACTTGGCCAGAGCCTCTACTAATAACGGAGAGCATGCAAGATCATAAACAACACATGAACAATAGATTGATAATCACCATAATCATAGTACTCTCTATCCATCGGATCCCGACAAACACAACATATAGAATTACATATAGATGATCTTGATCATGTTAGGCAGCTCACAAGATCTAACAATGAAGCACAACAAGGAGAAGACGACCATCTAGCTACTGCTATGGACCCATGGTCCAGGGGTGAACTACTCACTCATCACTCCGGAGGCGATCATGGCGATGAAGAGTCCTCCGGGAGATGAATCCCCTCTCCGGCAGGGTGCCGGAGGCGATCTCCAATCCCCCGAGATGGGATTCGCGGCGGCGGCGTCTCTGTAAGGTTTTCCGTATCGTGGCTCTCGGTACTGGGGGTTTCGCGACGGAGCTTTAAGTAGGCGGAGGGTCACGCGGGGGCCCACGAGGGGCCCGGGGGCTAGGTCGGCGCGGCCAGGGCCTGGGCCTGCGCCACCCCCCTGGCTGCCTCGTGGCCCCACTTCGTTAGGTCTTCGGTCTTCTGGAAGCTTCGTGCAAAAATAGGACCCTGGGCGAAAGTTTCGTCCAATTCCGAGAATATTTCTTTACTAGGATTTCTGAAACCAAAAACAGCAGAAAACAGCAACTGGCTCTTCGGCATCTTGTTAATAGGTTAGTTCCAGAAAATGCATAAATATGACATATAATGTGCATAAAACATGTAGGTATCATCAATAAAGTAGCATGGAACATAAGAAATTATCGATACGTTGGAGACGTATCACCCTCTACCCTGCATCTAATGGCTAGACTTCGTGTTGTCCATGGCCAAGCAACGCCACAGGTTTTTTTTATCGTGTCACCACAGATGCTCGCGGAGGAAGCTCCAATCCAGAGGCCTTTGGATCGCGTGCTCTACAAAGGGTGGGATGAAGGGGGTGGGTTTGGACTTGCCGGTTCTGGCTCTAGCTAGGCTCTGGCGAGGAATGGCGGCGAGGCTAGAGCTCCATCACAAAGGTTATTAGTTTGCGATTATGGATGTTGTATACATTTGTTAGACATGCAACAAACTCGTGTGCGTTTTGCTGCAAATGCACGAGGAAGATGTTGTTGGAGATATGCCCAAGAGGCAATAATAAAAGTGGTTATTATATATCTTTATGTTTATGATAAATGTTTATATACCATGCTATAATTGTATTAACTGAAACATTGATACATGTGTGATATGTAAACAACAAAGAGTCCCTAGTAAGCCTCTTAACTAGCTTGTTGATTAATAGATGATTAGTTTCATAATCATGAACATTGGATGTTATTAATAACAAGGTTATATCATTGTATGAATGATGTAATGGACACACCCAATTAAGCGTAGCATAAGATCACGTCATTAAGTTATTTGCTATAAGCTTTCAATACATAGTTACCTAGTCCTTATGACCATGAGATCATGTAAATCACTTATATCGGAAAGGTACTTTGATTACATCAAACGCCACTGCGTAAATGGGTGGTTATAAAGGTGGGATTAAGTATCCGGAAAGTATGAGTTGAGGCATATGGATCAATAGTGGGATTTGTCCATCCCGATGACGGATAGATATACTCTGGGCCCTCTCGGTGGAATGTCGTCTAATGTCTTGCAAGCATATGAATAAGTTCATAAGAGACCACATACCACGGTACGAGTAAAGAGTACTTGTCAGAGACGAGGTTGAACAAGGTATAGTGTGATACCGATGATCAAACCTCGGACAAGTAAAATATCGCGTGACAAAGGGAATTGGTATCGTATGTGAATGGTTCATTCGATCACTAAAGTCATCGTTGAATATGTGGGAGCCATTATGGATCTCCAGATCCCGCTATTGGTTATTGGTCGGAGTGAGTACTCAACCATGTCCGCATAGTTCGCGAACCGTAGGGTGACACACTTAAAGTTGGATGTTGAAATGGTAGTACTTGAATATGGAATGAAGTTGGAATATTTGTTCGGAGTCCCGGATGTGATCCCGGACATCACGAGGAGTTCCGGAATGGTCCGGAGAATAAGATTCATATATAGGATGTCATTTTATGTGAATAAAATGATGCGGAAGGTTCTATGGAAGGTTCTAGAAGGTTCTAGAAAAGTCCGGAAGAAACCACCAAGGAAGGTGGAGTCCACATGGGACTCCACCTCCATGGCCGGCCAACCCTAGTGGGGGAGGAGTCCCAAGTGGACTCCCCCTCAGGGGGCCGGCCACCCCCCCTATGGAAGGTGGAATTCCCACCTCTAGTGGGAGGGAAGGTTTCCCACCATATGGAAGGTTTTGGGTTCGGGTCTTATTCGAAGACTTGTAGTCCAACACTTGGGGCTTCCACCTATATATAGAGGGCCAAGGGGAGGGGGCCGGCCACCCCAAGACCACAAGCTGGCCGCCCCCCATAGAGTGGCCGGCCACCCCCTCCCAAACCCTAGCTTTGCTCCTCCACTTCATATTGCCCGCTTAGCGAAGCTCCGCCGGACTTCTACACCGCCACCGACACCACGCCGTCGTGCTGTCGGATTCAAGAGGAGCTACTACTTCCGCTGCCCGCTGGGAACGGGAGGTGGACGTCGTCTTCATCAACAACCGAACGTGTGACCGAGTACGGAGGTGCTGCCCGTTCGTGGCGCCGGAACCGATCGTGATCAAGATCTTCTACGCGCTTTTGCAAGCGGCAAGTGAACGTCTACCGCAGCAACAAGAGCCTCCTCTTGTAGGCTTTGGAATCTCTTCAAGGGTGAGTCTCGACAATCCCCTCGTTGCTACCGTCTTCTAGATTGCATCTTGGCTTGGATTGCGTGTTCGCCGTAGGAAAATTTTTGTTTTCTATGCTACGTTTTCCTACAGTGGTATCAGAGCCGTGTCTATGCATAGATGGTTGCACGAGTAGAACACAATGGTTTGTGGGCGTTGATGCTCTTGTTATTTTTAGTTGAGTACTTTGCATCTTTGTGGCATAGTGGGATGAAGCGGCTCGGGCTAACTTTACATGACCGCGTTCATGAGATTTGCTCCACGCTTGACATGCAACTTGTATTGCATAAGTGGCTTTGCGGGTGTCTGTCTCTCCTACTATAGTGAAGATTCAATTTACTCTTCTATTGACAACACTAGTATCACCGTTGTGGTTCATGTTCGTAGGTAGATTGGATCTTGCTCGAAAACCCTAAACCACGTAAAATATGCAAACCAAATTAGAGAACGTCTAACTTGTTTTTGCAGGGTTTGGTGATGTGATATGGCCATAATGTGATGATGAATATGTATGAGATGATCATTATTGTATTGTGGCAACCGGCAGGAGCCTTATGGTTGTCTTTAAATTTCATGTTGAGTAGTATTTCAAAGTAGTTGTAATAGTTGCTACATGGAGGACGATCATGAAGACGGCGCCATTGACCTTGGTGCTTCGCCGACGATGATGGAGATCATGCCCGTTGATGATGGAGATCATGTCCGTGCTTTGGAGATGAAGATCAAAGGCGCAAAGACAAAAGGGCCATATCATATCACATATGAACTGCATGTGATGTTAATCCTTTTATGCATCTTATTTTGCTTAGATCGCGACGGTAGCATTATAAGATGATCCCTCTCACTAAAATCTCAAGATAATAAAGTGTTCATCCTTAGTAGCACCGTTATCAAGTCTTATCGTTTCGAAGCATCTCGTGATGATCGGGTGTGATAGATTCGATAAGTACATATAACGGGTGCAAGACAGTTTTGCACATGCGGATACTAAGGTGGCCTTGACGAGCCTAGCATGTAAAGACATGGTCTCGGAACACGTGATACCGAAAGGTAGAGCATGAATCATATGATTGATATGATGAACACTTTGAGTGTTCGCCATTAAAATTACATCTTGTCTCGTGATGATCGGGCATAGGTGTGATGGATTTGGTTCGTGTGATCACTAAGACAATGCGAGGGATATTGTTTTGAGTGGGAGTTCACCTAGATTTTTAATTATGTAGAATTAAAATTTGAACTCAATTTGTCATAAACTTAGTCTAAACTATTGCAAATATGTTGTAGATATGGCGTCCTCAATCAATTTTAACCAGTTCCTAGAGAAAGAAAAACTTAAGAGCAACGGTAGCAACTTCACCGACTGGTTCCGTCATGTGAGGATCTTCCTCAATGGCGGAAATCTGCAATATGTGCTTGATGCACCGCTAGGTGACCCTCCTGCAGAAACTGAAACCGATGAAGTAAAGAATGTTTACGTGACTCGGAAAACTCGGTACTCTCAAGTTCAGTGTGCCATCTTATGCAGTCTGGAATCCGATCTTCAAAAACGTTTTGAGCACCACGATCCTCATGAGTTGATAAAAGAGTTGAAGACTATTTTTGAGACTCATGCGGCCGTGGAATGCTATGAAGCATCGAAACACTTTTTCAGCTGTATGATGGAAGAAGGCAGCTCCATTAGTGAGCACATGCTCGTTATGACCGGGCATGCGAAGAAACTCAGTGACTTGGGAATAGTGATTCCTAACAGACTGGGGATTAATCGTGTCCTTCAATCACTGCCACCAAGTTATAAGAACTTTGTGATGAACTACAATATGCAGAACATGAACAAGGAGTTTCCTGAACTCTTTGGCATGCTAAAAGCTGCTGAGATTGAGATCAAGAAAGAGCACCAAGTGTTGATGGTCAACAAGACCACCAGCTTCAAGAAACAGGGCAAGTCTAAAGGCAAGAACAAGAAGAGTGGCAAGAAAGTTGCCACGCCTCCTGTGAAACCTAAGTCTGGCCCTAAGCCTGATGCTGAGTGCTATTACTGCAAGGAGAAGGGACACTGGAAGCGTAATTGCTCCAAGTATTTGGCGGATCTGAAGAGCGGCCTTATCAAGAAGAAGAAAGAAGGTATATCTGATATACATGTTATAGATGTTTATCTCACTAGTTCTCGTTCTAGTACCTGGGTATTTGATACTGGTTCGGTTGCTCATATTTGTAACTCGAAACAGGAACTAAAGAATAAACGACAACTGCTGAAAGATGAAGTGACGATGCGCGTTGGAAACGGATCCAAGGTCAATGTGATCGCAGTCGGGACACTTCCTCTACATCTACCTTCGGGATTAGTTTTAAGCCTAAATAATTGTTATTATGTACCCGCGTTGAGCATGAACATTATATCAGGATCTTGTTTAATGCAAGACGGTTATTCATTCAAGTCTGAGAATAATGGTTGTTCTATTTTTATGAATAATATCTTTTATGGTCGAGCACCACAAAAGAATGGCTTATTTCTGTTAGATCTCGATAGTAGTAATACGCATATACATAACATTGATGCTAAGCGAATTAAATTGAATGATAATTCTACTTATATGTGTCGTCTTGGTCATATTGGAGTGAAACGCATGAAGAAACTCCATACCGATGGATTACTTGAATCACTTGACTTTGAGTCACTTGATAGATGCGAAGCATGTCTGATGGGAAAAATGACTAAGACTCCATTCTCGGGTATGATGGAGCGAGCTACGACTTATTGGAAATCATACACACAGATGTATGTGGACCAATGAGTGTAGCATCGCGTGGTGGTTATCGTTATGTTCTAACCTTCACAGATGATTTGAGTAGATATGGGTATATCTATTTAATGAAACATAAATCCGAAACTTTCGAGAAGTTTAAGGAATTCCAAAGTGAAGTAGAAAATCAACGTAACAAGAAGATTAAATTTCTACGATCGATCGCGGAGGTGAATATCTGAGTTATGAGTTTGGCATGCATTTAAAGAAATGTGGAATACTTTCACAATTGACACCGCCGGGAACACCACAACGAAACGGTGTGTCCGAACGTCGTAATCGAACTCTCTTAGATATGGTTCGTTCTATGATGTCTCTTACTGATTTGCCGTTATCATTTTGGAGTTATGCATTAGAGACAGCCGCATTCACTTTAAATAGAGCACCATCAAAATCCGTTGAAACGACACCGTATGAATTATGGTTTAATAAGAAACCTAAGCTGTCGTTCCTAAAAGTTTGGGGTTGCGAAGCCTATGTAAAAAAGTTACAACCGGACAAGCTAGAACCCAAAGCGGAGAAATGCGTCTTCATAGGATACCCTAAGGAAACTATAGGGTACACTTTCTATCACAGATCCGAAGGCAAGATCTTTGTTGCTAAGAACGGAACCTTTCTTGAGAAAGAATTTCTCACTAAAGAAGTGACTGGAAGAAAAGTAGAACTCGATGAGATTGAAGAATCTCTACTCGTTGATCAGAGTAGCGCAGTACCGGAAAATGTTCCTGTACCACCTACACCGGCAACAGAGGAAGCTAATGATAATGATCATGAAACTTCAAATGAGACAGCTACTGAACCTCGCAGATCGACAAGGGATCGTGCCACTCCAGATTGGTATGATCCTTGTCTAAATGTCATGATTGTGGATAACAATGATGAGGACCCTGCGACGTATGAAGAAGCGATGATGAGCCCAGATTCCAACAAATGGCAAGAAGCCATGAAATCCGAAATGGGATCCATGTATGATAACAAAGTATGGACTTTGGTAGACTTACCTGATAGCCGCAAGGCTGTCGAGAATAAATGGATCTTCAAAAGAAAAACAGATGCTGATGGTAATATTACTGTCTATAAAGCTCGACTTGTCGCAAAGGGTTTCCGACAAATTCAAGGTGTTGACTACGATGAGACTTTCTCACTGTAGCGAAGCTAAAATGTGAGGATTTTGTTAGCAATAGCTGCATTTTTCGATTATGAGATTTGGCAGATGGATGTCAAAACGGCGTTCCTTAATGGAGACATTGAGGAAGAGTTGTATATGGTACAACCCAAAGGTTTTGTCGATCCTAAAAATGCTGACAAAGTATGCAAACTTCAGCGTTCAATCTATGGACTGAAGCAAGCATCGAGAAGTTGGAACCGACGCTTTGATAAGGTGATCAAAGACTTCGGGTTTATACGGTGTCATGGAGAGCCTGTATTTACAAGAAAGTGAGTGGGAGCTCTGTAGCATTCCTGATATTATATGTAGATGACATATTATTGATTGGGAATGATATAGAACTATTAAGCAGTGTAAAGGGTTATTTGAATAATAGTTTTTCAATGAAAGACCTTGGTGAAGCATCATACATATTAGGCATCAAGATTTATAGAGATAGATCAAGACGTCTAATAGGGCTATCACAGAGTACATACCTGGACAAGATTCTAAAAAGTTTAGAATGGACGAAAGTAAGAAAGGATTCTTACCTATGTTACCAGGCAAGGTCTTGAGTAAAACTCAAGGACCGGCTACGGCAGAAGAAAGAGAAAGGATGAGTCAGATCCCCTATGCCTCGGCAGTAGGCTCTATCATGTATGCCATGCTATGTACAAGACCGGATATAGCACATGCTGTTAGTTTGACTAGCAGATATCAAAGTGATCCAGGGATAGAACACTGGAGCGGTCAAGAATATCCTGAAGTACTTGAAAAGAACTAAGGATATGTTTCTTTGTTATGGAGGTGACCAAGAGCTCGTTGTAACAAGTTACACCGATGCAAGTTGGAACACTGATCCTGATGACTCTAAGTCACAATCTGGGTACGTGTTTATATTGAATGGTGCTGCAGTAAGCTGGGCAAGCTCGAAGCAGTGCACGGTGGCGAAATCCTCAACAGAATCGGAGTACATAGCGGCTTCAGAGGCTTCATCAGAAGCGGTATGGATGAAGAGGTTCATTGTAGAGCTCGGTGTGGTTCCTAGTGCATTGGACCCATTAGTCATCTACTGTGACAACATGGGTGCCATCGCCAATGCACAAGAACCAAGGTCACACAAGAGGCTGAAGCATATCAAGCTGCGTTACCACTCGATTCGCGAGTACATCGAAGATGGAGAAGTAAAGATTTGCAAAGTACACACTGATCTGAATGTAGCAGATCCGTTGACTAAAGCTCTCCCTAGGGCAAAGCATGACCAACACCAGAATGCCATGGGTGTTAGGTACCTTACAATGTAATCTAGATTATTGACTCTAGTGCAAGTGGGAGACTGTTGGAGATATGCCCAAGAGGCAATAATAAAAGTGGTTATTATATATCTTTATGTTTATGATAAATGTTTATATACCATGCTATAATTGTATTAACTGAAACATTGATACATGTGTGATATGTAAACAACAAAGAGTCCCTAGTAAGCCTCTTAACTAGCTTGTTGATTAATAGATGATTAGTTTCATAATCATGAACATTGGATGTTATTAATAACAAGGTTATATCATTGTATGAATGATGTAATGGACACCCAATTAAGCGTAGCATAAGATCACGTCATTAAGTTATTTGCTATAAGCTTTCAATACATAGTTACCTAGTCCTTATGACCATGAGATCATGTAAATCACTTATATCGGAAAGGTACTTTGATTACATCAAACGCCACTGCGTAAATGGGTGGTTATAAAGGTGGGATTAAGTATCCGGAAAGTATGAGTTGAGGCATATGGATCAATAGTGGGATTTGTCCATCCCGATGACGGATAGATATACTCTGGGCCCTCTCGGTGGAATGTCGTCTAATGTCTTGCAAGCATATGAATAAGTTCATAAGAGACCACATACCACGGTACGAGTAAAGAATGCTGATACGTCTCCAACGTATCGATAATTTCTTATGTTCCATGCTACTTTATTGATGATACCTACATGTTTTATGCACATTATATGTCATATTTATGCATTTTGGAACTAACCTATTAACAAGATGCCGAAGAGCCGATTCTGTTTTCTGTTTTTGGTTTCAGAAATCCTAGTAAAGAAATATTCTCGGAATTGGACGAAACTTTCGCCCGGGGTCCTATTTTTGCACGAAGCTTCCAGAAGACCGAAGACCTAACGAAGTGGGGCCACGAGGCGGCCGGGAGGGTGGCGGCGCGGCCCGAGGCCTGGCCGCGCCGACCTATCCCCTGGGCCCCTCGTGTGGCCCCTCGCGTTGACCTTCCGCCTACTTAAAGCTCCCGTCGCGAAACCCCCAGTACCGAGAGCCACGATACGGAAAACCTTACAGAGACGCCGCCGCGAATCCCATCTCGGGGGATTCGGAGATCGCCTCCGGCACCTGCCGGAGAGGATTCATCTCCCGGAGGACTCTTCATCGCCATGATCGCCTCCGGAGTGATGAGTGAGTAGTTCACCCCTGGACCATGGGTCCATAGCAGTAGCTAGATGGTCGTCTTCTCCTTGTTGTGCTTCATTGTTAGATCTTGTGAGCTGCCTAACATGATCAAGATCATCTATATGTAATTCTATATGTTGTGTTTGTCGGGATCCGATGGATAGAGAGTACTATGATTATGGTGATTATCAATCTATTGTTCATGTGTTGTTTATGATCTTGCATGCTCTCCGTTATTAGTAGAGGCTCTGGCCAAGTTTTTACTCTTAACTCCAAGAGGGAGTAATTATGCTCGATAGTGGGTTCATGCCTTCATTGATACCTGGGACAGTGACAGAAAGTTCTAAGGTTGTGATGTGCTGTTGCCACTAGGGATAAAACATTGATGCTATGTCTAAGGATGTAGTTATTGATTACATTACGCACAATACTTAATGCAATTGTCTGTTGCTTTGCAACTTAATACTGGAGGGTTCGGACGATAACCTGAAGGTGGACTTTTTAGGCATAGATGCGATTGGATGGCGGTCTATGTACTTTGTCGTAATGCCCAATTAAATCTCACTATATTTACCATGTCATGTATATGCATTATTATGCCTTTCTCTATTTGTCAATTGCCCGACTGTAATTTGTTCACCCAACATGCTTTTATCTTATGGGAGAGACACCTCTAGTGAACTGTGGACCCCGGTCCTATTCTTTCCATAGCATACAATCTACTTGTTTTACTATTTTCTTTGCAAACATCTTCCACTCGATACGTTTAATCCTTTGTTACAGCAAGCCGGTGAGATTGACAACCTCACTGTTTCGTTGGGGCAAAGTACTTTGGTTGTGTTGTGCAGGTTCCAGTTGGCGCCGGAATCCCTGGTGTTGCGCCGCATCACATTTCGCGACCATCAACCTTCAACGTGCTTCTTGGCTCCTCCTGGTTCGATTAAACCTTGGTTTCTTTCTGAGGGAAAACTTGCTACTGTGCGCATCATACCTTCCTCTTGGGGTTCCCAACGAACGTGTGAGTTACACGCCATCAAGCTCTTTTTCTGGCGCCGTTGCCGGGGAGATCAAGACACGCTGCAAGGGGAGTCTCCACTTCTCAATCTCTTTACTTTGTTTTTGTCTTGCTTTATTTTATTTACTACTTTGTTTGCTGCACTAAATCAAAACACAAAAAAATTAGTTGCTAGTTTTACTTTATTACTTGTCTTGCTCTCTATATCAAAAACACAAAAAAATTAGTTACTTGTCTTTACTTTATTTGCCTAGTTTACTTTATTGCTGTTATCATGAGTAATCCTGAAGTTGAAGTTCGTTCTTTTAAGCAACAAGGTGGAGAAAGTTTTAAAGATGCTTGGTATAGAATTAGTAATGCTCATCAAAGGTGCATTAAGAAACACTCCACCACCATCCTTCTTAGGAACTTTTATGTTGGTTTATCTAGTTGGAATAGATATGTTCTTGATACTCTTTCGGGAGGTAATTTCCTAGGTACTCTGCTTTAGAAGCTAGTTGCATCATTGAGAGTCTAGTTGGAATACCACCTGTTAATGAAGTTAAAATTGAAATCTCTCTTGAAGATGTTATGAAAAAATTGGAAACCATAGAGAAAAATTTTCCAAGTGTTGAAACTAAATTGGGAATGTTATTTGACAAAACTTATGAACTTGATAAATCCTTAGGAGGAATTGATGAAAGAATTAGTATCCTAGGAACTTGTGTTGTCCATGATAATCAAACCAATAGGATTGATGAACTTGAAAAAGCTATGGGAACCTTGGGTTCAACCTTTTCTTCTCTCAAGTATAATGAGAAAGCTTATGTGGGTAAAGAGCAAAAATTCATGTATGCCTCTAAAGTGCCTAAACAAAAGAATTATTATAGGCCTAAAATTGCCAAAACCCCCAGCACTACCATAGAAAATCTAGATAATGGAACACCTAAAGTACCCCTGCAACAAGTTGTGTTTGCATGAAGAATAATGATGTTGATGCTTCTACTCTCGATGTTACTTGATTTGCACTTTCTGCGCCTAGCTGAAGGCGTTAAAGAAAAGCGCTTATGGGAGACAACCCATGTTTTTACCTACAACAATTTTTGTTTTGTTGAGTCTTGGAAGTTGTTTACTACTGTAGCAACCTCTCCTTATCATGTTTTTGTGCCAAGTAAAGTTTCTATGTCAAAGTTGATGTTATATTTGGGATCGCTGCACAGAAACAGCATTGCTGTCTGTCACGAATCTGGGCATAATTCTCTGTAGAAAATTCGAAAAAATCTGCCAATTTACGAGCGTGATCCTCAGATATATACGCAACTTTCATTAGTTTTGAGTTTTTCCATTTGAGCAAGTCTGGTGCCATTTATAAATTCGTCTTTACGGACTGTTCTGTTATTGACAGATTCTGCCTTTTATTTCGCATTGCCTCTTTTGCTATGTTGGATTTATTTCTTTGATCCATTAATGTCCAGTAGCATTATGCAATGTCCAGAAGTGAAAAGAATGATTGTGTCACCTCTGAATGTGTGAATTATTAATGATGCACTAACCCTCTAATGAGTTTGCTTGAAGTTTGGTGTGAAGGAAGTTTTCAAGGGTCAAGAGAGGAGAATGATATACTAAGATCAAGAGGAGTGAAAGCTCTAAGCTTGGGGATGCCCCCGTGGTTCATCCCTGCATATTTTAAGAAGACTCAAGCGTCTAAGCTTGGGGATGCCCAAGGCATCCCCTTCTTCATCGACAACATCATCAGGTTCCTCCCCTGAAACTATATTTTTATTCAGTCACATGGTGTTCTTTACTTGGAGCGTCGGTTTGTTTTCGTTTTTGTTTTTGTTTGAATAAGATGGATCCTAGCATTCACTTTGTGGGAGAGAGACACGCTCCGCTGTTGCATATGGACACATGTGTCCTTAGGCTTTACTCATAATGTTCAAGGCGAAGTTTCTTCTTCGTTAATTTGTTATATGGTTGGAATTGGAAAATGCTACATGTAGTAATTCTAAAAATGTCTTGGATAATGTGATACTTGGCAATTGTTGTGCTCATGTTTAAGCTCTTGCATCATATGCTTTGCACCCATTAATGAAGAAATACATAGAGCTTGCTAAAATTTGATTTGCATATTTGGTTTCTCTAAGGTCTAGATAATATCTAGTATTGAGTTTTGAACAACAAGGAAGACAATGTAGAGTCTTATAATGTTTACAATATGTCTTTTATGTGAGTCTTGCTGCACTTGTTCATCCTTGAGTTTGCTTCAAATAACCTTGCTAGCCTAAACCTTGTATCGAGAGGGAATACTTCTCATGCATCCAAAATCCTTGAGCCAACCACTATGCCATTTGTGTCCACCATACCTACCTACTACATGGTATTTACCCGCCATTCCAAAGTAAATTGCTTGAGTGCTACCTTTAAAATTCCATCATTCACCTTTGCAATATATAGCTCATGGGACAAAATAGCCTTAAAAACTATCGTAGTATTGAATATGTACTTATGCACTTTATATTTTATTAAGTTGCTTGTTGTGCGATAACCATGTTTGGGGAACGCCATCAACTATTGTTGAATATCATGTGAGTTGCTATGCATGTCCGTCTTGTCTGAAGGTCTATCATTTTAGTGGTTGGAGCATGCAAAATTGTTAGAGAAGAACATTGGGCCGCTAACTAAAGCCATGAATCATGGTGGAAGTTTCAGTTTTGGACATATATCCTCAATCTCATATGAGAATAATAACTTTGCTACATGCTTATGCATTAAAGAGGAGTCCATTATCTGTTGTCCATGTTGTCCCGGTATGGATGTCTAAGTTGAGAATAATCGAAAATCCGAAATGCGAGCATTCTCCTTGGACCTTTGTACAGGCATGGAGGTACCCCTTTGTGACACTTGGTTGAAACATGGCATGCAAAGATCCGGTAGTCCAAGTTAAGTAGGACGAGGTGTGGGCACTATTAGTATACTATGCGTGAGGCTTGCAACTTGTAAGATATAATTTTCATAACTCATATGCTTTATTACTACCGTTGACAAAATTGTTTCATGTTTTCAAAATAAAAGCTCTAGCACAAATACAGCAATCGATGCTTTCCTCTGCGAAGGACCATTCTTTTACTTTTATTGTTGAGTCAGTTTACCTATCTCCTTCCACCTTAAGAAGCAAACACTTGTGTGAACTGTGCATTGATTCCTACATACTTGCATATTGCACTTGTTATATTACTTTATGTTGACAATATCCATGAGATATACATGTTACAAGTTGAAAGCAACCGCTGAAACTTAATCTTCTTATGTGTTGCTTCAACACCTTTACTTTGATTTATTGCTTTACGAGTTAACTCTTATGCAAGACTTATTGATGCTTGTCTTGAAGTACTATTCATGAAAAGTCTTTGCTATATGATTCAGTTGTTTACTCATGTCATTACCTTTGCTTTGATCGCTGCATTCATTACATATGTTTACAAATAGTATGATCAAGATTATGATGGCATGTCACTTTAAATTATCTTTGTTATCGTTTTTGCTCGGGACGAGCGAACTAAGCTTGGGGATGCTGATACGTCTCCAACGTATCGATAATTTCTTATGTTCCATGCTACTTTATTGATGATACCTACATGTTTTATGCACATTATATGTCATATTTATGCATTTTCTGGAACTAACCTATTAACAAGATGCCGAAGAGCGTTCTTTTTTCTGTTTTTGGTTTCAGAAATCCTAGTAAAGAAATATTCTCGGAATTGGACGAAACTTTCGCCCGGGTCCTATTTTTGCACGAAGCTTCCGGAAGACCGAAGACCTAACGAAGTGGGGCCACGAGGCGGCCAGGAGGGTGGCGCGCGCCGAGCCCGGCCGCGCCGACCTATCCCCGGGCCTCGTGTGGCCCCTCGCGTTGACCTTCCGCCTACTTAAAGCTCCGTCGAGACCGAGAGCCACGATACGGAAAACCTTACAGAGACGCCGCCCCGCGAATCCCATCTCGGGGATTCGGAGATCGCCCCGGCGGGAGAGGGGATTCATCTCCGGAGGACTCTTCATCGCCATGATCGCCTGGAGTGATGAGTGAGTAGTTCACCCCTGGACCATGGGTCCATAGCAGTAGCTAGATGGTCGTCTTCTCCTTGTTGTGCTTCATTGTTAGATCTTGTGAGCTGCCTAACATGATCAAGATCATCTATATGTAATTCTATATGTTGTGTTTGTCGGGATCCGATGGATAGAGAGTACTATGATTATGGTGATTATCAATCTATTGTTCATGTGTTGTTTATGATCTTGCATGCTCTCCGTTATTAGTAGAGGCTCAAGTTTTTACTCTTAACTCCAAGAGGGAGTAATTATGCTCGATAGTGGGTTCATGCCTTCATTGATACCTGGGACAGTGAGAAAGTTCTAAGGTTGTGATGTCTGTTGCCACTAGGGATAAAACATTGATGCTATGTCTAAGGATGTAGTTATTGATTACATTACGCACAATACTTAATGCAATTGTCTGTTGCTTTGCAATACTGGAGGGGGTTCGGACGATAACCTGAAGGTGGACTTTTTAGGCATAGATGCAGTTGGATGGCGGTCTATGTACTTTGTCGTAATGCCCAATTAAATCTCACTATATTTACCATGTCATGTATATGCATTATTATGCCTTTCTCTATTTGTCAATTGCCCGACTGTAATTTGTTCACCCAACATGCTTTATCTTATGGGAGAGACACCTCTAGTGAACTGTGGACCCCGGTCCTATTCTTTCCATAGCATACAATCTACTTGTTTCTTGTTTTCTTTGCAAACATCTTCCACTCGATACGTTTAATCCTTTGTTACAGCAAGCCGGTGAGATTGACAACCTCACGTTTCGTTGGGGCAAAGTACTTTGGTTGTGTTGTGCAGGTTCCTAGTTGGCGCGGAATCCCTGGTGTTGCGCCGCATCACATTTCGCGACCATCAACCTTCAACGTGCTTCTTGGCTCCTCCTGGTTCGATTAAACCTTGGTTTCTTTCTGAGGGAAAACTTGCTACTGTGCGCATCATACCTTCCTCTTGGGGTTCCCAACGAACGTGTGAGTTACACGCCATCAAGTACTTGTCAGGAGACGAGGTTGAACAAGGTATAGTGTGATACCGATGATCAAGCCTCGGACAAGTAAAATATCGCGTGACAAAGGGAATTGGTATCGTATGTGAATGGTTCATTCGATCACTAAAGTCATCGTTGAATATGTGGGAGCCATTATGGATCTCCAGATCCGCTATTGGTTATTGGTCGGAGTGAGTACTCAACCATGTCCGCATAGTTCGCGAACCGTAGGGTGACACACTTAAAGTTGGATGTTGAAATGGTAGTACTTGAATATGGAATGAAGTTGGAATATTTGTTCGGAGTCCCGGATGTGATCCCGGACATCACGAGGAGTTCCGGAATGGTCCGGAGAATAAGATTCATATATAGGATGTCATTTTATGTGAATAAAATGATGCGGAAGGTTCTATGGAAGGTTCTAGAAGGTTCTAGAAAAGTCCGGAAGAAACCACCAAGGAAGGTGGAGTCCACATGGGACTCCACCTCCATGGCCGGCCAACCCTAGGGAGGAGTCCCAAGTGGACTCCCCTTAGGGGGCCGGCCACCCCCTATGGAAGGTGGAATTCCCACCTCTAGTGGGAGGAAGGTTTCCCACCATATGGAAGGTTTTGGGTTCGGGTCTTATTCGAAGACTTGTAGTCCAACACTTGGGGCTTCCACCTATATATAGAGGGCCAAGGGGAGGGCCGGCCACCCTAAGACCACAAGCTGGCCGCCCCCATAGAGTGGCCGGCCACCCCCTAGCTTTGCTCCTCCACTTCATATTGCCCGCATAGCTTAGCGAAGCTCCGGACTTCTACACCGCCACCGACACCACGCCGTCGTGTCGGATTCAAGAGGAGCTACTACTTCCGCTGCCCGCCGGAACGGGAGGTGGACGTCGTCTTCATCAACAACCGAACGTGTGACCGAGTACGGAGGTGCTGCCCGTTCGTGGCCGGAACCGATCGTGATCAAGATCTTCTACGCGCTTTTGCAAGCGGCAAGTGAACGTCTACCGCAGCAACAAGAGCCTCCTCTTGTAGGCTTTGGAATCTCTTCAAGGGTGAGTCTCGACAATCCCCTCGTTGCTACCGTCTTCTAGATTGCATCTTGGCTTTGGATTGCGTGTTCGCCGTAGGAAAATTTTTGTTTTCTATGCTACGTTATCCTACAGATGTTGTGGTGATTCTAGGCATCAGTTGCAAATGTTACTTCAATGTTGCAAATGTTTTTGTCAGATGATTCAAATGTTGCACCCACGATTCATTCAGGTGCTGACTTTTTTCTTCGAGTTTTGTTGTCATGGATAGGATTTGCTGCGACTAGTGAGAATTTGCTACATACTCATTTTTCCTTATTGCATTGGTCTTTTTTTGAATTTTTGCTATGCTTTTTTACTGCTTTTAACCATCAAGGGATGAAACGTTGCAATGCTAATGCAACAATGTTGCGCTTGTGGGGGTATGTATATGGATCAGATGGAACAAAAAATCGTGTTTTGTGACAATCAAATGGTTAGTGAAGGTATTTGCCAACATTGTATATATGGGGGATGCTCAAGACTCTCCTCTATGCGGGGATATTGAATGGGGATTCTTCTGCAAAAAGTCTCTTTTCTCGGTCCCAGGGCTGTAAAAATGAGTGACCATGACATCCATTTTGTTTCTGTGCACTACTTTTTTGGGAAGGACTGTGCTGACGTAGAGCTCATTCTTTCACCTATTCATGCTATCTAGAGTACCCAAAACTTCCCGCTATACAATTTGGAATCAGACACAAAAGATATATTTTTGCAATGATTCATATTTACATAAAAATTCAAACCACCATTTTTTTCTCATTTCTGTTCACACTAGTTGAATGCCCGTGCGTTGCACGGGTGACATACGATGTTTTTGGTTGTCACATATGATGGTCATATAACATAAAATGCACTCACAGGCAGCCTATACAATTAGTTAATCCAAGGATCAAAACCTAAAACGTACACACCCATGCAGATTTCCAGGATTCACCAGATCATGTGCTGAAATTAGTACTACCACAAAGGTAAACCAATATCATTGCTTGTCGTTGTTCAACATTGGAGAGTTAAATATGAGAACTTTGCAAATCCTAAATTTTTTGCAATAATTATTACTATACAAAACAGATAAACTGAACAAGCTATGTTCTAGAAAACTCACGGCACTTGTATTTTTACAGGAGATTTCTCTTGCTCACTGGAATGTCTCCCCTTCCAAACTATTTCTCTCAAAGTATAATCTAGCAAGATATATATGCTCGGAATTTTTACACTCAAAGTAGGAGCATCTATTGTTTTGTACCATATCCATAAATTTCCCAAGAAGATAATTTCCCAATTGCAGCGATGAGACAGAACACACCAGAGCTGATATGGATATTATGGAGCAGTTGCTTCAAACATTAATCGACAAAGGCTCCAAAAGGGACTAAACCATTTACATAGTGGTTGTATTTGGTAAATTCTGCACCTCAGAGTAAACCCCAAATCGGAGAATATTGTAGAATTCCTCCGTGTGCCGGTATTCTCTAGCCTACCTGAATGCCGACCAAAGTAAACATTAAACACCAAATAGCTTGCTACAAGCTAGCAAGGAAATGCAACTCCAAACCAAGCTAGCTACAACCAAGTTTAATACCTAACAGGAAATGTCTCCAAATTAAGGTAGATACAACTAAGGCTTAGAACCTGGAAAAATGAAGAAATAAACTAAATCAGGAAATGCAAGAGAAATAAAGTCACATGCGATAAAATATTTCTCCAATCACAGACAACACTGTAATTTAGAGAACTGCAGACTAACTAAGAAATTTCCTCACTTTTTTATTTAGAGTATTTTGACTCATTTCCTGTTAAGAATCTGAAATAATGCCAACTGCAGTAGTTTCTTACAACAAACTCTGGAAATTTGAAGTAACTTATTTCTACATTAGCCACACATTGTAGCAAAATATCAACAACAGGAGCTCATTTGGTTTCATGTTTTTTAACGGTCTAGTATTCTCAAAAGAAAAGTGTCTGTGCAAAATCATATCAGATTGCTAGTCATATCACATTGAAGGAAAAACCATACAGATATTCAGTTTTACACAGAAATGAGACCACAAGGAGAGAAAAAAAATTCCCCAAAAAAGGAGTGAAACAAGATTGGCATACCAAGCTTGATAGTTGCTGTACACTGGAGCGTCAGCGACAGCTCCCTCCGGATAAGATCCACTGTCAAGGTGGTTTGTATTTCTTCCAATGTCTCAATGCATGAGATGTCCTGCTCATCTGCAGGTGAAACACCATATCTGAATCTAACTGAAGGACGTTTCAGCTGCAGAAGCCGAAAAACAGTTTCTGTTATGTAGCTTTCTTAAACACTGTAACTTACATCTAAGACATATCTCAATGACAGGTAGGAGTAAAAATATCAGTCGATTTACCTCAGCAGACACAACAAACCGCATCAAACCAGTGATTACATTTCAAGCCCTGTAGAAGTGGTCGTTGACGGGTATCATAATCGGAAAGAGCATCAGTTTAACGCCAACCTTCCTGAAATATTGAAATGCATGTCCAACATCAGGATGACAGAGCTTCCAAGCCTGGCAAGCATAAGCAGAGGTTCTTATTAGGGAAATAAATTTTATTTGACTTGGTATAATTCCTCAAAGTACTCTAAGCCTGAAGCGGAAGTTACTTTTCATTTATGTAAAACAGAGCCATGTTTTCACATACTTAATAAGAGATGTATATCTACATGGTATTCTCCAAAAAAAGATTTATATACCTGTAGAGTACAACCAGAGTATCGTACATTTCTTTGTCACGTATATTCATACCTTTACACTTGTAAAGTATCTCTAAATGAGTAGTTCAGAGTACTTACTTTAAGCTCATTTCTGCAAGACTCAAGAGAACACGGATCTTCCGAATTTCTTCTATATGTGGTCTCTCTCCAGTCACTTGTTCAGTAACCAGCTATAGTACAGGCTTAGAAGACCTAGAATCTAACTTTTATGGATAGAACAGGCGTACAATGTCAATGATCTTAGGACACACTATTGGTACCAGTTTCCCATCGGTCTCAAAACACTGTGTCAAAAACAAATGAAGTTCTCTTTGTACTTTGTAGCTTAAAAAGTCTAGATCTGTGGGTTCAGATAAATTTGTTAAAGAGCATCTTTCAATAGAACTTCTAACATACCTGAAAGAGCAGATAAGTTAGTGATAAAAGAGAGGGATGGAGCGATATCACCACAGCTCGTCAAAAGATTAAACATGTGCTGAAAGATGCAAGAGAGTAACTGAGATATTACAGGGGCAGACGATTTCGCTAATAATGAAATAAAAAAATACAATATTGTAGATAAATATCAGAACATAAGTACTGGCTAGTTCTCAGAACCTTTTAGTTTTCCAATTTACTACTATCAGACTATATAAAACAAAAGGAGGATAGAACCTGATAATTGTTCATCTTGGAAAAAAATGAAAAATGAAACAAGCTTTCCAATGCCTTTATTTTTTGGAAAATAAAAACAATGTTCCTCATCTTCTTGAAAATTATGGGTTTAACTAAAATTCATGTTAACAAAAAATTCTGAGAAAGGAAATCACAATAATAATGGTATAAAAGATATCACTACGGGATCCATAGTTAGAATTCCAAGAAAAGTACAGATGAATATTTTCATTTCATCAATGAGGAGCCTTTTTGCTGTACATGATAGGAAGCATTTAATTCAAAGAGGCTGTATGAAACAGGTTGGACAAACAACAACAATATGGCAGGGTTTCACGAAATAGGTTGCACAAACATGTAATTAAAAGAGGTTGCATGAAATAGATTGCACAAACAACAACATACAAAGGACGTATGGCTGACGTTCCAAACATAATGAAGCTTCTGGTAGTGCAAAATAAATAGGATTTAGTATCTGATAGAACTTATGGTAGAATTTGTGATCGCAGATACGATACCAAGTATAATATTTTCTGTATCAGTAGATGCCAGTTAAACTGAAAGAGGACTCTCCCATCAGAGATGAAGCAAGTAGGTTTTAGGCCCAAAAAAAAAAGCAAAGCCGTAATATGCAGGATACAATCCAAACCGATGCATTATGCATTTGTGAGATACTGCATAATGATACTACATGTGGACCAAAACAAATTTGAGTGGTCACGGAGGAGCACAAAGCCTCCCACCTGAATTTTTTTTCACATTCTCGGATGAAAGGGCTGAAAACAGCCCCAAAGCAGATGCAAACAGGGGGGGGGGGGGGGGATCACCTCACACGTGGAGCGAGGTCAAACATACATACCCAGCAGAACAAGGGGAGGGGGGAGATCACGGTCGCTCGGGCTGCAGGAACATGAGCCAGAGGTCCACGTCGCAGCGAAGTTACATGGGGAGGCGAGCGTGCCAGAGGACGGCCTCATCCCGGAAGTTCATGCGCGCTAGGGAGATTGAGATAGCAAGCCCGTTAAACACCACGCCGTTGCAGTGTTTCCAGATGTGGCACGTGCACAAGAGCTGGAGCATCGACGCGGTGCGCGACGTTGTGGACCAAATTTGAGCAGTAAACTTAGTGAGAATAGCAAAAGGAGATGTTTGAATACGTGAAGTTGTCTGCCTGCTCAGCTTACCTGCGATATGAAAATTCCCATCCTATCCTCCTAAAACTTTACCTATTCAAAAATTAATCTATTTGGCAAGTTATAAAAACATGACATGAAAGATTTAGTAGATGGACTACTGGGCTTCATAAATTGTAGAAAAAATCGATATGAAAACCACAATGGATGTATCAGGATAAAACTTCCCTAGCATATCTCTTACAGAACAGAGGGAATCCAAAGAAAATCATAGCAATAATAATTAAATTAGCCCTAATCTCGTAGGAAGGATTAACATATACATGTAATAATCCACTTTACGGGTTCACTAAAGATATGAGTGTGAGGACTCCTTGAGCATGAGTATAGACAACATCAATATGAAATAAATCTGGGTGAAGTCACCCGAATGTATGAAGAGGAAGATGCAAACGATGCCAACGAAATCGTGGATGCAGACGAAAGCATTGCTGGAGACCAGCTCCAGGTTGGGAATGGCCTCACCAAACATCTCCAAAGCTGCACTGTCATCCTCAAAAGGGGATGCCTCCAGGGCCGCGGAAACACACATGCTGGCAACTCCGTGGAAGCCGGAGGAGGCCGCGGCGCTATCCTTGTAGCCCACCTCCCATCGGGTACAGATCGAGGACGACCTCCGCACTACTGCGACGGCCTCCGAAGAACCCAGGCAGGCAAAATGGACGGTCCGTGTCTGGTGCTCCGGGCAGGGGGCGGCGGTGGTGGTGATGGGATCACGGAGGGCGGCGGTGGAGACTGGAGACGAAGATCAACGGGGCTGGCGGTAGTGTTGGAGATCAAGGGGCGCCGGTGGAGATGGGGATCAAGCGGACGCTAGGGATCAAAGAGGGCGGCGGTGGTGTTGGGATCAATGGGATTGGGATGGCGGTGTTGCTGGAGATCGGGGGCGGCGATGGAGACGGGGATCAAGGGAGCCACGGTGCGGCGGGCCTCGGTCACGAAATCCCAATCGTCGAATATCCGATGTTGACGAAACGTACGATGTACCGATTGACGACGGAACATCGTCCCCTTTTTTAAGTAGTAGAGATTCATGTCGATGATAAGTGCAATACATATGGCATATTTGTACGACAGAATTAATGTGACATCGCATAATTATGAATGTGGACCATGCATGGCAAAGTTATATTGAGTCTTGCCATACAAAAATCATAGCAAAATTGTCCTGCTCTCTCGTGCCTCCTATAGGTTGGCGGTAAGTGTTGCGCTGACGTGTCCTGCGCCTACTCCTGCCATATTAGGAAAAAAAAAAGTCGACGTGACAAGAACAGTAGCATGGCCAGTGACATGATCCCCAGCTCATCTAAGCATTTTAGTGACATCAGATAGCATAGCGCATCCTTAAAAAGAATAACTCTAGAAAAAAATGAATGAATGATGAGATCTATAATACTATTATTATAAATACCATGCACATAAAGTGAGTAGCATAAACTTGTAGTGTATGTGGCATGAACAGCGAACTTGAATCCAGCTTGATGCTATCCGTTGTCGTTAGCGTGTGAAACAGGGGCGTGTATCATACTATCATGCAACGTCCATGTCACCACGTGATTGACTAGGCGTGTAAGCAATTTGTTGGTTCTTCCTGCAATCTCGACAGCGCAGAAGTAGGTTTATCAGGCCAGAGAGTGGTAATCATGCTGACATAGCTTCTTGGTTAGCAGCGGCTATCTCGCAGCTCTGTGTTCTCAGCCCGTAGTGCTGAATCCCAGAGGGGCGGTACAAATTTGGAGTATGAAGAACGATCTCAACTCGTAGTGCTGTTGTGTTTCAGACTTCAGAGCATTTCCGCAATTATAAACGGAGTACATGACTGTATTTTGAAGGAAAAAATGCAGGGACCAGAAGTCCAGAACAGAGTGCTTCGGCGGCAAAGTTGCGTCTGCTTGCTATCCCCAGAGGCATATTTTGTGGAGGCTTTCTGGCACGGATGTGGCTGTGATCGGCAAAGTGTGGTGAACAAGTTGAGCAATATATTCTTGTTTTTTTGTCACGGGGTATGGATAAAATTGGAAACCGAGCAACGCTTGAAACTTATCTGGTGCTAAAGATTCCATTTCCCAGTACTGCGAAAGTGCTCGAGAATTCAGACGGGCCAAGAAAAGAGCAGGGAGAACGATGTCAAGTCATGTTCAAGCGTGTATCTATCCACCTGTATTTTGCTTTCCTCCCAAGATAGATTCGCACGTCAAAAAAAAAAAACGAAAATGAGACGCCTCGAATTGAACAAGGAAAATGCATCATCCTAAATGCCCTTTTTTTTTGGCTAGCCAGCTCACCAAAACAAAAGAATATTTTAATGATGCGGCCGAATGAGTGATTTTTTATTGTACGTTCAACTTAAGGTATTCCAGTTCAATCATGCAAATTTGGCGATGCCGACGATGACAAGCTGTCAGCATCGTTTGTTGCAGGTTCTATGGATTAGTTGCTGACGTAAAGCAAGTCCCAACCATCCTTTTCAATCGGTCAAGGGTACTACGTAATAGTGCGACTTTGATCATAGATTCGGCCAGTGAAAGAACAACTTGCGCAAACATCACAATCACGGGTTCACGACGGTTTGACTAAGAGAGAGTGCAAGAAAAGGTGCGATTTTGGAAGCAACGGATAGCATAGACAAATCGATGTAGTAGTACAAAGTGGCAGACAGAAAACCAAGAAAAATAACTTAGCCGCCCAAAGTGTATCTATCTATACCTAATAATAAAGGGAGGATTGTTTCCTTGGTCCGACACTTTTTAGGACCGATTTGCCCTCCCACTAAAATAAATATTGCCACCTATGCCACCCGTAAGTGAAAAAAGGGTTCAATATTTTCGTAGGTTCACATCAGAATCCAAACCGAAGAGGATCCTTCTTCCGTGCACGCGCCGATCAAATCATAACAAGCGAAAATCCTTATGCCTATCCTCTACCAATCCAATCTATATTTAAGATGCAAGCCGCCACCGTCCTCCTAAACACGGCTGGATTGGACCAGTCCAACGCTCCCAAGATCGAAATCGCCGAAATCTCGTCAGCGTGCCTGCCCGACGAGCCGCTCGGGGTTCTCCAGACCATCTCTTAGCGGCGGCAATGGCGACCATGACAGAACCCCGCTGCGCCTCCTATGCATTGGGCTCATAGGCGGGTAGCACGCTGCACACGCCCGGCTCACGGGCGCGTCCATATTGCGGCTGGGCGGCTCACGGGCGGATTGAGTCGATCTCCTGCAAAATCCGACGCCTGCGATGTGCCCGTTTGGTTCAATCTGCGCCCTGAAGAGGAGCTCGGATCCTCACCTGAGATGGGAGAGATGAGTCAGATAGCTCGAGGGGGCGAAGTCCACAGCGAGCTTCTCTCATGGACGTGGGCAGGTGGTGCGGCTAATGCTGTCGCATCGTAGGACAGGGCGGAGCAGTACCGCATGGTCGCGTCTGTTTCTCAAAAAAAATTCCATCAAAATCGCTGCCTCTCTCCATCGGACGTGACTCCCTGGCGCTGGTCAGTGCACCCAATCCACTTTTTAACAGGAGAGCCATTGAAGGGTAGAGCAAACCTAGGTGGAAGGCCGGCCACTGCTGCCCTGCGCCCGTTCAACATGTATGGCTCCGTGTCCCTGAATATACATTACGGATTAATTATCTGAAGATATTTAGGCTGCTAGCTAGGCCAAAGATCATGGTGCATGAATTGGTGCCTTATAAACACTTCTTTTGCAGCTGAAAGCACCGTGTGGGAAAACTACACAAAAATATTGAACCAAATATTTCTATTCCGTGATGGAGAAAGCAACGTTCAGGTATGGCATCTTGCGCGACAACGCAATTTTTTCTATTTTACTAAACCAAATATTTCTGTTTCTCTTCCGCGGCAAAGCGCGGGCATTGTCCTAGTACCTAATAATAAAGCAAAAAGGGTTTTCGTCGTCCGTTTTTTATTGCCCTTAGTATTCGCTCAAATTACAACAGCTGCCACCGCTGAGTAATAAGAAAATAACGGTTCGCTTTTTCCCTGCCAGACGATAGAACAAATTCTCCAAAGAAACAGGTAGAGCTCGACAGGCTCTTCCCCATACCCGGCCACCCATCGATCTCCGGCGAGCGGCGCCGCCTCACGCATCCTGATGTGGGAACGGGACCATCCGCCGCCGATCTATCTCTGCCCCCGAGATCCGTCCCGTCCCGCGGTCGTGCCCCTCTACCTCCTCTTCCGCCGCGGTTGACCACCGCCAAGAGCAGAACCCCCGACGGACAAAGCCGGAGCTTGCACGAATTGTTTTGAGAGAGGGGATCTCTGGAGCTGGTGTAGGTGCGCAGGCGGAGCTTGTCCACCACTCGGTCGGGATTGATTGATAGGGGATTAGGGGAGCGGGATTGATGGAGTCAGGGGATTAGAAGAGCGGGGAGTCGAAGCCTCCATGGGAGACGGTGAGGCCGGCGGGATCCAATAGGGCGTCCTGCCACTCGGCTGCCGCGCTCCCTTGCGACGCCAGGGCGCCCGCTGCTGCTCCTCGCGGCTCCCGTCCGACACCAGGGCACACGGAGCAGCAACAGCAACGGCTACCCCTCATACCGACACCGACGAGCGCCAGACACGAGCAGGTGAATCCCATCCCATCTCGCCCTCCCCCAATATTCACGAGATAGCATGCTGCAAGAGACCACTTATGCCAGTTACGTAATACTGTTTATGAAATTAGACTCGAGGCATACTGGCTGACTATAGGGCGGATGGGGATAATGAGGATAACGACATGATTCTCACCTCGAACTATTACTCGCTCAGAAATATGTACTGCAATTTTGTTCGAGTTTTCCGGAGACTAAGAAGATCTACTATACATTTTTGCCCTGGATTGTCGATTGTGCAAAGTTTCATACAATGTGCATCTGTATTGTACACACGTGATGCTCCTGCAAAAGTAAACTTTGAGCGCAGGCATCAACCAAATATTAATTGGCCGAGAGATTTTCAACGGAGTGAATTCTCATCATAATGTGATTGATAAAAAAAATTGAGAAGAGAAAATACCCAGGAGAACCATATATATTGCATCGTTAGGTATAGGTTATGTGATTACTAAATACAATAAACTTAACTAAGCAAGAATTCATTGAGTAGGCTTTTGTTGACATGAGCACACCATTGTCAAGAAATATACAGGAATGGCGCTGGAGGCTATAGCCGGGGAGGATGCCCATGGTCGGCACGACTGATTCCTACAAGAGCCCAGTACTCCTCTCTCAATCCCCTGGCGTCGCCTCTCCTGTGGGTCCCCTGCCCACCAGCGCGGGTCCAGCAACAGCTCAACAACGACCTATCCGGCGGCTGCATTGTGGGCTTTGACGAAAAGGTGCTCACGGCCGTGGTGATCGGTGAGGAACGCGCGTCTGGAGGCGCTGGCGAGGACTGGTGGCCATGGCAGGAGACACCGGTCAGACATGGACTGCCGCCTCCAAATTAAAGTCCTGAGTCAGTCCAGATTTATGAGAAGTCCGTGAACTGAATGTCAATGGCAGATATTAGCGACTTCTCTGAACTGAATTAGCCATTTGCAGTTTGCACTGAGTTCTGACATCTGCAGCGCTTCTTTGAAGCTAATAATGTATACTCCATGTGAGATTGTGGATTGAGTAGAGTACTTATTTTACCAATTCAACCGTGAAATTGCACTAAATTTTTAGTACAAGGTGCACTGATCTATAAATATATTGACCATATAACACTGCTGCAGGAGAAGATATTTCTTGCTTTCTCTATCCTTTCTCTTTTTCTTAGACGGTGCTTCCATTTTCCATACTTCGTATTGTACCAGAGTTCAAAAGCAAATCACCAGAACAATTATTGTTTTTGCCTGTCAGCTATTGGCCTGTGTAAACTCCAAGTAATTATGGAAAAGCCTATAATTGATTGTGGGAGACCTAAGCATGAGCTGGGGAGCCTATCGAGCAAGCAAAGAGTCCATTGCCATTTGGAAGCGCTGAACCTAGCTCCCAGCACTGTGGACGCCGCTCGAGTCTCCTCAAAAAACATGAAACGGTATGGTAGCATAATTGAGGATTCACAATTTTATTAACTGAAACATTAACATGCATTCCATATGTGTAATAAACCAACAACTAAGTGTGCAGTTTTCTAAAAAAAAACTATGGTATGGATAAAAAGAGTAACCATAATGTGCATCTCAGTATGTGGGAGAATGATACAAAATATGAACCAGAGATTAGTGCTAGCTCTGGCACTCTGCAGTGAATTGAGCTAATTAGTTGCCTTATCTGGAGAGTTTGCTACCGCGCTTGATTGTTTTTAATGGAGCCTCTCTTGATGTGTATTAGCTTCCATATCGGTAAATGGACATGTATTGTTGCACAAATATTTTGTGATTTCTTCAATCACTTTGGTGCCATCGTCTCGTGATTCCGCGATGCGGCTTACCCGAGACGGCCGCCGTCGCCCCGATGTCCAGGCGCGGGCAGCAGTCCATTTATCGAACAACCCATCAGGCCAGGAGCAGGGAGGCATGGAGGAAGCCATTGGGCCGCCCTTCGCGGCCGTTCCCGCGGCCCTAACAATTCCACTATACAGCTCCACAAGCCGCCGGCGTCCCCCTTCGCGCGGGCATTCCCCTAATAGCTTGGTGTCGCCTTCGAGCATGCTCCCGGCAGGTACGGGTGTACGACCGCTAGCAAAGAAAAGGAGCAAGCAATGGACGCTGCTATGAAATCCAGGTTAGCTTCATCTTGCCGATGCCTATGGTGAGAACGATGTTCCCATGACTTTGCGGATCGAAAGATGAATTACTAATCAATTGATTTTGTAGACACAAGAAATTGATAGAATTTAGATCCGGTAAATACTTAAATCTAGAAATAAAATTTAGACATTTTATCTAAAACCGTTGGTGATTTTTTTTAGAGAGTTTTCAAGGTAGGCGTATAGTTTCGGCAAAGCCACAAAGGCATGGCTTCCTGCAACGTACATGTAAGTTGCTCGAGTAGATGGCTTTGATTCATAGTGAATATTATTTTTCTTTATGAACACTTCTTAGTGAAAATTCTAATTTGTTACTCATTTTCTCATGATGCCTTAGTTAGTTAAATTCATAGATGTGTGAGATTATGGGTTCATTTGATTTAGTTATTCATTCTTAGAGAATTTTAAGACCCACACTTACCTACTTGGAGCTAAGATGAGAATTCGATCATAGCCAATGATATGACATGCAATTTAGATGAACCTCAACTATTTGTAATGATATTTTTGAGATAAAAAAGGATTGGTGGTGTTCTAAGATGAGAAAATAAAGTTCTTTCATTCGCACCGTTGCAACGCACGGGCACTTTTGCTAGTATATACAATATATAAACTATAGTAGTAGCAAGAAAAAGCTAGCAACTTTGGGGAGAATCTGTCCGAAGTTTCAGTCCCGGGTGAGACTGGATGAGATTAGTGGATCATATATTACGGCGTCGATCTCAAAAGAGCATACGTGAAAGCGAGGTGGGCACCCACAGTCTGCTTCTATGGACTTTGTGTTGTGCAAGTTCAGTAAGAATTTTTCTAGGCCGATTGAAGCTTTTATTTTCACCAAACAATCGCGTACTCCCACTATATATTAAACGGGAGTCTCCAGATTAAACAACTCGAGCAAACATCACAATCACGGGTTCACAGCGTTATGGCTACGAGAGCGTGCACAAAAGGGCGATTTTATTTAGAAGCAACGGATGGAATCGACTAAACTAATGAGCTGCTTAGTCGAAAGTAGCAGGTACAAAGCGAGGAAGATAAACATGGTGGTGCAAAGTAAAGTAAACTGCTAAAACCAACTTGGGGGAATCTGTCCCAGATTTTCCAAAGCAAGACTGCATGCGGCTGAGATTAGTGGACTCTTTGACGGTGTAGACCTCATGAAAGCCTAGGTCAAATGGAGATGGTCATCCCCCTCGACCCTCCTACAATGACTCATGTCCTGGGTCACGTTGAGCCTAACGCGGCGACCTAAAAAGCCGTCACGTGGCTCGTCTTTCCTGGGCGGCCTTGCACCATGGCAAGCCTCGACGGGACAGCAATGGCGGGCGGGAAAACGCGTGGGAAAGTTCCCGCGCGCATCGGGGTTCCAGCGCGAGCGAAAAGGCAACTAGGACGCGCGCTCGCGCCCAAGTTTCCCGCCAAGGCCGCCGGCTATAAATGGCGCCGCGCGGGGTCTCGCAGAGCTCACAGCCGCCTCCGCCGCCCTTTCTCCCTCTACCTTCTCCGGCGCCCTCTCCTCTTTCATCGCCATGCCGCGCAACCTGCAGACCATGTGGGCAAAGATCTCCCTCGCCGCCCACGCTAGGTTCCCGCGGACGTCGAAGGAGGAGCGACATGACGCGCGATGGGTCGCCGACAACGAGGCGATCCGCGTCGCGGACGAGTGGGCGGCGAAGGAGGCAGAGGACACGGAGCAGATGGAGGGGGCGTGGATGGTTGGTACGAGGCCGCGGAGGAGGCGCCGACCCCGCCGCCGAGGAGGAGGCGGCTGCCGTCCACCACCGTGAGATGGCGAAGCTCAATGCCACCATCGAGGGGCGTCTCGCCGAGCTCGATCACACGCGAGAGCAAGGAGCACGAGGCCTCCGTCAGGACCAGTCGCCGCCGTTTAGGCGACCTTATCGGGCGGAAGAACGAGCTCATCGCCTAGGAGGCTACCCGCCGGCTCCTGCAGATGCCCTCGCCCGACCGGCGTGCCCACGAGGCGGGTGTGGAGGCGGAGCTAGGCCGGAAAGAGCGCCAGCTTCGCCAGCAGGGGAATAAGGAGGCCCGGGACGCTGGCCTCGAGGCACGGGACGCTCTGGAACGCCACGCACGAGCGCGAGTTGAGCGGGAAGCGGACCATGATGCCGGAGGAGGCTGAGCGCGCCCGCGCCCTCGCAGCGAGAGCGGACAGGAGGAGGGCGGGGAGGAAGACCGCTGCCGGGCCACCTAGCTGGTAAGCTGGAGTGGAATCCTCACGCATAGAGGGTAGCTATGCTAGTAGTAGGTAGTATTAAGAAAAATGTAATATGTTTGATTTAATGGAAAATGAAGTTATCTTCCTATAACACGCGGGCCAGGGGAGGACGTGAGCGGCCAGCGCTCGGCGTCCGTGCCACGCAAATGAGACTCAGATTTAGGCCGGCTTTGGATCGTCCCGAACGCCACGGCCATTCGTTTTTAGTATGCGTCTGCGGGCTGAGCCGCGATTTAGTCCGGTTCATCCCATCCAAACGCGCGGGCGCGAGATGGTTCGCCCCATTGGAGATGGTCTTACTCCGTTTCTTACACCATACTGGTCTTCCAAAAGAGAAAGAGAAAACCCACTCCATCAGCTCATGGGGCTACTCAACTAACATTGTCGATCCGCCACCACTTAAGATGGAAATTTGCCTATTTAGAGGCTATTAGACGCTACTCCATAGTTGAATAATTATAAAGTAATTTTTATGTTTGTTATGAAGCATGTTGCGAGACAAGGTCAATCGAGATGGTGTTTGCCCCTGAAGTGATAAGATCCAGACATGCATTAATAATTAATTAAGCTTAAAGAGTTAACCTAGTAATTAAGTGAGTTTGTGCCACATGATTGAAAAAGAGTGGTCAACTTAGAGCATGACCAAATATTGAAAAGGCAATGGGAATGATATGTACATAACATTGCGATGGTTTGTGTGAAATGTTCTGTGTGTATTTCGGCGTTGTTGGCATGTCTTGCTAGAGGCTGCTACAGACTATTGATCGTGTAGGACTACACACATGTCATGCTTAAACATCTAGGAACCAGGGTAGCACATTTAAGGGTTGGAACCATCGGAATTAAACTAGGCATTGAGTCCTCATGGCCTTCAATGTACAACCCATGAAGGGGCTACCCATATAATGGAAAGGGGAGTTCAGAACACCTCAAACCTAGAAACGTTTTTCCTAATGCCCAAGTTGTCTACCAGATCAAACAATTTTGCAAGTGAAGTTACTCCCGATCATGTGGATACCTTGGAGGCGTCGTGCTTGCGACGCATGGATGGGCCGCACTATAGGAAACAAGGAGGAGTTGTTCGCGGGATGAGAAGGTATTACGACTACACCGTGGCGCCGTGCTTCAATAACTCTACTTCCACTATGCACATTCCCATTTAGGTGTGACCCCGTGATATATTACTATAGAATTCATGGTTTACATTGATCTATCGCCCTAATGTAGCCTACATGTATCTTTATAACTGTGAAATCACTTTTAATCGGAAGGATACACTATTAAGAGGTGACTTTGAAGGGAAAATATAAGTTTCATTGATCTATCATATGCTTTGTTGTCACAACATCCAAACTAAGTAAACCAAAGTGAAATGCTATTTCGAAGCCTTGTAAAAATCGCTTAAACAAAGGATATCAGAGGGTTAGAGATTAAACAATGAATATTGCTCTCCCTTCCCAAAAAATTATCAGTGGTTTCCATTTGTACCATATATTTGTTCTATTGTGTCAACTTGAATCAATATCAATAATTCTGGCACACTGAAATGAGTTTGCAAATTTTCCTCGAAGATATTCGCTGCCTCTAAAAGCCTAGACGGCTCCACCTTAGCCTCCTTCATAGATTGGTTCCCCCTCCTCTATCCAGCCTCGCTGACGGAGGGAGGAGTGGGGAACCCGATCTATGTGTGGAGTCGTTTTTAAATAAAACTTGTGTTTTCAATAGACTAAGTTAGGGTTTTGTAACCATCTTCTTGTTTGCCTCCGCATCAATGAAGATGACATCGTCTACAATAAGTGATCTTTTGTCTTCCGTTTGACAACTAGATCTCCTTCCCAACGTCAATAATGGTGTTGTAAGATTAAATTTATCTAGGTATATGATTTCAGATCTTGCTTTGCAAGATCTTTTTTGGACCATTTATCATGGTTGCCACGAGGAGGATTGTCCTCGCAATATTTTATCTCAGCTGCTACATCCTTGGCAATACGTACTCTCGGCTCCCAACAACGTCGACCTTGCTGTTTGTTTGCGTTTTCCTAGCATACTAGTGTTGGTACTCTTTGATTGACTACTTCAATACTTGCGCATGTGAACTTAGCCTTGGTACTGCGGGTCAAGTTATAATTGTGGGAGAACCTTCGTTGCTATTTACAGGTTTGGTGGTTTGGGTATCTACGTTCGGATGCCTTTAGAAATGTGCAAGATTGTGTCATGAAAAAAAAACTTCAAATATTTGTTTTATTTCAGACTTTATTTTGTACTCGATAGAGATAGTTCATGTATCTCTCTGCCATCTACTATTTCATACTACAAATATCTATGGTATTAGTTGTCGAAAAAAATTCTAACGCATTGAAATGGATTTACACGAGCATATTTTAATCTGAATTGGATTCATGAAGTAGCATTTTCAGCCTAAAAGTTTAACCAACATTGTTTTAGTGGCAACACTATAATGCGCAAAATTAGGAAGGAAATAATTGTCAGTAAGACCACATCATCACACCTTGCCAAAAAGTTCTACCATAGGTGACGCCTAAGAGATGGATATGAACTCACAGCCTAGTCACAATTGGCATGAAAAAATTCGTTATGAGTATGAGCTGTTAAATATGGTTCGATATGCCATACAAAAACATTTCTATTCTAAACTAGAGACACATAGTCGTTTAAAAGTGGAATGTACCTGTATTCTTTCATATAGTAGAATCCACAGATTATGTACGCTATTTGCAAGGTCCTTATCTCCTTGACATGCATGTTTTGAAATCTCAATCATATTTAACTCCTTTTTCTTATCTACATCGTCGTGTCCTTTGTCAAAATGATGTGATATTCCGACATCAATTTAGCTATAAATGAAAAATTGATATAAATAAAATTTAAACTTAAGATATAAGAACTAGCAAATGCACTACTAGTTTATTCAATCTTATACCAGATATTTGTCCTATTTTGTCAATTTGAATCCAAAAGTCTGACTCACTGAACCTGATATACACAAAAGTTTAAATTGCACTATTAGTTTATTTTGAATCAGTTTCATAAAGTAGCATTTCTATCTCAAAAGTTTAATCAACATGTTAAACTAATGTGGCATTTGATTAGGATACAAATGTTTGAATTGTTGTAGCGGCAACCGTACGTTATGATGTGAAAAATCCAATGTACTTAATGTGAAAAAGTCCAAAGGAAATAAGTGTCAATAAGACGACATCGTCACATCTTGCCAAAAGAATTGCATCATAGTTGACGTGTAACAGCTGGATATGAACCCACTGCCTAGTCACTGCTGCAAGCAGGTTGAACCTATCATGATGATGGTATGAACTGCAAAATCTGGTTCAATTTGCCGTGAAACAAATGTTGGTTCAAACTCTCGCTGCGAGATACATATATGCGATTTAAAATGGGATTATATACTGGAGTAGACGTATATACACGTCGTATACAGTCCACAGATTAGGGACAAATCAGTCGCTCTCGTGGACAGTCTGAACGGCTAGGCCGTCTGATTTTTCTATCCGGCCATCCCGTTCCTCGTGCACGTACAATTGGTACTCCCACATTACACGTTAGTAGAGAACTTTCAAAGATCACAGCTCATGCCACAACCCAGCAAGAAGCCAGGGTGTAAGGAAAACCCAAACTTCGAAACATGACAAATATGCCCATTACTAATTAAAGGCAACGCTGAAGCTGCTCACGCATTTCGCACACTCATACCCTACTCATAATGTTAGCACGGTGGCCGGTTGTCCGAGCTAGTCACTGAACAAGTGAACAAGGTGACATTATTGCAAAATAGCACAACACGTCCATGACGAGATACTCAACCGCGCATCGGTCTACAATTTTATCTTCAATATTATAACCACCATAAAGGATATTTCTAAAATTATATGCGTAGTATTATAAATGTTGATATTTTTCTTCTATTTTTAGTTAAATTTTACAAAAATTGATTTTAAGTAATTCTAAAATGTAATTATAAATGGAGGGAGTACGTCCATGTAATTTGGCACGGGATATTTCATTCTAATAGGATACTAGAATCGATAAATGCATCAAACTTCATGGTCTGTCATTGTAATTTTATTGTCTAGGAGCCAACCATATATCTATTTAAAAAATTACTAATATAGAAACACGGGAACCAATAATTTCATCCAAGGAATAATTGACAAAATAATGCTTTTATGGCACAGTTATAATTTTGTTTTTCTGGTGGGAACGCCACACTAGACGTTCTGGACCGCGTCGCCGTCGGATTTTCTTGTCAAACCATCCATCGCCGTCCAAATATGGATGTGCACTTGCACGTGGTTGTATAACTGCACATTTTTTTCGCAGTTAGTTATAATGAAATCGGGTGATCGAGATTTAAGAATTAAGTTTGTTCTATATCAACCGAGAATTAGTCGCGTCCATTGTAAAATCAAAAGGACTTACTTCTTACATTCCATAATTTTTTTCGTGATTTTTGTTCAAATTTGAATTACAATCACAACAAAAAATATGGAATAGAGTGAGTAGTTAATTTACGAAAGTTGATTGAGATTTATCAAAATTAGATGTATGTAGATGATATTTAGTGTCTAGATATATTTAAATTTAGATAATTTTCATAAGATGAAGGAAGTATATCTTAATTTTTCGTTAAACAATTCCACGAAGTCGCCCTGGTGGACTTCTGATGGGAACGCCACACTGGGCAGTCTGAACGGGCGTCGCCGTCGGATTTTCCTATCAAACCATCCATCGCCGTCCAGATATCTCGCCCCGATCGACGAACTCGCCACGCGATACACGTTAGCTCGGTGATCCCCCAAAAGATTCTTCCAACAAGTCGTCAAAGCACGTTCAAAGATACCATGTGGTATACGTGGAGAGCAACTAAACAATTGTTAAAACAAAAAAGCACGTTCAAAGATCCCACGTAAATCTCAACTGACATTTGTAAATCTCAACAGCAGCTACGGAGTACTATAAATATACCTACACAGACCACGCGCCCATTAGATCCCGGCCTCATCCCCCTCACATCTCCTCGCCTTGGCCGCCACCGCCGGCAAGGCAGCCGCGCGCCTCCGTGGCTGAGAAGACCGGCCTCCCCTACCTCCTCCTCTGGTCAGTGCTCTCCGAGTTCTCCCGTACTTTGCCTGTTCACCTCTGATTTCTCCTCCAAAAGGATTTCTTCCCTTCTCGCACTCTTGTCTGCAAGTCTTTGTTGTTTAGTTTTCTTCCTCCCAACTTGCTGCCCGACGGGGCCCAAGAGACGACCTACTGGTACCGCGTTGTCTCGGATTGCGTATCTTATCTTTTGCTGGCAAGGAATCCTGACCTGATTGCAGTTGGATGTGTTGTTTACAGAGTTCAGTTCATTTTTTATACGGATTTTCTTGCCCTGTTTGCGATTCTTTTTTCGCTGTGTCAGTGAGCAAATCAAAACTCGAATCATAGTTTGACGATTTTCGAAGTGCGTGCTGTCCTTAGTCCACCCACCCACCAAGGTTCGATCGAGTTCTTCTTCAGGGTACATGTCGATCTGAGTTGAGCCTGCAAGACTTTGTACCCAGCCTTGGAGGCAGCTGGTGGATAAGACGGCGAGGACGCAGCCTAGATTCTAAAAATAGCCACGCTAAGTCCGCCGCTGAGACAAGATGGGGACGGCGCTAATTCTGGCGGCGTGGTGGCCCATGAGTTCTTGCTAAATCAGATCCATGGCGTGAGCTGGCCGTCCATAGTACGAGTCGCCGGTACTTGCTGCCTTAAAACGTTCGAATTTCTAGCTTTAGATATCTGCTGTCTGCGGATTTATACACTTTTAGGAAGCAGGATAGCAGAATTAGCTTCTTGTTAACGAGCGTCATCTTTGCTGCGAACTGTGTCGCGGTGAGAAAGTTTTGCCCATGCAAATTTCTTTCTCTGACACTCTGACGAGCAAGCTCTTCCAGCGTTGTTAACTCAGGTTCACCGCTTTTCTGTCATGATTTCTGAACCAGCTACTCTTTGCAGTGCTGCCGACTTCTCTGGCTAGGCCAAGGTGAACTCTGTTATCATGGGCCTCGAGGTAGCAGGTGCGGGGGCACCTGAAGTTCAGGTATCTTTTACTTACATATTTGTTTTCTACTTCTAATTCAGTTAATGGCCCTTAACTGTCCTTTAACTGAATTTCATGGTCTGGAGTAACTATTCACACTCTTGGGCATGTTTCATGGTCCTTTAACTGAATTTCATGGTCTGGAGTAACTATTCACACTCTTGGAGCCTTGGGCATGTTTCATGGTCCTTTAACTGAATTTCATGGTCTGGAGTAACTACTGACACTCTTGGTTGTGTTTCGCAGAGCAAGTTCTGGGGTATTGTGGTCTGCTTTTTCTTGGGAAATGGAAGCCTTTTTGCGTGGAACAGTATGCTTACGATCGAAGATTACTATGTCACTCTCTTCCCGGTATGTGCTTGATTGTGAATCTCAGTTTATGGCTTGACTGAAACCAGTGTGCAGTAGCATCATACACACACTTTAGATGCAACAGTGTGTCTCTTATCCTTCCTTTTTGGCAATGAAACAAGTAGTATTCAGTAGCTTCATGCAGTCGCACTAGCACTTAATCAAAGCTGAAGGTGTACTTGGGCCTTTGCTGAAAGTGTTGGAGTCTATTTAAAATTAAACAAAAAAAATTCGTGGTTCAGAAGAAAATTTTGTTGTAAAAAAATCCAGACATTCAGGTCCAGCGCTTCTCAGTTGGAACCAACTTTTATGATGTGGATTATCATCTCTACCTTCTCTTCATATTCCAAAAATGATCAATTCTCATGCAGCATTTGTTACATTGTTACATTCCGATTGTTAATTCATATTCTGATTCTTGACCTATCACATTTTACTACAGACATACCATCCAACGAGAGTTCTTACGCTAGTTTACCAGCCTTTTGCCTTTGGGCTCACCTGCATCTTTACATACTATGAAGCAAAACTCAACACGAGGCGGAGAAATCTTGCTGGATTTGCACTTTTCTTCCTTAGTTCTTTCGCGTTAATAATGGTGAGTATATTGGGTATTGCCTTATGCCCTTATGCACAAAGCAATGACAGAATGATACTGTGCCAGTATGCAGCTCATGTAAATCTTCTTTCTTATTGTAGCTGGATATTGGTACGAAAGGACGTGGTGGAATTCCACCATACATTGGTATATGCATTATCAGTGCCCTTTTCGGGACATCTGATGCCCTTGTTCAAGGTGGAATTGTTGGCGACATTTCCTTGATGTGCCCAGAGTTCATTCAGGTCACCTTTTAGTTTATTACTGTACTTTGTGATTAACTTTGTATATCTTGCCGCATTTTACCTTTGTTGACATGTCGTTTTCTTCGTGTTTTCAGTCCTTCTTGGCAGGCCTGGCTGCATCAGGAGTTCTAACGTCAGCTTTGAGATTAATCACAAAGGCAGCGTTTGAGGACTCACAAAATGGTCTTCGAAATGGAGCCAGTACGTCCTGATCTTGTCCAGATATATTTTTTCTTACATAATGGAAGAGACATCTCCGCGGGCCTCTGCATTATATGATCAACATATACAAATTTAGTAAAATTGTTGTATTACATAAAAGTAGCACAATGGTCTAGACCCAACATGATCAAACAAGTTTCAGCACTTGCTCTTCCTGGATGTTTGGGTGCTTATTTTGATATTGTAGATCTACTAAAATACCGCATCATGCATCTGTGTAACCAATCCATGTATTTTTTTTTAACTAATCCATGTATGTTATTTGGTGCAGTGTTATTCTTCTCGGTAACATGCCTCTTCGAGCTACTTTGCTTCCTTCTATACGCATATGTCTTTCCCAAATTACCCATCGTGAAGTACTACCGCGCAAAGGCAGCCTCTGAAGGTAGCATGACTGTTGGCAGCGACCTTGCTGCTGCAGGAGTCAAAACTGAGCAAGATAGACAGGTTTGTCTCTCTAATCATACCAGTGCCTGTACAAATGTTTTGTAACTTCATCAGAAGAATGAAGTGTTGATGTACTGATTTTGCAGGTTGAGGAGGACCCCCAAAAGCACGAACGTCTCAGCACCAAACAGCTGCTGATGCAGAACATAGACTATGCGGTTGACATTTACCTCATATACGTCTTGACCCTATCAATCTTCCCTGGATTTCTATCCGAAGACACAGGAGCACACAGTCTGGGAACATGGTAATGTTTCGCCCATTTTCATCTGGCATCTTACTTCTGAATGATGGCATCTGCAAAATTCTGATTTGCCTTGCAAGTATCTGACATGCCGTTTTCTGACAAAATTCAGGTACGCGCTTACGCTGATCTCGATGTACAACGTGTTAGATCTGATCGGTAGGTACGTGCCGCTGATCAAGTGCATGAAGATAACTAACCGGAAGGTCCTGATGGGTGCGATCCTGGCGCGGTTCCTGTTCATCCCGGCATTCTACTTCACGGCCAAGTACGGCGATCAAGGGTACATGATCTTCCTGACATCCTTACTGGGCCTGACCAACGGCTACCTCACCGTGTGCGTCCTCGCCGAGGCGCCCAATGGGTACAAGGCAAGTCTCCTCCTTCCTGGTCGATGCAAATATCATGTTTGGAAACGAAATGTTTTGCCACGAGGAGCTGATCACTCACTGTCTCACGGTTATGGATGGGTCTGGGTTGTTGTATGCTGAGCACTTGTTTTTGCTTGTGCAGGGGCCGGAGCAGAACGCTCTGGGCAACGTGCTCGTGGTGTGCCTCCTCGCCGGCATATTCTCCGGCGTCGTGCTCGACTGGATGTGGTTGATAGGCAAGGGCTGGTAGACGAGCTCTCTGTTGTTCGGTCGGCGTGTTTGGCAGTTGTTCACCCTCTTTAGATAGAATGTTGCAGAAACAAGGATTGCTGCAGTATAATACTAGTATATGTCGAGTGATTATTAATGTTCTTAAAAAAATGTTTTCCAATGTTAGTATGCCCATGGTGGCATGGTGCCTGTTTGTAAATCCCTTTCTTGAGCTTTGCTGTCCTGTCTGTACATCACTTAGCTTCGATGTGCTCTCTGTCACCTCCTTTTTCTCAGCCGCTAGGGCTTGGTTCCTGCATTTCATGTTAGAGAATTGTTCATTCATTCAGACTTCTGAGATAAGTACCACACCAGTTTTAGCTTGTACACAAACCGTTTGGTTCCAGTAGTTCTTGGGTTGTTTTTAGGGTGCAGATCTTCGTTCAGACTTGCGCAGGTATTCACAGTCTGATCTGGGTTCGGCCTATTGATTGAGCCCATGCATGGCCCATAGCACACGGCGGTGTCTTCCTAATAAAAGAAAACAAGGAAAAAGCAAATCACACGACCGTGTTGTGTAGTGGGGTGGGGCCTGCTTGTTGCCCGCGGGATTGTAGACCAGCTGGTGCCAAATCAGCAAAGGTTCATCCTACTACTTTACTGTTCTTGTCCATGAGCCTACCGCGGCTCGGATGGGATATTCCGTCCAGCCGTCTAGATTAGCAGTAATTAATTACGCACTTTAACGTGGAAGGGTGTCAAATCTCTTCTGTTTATTTTGAAATTAAAAACTTACTTATTCACTCTTTCAAAATTATTGGTATTAAGAGATGCCAAAATAGGCCAGTGGTTACCTTCTGCTTTTTTTAGGGAACACACAACTTTTATTAGTGCATGTATAATGGAGTGATGTCAATCTTTCTTTACGCTTGCCATGTCGGATTTTGGGTTAGTTGGAAGAGCGAGAATCAAAAAAGGCCACATTCTCCTTTCTCAATCGTACCATTTGCCTTCCCTTAGCAACGCAATTTTCTAGTAAAATTCCATTTATTCATATTTATTGATATAGATGATAATAAGAGATGATGCATTGTATCACTAATATATATTATCTTCTCTAAATAACATGGACTAATAGAAGGTGTGTCTTCCCTATCATTGTCATTCCCATAAAACACATCAAGGTTTTTACAATCAGCCTGAAGGTTGTGACAAAAAAAAGTCGTAAAATCCTCCATCCAATCTGCATCTAAGACATTATCGCATGCAAAACATGCACACTCATGATCGAGCAAACAGAGTTGGCAGATCGTTCAGCCAAACAAAAACCAAAAGACTCAAAATAAGAGATGAGCTTCATCAATCTCGCTGAAAGCACGAGCAATCAAAGAACGATGATTGTGTCTCCCCTTCCATAGCTTCACCGGCTCCCCACAATTCATCTGACAAAATGATCTAGTTGTACCCTTGCCGATTGGCAAATATGATCATCTCGGAAGGCAAATGCTTCGACCAATAGGGATATGATATGTCACGATAAAAACGACAACATGCACCTCTAAATTTGTTTACATCCCTTGCCACTCCACCGACTCCAGCTATACCTTGTTTCTGTCAAGCTCCAGCTGTCCCTCCTCCTATCATCATGCGACAGTGACAACCTCATGCAATCCCCAATATATGTGTGCACTTATATATCAGTACAAGAGATCATCGTAGAAGATAACAAATACTTATATGCAACCATCAAAAAATTATCTCACAATTACCATGAACAAGTCACTACTCGAACAAAGACATTAGATGTATAGTACATTATGGAAAAATGATAGATTGCCTCACACATCATGTTCAAGAGATTACAAAGGATAGATGAAGATGGTGATGAGGGTGTTGATCAATTATGATGATGATGACCATGCCGGAGGGGGATGGAGTTCACCGGAGGCGATTCCATTACGTTTCACCCCTCCGATCTCCGGCGGCGATAGCCTGCTGACTCTCTGTTTATGTGTTTTTGACCTCTGCCGCCGTATCCTCGAGGAAACCCTAGAGGGTCATATATATATAGGAGTTTTTAGGTCAAACGAAGTCCGCTGGTGCAAGATTGAGACGAATCAGACGGTTGAGAGGGAAACTAGCCCTGGTGGCGCGCCCTAAGAGGGTGGGCGCGCCACTTGGCCTAGTTCCCAGCCCGTTGACCTCCCGATGTCCCACTTTAGCTCATTTTGTATGTCCCAAAAATTCTGAAGTGACGAGGACATCCCATCTATTGATACAACTGTTGTACCTACAACCACACAAATACAAGGCCACACAAATACAAGTACCAATCACTCGAGCTCGTGCCAAACAACTTAACTATGAGGTACTTTCGTTTCTTGGAACTATTCCTCACATACATGAGAATATCATGCTGCCTAAATCAGATGTGTTTGTTACTCTTAGGAATGATGGACCTATCATGGACAAGAGGGACAAGCTTTGGAGCATTATCGTGCATGGAGATGGCAGGAAACATATAAGGATTGAAGAGGACGCTGCAAGTGGAGATTTCAGAACTTTGAAGCCACCATAATAAGAGATGAAGACATGGACGGAATATAGAGTTTTCCACTTCATAATTTCGTCCGTATGATAACAAGTTGCTGCGTCACTTTTAAGATTGGGCCAGTGATGTTGTGCATCGCACACCGTTGGGAAACCCCAAGAGGAAGGTATGATGAGCACAGTAGCAAGTTTTCTCTCAGTAAGAAACCAAGGTTTAACCGACCAGTAGGAGAAAGAAATCACTTTGAAGATGTTGTTTGACTTTAGGGCCCACTACGCGTAAGCAACGTGGAACACACACAACACAACCAAAATACTTTGCCCCAACTTATAGTGAGGTTGTCAATCTCACGGTTTTGCTGAAATCAAAGGATTAACCGTATAGTGTGGAAAGAGATGTTTGTTTGCAGTGAAATAAAGGGAACATGCGTAAGTAAACGAAGTGTTTGTAGATGAGTCTATCAGTGTAAAAGAAAGGACCGGGGTCCACAGTTCACTGGAGGTGTCTCTCCATAAAGATAAATAACATGTTGGGTGAACAAATTACAGCTGGACAATTGATAAAATAAAGACCATACATGACAAGATGATTACTATGAGATTCATTTGGGCATTACAACATATATAATACATAGACCGTAACGCAACTGCGTCCATGACTAATAATCCACCTTCCGATTAGCGTCCGCACCCCTTTCAGTATTAAGTTGCAAGCAACAGATTATCGCATTAAGCAAAGTGTGTAAAGTAAACAATAGAATTATATTTAGACAAAGCATTGTTGTTTTCTCCCTAGTAGCAATAACACATCTACAACCTTAGAAGTTATTGTCACTCTCCCAGATTACTAGAAGCATAAACCCACTATCGAACATAAATACTCCCTCTTGGAGTCAAAATCATATACTTGGCCAGAGCATCTACTAGCAACGAAGAGCATGCAAGATCACATATAACATATGACAAGTATATAATCAATCTCAACCATAGTATTCAATATTCATCGGATCTCAACAAACACAACATGTAGCATTACATAAAGATGGTCTTGATCATGATAGACAGCTCCAAGATCTAAACATGAAGCATAAATTGGAGAAGACAACCATCTAGCTACTGCTATGGACCCGTAGTCCAGACATGAACTACTCATGCATCAGTTCGGAGGCGGGCATGGCGATGTAGAGGCCTCCGGTGAAGATCTCCCTCTCCGGCAGGGTGCCGGGAAGAGCTTCAGAACCCTCCCAAGCTAGGGTCAGCGATGGCGGCCGCGATGGAACTTTTCATGGATGGAGGCTCGGGTCTTTAGGTTTTTCCCGATCAGATGTATAAATAGGCGGAAGGGCTAGGTCGGTTGGCGCCCGAGGGGCCCACATCACCCCTAGGCGCGACCAGGGGCTGGGCCACACCTAGGCTAGGTGTGGCCGCCTCGTGGAACTTCTTCGTCTCTCCTCTGGACTCCGTCTTCGTTATAGTAAAATAGGAACTTCGGATTTTGTTTCGTCCAATTCCTAGAATATTTCCTGTACAACTTTTCTGAAATACAAAACAGCAGAAAACATGAAACTAGCACTGTGGCATCTTGTCAATAGGTTAGTTCCAGAAAATGCATAAAAGTGCAACGAAGTGTAAACAAAACATATAGAAATTGGTGTAAAACAAGCATGGAGCATCAAAAATTATAGATACGTTTGCAACGTATCAACATCCCCAAGCTTAACTCATGGTCGTCCTCGAGTAGGTAAATGATAACAAAAAATATTTTTTGAGGTGACATGAAGCCAACATAAACTTGATCAAGTTACTATAAAAGCATTGCGAGCTGGGATCAAAGTACTCTAAACATAGGCATGATAGATATAATTCTAACACTAGAACTTAGAAACTACGTTACAACATGAGAAGTAACTCAAACAAAAGATCATGAATAATAGTGCACTAAAAGCAACTGTTTGTTTTTTAGCATAGAGAAAACATAGCAAAGTGGTACTCAGCTTGTCCTTTATGAAGTAGCAAAACATAATTGTCAGGACACCTTTAAAGTTCAAAGGGTGACTAGATACAAGTAATTTAAGAACAAGCAATAACATAATCATGAATCAATCAATAATAAATTTTGGGACTATGCACACTATACTCAGAATGACAACTATGCTCTCTTAATTGGTGCATAAAGTAAGAAGATGAAGACTGAACATAAAAGTAAAAGAAAAGCCCTGCGCAGAGGGAAACAAGATTACTCATGTGCTAGAGATTTTTTTTATTTTGAATGCATTAGAGGTGTTGAAAATATATTTTGAGAGGTATGTATGTCTATGTCAATGAATGGCCTCAAATGATCTATCATCCTTTCATGTTTAATGGCTTCAAGAGCGGCTCCCATAGAGAGAACAATAAAGTTCCTCTTTTCCTTTGTCTAGACAAGCTAAGTTCATGATTTCTCAAGTACATAGTGTTAGGAGATTTAGATTACTAAGATTTAGATTACTGGTTCAATTTATATTTAGTGGGTGAGCACACGCGCCTGTTCTTTTGCAATATTAAGGACTAGCACATTGTGCATGCTAGTCAAATTGTGAAGCCATCATAAATATGAAAGATATGATAAAGCATTCAACACTTCCTCATGAGCTAAAACAAAACACAAAACAGGTAATAATTTTTGAAGGTTTAAAGGTAGCACACAAGCAATTCATTTTGGAGTGACGGTGAAATACCACTTATAGGTAGGTATGGTGGAAGAAATTGGCAAACTTTGGTTTTTGGGAGTTGGATGCACGAGTAGAGTTCATACTCAGTACAAGTGAAGGCTAGCAAAAGACTGGGAGCGACCAACTAAGAGAGCAATAATGGCCATAATCATGGATAGCGACAAAACATTATTAATCAAAGCATAAAATGATATTAAAAGTCAAAAATTAAATGATCATAGAGGCTTTAGGTGACTGGTTTGTAGTCATAACATGATGTAAGCATGTGCCAAGTCAACCCAATAAATCATCAAAGGATAATACCACAATATTATGCTTTTATGATGGAAACAACACATGATTCTTTCAATGGCACATTAAGCACTCGTAGCTCCTTTTCTAAACAAGCTTCCTTTTGCACCACTATAAGCATGAAACATTTTACTCGTCTCCAACACCAATCAATTTATTTGAAACAACTCTCATAGATAATAATCAATAAATACCAGAGAGCTAATCATACCTAACTAAAGAAAACCAACAAGCTCTGAACAAAATACGAGTGGAAAACAAGAGCTAAACACAGTACTAGCAAAAGAGAACACTCGCAGAACAATAGGAGTGAAAACTAGAGTGTTCTATGCAATTAAAATGGAGTGTGTCATTCTCCAAAACAAATATGCTGGTATCCAACCATATGCTACAGCAAACAAAACAAAATAAAATAAAAAAATAAATAAAGATGCTCCAAGAACAACACATAGCATATGAAGCAATAAAAATATAGCGTCTTGAAAGATGACCTGACACTTTGTTGATGAAGAAGGGGATGCCTTGGGCATCCCCAAGCTTTGATGTTTGTACCTCTTTGATATTTCTTGGGGTGACATGGGCATGCCCAAGCTTGAGCTTTTTTCCATACTTCATCTCATTACATCATTCTTCTCTCCCTACACTTGAAAACTTCCTTCATACAAAACTTCACACAATTCTCATTAGAAGCATTAGTGAAATCAAAATAACAAATTCACTTTGGTTCAGTTATAACATGTCTCAAACATCCATTAAAATATTATCTACTTTAGAAACTTATTATAAGATATCTTTCTCTCAAAAGAATTGAAAAAGTAAGAGATTAAGAGGCAAATGCAAACAGTGGCAGAAATCTGTCAAAACAGAACAACAGGTAAAGATCGATTTTTTCGAAAATCATCTGTTGCTCAAATCCAAAAGTGCAAAACTAATACAAGTTATATAATAACCTGGGGCATATGCTCAAAAATTATCAGCTCAAAATTACTTTCTGGCTGGGAATACGAATTTTTATGGTGACAACATATAATCTGTTTTTTTTTAAAGGAATATGGTAGGGGAAGCCCCTACAGTAATTTTGTTTTTAAATAATAAGAACCCAAATTCGTGTCCCTAGGAACTTGAACCTGGGTGGCTGGGTTGTACATCCACTTCCCTAACCAAGTGAGCTAGGCTCACTTCTTCCTATTAGATAATAACCTGGGGCATATGCTAAAAAATTATCAGCTCAAAATTACTTTCTGGCTGGGAATACGAATTTTTCTAGTGACAACACAAAATCTGTTTCGAGACAACAACTTCCCCAAATCTTACTTTCTTCCTATTAGAGGCTACTCTTGGCGCAAAAACGAAACAAAAATGATAAGGAGAGGTTATTACAGAGGTAATAGATTCCAAGACTCAACAAATGAAAAATTACAGAAATAAAACATGAGTTATCTCCCAAGAGTGCTTTTTAAAACGCCTTTCAGCTAGACGCATAAAAAGAGCTCGCATCAAGTATTTTCAAGTGAAGAAGCATCCAGATCAATCACTTCCTCTAAAACACAACTTCTCAAAATAGGAACTTTAGATACCCCTGGAGATGATTCAACATGTAAATCACTCTTAGTTGTACTAATTTTTAACAATTTTAAACATATTATGAGGTTTTGGTTTAGGTACCTTGGGAACATACATGAATTTTTGGTCTTTTTCCACAAAATCTTTCTCCTTCTTAAACCCGAGAGAAGAAAAAGTTAAACTTGAAGTTTCCATAGCCTCCTCTAGTAAACCAACCCTAAGGTTTCTATTATCATGGGTATTGCTAGCCTCTAAAACAGTGTCTTTTATTGATACTTTCTATTGATTCATTAATTTGGCTAGCATTATCAAGAAAATTTGGCAAACTTTTCTCTAGAGAGTTCAGTCTTTTTACAACATCTTCCAAAGTGATCTCAGTTTTAAGAACATTAGTAGGTGGTGTTCCTACTAAGGTTTCAATTAAATTGCAGGCTTCCAAAGCAGGAGTACCCAGAAAATTACCCCCTGTGAGAGTATCCAAAACATACCTATTCCATCTAGATATGCCAACAAAAAAATTCCTAAGAAGGATCATGGTAGAATATTTTTTTAGTACATCTATGATGAGCATCACTTATTCTATACCAAGCATCTTTCAAGCTTTTTCCCCCTTGTTGCTTAAAAGAACGAACCTCAACTTCAGGAATACTCATTCTAGCAAGACTAAAACAGAGCAACAGAAATAAAAGCTATAATAGAAACTAATTTTGTGTGTGTTTTTGACATAAAGAAGCAAACAAGACAAAGTAAAATAAACTAAGAAAAACATTAACAAAGTAAAGAGATTGGAGATGAGAGACTCCCCTTGCAGAAATCCTCTTTCTCCCCGGCAACGGCGCCAGAAAAAGCTTGATGTTGTGTGATACATCTCAAACGTATCTATACTTTTTGATGCTCCATGCTTGTTTTACACCAATTGATATGTGTTTTGTTTACACTTCGTTGGACTTTTACATGATTTCTGGCACTAACCTATTAACAAGATGCCACAGTGCCAGTTCCCTGTTGTCTGCTGTTTTTGTATTTCAGAAAAACTGTACAGGAATATTATCGGAATTGGACGAAACAAAAGCCGAAGTCAATATTTTACCGAAACGAAGACGAAGTCCGGAGGGGGACAAAGAGGCACCACAGGGCGGCCACACCTGCCCTTGGCGCGGCCTGGTCCTGGCCCGCGCCGAGGCATGGTGTGGCCCCCCTAGGCGCCCCCACCGACCTGAATCCTCCGCCTATTTATACATCTTCTCGGGAAAACGCTGGATACTTGAGCCTCCATCCACAAAAAGTTCCGTCGTGGCCGCTATTGCCGAACCCATCTCGGGGGGTTCTGAAGCTCTTCCCGGCACCCTGCCAGAGGGGGAAATCATTGGAGGCATCTACATCGCCATGCCCACCTCCGAAGTGATGCGTGAGTAGTTCATCCCTGGACTATGGGTCCATAGCGGTAGCTAGATGGTTGTCTTCTCCACCATGTGCTTCATGTATCGATCTTGTGAGCTTCCCTACATGATCATGATCATCTTTATGTAATCCTCTATGTTTGGTTTGCTGGGATCTGATGAATGTTGAATACTATGTTAAGGTTGATTATATATTAATTTCATATGTTATTTACGATCTTGCATGCTCTCTGTTGCTAGTAGAAACTCTGACCAAGTGGATACTTGTGATTCCAAGAGGGGGTATTTATGCTCGATAGTAGGTTTATGCCTCTAGTTTTCTGGGAGAGTGACTTTATAACTTCTAAGGTTGTAGATGTGCTGTTGCTACTAGGGATAACCCAACAATGTTTTATCCAAGGGTAATTCTATTGTTTACTTTAAACACATTACTTAATGCGATATTTTGTTGCTTGCAACTTTATACTGGAAGGGGTGCGGACGCTAACCTGAAGGTGGATTATTAGTCATAGACGCTGTTGGATTACGGTCTATGTGTTATGTTTTAATGCCCAATGCCAAATTATCATAGTAATCATCTTTTCATGTATCGATCGATATCCTGTCAATTGCTCAGCTTTAATTTGTTTACGCAACATGCTATTTCTTTATGGAGAGACACCTCTAGTAACTGTGGACCCCGATCCTATTTCCTTTATTGATAAATTCAACTGCAATCCTGTTCTGTTTACTTTCTGCAAGCATCTCCTTCCATTCGATATGTCTAATCCTTTGTGTTCAGCAAACCGGTGAGGACAACCTCACTGTAAGTTGGGGAAAAGTATTTGGGTTGTGTTGTGTGCAGGTTCCACGTTGTTGCTGATGCCGGTAGTGCGCTCTGTCACTAGTCAGCTAGCAACACCTTCAGAAGTCACTTCTTTCTCCCACTGGTTGATTAAACCTTGGTTTCGTACGGAGGAAAAACTTGATGTTGTGCTCTTCACACCTTCCTCTTGGGGTTCCCCAACAGCGTGTGTGCGTACTACGAGTGCACTGATGACACACAAGTATAGGGGATCGCAACAGTCTTCGAGGGAAGTATTACCCAATTTATTGATTCGACACAAGGGGAGACAAAGAATACTTGTAAGCCTGAACAACGGAGTTGTCAATTCAGCTGCACTGGAAACAGACTTGCTCGCAAGAGTTTATCAGTAGCAACAGTTTTATAGCAGTAGGAATAGTGAAATAACAAGCGGTGAAATAAAGACAGCAGTAGTGATTATAGTAAACAGCAGGATTAAAATACTGTAGGCACGGGGATGGATGAACGGGCGTTGCATGGATGAGAGAATTCATATAACAATCATGGTAGGGCATTTGCAGGTAATAATAAAGCGGTATCCAAGTACTAATCAATCCATAGGCATGTGTTCCATATATAGTCGTACGTGCTCGCAATGAGAAACTTGCACAACATCTTTTGTCCTACCAGCCGGTGGCAGCGGGCCTCTAGGGAAACTCTGGAAATTAAGGTACTCCTTTTAATAGAGTACCGGAGCAAAGCATTAACACTCCGTGAACACATGTGATCATCACATCACCGCCTTCCCCTCCGGTTGTCCCAATTTCTGTCACTTTGGGGCCTCGGGTTCCGGACAGCAACGTGTGTGTACAACTTGCAGGTAAGATCATAAAACAATGCATATCATGATGAAACAATAACATGTTCAGATCTGAGATCATGGCACTCGGGCCCTAGTGACAAGCATTAAGCATAACAAGTTGCAACAATATCATAAAAGTAACATCTACGGATACTAGGCACCATGCCCTAACAATCTTATGACTATTACATGATCAATCTCATCCAATCCCTACCATCCCCTTCAGCCTACAGCGGGGAATTACTCACACATGGATGGGGGAAACATGGCTGGTCGATGGAGAGGCGTCGGTGGTGATGGCGGTGATGATCCTCAATTCCCCGTCCGGGAGTGCCAGAACGGAGTTTCGGTCCCGAGGCGGAGTTCGCGATGGCGGCGGCGTGGATGGTGGAAATATGGTCGAACCCCACGTTTTTAGGTCTAAGGGACTTTGTAGTCGAAAGGGGAGCGTCGGGGGGCAGGCGCCCAAACCATAGGGCGGCGCGCCCCCTCAGGCCGCGCCGGCCTGCTGCACACGGGCCCCCTGGTTCGCCCTTTTGGCCCTTCATCTTCATGGTGAAAATAGGCCCATTGCGATTATTTCCGGGTTTTCCTGAAAGTCGAATTTCTGCACAAAAACGAGACACAGTGCAATTGAAAACAGCGTTAGTCCATGTTAGTTGTATCCAAAATACACAAATTAGAGGCAAAACAATAGGAAAAGTGTTCGGGAAAGTAGATACGTTTTGGACGTATCAACTCCCCCAAGCTTAGCTTATTGCTTGTCCTCAAGCAATTCAGTTAACAACTGAGTGCGATAAAAGAACTTTCACGAACACATTTGTTCATCTGATGTAAATATTCTCATGATATGGCAAGTGCTTAAGCAATTCATAATAAGGTACATGCAAATAAAGTCATCTAGTAGCTGTGTCAATCATGAAAAGATACCAACAAACTAATAACAAGCATCATGAAACACTTCAATAAGCAGGATTGCAATGTTCATAGAAAGATATGATAAAGTGGTATCTCGCTTGCCTGTATTTGTACAGCAAAACATAAATGCCCAGGCACCTCTGAAGTTCATAGAAAGACTAGAAGTAAATTTGTCAAAGATAAAAGCATCAAAGTTATACCACAGCTGATCATATTTTGGGACAAGCATATTATACTAAGAATGACAGTTATGCTCTCAAGAAGGTGCTCAAAGAAAGGATGGTGACTCAACATAAAAGTAAAAGATTGACCCTTCGCAGAGGGAAGCAGGGATTAACATGTGCTAGAGCTTTTCATTTTTCAAAGATAGAAATAAAATTATTTTGAGAGGTGTTTGTTGTTGTCAACGAATGATAGTGGGTACTCTAACCACGTCGCCAACCAGACTCTCAAGAGCGGCTCCCATGAAGGACGTCATCTCTACCAGCAAGGTAGATCATCCCTCTTCTCTTTTGTTTACACATGCATTTTAGTTTTATTATGGATGACACTCCCCCAACCTTTGCTTACACAAGCCATGGCTAACCGAATCTCGGGTGCCTTCCAACATTCACATACCATGGGGAAGTGTCTATTTGCAGGTTAAGTTGCTTACTGATGAATCAGAGCAAAACATGTGAAGAGAATTATTAATGATGGTTAATTAATTGGGGCTGGGAACCCCGTTGCCAGCTCTTTTTGCAAAATTATTGGATAAGCGGATGTGCCACTAGTCCATTGGTGAAAGTCTGTCCGGAGTAAATGACAAGGTTGAAAAATAAAACACCACATATTTCCTCATGAGTTATAAAACATTAACACAAATTGAGAAGTAGTTTGAAGGTTTAAAGGTAGCACATGAGAATTTACTTGGAATGGTTTGAAATGCCATGCATAGGTATTTATGGTGGACACTTTGGAATAACTTGGTTTTCAGGTATTTGGAAGCACGAGCAGCGTTCCCGCTCAGTACAAGTGGAGGCTAGCAATAGACTGGGAAGCGACAATCAAGAGAGCAATAACTGTCATAATCATGCTTGCGACAAAATAAAATTAATGGAGGCATAAAAGTGATACAAGAACTCTGAAACAAAGTAAATCATCGAGGCTTAATTGACTTTTGTTTAGTCATATGCATGCGTGAGCATGTGCCAAGTCGATTCAAGTGAATTATTCAGAGGAGGATACCACAATGTCATACCTATCTATGAATAAAACAATGCAAGCAAATATTCATGACATGCTACTCATTATTAATAGATTGGAACTAATCATGAGAGATCATAAACTACTAGACTTTCATTAAATGACATATACCTCATATGAACCAACTAAGCATGCTCACATGGATGAGTATATGTACAAAAATGAAAACAAATAGAGTTCATACCAGCCTCTCACCACAGTCAAATTGCCGTAGATCGTCATTATTGCCTTTCACTTGTGCAGCTTGAATAATAATATGGAATGAAACCAAGCTCCAACCACCAGATACCTCTGAAATCCCTAATGAACTTTATAAAACCAAATAAGAACAACAAATAGTTTTGGTGTTTTCGGGTTAGAAACAAGAACAAAAGAAAACAAGCAAACAAAGCAAAACCTTTTTAGGTTTTCTCATAGCAAAGCAACAATAGCAAATAAAGTAAAATAAGAGCAAAGAACCAAATAAACAAATGGTGAAGAGAAACAACAGAAATATTTTTGGTCTTTTTGTGTTTTAGGAAAGAAACAAAGCAAAAACAAGAGAATGCAAACTAACAGAAACACAGAAAAAGGATGGCAGAAATCTGCCAAAACCTGACAGCAGAAATCGAATTTAACAAAAATCTTCCATTGCTCAATTAAAAAAGTGTTCAACTAATGAAAGTTAGATAACAACCTGGGGGACATGCACAAAAAATTTCAACTCACAATAACGTTCTGGCTGTGCATACGAATTTTTTTGGTAACAGCCCAGAATCTGTTTTTGGATAGCACTTCCCCAAATATCATCTCCCTCTCATTAGAAAACCACTTCAAGAAACTAAACATGTATGTACAAGTATTCAGCAACCATAATATGCAAAGAATGAGTGATTCCGGTATACCTCCCCCCAAGCTTAGGCTTTTGGGCCTAAATGGAGTTCAACCCCAGCGAGGATCGGGGTTCCACGCCGGTGGACCGTACATGGTGTGATAATAAGGTCCCTGCGCAGAAGAATGACGTGGAGGCTCCACATGACCATAATGTTGATGTGAGGAGCTCGCTGCATCGGATGATGAGTCGACGTGCTCCTCGGCCTCCTCCGTGCCGTCCCTTGCATGATGGCCTTCTCTTTCTATGTATGCATTTAGCTCATTTTCTGTGACTGATACGTCTCCAACGTATCGATAATTTCTTATGTTCCATGCTACTTTATTGATGATACCTACATGTTTTATGCACATTATATGTCATATTTATGCATTTTCTGGAACTAACCTATTAACAAGATGCCGAAGAGCCAGTTGTTGTTTTCTGTTGTTTTTGGTTTCGAAATCCTAGTAAGGAAATATTCTCGGAATTGGACGAAATCTTCGCCAGGGTCCTATTTTTGCACGAAGCTTCCAGAAGACCGAAGAGGGAAGGAAGTGGGGCCACGAGGTGGCCACACCATAGGCGGCGCGGCCCAGGCCCTGGCCGCGCCGCCGTGGTGTGGGCCCCTCGCGCCGCCTCTTGACCTACCCTTTCGCCTACTTAAAGCCTCCGTCGCGAAACCCCCGGTACCGAGAGCCACGATACGAAAACCTTCCAGACGCCGCCGCCGCGAATCCCATCTCGGGGGATTCAGGAGATCGCCTCCGGCACCTGCCGAGAGGGGATTCATCTCCCGGAGGACTCTTCATCGCCATGATCGCCTCCGGAGTGATGAGTGAGTAGTTCACCCCTGGACCATGGGTCCATAGCAGTAGCTAGATGGTCGTCTTCTCCTTGTTGTGCTTCATTGTTGGATCTTGTGAGTTGCCTAACATGATCAAGATCATCTATTTGTAATACTATATGTTGTGTTTGTCGGGATCCGATGGATAGAGAATACTATGTTATGGTGATTATCAATCTATTGTTTATGTGTTGTTTATGATCTTGCATGCTCTCCGTTATTAGTAGAGGCTCTGGCCAAATTTTTGCTCTTAACTCCAAGAGGGAGTATTTATGCTCGATAGTGGGTTCATGCCTTCATTGACACCGGGGACAGTAGGTTCTAAGGTTGTGATGTGTGTTGCCACTAGGGATAAAACATTGATGCTATGTCTAAGGATGTAGTTGTCGATTACATTACGCACCATACTTAATGCAATTGTCTGTTGCTTAGCAAATTAATACTGAATGGGGTTCGGATGATAACCTGAAGGTGGACTTTTTAGGCATAGATGCAGTTGGATGGCGGTCTATGTACTTTGTCGTAATGCCCGGATTAAATCTCACTATATTTATCATATCATGTATATGCATTGTTATGCCCTTCTCTATTTGTCAATTGCCCGAGTAATTTGTTCACCCAACATGCTTTTATCTTATGGGAGAGACACCTCTAGTGAACTGTGGACCCCGGTCCTATTCTTTACATAGCATACAATCTACTGCAATTGTGTTTTACTGTTTTCTTTGCAAACATCTTCCACTCGATACGTTTAATCCTTTGTTACAGCAAGCCGGTGAGATTGACAACCTCACTGTTTCGTTGGGGCAAAGTACTTTGGTTTTGTTGTGCAGATTCCACGTTGGCGCCGGAATCCTGGTGTTGCGCCGCATCACATTTCGCGACCATCAACCTTCAACGTGCTTCTTAGCTCCTCCTGGTTCGATTCAACCTTGGTTTCTTTCGAGGGAAAACTTGCCACTGTGCGCATCATACCTTCCTCTTGGGGTTCCCAACGGACGTGTACATCTACGCGCATCAAGCCTGTTTCGGCGCCGTTGCGGGAGATCAAGACACGCTGCAAGGGAGTCTCCACTTCTCAATCTCTTTACTTTGTTTTTGTCTTGCTTTATTTTATTTACTACTTTGTTTGCTGCACTAAATCAAAATACAAAAAAATTAGTTGCTAGTTTTACTTTATTTACTGTCTTGCTCTCTATTTCAAAAACACAAAAAAATTAGTTACTTGCATTTACTTTATCTAGTTTGTTTTATTTACCGTTGCTAAAATGAATACTCCTGAAAATACTAAGTTGTGTGACTTCAAAAATGCAAATAATAATGATTTCCTATGCACACCTATTGCTCCACCTGCTACTACAGCAGAATTCTTTGAAATTAAACCTGCTTTACTAAATCTTGTTATGAGAGATCAATTTTCTTGTGTTAGTTCTGATGATGCTGCTGCCCATCTCAATAATTTTGTTGAACTATGTGAAATCAAAAGTATAAGGATGTAGATGGTGATATTATTAAATTGAAAGTGTTTCCTTTCTCATTAAGAGGAAGAGCTAAAGATTGGTTGCTATCTTTGCCTAAAAATAGTATTGATTCATGGACTAAATGCAAGGATGCTTTTATTGGTAGATATTATCCTCCCGCTAAAATTATATCTTTGAGAAGTAGCATAATGAATTTTAAGCAATTAGATACTGAACATGTTGCTCAAGCATGGGAGAGAATGAAAACTTTGGTAAAGAATTGCCCAACCCATGGACTGACTACTTGGATGATCATCCAAACCTTCTATGCAGGACTAAATTTTTCTTCGCGGAATTTATTGGATTCAGCTGCTGGAGGTACCTTTATGTCCATCACATTGGGGGCGGCTACAAAACTTCTTGATGATATGATGATAAATTACTCTGAATGGCACACGGAAAGAGCTCCACAAGGTAAGAAGGTAAATTCTGTTGAAGAAACCTCTTCCTTGAGTGATAAGATTGATGTGATTATGTCTATGCTTGTGAATGGTAGATCTAATGTTGATCCAAATAATGTTCCTTTAGCTTCATTGGTTGCTCAAGAAGAAAATGTTGATGTGAATTTCATTAAAAATAATAATTTCAACAACAATGCTTATAGGAACAACTCTGGTAATAACTATAGGCCATATCCTTCTGCTAATGGTAATGGTTATGGTAATTCTTATGGGAATTCTTACAACAATAATAGGAGTGTACCCCTGGTCTTGAAGCTATGCTTAAAGAATTTATTAGTACACAAACTGCTTTTAACAAATCTGTTGAGGAAAAGCTTGATAAAATTGATACTATTGCTTCTAGAGTTGATAGACTTGCCTCTGATGTTAATCTTTTAAAATTGAAAGTTATGCCTAATAATGATATTGATAATAAGATTACTACTACAGCAAATGCCATCCAAGTTAGAATTAATGAGAATATAAGATTAATGGCTGAACTGCGTGCTAGGTGGGATAGAGAAGAAAATGAAAAACTAGCTAAAGAGAATAATGTAGCTAAAGTTTGGACTATTACCACCACTAGTAATGCTAATTCTTCACATGTTGCTGCACCTCCTACTATCAATGGTAAAATAATTGGTGTTGGCAATGTTTCTACTCCTAGTGCAAAGCGAACAAAACTGCCTGAAATTGCTAAAACTGCTGAAACTGCTTGTGATAAACTGCTGAAATTTTTTCCAACCTTGGGAACAATGATCCCATTGCTGTAGCTCATAATGATTTAGATTTTGATGATTGCCACATCTCTGAAGTTATAAAGTTCTTACAAAAACTTGCTAAAAGTCCTAATGCTAGTGCTATAAATTTAGCCTTTACAAAACATATTACAAATGCTCTCATAAAAGCTAGAGAAGAGAAACTAAAACTTGAAACTTCTATTCCTAGAAAGTTAGAAGATTGTTGGGAGCCCATCATTAAAATGAAATTCAATGACTTTGAATGTAATGCTTTATGTGATCTTGGTGCAAGTATTTCTGTTATGCCTAAAAAGATTTATGATATGCTTGACTTGCCACCATTGAAGAATTGGTATTTGGATGTTAATCTTGCCGATAATGTTAAAAAGAAACCTTTGGGGAGGATTGATAATGCATTACGGTTAACAATAACCTTGTCCCCGTTGATTTTGTTGTCTTGGATATCGAATGCAATGCATCTTGTCCTATTGTGTTGGGAAGACATTTTCTTCGAACTGTTGGTGCTGTTATTGATATGAGGGAAGGTAATATTAAATATCAATTTCCTCTCAAGAAAGGTATGGAACACTTCCCTAGAAAGAGAATGAAGTTGCCTTTTGATTCTATTATTAGAACAAGCTATGATGTTGATGCTTCTACTCGATGTTACTTGATTTGCACTTTCTGCGCCTGAAAGGCGTTAAAGAAAAGCGCTTATGGGAGACAACCCATGTTTTTACTACAGCAATTTTTTGTTTTGTTGAGTCTTGGAAGTTGTTTACTACTGTAGCAACCTCTCCTTATCATGTTTTTGTGCCAAGTAAAGTTTCTATGTCAAAGTTGATGTTATATTTGGGATCGCTGCGCAGAAACAGCATTGCTGTCTGTCACGAATCTGGGCACAGTTCTCTGTAGAAAATTCGAAAAAATCTGCCAATTTACGAGCGTGATCCTCAGATATGTACGCAACTTTCATTAGTTTTGAGTTTTTCCATTTGAGCAAGTCTGGTGCCAGCTTTAAATTCGTCTTTACGGACTGTTCTGTTTTTGACAGATTCTGCCTTTTATTTCGCATTGCCTCTTTTGCTATGTTGGATTCATTTCTTTGATCCATTAATGTCCAGTAGCTTTATGCAATGTCCAGAAGTGTAAAGAATGATTGTGCCACCTCTGAACATGTGAATTATTAATTGTGCACTAACCCTCTAATGAGTTTGCTTGAAGTTTGGTGTGAAGGAAGTTTTCAAGGGTCAAGAGGGGAGAATGATATACTATGATCAAGAGGAGTGAAAGCTCTAAGCTTGGGGATGCCCCCGTGGTTCACCCCTGCATATTTTAAGAAGACTCAAGCGTCTAATCTTGGGGATGCCCAAGGCATCCCTTCTTCATCGACAACATCATCAGGTTCCTCCCCTGAAACTATATTTTTATCAATCACATCTTGTGTTCTTTACTTGGAGCGTCGGTTTGTTTTTGTTTTTGTTTTTGTTTGAATAAAATGGATCCTAGCATTCACTTTGTGGGAGAGAGACACGCTCCGCTGTTGCATATGGACACATATGTCCTTAGGCTTTACTCATAATGTTCAAGGCGAAGTTTCTTCTTCGTTAAATTGTTGTATGGTTGGAATTGGAAAATGCTACATGTAGTAATTCTAAAATGTTTTGGATAATGTGATACTTGGCAATTGTTGTGCTCATGTTTAAGCTCTTGCATCATATGCTTTGCACCCATTAATGAAGAAATACATAGAGCTCGCTAAAATTTGATTTGCATATTTGGTCTCTCTAAGGTCTAGATAATATCTAGTATTGAGTTTTGAACAACAAGGAAGACGGTGTAGAGTCTTATAACGTTTACAATATGTCTTTTATGTGAGTTTTGCTGCACCTGTTCATCCTTGAGTTTGCTTCAAATAACCTTGCTAGCCTAAACCTTGTATCGAGAGGGAATACTTCTCATGCATCCAAAATCCTTGAGCCAACTACTATGCCATTTGTGTCCACCATACCTACCTACTACATGGTATTTCTCCGCCATTCCAAAGTAAATTGCTTGAGTGCTACCTTTAAAATTCCATCATTCGCCTTTGCAATATATAGCTCATGGGACAAAATAGCCTTAAAAACTATCGTAGTATTGAATATGTACTTATGCACTTTATCTTTTATTAAGTTGCTTGTTGTGCGATAACCATGCTTTTGGGGAACGCCATCAACTATTGTTGAATATCATGTGAGTTGCTATGCATGTCCGTCTTGTCTGAAGGATCTATCATTTTAGTGGTTGGAGCATGCAAAATTGTTAGAGAAGAACATTGGGCCGCTAACTAAAGCCATGAATCATGGTGGAAGTTTCAGTTTGGACATATATCCTCAATCTCATATGAGAATAATAATCATTGCTACATGCTTATGCATTTAAGAGGAGTCCATTATCTGTTGTCCATGTTGTCCCGGTATGGATGTCTAAGTTGAGAATAATCAAAAGCGAGAAATCCAAAATGCGAGCATTCTCCTTAGACCTTTGTACAGGCGGCATGGAGGTACCCCTTTGTGACACTTGGTTGAAACATGGCATGCAAAGACCCGGTAGTCCAAGCTAAGTAGGACAAGGTGCGGACACTATTAGTACACTATGCATGAGGCTTGCAACTTGTAAGATATAATTTACATAACTCATATGCTTTATTACTACCGTTGACAAAATTGTTTCATGTTTTCAAAATAAAAGCTCTAGCACAAATACAGCAATCGATGCTTTCCTCTTTGAAGGACCTTTCTTTTACTTTTATTGTTGAGTCAGTTTACCTATCTCCTTCCACCTTAAGAAGCAAACACTTGTGTGAACTGTGCATTGATTCCTACATACTTGCATATTGCACTTGTTATATTACTTTATGTTGACAATATCCATGAGATATACATGTTATAAGTTGAAAGCAACCGCTGAAACTTAATCTTCCTATGTGTTGCTTCAACACCTTTACTTTGATTTATTGCTTTATGAGTTAACTCTTATGCAAGACTTATTGATGCTTGTCTTGAAGTACTATTCATGAAAAGTCTTTGCTATATGATTCACTTGTTTACTCATGTCATTACCTTTGTTTTGATCGCTGCATTCATTACATATGTTTACAAATAGTATGATCAAGATTATGATGGCATGTCACTTCAGAAATTATCTTTGTTATCGTTTTACCTGCTCGAGCAGAACTAAGCTTGGGGATGCTGATACGTCTCCAACGTATCGATAATTTCTTATGTTCCATGCTACTTTATTGATGATACCTACATGTTTTATGCACATTATATGTCATATTTATGCATTTTCTGGAACTAACCTATTAACAAGATGCCGAAGAGCCATTTGTTTTCTGCTGTTTTTGGTTTCAGAAATCCTAGTAAGGAAATATTCTCGAATTGGACGAAATCTTCGCCCGGGTCCTATTTTTGCACGAAGCTTCCAGAAGACCGAAGAGGGAAGGAAGTGGGGCCACGAGGTGGCCACACCATAGGGCGGCGCGGCCGGCCCTGGCCGCGCCGGCCTGTGGTGTGGGCCCCTCGCGCCGCCTCTTGACCTACCCTTTCGCCTACTTAAAGCCTCCGTCGCGAAACCCTAGTACCGAGAGCCACGATACGGAAAAACTTCCGAGACGCCGCCGCCGCGAATCCCATCTCGGGATTCAGGAGATCGCCTCCGGCACCCTGCCGGAGAGGGGATTCATCTCCCGGAGGACTCTTCATCGCCATGATCGCCTCCGGAGTGATGAGTGAGTAGTTCACCCCTGGACCATGGGTCCATAGCTAGATGGTCGTCTTCTCCTTGTTGTGCTTCATTGTTGGATCTTGTGAGCTTCCTAACATGATCAAGATCATCTATTTGTAATACTATATGTTGTGTTTGTCGGGATCCGATGGATAGAGAATACTATGTTATGGTGATTATCAATCTATTGTTTATGTGTTGTTTATGATCTTGCATGCTCTCCATTATTAGTAGAGGCTCTGGCCAAGTTTTTGCTCTTAACTCCAAGAGGGAGTATTTATGCTCGATAGTGGGTTCATGCCTTCATTGACACCTGGGATCGTGACAGTAGGTTCTAAGGTTGTGATGTGCTGTTGCCACTAGGGATAAAACATTGATGCTATGTCTAAGGATGTAGATGTCGATTACATTACGCACCATACTTAATGCAATTGCTGTTGCTTAGCAACTTAATACTGAATGGGGTTCGGATGATAACCTGAAGGTGGACTTTTTAGATGCAGTTGGATGGCGGTCTATGTACTTTGTCGTAATGCCCGGATTAAATCTCACTATATTTATCATATCATGTATATGCATTGTTATGCCCTTCTCTATTTGCCAATTGCCCGACTGTAATTTGTTCACCCAACATGCTTTTATCTTATGGGAGAGACACCTCTAGTGAACTGTGGACCCCGGTCCTATTCTTTACATAGCATACAATCTACTGCAATTGTGTTTTCTTGTTTTCTTTGCAAACATCTTCCACTCGATACGTTTAATCCTTTGTTACAGCAAGCCGGTGAGATTGACAACCTCACTGTTTCGTTGGGGCAAAGTACTTTGGTTTTGTTGTGCAGATTCCACGTTGGCGCCGGAATCCCTGGTGTTGCGCCGCATCACATTTCGCGACCATCAACCTTCAACGTGCTTCTTGGCTCCTGGTTCGATTCAACCTTGGTTTCTTTCTGAGGGAAAACTTGCCACTGTGCGCAGCATACCTTCCTCTTGGGGTTCCCAACGGACGTGTACATCTACGCGCATCAGTGACCGACCACCCTTTCCTGGAATCAAGGTTAAGCAGAACAGGTGCAGGCAATCGTACTAGTTTTTCAATTTTCTTAGTTATTCTCCAAGTTTTCTTATAGAATGTTATCCTATAATACAGGTTGCTCAAGTTAGACGCATCTGAAACAAACTCATGTTTAATCATAGAAACAACATCAAGTTTCTCCATGGAGAGCGGAATATCTAGATGGTGAGGTTCTACACCATGCATAGCTAATAAGCGAGAGGCGATGAGACCTCCACAAATTCCTCCCTTCTCACGGTTAGTAGCAAGTCTACAAGCTATCAAAGCACCCAAATTATAAGTCCTATCTTGTTGCAATGCAGCAGCTAAGAAAGCCATATCTTGGATAGACAACTTATTTGCGTTCCTTCTAGCAAGAACGCACTTTGTGATGAAATAAGCAAAGTAGCGAATAGCAGGGAGTTGAATACTACTGATTTTACCATTATCATCGGAGAAGCTTCTCCCTTGACAAATCATCGTATATAGACTTGAGAGCTCCCGCGGCGTTCCCCTAACCTTCTCGCATGATCCCCATTGTGGCACTCTAATTGCTGCACAAAAATCATTAAATGACAAGTTGACAGCTTTATTATAAATTTTGTATCGAACCATGGGGTTAGTTTGAGACCGATGGAATTCGAAATCCTGCACCACCGACATTGTTAGTTTCGCATATTGGTAAGGTTCACCAACAACAAAACTTTCCAACCCTGCATTGGAAATCAGTGTTTGAACATCTTGCAAGATTCCTGCATTCCGCATAAAATCAGTGCATGGGTAATAAGAGGGGTATACTCCCTCTTCGCGGTGAACTCTCATGACTTGTTGCACCTCCAATTCTTGTTGGTTTAGTTGGTGCCTACTCCCTTCCATTTTCTGAAAATTTTCAACAACCATTATAAAATTTGATTTCAAGGTATATAATTGAGGGAAACTACTATAGGAACTTGCTAGAGTACTAAACATGCATCAAAACTAGTTTCTACCACTTAGAACAAGCATGCAAGCTCACTAAACATGTTACCTACAGCAGCAAAATATTCAAGATATACTCAACCAAACAAAATTCTAATTCGATAATCAAAGGAGTCACATACCGGAGAGCAAATGTGCCAAATTTCAGACAAAAATCCGGGCTGAGCAAAGAGATCGAGAAATCTCGAGTTCTTGAGCAGAAACGCGAGTGAGAGAAAGCTGGTGCGAGTTTTTCGGAGAGAGAGTGCAATGAGTGAAAGAGATGATGAAGTGGGGCAAGGAGGGGCCCACACCACGGCGCGCGCCCCTTTGCTGGCCGCGCCTCTGGGGTGCCACCTGGGTGCCCCACTGGTCATCCCCAGGTGCTCCCAGTGCCCCTTCGAAAAATAAGACTACCAGTATAATTTTTGTAAATTTTTGAAAACTTCGAAAAATGCACATTTCTGGGTGTTAAAGTAATTATTACTGCGCAGGAAAATGATTTCCAAAATCTTAAACAACTAAAGCATATTGCAAAACAAAAAGTGCTACAGCAAGTAAAATAAGTGGAGGAAGAAAGAAAGAAAGAAATGTTGTTTAGCTCTCTCATGCATTAAAATATACTTGTTAACAAGGTTGATCAAGTCTTGCTACCAAATAAATTTTATATGACATAAGAAGAAATAAACCTCAAATCAATCATGTTACCTTATATTGAATTGATATAGATCCAATCACAAGAGTTTGATATTCTTCTTTAGGCTCATATATAGGACAATCAAATGATCCCACCTTGATAGTTTTCACATTACAAATTGTATTAACTCCATATACTTTATCAATCTTCTTTTGAAAATAGACCGTATGTTCCTTGTCATCAACATTGAAAGTAACTTTCCCTTTATTGCAATCAATAACAGCCCTGCAGTATTAAGAAAGGGTCTTCCAAGAATAATAGACATATTATCATCTTCAGGCATTTCCAACACAACAAAATTAGTTAATATTAAGCAATATTGAGTAACTTGAACAGGAACATTTTCACATACACCAACAGGAATAGCAGTGGATTTATCAGCCATTTGCAAAGATATATCAGTTGGTATCAACTTATCTAAATCAAGTCTCTTGTAAAGAGAAAAAGGCATCACACTAACTCCTGCTCCCAAATCACATAGAGCAGTTCTAACATAATTATTCTTGATGGAACAAGGAATAGTCGGTATACCTGGGTCTCCCAGCTTCTTTGGAACCTTACCATTGAAAGAGTAATTAGCGAGCATAGTGGAAATCTCCTCATTTGGAATTTTCCTTTTGTTAGAGACAATATCTTTCATATACTTTGAATAAGGAGGCAATTTAATAGCATCAGTCAAAGAGATTTGCAAAAATAAAGGTTTCATCCAATCACAAAATTTATTATAATGTTCCTCCTCCTTTGATTTCAGTTTCTTAGCAGGAAAAGGCATTTGCTTTTGAACCCAAGGCTCTATTTCATTACCATGTTTCTTTGTAATAAAATCTTTTTTAGTGTACTTCTTATTTTTAGCATGCTTTTCAGGTTCTTTCTCAATTTCTTCTTTATCAGGAGTATCATTATTATCATTATCTTCATCATGTTCATTACCACTTTCAGTTTCAGCATCAGAAATAGAAATAGATCATTAACAGGTTCAGAGGATTCTACAACAGTTTTATGTTTCTTCTTCTTTTTCTTAGAAGGACTACTAGTTTCTTTAGTTCGTTGAGAATCTTGTTCAATTCTTTTGGGGTGCCCTTCAGGATATAGAGGATCCTGGGTAGAAACACCGCCTCTAGTTGTTACTTCATAAGCATGTTTTTCTTCATGAGTATTTTTTAACAAGTCATTTTGCACTTTAGTAAGCTGATCAATTTGAGTTTGAATCATATTAAAATGTTTAACAAGCATCTTAACATCATTGGAGGTTCTCTCCACAATATCATGCAATTTACTAATAGCTTGAGAATTTTCTATTAGATGATTCTCTACTCTCATATTAAAATTATTTTGCTTAACAATATAATTATCAAATTCATCTAAACATTGATCAGGAGGTTTTGAATAAGGGATATCTCCTCTATCAAAGCGTTGAAGAGAATGTACCTCAATTGTGGATGAAGGGGGAATTATCTCACATAGGTCTTCTATTGGAGGCAAATTCTTCACATCTTCAGATTTAATACCCTTCTCCATAAGAGATTTCTTGGCTTCCCTCATATCTTCATCATTTAATTCAATCATACCTCTCTTCTTCAATATAGGTGACGGGGTTGGTTCAGGTGTAGACCAATCATCATGATTTTTGCTTATCTTAGCCAATAATTCTTCAGCTTCGTCCGGAGTTCTTTTCCTGAAAACACAATCAGCACAACTATCCAGGTATGCCCTAGACTCAATGGTTAGTCCACTATAAAATATATCAAGTAAATCATGCTTTTCCAAATCATGTCCAGGCCGAGCTCTAATAAGAGAGCAAAATCTTGCCCAAGCTTTCTCTCCATCTTCTTGATCAAAACTATAAATTCTCTGGAGAAATATGTTGAGCACTAGCGGGAAAGTATTTTCGAAAGAAAACATCAAGCAAACAACTTGGACTATCAATAGAATCAGGAGGCAAATTATTATACCAAATCTTAGCATCATCCTTTAATGAGAAAGGGAAAATCTTAGCAACAAAATAAGTACGCATCTTAACATCATCAGAAAACAAGCTACTTAAAGTAGAAAGCTCATTCATATGTTCTACATCACTTTCTTTTTCAGTACCACAAAAAGGTGTTTTCTCAACAATAGATATATGAGATAAATCGAGAGAAAAGTCATAATCTTTATCCTTAATGTTTATAGGAGATGTGGCAAATTTAGGATCAGGAGACAGTTTATATCTAACACATGTTGTGCAATAAGCTTTTTAAGGTTACTTGTACTAGTAGTAGCATTGCATTTATCAATAAAATCATCATCAAGTTCCACATAATCTTCATCAAGATCATCAGTCTCAGGTGAATTAACAGGTGTAACAGTATTTTCATTAGGAGTTTCAGTATTTTCAATTTGTCTAGACCTAGCAATTGTAGCATCTAGAAAAGGACCTAATGAACCAGTATTATCAAGCACAGTAGAAGCATCATCAAAATTATCAGAGGAATTTTCAGATTCAGCAGAAATACCAACACATGAAGCTTGTGGTGGTGAAACAAGTTGACTTGTCACAGATGGTGAATCAAGAGCAGCAGAGGTACTCAGAGTTGTACCTTTTCTTGTAGTGGATGGTAATATGGCGACTTAGTATCGCGAGGTTTACCCATGATGGAGAATTTGCAGCGAACAATATCAATCCAAGTGAACTTGCAAATAAAGCTATGCTCCCCGGCAACGGCGCCAGAAAATAGTCTTGATGACCCACAAGTATAGGGGATCGCAACAGTCTTCGAGGGAAGTATTACCCAATTTATTGATTCGACACAAGGGGAGACAAAGAATACTTGTAAGCCTTAACACGGAGTTGTCAATTCAGCTGCACCTGGAAACAGACTTGCTCGCAAGAGTTTATCGTAGCAACAGTTTTATAGCAGTAGGAATAGTGAAATAACAGAGGTGAAATAAAGACAAAGTAGTGATTATAGTAAACAACGGGATTAAAATACTGTAGGCACAGGATGGATGAACGGGCATTGCATGGATGAGAGAATTCATATAACAATCATGGTAGGGCATTTGCAGGTAATAAAACGGTATCCAAGTACTAATCAATCCATAGGCATGTGTTCCATATATAGTCGTACGTGCTCGCAATGAGAAACTTGCACAACATCTTTTGTCCTACCAGCCGGTGGCAGCCGAGCCTCTAGGGAAACTACTGGAAATTAAGGTACTCCTTTTAATAGAGTACCGGAGCAAAGCATTAACACTCCGTGAACACATGTGATCCTCACATCACCGCCTTCCCCTCCGGTTGTCCCAATTTCTGTCACTTTGGGGCCTCGGGTTCCGGACAGCAACGTGTGTATACAACTTGCAGGTAAGATCATAAAACAATGCATATCATGATGAAACAATAACATGTTCAGATCTGAGATCATGGCACTCGGGCCCTAGTGACAAGCATTAAGCATAACAAGTTGCAACAATATCATAAAAGTAACATCTACGGATACTAGGCACCATGCCCTAACAATCTTATGACTATTACATGATCAATCTCATCCAATCCCTACCATCCCCTTCAGCCTACAGCGGGGGAATTACTCACACATGGATGGGGGAAACATGGCTGGTCGATGGAGAGGCGTCGGTGGTGATGGCGGTGATGATCCCCTCCAATTCCCCGTCCCGGCGGAGTGCCGAACGGAGTTTCTGGTCCCGAGGCGGAGTTTCGCGATGGCGGCGGCGTGGATGGGGTCTGGAAATATGGTCGAACCCCCTGGCGTTTTTAGGTCTAAGGGACTTTGTAGTCGAAAGGGGAGCGTCGGGGGGCCGCCGAGGCGCCCAAACCATAGGGCGGCGCGCCCTCCCTCCAGGCCGCGCCCGCTCGTGGTCCGGGCCACGGGCCCCCCTGGTTTCGCCTTTTGGCCCTTCATCTTCACGGTGAAAATAGGCCCATTGCGATTATTTCCGGGGTTTTTCCTGAAAGTCGAATTTCTGCACAAAAACGAGACACAATTCTGCTGAAAACAGCGTAAGTCCGTGTTAGTTGTATCCAAAATACATAAATTAGAGGCAAAACAATAGCAAAGGTGTTCGGGAAAGTAGATACGTTTTGGACGTATCATGCACGCCAGCAAGACTTTTTCTGGCGTCGTTGTCGGGGAGAAAGAGGATTTCTGCAAGGGGAGTCTATCATCTCCAATCTTTTTTACTTTGTTATAGTCTGCTTAGTTTACTTTATTTTGTTTTATTTGCTTTCATTATATCAAAAACATAAAAAATTAGTTTACTTTTATAGTTGTCTTTATATCAAAAAGAAAAAAATTAGTTTCTATTATAGACGTTATTTCTTTTGCTTACTTTTAATTTTCCTAATGGGTGATACGTCTCAAACGTATCTATAATTTCTTATGTTCCATGCTACTTTTATGACAATACTCACATGTTTTATACATACTTTACATCATTATTATGCATTTTCCGGCACTAACCTATTAACAAGATGCCGAAGCGCCTTGTTTTCTGTTTTTGGTTTCAGAAATCCTACAAAGGAAATATTCTCGGAATTGGACGAAATCAACGCCCGGGTCTTATTTTTCCACGGAGCTTCCGAAGACCGGAGGATATGAAGTGGGGCCACGAGGGCCGTCACCATAGGGCGGCACGGCCTGCATGGGGCCCGCGCCGGCCTATGGTGTGGGGCCCCTGTGCCTCCAACGCTGCCCTTCCGCCTACTTAAAGTCTTCGTCACGAAAACCCTATTACCGAGAGCCACGATACGGAAAACCTACTGAGACGCCGCCGCCGCCAATCCCATCTCGGGGGATGGATCGCCTCCGGCACCCTGCCGGAGAGGGGAATCATCACCGGAGGGCTCTACATCATCATGCCCGCCTCCGGATTGATGCGTGAGTAGTTCATCCTTGGACTATGGGTCCATAGCAGTAGCTAGTTGGTTGTCTTCTCCGCTTGTGCTATCATGTTTAGATCTTGTGAGCTGCCTAACATGATCAAGATCATCTATTTGTAATGCTACATGTTGTGTTTGGTGGGATCCGATGAATATAGAATATTATGTCAAGTTGATTATCAATCTATCATATATGTGTTGTTTATGTTCTTGCATGCTCTCCGTTCCTAGTAGAGGCTCTGGACAAGTTGATACTTGTAACTCCAAGAGGGGGTATTTATGCTCGATAGTGGGTTCATGCCTCCATTGAATCTGGGACAGAAAGTTATAAGGTTGTGGATGTGCTGTTGCTACTAGGGATAAAACATCAATGCTTTGTCTAAGGATATTTGTGTTGATTACATTACGCACCATACTTAATGCAATTGTCTGTTGTTTACAACTTAATACTGGAAGGGGTGCGGATGCTAACCTGAAGGTGGACTATTTAGGCATAGATGCATGCTGGATGGCGGTCTATGTACTTTATCGTAATGCCCTGATTAAATCTCATAGTGATCATCATGATATGTATTGAATCTTTATTTGTCAATTGTCCACCTGTAATTTGTTCACCCAGCATGTTATTTATCTTAGAGACACCACTAGTGAACTGTGGACCCCGGTCCATTCTTTACATCTGAATACAATCTACTGCAATCATTGTTCTCTCTTGTTCTTTGCAAACAAACATCATCTTCCACACGATACGTTTAATCCTTTGTTTTCAGCAAGCCGGTGAGATTGACAACCTCACTGTTACGTTGGGGCAAAGTATCTTGATTGTGTTGTGCAGGTTCCACGTTGGCGCCGGTTTCACTGGTGTTGCGCCGCATGATACGTCCAAAACGTATCTACTTTCCCGAACACTTTTGCTATTGTTTTGCCTCTAATTTGTGTATTTTGGATACAACTAACACGGACTAACGCTGTTTTCAGCAGAATTGCTCTGGTGTCTCGTTTTGTGCAGAAATCCAACTTTCGGGAAAATCCTCGGAATTTCTTCAGATGGCCCTATTTTACCAAAATATTGACGGAACCAGAAGGGCGAAGGAGGTGGAGGCCCGAGGGCCCCACACCATAAGGCGGCGCGGCCCAGGGGGCCCGCGCGGCCCTATGGTGTGGCCCCCTCGGCCGGCCTCCGACGCCCCCCTTCGGACTACTTATTCGCCTCGACCTAAAAACGCACGAGAGAAGTCGACATCGCCGAAACCCTCCGAAAGCCGCCACATCGCGAAACTCCGTCGCGGGAGCCGAAGTCTCCGTTCGGCACTCCGCCGGGACGGGGAATTGGAGGAGATCTTCACCGCCATCACCGCCAACGCCTCTCCATCAACCAGCAATGTTTCCCCCATCCATGTGTGAGTAATTCCCCCGCTGTAGGCTGAAGGGGATGGTAGGGATTGGATGAGATTGGTCATGTAATAGTCATAAGATTGTTAGGGCATAGTGCCTAGTATCCGTAGATGTCACTTTTATGATATTGTTGCAACTTGTTATGCTTAATGCTTGTCACTAGGGCCCGAGTGCCATGATCTCAGATCTGAACATGTTATTGTTTCATGAAGATATTCATTGTTTATGGTCTTACCTGCAAGTTGTATACACACGTCGCTGTCCGGAACCAATGGCCCCGAAGTGACAGAAATCGGGACAACCGGAGGGGATGGTAGTGATGTGAGGATCACATGTGTTCACGGAGTGTTAATGCTTTGCTCCGGTACTCTATTAAAAGGAGTACCTTAATATCCAGTAGTTTCCCTAGAGGCCCGGCTGCCACCGGCTGGTAGGACAAAAGATGTTGTGCAAGTTTCTCATTGCGAGCACGTACGACTAAATATGGAACACATGCCTATTGATTGATTAGTACTTGGATACCGTTTTATTATTATCTGCAAATGCCCATGCTTTGATTGTTACATGAGTTTCTCTCATCCATGCAACGCCCGTTAAATCCGTCCCTGTGCCTACAGTATTTTAATCCTGCTGTTTACTATAATCACTACTGCTGTCTTTATTTCACTGCTGTTATTCCGCTATTTCCACTACCATAGAACTGTTACTACTGATAAACTCTTGCGAGCAAGTCTGTTTCCAGGTGCAGCTGAATTGACAACTCCATTGTTAAGGCTTACAAGTATTCTTTGTCCCCTTGTGTCGAATCAATAAATTGGGTAATACTTCCCTCGATTGCGATCCCCTATACTTGTGGGTCATCAAGACTATTTTCTGGCGCCGTTGCCGGGGAGCATAGCTTTATTTGGAAGTTCACTTGTATTGATATTGTTCGCTGCAAATTCTCCATCATGGGTAAACCTCGCGATACTAAGATCGCCATATTACCATCCACTACAAGAAAAGGTACAACTCTTAGTACCTCTGCTGCTCTTGATTCACCATCTGTGATTGATAAACTTGTTTCACCGCCACATGCTTCGCGTGCTGGTACTTCTGCTGAATCTGAGAATTCTCATAATATTGATAATGTTTCTGCTGTGCTTGATGATAGTGGTTCATTGGGATCTTTTCTAGATGCTACAATTGCTAAGTCTAGACAAATTGAAAATACTGAAACTCCTAATGAAAATGTTGCTACACCTGTTAATTCACCTGAGTCTGTTGAATATTCTAGTGATGATCTTGATGAGGATTATGTAGAGCTTAATGATGATTTTATTGAAAAATGCAATGCTACTACTGATGCAAGAAAAATTAAAAAGTTGCTTGAACATGCTGTTAGATATAAACCATCTCCTGATCCTAAATTTGCCACATCTCCTATAAACATTAGGGATAAAGATTATGATTTTTCTCTTGATTTATCTCATATAGCTATTGTTGAGAAAACACCCTTTTGTGGTACTGAAAAAGAAAGTGTTGTTGAACACATGAGTTATCTACTCTTAGTGGCGTGTTTTCTGATGATGTCAAGATGCGTACTTATTTTGTCACTAAAATTTTTCCGTTCTCATTAAAGGATGATGCTAAAACTTGGTATAATAATTTGTCTCCTGGTTCTATTAAAAGTCCAAAAGAATTGCTTGATGTTTTCTTCCGTAAATACTTTCCTGCTAGTGCTCAACATATTGCTTTGCAGAGAATTTATAATTTTGACCAGGAAGATGGAGAGAAATTGCCTGAGGCTTGGGCTAGATTTTGTTCTCTTATTAGAGCTCAGCCTGACCATGAGTTGGAAAAGAATGATTTACTTGATATATTTTATAGTGGACTAACCATTGAGTCTAGGGCATACCTAGTTGTGTTTTCAGGAAAAGAACTCCAGAAGACGCTGAAGAATTATTGGCTAAAATAGGCCGGAATCATGATGATTGGTCTACACCTGAACCAACCCCGACACCGATAGTGAAGAAGAGGGGTATGATTAAATTGAATGATGAAGATATGAGGGAAGCCAAGAAGTCTCTTAAGGAGAAGGGTATTAAACCTGAAGATGTGAAGAATTTACCTCCTATAGAAGATATATGTGAGACAATTCCCCCTTCATCCATGATTGAGGTACACTCGCTTCAACACTTTACTAGGGAAGATATTCCGTATTCAAAATCTCCTGCTCAATGCTTAGATGAATTTGATAATTATATTGTTAAGCAAGAAAATTTTAATATGAGAGTAGAGAATCATTTAATGGAAAATTCCCGAGCTATTAGTGAATTGCATGGTATTGTGGAGAGAACCTCCAATGATGTTAAGATACTTGTTAAACATTTTCAAATGGTTCAAACTCAAATTGATCAACTTACTAAAGTGCAAAATGACTTGTTGGGAAATAATTCTAAAGAAAAACATGCTTGTGAAGTAACAACTAGAGGCGGTGCTTCTACCCAGGATCCTCTATATCCTGAAGGGCATCCCAAAAGAATTGAACAAGATTCTCAACCAATTAAAACTAGTGCTCCATCTAAGAAAAAGAAAAAGAAACATAAGAATGTTGTAGAATCCTCTGAACCTGTTAATGATCCTAATAGTATTTCTATTTCTGATGCTGAAACTGAAAGTGGTAATGAACATGAGGAAGATAATGATAAGAATGATACTCCGATAAAGAAGAAATTGAAAAAGAACCTGAAAAGCATGCTAAAAATAAAAAATACACTAAAGAAGACTTTATTACTGAGAAGCATGGTAATGAAAGAGAACCTTGGGTTCAAAAGCAAATGCCTTTTCCTGCTAAGAAACTAAAATCAAAGGAGGAGGAACATTATAATAAATTTTGTGATTGGATGAAACCTTTATTTTTGCAAATCCCTTTGACTGATGCTATTAAATTGCCTCCTTATTCAAAGTATATGAAAGATATTGTTACTAACAAAAGGAAAGTCCCCAATGAGGAAATTTCTACTATGCTCGCTAATTACTCCTTCAATGGTAAGATTCCAAAGAAGTTGGGCGACCCAGGTATACCGACTATTCCTTGTTCCATCAAGAATAATTATGTTAGAACTGCTCTATGTGATTTGGGAGCAGGTGTGAGTGTGATGCCTTTTTCTCTTTATAAGAGACTTGATTTAGATAAATTGATACCTACTGATATATCTTTGCAAATGGCTGATAAATCTACTGCTATTCCTGTTGGTTTATGTGAAAATGTTCCTGTTCAAGTTACTCAGCATTGCTTAATATTAACTGATTTTGTTGTGTTGGAAATGCCTGAAGATGATAATATGTCCATTATTCTTGGAAGACCCTTTCTTAATACTGCAGGGGCTGTTATTGATTGCAATAAAGGCATGGTTACTTTTAATGTTGATAATAAGGAACACACTGTCTATTTTCCCAAGAGGATTGATAAAGTATGTGGAGTCAATACAATTTTTAATGTGAAAACTATCAAAGTGGGATCCATTGATTGTCCTATATATGAGCCTAAAGAAGAATATCAAACTCTTGTGATTGGATCCATATCAATTCAATATAAGGTAACATGATTGATTTGAGGTTTATTTCTTCTTATGTCATATAAAATTTATTTGGTAGCAAGACTTGATCACCCTTGTTAACAAGTATATTTTATTGCATAGGAGAGTTAAACAACACTTCTTTCTTTTCTCTCCCTTCACCTATTTTACTTGCTGTAGCACTTTTATTTTGCAATATGCCTTAGTCATTTAAGATTTTAGAAATCATTTTACTGCGCAGTAATCATTAATTTAATACCCAGAAATGTGCATTTTTCAAAGTTCTCTAAAAATTACAAAAATTACACCGTTGGTCCTATTTTTCGACGAGGCACCTGGGAGAGGATGACCTGTGGGGCACCAGGGGTGCCACACCATAGGGCGGCGGCCAGCAAGGGGGCCGCGCCACCATGTGGTGTGGGCCACCCCTTGCCCCACTACACCATCTCTTCCTCCCAGCACCTTCTCTCTCCCGAAAAACTCGTACCAAGTTTCTCTCACTCGTGTTTCTGCTCAAGAACTCGCGATTTTTCGATCTCCTTGCTCAGCCCAGATTTCTGTCTGAAATTTGGCACATTTACTCCTTGGTATGTGACTCCTTTGATTGTCCAATTAGAATTTCATTTGGTTGGGTATATCTTGAATATTTTGCTGCTGTAGATAACATGTTTAGTGAGCTTGCATGCTTGTTCTAAGTGGTAGAAATTAGTTTTGATGCATGTTTAGCACTCTAGCAAGTTCCTATAGTAGTTCCCTCAATTACATACCTTGAAATCAAATTTTATAATGATTGTTGAAAATTTCAGAAGGGGAAGATGAAGAAATTCAAGTTTGGAGAGTTGTTCAAGAAAGCAACAACCAGCACCGGTAGGCCCTCAAGGGCGTCCACTCAAATTAGGCGATCCTACAATGAGGATGTCATCGCGCCTAGCTTCGCGCCCGAGGAGGACCAAGGGGCCCCTAATGCTTCATCCTTCCCTTGTTATGAGTTTCTAACCAATGCAGGGTTAATGGATGACTTCTTCACCCTCGTCAACAGGGCAGGCCTAGCCACCTACGTGGGAGACGAGAGGGGACAATATTACAGGCTCACCAAGATTTTCGTTGAGAGCTTCAAGTTCCACAACACGGAATATGAGCCGACAGTCGCATTCAAGATTTATGATATTCCTGTTACCATGAAATTGGAGGAATTTTGTTTTGCATTGGGTATTGCCCCTGTAGGTACAGCAAGAAGGATTGATGACAACCCCCGGGACTTGTTGGAGCTATACCGAGGGATCACCGGGGATGATTGCCGCACCATCCAGCGAGGGAAGATAAGAAACATTCAACTCCCCGCTATTAAGTATTTCGCATATTACATTGGTACTAGCATTTTGGGTAGAGAAAATACTAGTAACATTTCTAGCTACCATCTTGCTTTCTTGAATGTTGCACTTACTGGAGAGACACCTTATCATCTTGGTTCTCTTATTGCTCGCCGCCTGTCTAGCAGGGGGCCTATTTTTGGAGGAACTATTGCATCACGCATTCTAACACATCTAGATATTCCTCTTGATTCTAATGATGTACCATTAACCCCTAGGAAGCTAGATATTGCTGCTATGAAGAGCCATCATTTTGTTACTACTAACTCCACCATAGATAATATTGTCTATAAAATGTTGTTTGCTGACGGGAACGAGAAAGAAATCCCTCTTCCCCAGCAGGGTTTGTTTAATATTGACAGGCAATCATGGTCGCTAACAAAGGAGGTGGTGGAAGAGCATATGAAGATACAAGAATTCCACCAGCAACATGACTCCGAGAACGCCGAGCCCTCCTACGACTACACCGTCACGTACCCCGACGTTTCCTCCAGCACATACATGGAACCGGGTCGTTCTTCGTCATACTACGAAGACACCACTTCATGGGGACCGTGGGAATGAACTCCACTTAGGCCAAAAGCCTAAGCTTGGGGGGAGGTATACCGGCATCACTCATTCTTTGCATATTATGGTTGCTGGATACTTGTACATACTTGTTTAGTCTCTAGAGTGGTTTTCTAATGAGAGGGAGATGATATTTGGGGAAGTGCTGTCCAAAAACAGATTCTGTGCTGTTACCAAAAAAATTCGTACGCACAGCCAGAACGTTATTTTGAGTTGCCAATTTTTGAGCATGTGCCCCAGGTTGTTATCTAACTTTCATTAGTTGAACACTTTTTGGTCTGAGCAATGGAAGATTTTTGTTAAATTCGATTTCTGTACTGCTGTCAGGATTTGGCAGATTTCTGTCATCCTGCTTTTCTGTGTTTCTGTTAGTTTGCATTCTTTTGTTTTCACTTTGTTTCTTTCCTAAAACACAAAAAGACCAAAAATATTTCTGTTGTTTCTCTTCACCATTTATTTATTTGGTACCTTGCTCTTAGTTTGCTTTATTTGCTATCGTTAGTTTGCTATGAGAAAACCCAAAAAGATTTTGCTTTGTTTGCTTGTTTTCTTTCGTTCTTATTTCTAATTCGAAAACACCAAAAATATTTGCTGTTCTTCTTTGGTTTGTAAAGTTCATCATGAGTTCAATGGTCTTCGGTGGCTGGAGCGTGGTTTTCATTTTATATTATCCAAGCTACACAAGTGAAAAGGCAATAATGACGATCTACGACAATCTGATTGTGGTGAGAGGCTGGTATGAACTCTATTTGCTTTCATTTTTGTACATATACTCATCCATATGAGCATGCTTAGTTGGTTCATGTGAGGTATATGTTATTTGAGAAAGTCTAGTAGCTCATGATCTCTCATGTTTGGTTCCGATTTATTAATATGAGTAGCATGTCATGGATGTTTGCTTGCATTGTTTTATTCATAAGTAAGTATGGCATTGTGGTATCCTCCTCTGAATAACTCATTTATATCGACTTGGCACATGCTCACGCATGCATATGACTGAACAAAAAGTCAATTAAGCCTCGATGATTTATAATTGCTTCAGAGTTCTTGTATCACTTTTATGCCTCCGTTAATTTATTTTGCCGCAAGCATGATTATGACAGTTACTGCTCTCTTGATTTGTCGCTCCCTAGTCTTTTGCTAGCCTTCACTTGTACTGAGCGGGACGCCGCTCGTGCTTCCAAACACCTGAAAACCAAGTTGTTCCATAAGTGTCCACCATAAATACCTATGCATGGCATTTCAAACCATTCCAAGTAAATTCTCATGCGCTACCTTTAAAACCTTCAAAATGCTTCTCAATTTGTGTTAATGTTTCATAGCTCATGAGGAAGTATGTGGTGTTTAGCTTTCGACCTTGTCATTTACTTTTGACGGACTCTCATATGGACTAGTGGCACATCCGCTTATCCAATAATTTTGCAAAAAGAGCTGGCAATGGGATTCCCAGTCCCGAATTAATTAACTTAAATAGACACTCCTCCATGGTTTGTGATTGTTGGACGGCACCCGAAGGATTCGGTTAGCCATGGCTTGTGTAAGCAAAGGTTGGGGGAGTGTCATCATCATAATAAAACTTAAATAAAAAGGCACTCCTTCATGGTATGTGATTGTTGGCAGGCACCCGAGGATTCGGTTAGCCATGGTTTGTGAAAGAAAGGCTGGAAGGAGTGCCAACCAAAAATAAATAAATAGGAGCCGCTCTTGTGAGTCCGGTTGATGAGGGAGTTAGTGTATCCATTACCATTCGTTGACAACAACAAACACTTCTCAAAATAATTTTACTCCTGCTTTACAAATGAAAAGCTCTAGCGCATGTTAATCCCTGCTTCCCTCTGCGAAGGGTCAATCTTTTACTTTTATGTTGTGTCTCCATTCTTTCTTTGAGCACTATCTTGAGAGCACAACTGTCATTCTTAGTATAATATGCTTGTCTCAAAATATGATTGATTGTGGTATAACTTTGATGCTTTTATCTTTGACAATCACTACTTCTAGTCTTTCTATGAACTCAAGAGGTGCCTCGGCATTTATGTTTTGCCGATCAAATACAGGCAAGCGAGATACCACTTTACCATATTCTCTTATGAACATTGCAATCTTGCTTACACACATGATTCATGATGCTTATTATTAATTGTTGGTACTTCTCCATGATTGACATAGCTGTTGGATGATCTTATTTGCATGTATCCCATTATGAACTGCTTAAGTATTAGCCATAGCATGAGAATATATACATCATATGAGCAAATGTGTTCGTGAAAGTTCTTTTATCGCTCAGTTGTTAACTGAATTGCTTGAGGACAAGCAATAAGCTAAGCTTGGGGGAGTTGATACGTCCAAAACGTATCTACTTTCCCGAACACTTTTGCTATTGTTTTGCCTCTAATTTGTGTATTTTGGATACAACTAACACGGACTAACGCTGTTTGAATTGCTCTCGTGTCTCGTTTTTGTGCAGAAATCCAACTTTCGGGAAAATCCTCGGAATTTCTTCGGATGGCCCTATTTTACCAAAATATTGACGGAACCAGAAGGGCGAAGGAGGTGGAGGCCCGAGGCCCCACACCATAAGGCGCGCGGCCCGGGGGCCCGCGCGGCCCTATGGTGTGGCCCCTCGCCGGCCTCCGACGCCCCTTCGGACTACTTATTCGCCTCGACCTAAAAACGCACGGAGAGAAGTCGACATCGCCGAAACCCTCCGAAAGCCGCCACATCGCGAAACTCCGTCGCGGGAGCCGAAGTCTCCGTTCGGCACTCCGGGACGGGGAATTGGAGGAGATCTTCACCGCCATCACCGCCAACGCCTCTCCATCAACCAGCAATGTTTCCCCCATCCATGTGTGAGTAATTCCCCCGCTGTAGGCTGAAGGGGATGGTAGGGATTGGATGAGATTGGTCATGTAATAGTCATAAGATTGTTAGGGCATAGTGCCTAGTATCCGTAGATGTCACTTTTATGATATTGTTGCAACTTGTTATGCTTAATGCTTGTCACTAGGGCCCGAGTGCCATGATCTCAGATCTGAACATGTTATTGTTTCATGAAGATATTCATTGTTTATGGTCTTACCTGCAAGTTGTATACACACGTCGTCCGGAACCAATGGCCCCAGTGAAATCGGGACAACCGGAGGGGATGGTAGTGATGTGAGGATCACATGTGTTCACGGAGTGTTAATGCTTTGCTCCGGTACTCTATTAAAAGGAGTACCTTAATATCCAGTAGTTTCCCTAGAGGCCCGGCTGCCACCGGCTGGTAGGACAAAAGATGTTGTGCAAGTTTCTCATTGCGAGCACGTACGACTAAATATGGAACACATGCCTATTGATTGATTAGTACTTGGATACCGTTTTATTATTATCTGCAAATGCCCATGCTTTGATTGTTACATGAGTTTCTCTCATCCATGCAACGCCCGTTAAATCCGTCCCCGTGCCTACAGTATTTTAATCCTGCTGTTTACTATAATCACTACGCTGTCTTTATTTCACTGCTGTTATTCCGCTATTTCCACTACCATAGAACTGTTACTACGATAAACTCTTGCGAGCAAGTCTGTTTCCAGGTGCACTGAATTGACAACTCCGCTGTTAAGGCTTACAAGTATTCTTTGTCTCCCCTTGTGTCGAATCAATAAATTGGGTAATACTTCCCTCGAAGACTGTTGCGATCCCCTATACTTGTGGGTCATCACCGCACTACACTCCTCCACCAACAACCTTCACGTGTTCCTTGACTCCTACTGGTTCGATAACCTTGGTTTCTTACTGAGGGAAAACTTGTTGTTGTACGCATCACACCTTCCTCTTGGGGTTCCCAACGGACGTGTGCTTCACGCGTGTCAATGGGTTCCGCTGAAAATACTAAGTTGTGTGACTTTACTAGCATCAACAATAATGATTTTATTTGTACACCTATTGCTCCACATGCTCCCGAAGCAGCCTTCTATGACATTAAACCTGCTTTATTAAATTTTATTTTGATTGCATTATTAGTTCTTACTTGTTCTCGATTTTATGTAGGAATTAAGATCTTTTGGTCAGGCTGATCGTGCATCCGCAAGATCAGTAACTCCCGAAGATTGTCCTAGCAATTGCATTGGCGCACGAGCTTTACACGTGTAGTCGGATCGTCAAGGACGAACTCCACCAATAAATCGACGTTGTCAACCTCTCATCAAAAGATCGGACACCTTTGCCCTATCATGAAGCGTGCCCCTGATCTTGCCCTTTTTCGAGTCCCGTAGCTCTTGGAAGTCAAATACTAACAGAAGGTGTTTTCTGCCACACAAAGTTAAAACTAGAGGAGAGGGGATTGTTTACAAAATCCCCAAAAACACTATAAAATAAAAAAATAATATTATATAATATGAAAATATGTGAAAATATGTATCAATAAACTATAAAATTCATGTATGCATTTTACATGCATCAATAACCTGAAAACTGGAGAGACACATATAGCAAAATTGACAAAACTTTTATCGTCCTACATAGTAGAATGGCCAATAGCTACCTTATGCTTGCAGGGACGATAGTTCTCAACAGGAAGGTTGGATGGCCAGAAGTGTGGTTATACCCCAACCCACTATAGTTCAGACATAAGGTTTTTCGCATGTGTTACATAAACACGGAGTATTTTCTTTGAACAGGAGGCGGCGCTTTCATCGATAGCGAGTCACCTGTGGTGACTTCGTTAATTTGAAGACTCGGTCCGCCAACTTGGTATTACAAAGATGCTTATAAAGAGGCACAGTGTGTGTGCGTTAATAGGGGTGAGTGTATGCATGTGTATGTGAGCGTCTGCACGTTTAGCCTAGATCGATGAAACTCAACACACACACATGGAAAAGACCATCGGGGTACAAGTAGATCTAGGCTCTTGAAATCCTAATTTGCTTTATATTCTTACAATCTTCCCTTGAGGCACTTTGCAATAAGGCCTAGGTTACTGTAAATTTTTGTTTCCTAGAAAACTCCAATTGGATGATAAACAACGTCATCCTCTCTATCTCTACTCGTTTGTAAACATAAATTGCTTATTAAAATAATGACAAATTGTGATACACCAGATTGATGCCTATTATCCCACCTTGATTAGTGATGTTGGAGCATGTACAATGCAATATGCTTAGGGAGGCGCTTCGAAAAATAACCAGCTTTCACTTAATCAACTGTGCTTATTTATACTAGACATATGTCTAACTAGGCACCTCTCCTGTACATATAAGCATCAGTGCTTAACAAAGTGGTTGGTTTATTTTCTTAATCATCTAAGCATTTTGCATTGTATGTTGCCTTACACACCAATTATGACCTCCTATAATAGAAATCCCAAATAATATCGTTAGGTTTAAATCCCCACCCCCGGAATCAGTATCTAATTTAGAAAACGTCAATTTCATCTTTCATATCACTCGACAAATCCCCTGAACCAACCAAAGAAAATATAGTACGACATACCCTACACACAGATCACATCGATGAGGTCTGTACGCTTTTGATCAACCGCCCCCGCTTTTGATAAATCTGAGACAACCTTAGTGAGATCGGAGGGAGTATTAAACTTCATACACATGTAGCAGCATGTTTATTATATTAGCCAAGAAGACGCGATGACCGATGTACTGACCCAAATTGCCCAAGCGCTACAAGAATTGCAGCGTTGCCTCGATTGAAAATTCTTGTGTTTGTCTTCATACTAGATCCCTGTTTCGGCGATGATGGCGATCCGTGTTCCGCACATTAAAATTTTGTTTCTTGACTTCCTCTTGCACCACATATATATTAAGCTTTTCTTTCTTTTCAAAGGTAGCTTTCTTTAGCAGCGCGCCAATGGGTTGAAGATTGATTTTGGAGGTGTTGTTTGCCTATGCTCTTTGCTGCCGTCGAGGGATCTATGGGTTGAACTGGCCATCTCTCCTAAATAAACCAAAACCTTAAACTGGAATTGGAGTTGGACCGACATGTTGTGTGCCGTGAACGAGGATGCGCAGCCTGTTCGGTAGAGAGTACTACAGACCTTTTTCGGTTTCCTATGCGGACGAAACGCAACGCGCAAGGGAGTAGTAGAAACAGACGCACCACAACCGGCGCCAGCCACGCAAAACAAACAAATCACAGCGTTTTCGGTGGACCGGTTGCGCTCGTGTCGTGCCCCGTCCAGCTTTTTCTCCCAACAACGAAATCCCAGCTTTCTTTTCGGAATATTTTATGCAGCGCCAGAGACAGAGAGGATCGGAAGGACTGCGGTGGCATGTGGAGATCCGTGAGGAGGGGAGTAGTACCCTACCCAGTAGGGCTGTCGTTTGCCTAGGGAGCTGCGTGCGTAGGATCAGGTGACGGAATGTCCCTCCCTCCCCCTGCCCTGGGATCAATTATTTTGTCCCGTACCGGGTCTCGGATCGTCCGGCAACCACATCCTTTACCCGGGCTACTCGCACCTGAGGCAAAAAAATGACATTCGAAATGAAATTATTCTCTACAAAATCGAACATTTGTACACTTAATTTTGTGCACGTTTTGAGATTTGTTTTTGTAGTTGAGGCGTAGAACATGAGAAATGGCTTTTCCTATCTATCAGAAACGGAAAAGGGGCACAATGTTAACGCGTACCCACAAGTCGGCACGCGTTCCATACGAGGCAGCGTTAATGCCCACCCTTCCTCCTGCCTGCCCTTTCTCCCTCTCCCGCCTCTTTCTCCGCCTATAAAACACAATCGCCGTGGAGCTCACCACCACACTCGTTGAGCCACAACCGAGCCGTGCATATCCACAACCTCGTCGCCGTCGCCTAGCCAAAATGGTGTGCCGCACGACGACCACGTACTCCATGCTAGGCTTCAACGGCCGCCATACACCTTCGCCACCGTAGCCGTATCCTTCAGAGGATGAGGTGCCCTGCCTGGTCGACCTCGACGTGCAGATCCTGCCCAATGCAGATTGATGGGCCGCCGCCAGGGAGGAGGATGATGACGAGGAGCAGCCGGCCGATACGAAGTAGATGACAATCCCAATCCGGAGTAAACCTAATTTTCATTCAAATTTGGTTATGTATTACTACCTCTATCTCAAAGCTTAAGGCTTATATTATTTTTACAAAGTCAAAATATGTTAAGTTTGACTAAGTTTTTACCAAAAATCATTAATATGCAAAATACGAAATCAATATCATTAAATAGATAATGCAATATATTGTCATATGATATCTCTTCTAAAAGTTTGATCAAACTTTACTTGGTTTGAGTTTTCAAAACATATAAGCCTTAAGCGCTTTGGAATAGAGGTAGTAATATATAACAAAATTTGAATGAAAAATAGGTTTCCAACCCTTTGTTTGGGGGATGGCGTTGGGAGAGCCGTTCCCAAAAAACGGTAACCCAATCCGCCGCCTGCGCCAAACGCTGTTTGGGAAACTCGGTTGGGGATGCTCTTACTCATGTACCCCTCCACCTCATGCAGGTGCTCTATAATTTTTTTATACAATACACCAAAAGTGAGAGAGGAGGCGCCAAAATCCCAATCTAGTGTTTTAGCCCTCTCGCCGATGACGCTGTCCGTCCGCCCTGCCTCCGGCGGCCTTAGAGCCTTGGAGGTGTGGCGGACCACTGCTCCTCGCAGGTTGTAGGTTTCCGTTTTTAAGAGCAACCACTTATTTTATTAATAGAAAATTAAGTTACATGAGTAAACAAACGTAGAAACTGAAAAGACTCACCAGTAAAAATAGATTTTCGGGAAACTTTGCAGATAGAACCCTAAAGGATAGAAAAAGAAAGAATCATCCCTAGGATTTCATGCACTTGCTGGAACTAGCAGCAGTCGCCAAACTCCCACGCTCCCTATGCACACGTTCAAGGAGAAGCCGAGCCTCCACCATTGCCAAATTCGAATAAGCACCATCGCCAAAAAGGCTTTATTAGTCGATGAACATGCTTGCTGCAATGAGCAAGACACATGTCGTTGTGACACGTCGACCCAGGGACATCCCCATGCTTCCTTAAACAAAGATCCACCGCATCGTGTCGTCGAAGTCGGGGAACAACGACAGATCCACCACCTACGGACCAACATCATCGCTCGAGTGCATCCACCTCACCCAATCCCCAACGCCTCCGTGGATAAAGACGAAAGCCGACGATAAGACCAACCTGAGTGTCTTCTTCAGAATGGTTAGAAGGTGGCTACATCCCAAAGTCAGAATAATGTCCTCCTCGCCTTATCCCCGTACGTCCTAGAGGTGCTCCTAGCGGCGGCGGAGGGCATGTGGAGTTGTCTTCCCGACTGATCTCATGGAATCCGGTCGGTATTCGTGTCAGTTGGCGTGGTTGCAAGTGTGGCCCTTCCAATCTATGATTCCCGTCTATAGCGATGGTTGTTGCTCTGGTCCTTTGGTGTCCAAGCACGACGACTTCCCGTCTATCTACTACATCAAGCTCTAGTACGACAAGCTTGCCCGTATACGGTGAGGGAGGGCTGAGGACGACGGTGCGCCTTCGAGTCGCTCTGTAGTCTTCGGTAGATGGTTCAATAGTCTATTTATAGTTTTAATTACTTTTAGAGCTCTCTTTATACCAGGGAAAAAGTTTTTTTTTGCGAATTACCAGGAAAAAAAAGTTTGAAGCCCATTGGACAGTACAGAAAAATCACACCATTTCACTTTTGGGAAGCATTTAAAAATTGAAAAGTACAAGGAAAAGATTTACTGCTCCGGTTCGGATCACAGCTAAGCACTGGGCCCCGCCCGAAACCCAATAGAAATCGCCCTCCTCCTTTGTCCTCTCCACCCACCCACCTTTTCCGCTCGCAAGTTGCGATTCCCAAATCCCAATGTCCCCTTGTTGCAATTAAACACCTCCTGCGAGCGACACACAGCCTGCCCTCCCATCGCATCGCCCTCCGGGCGCGCCGCCGACACCCATGACGTCATCCTCGTCGTCGCACCACCTCGACGCCTCCTCCGCCTCCTCCACCCCCCGCGCCGGCGCCCGCAGCACCGCCAGCAGCTGCAGCAACGGCAACGGCAACGGCCACCACCACCACCCGCCTCCCCACGCCCCTTCCTCGCGGGCCCAGCCGCTGCCGCACGGGGGCCCATGCGTGCGCATCATGTGCAGCTTCGGCGGCCGCATCCTGCCGCGCCCGGGCGACCACCGCCTCCGCTACGTCGGCGGCGAGACCCGCATCGTCTCCGTCCCGCGCGCCGCCTCCCACGCCGTCCTCACCGCCGCGCTCGCCAGGCTCGCCCCCGCGCTCTTCGCGCCCGGCGCGCCCGGGCCCACGCTCCGGTACCAGCTCCCCGAGGAGGACATCGACTCGCTCGTCTCCGTCTCCTCCGACGACGACGTCGACAACCTCATGTGCGAGCTCGACCGCGTCCACGGCCTCGCCGCCGCCGACGCCAAGCCGCCACGCCTGCGCCTCTTCCTCTTCGCCTCCTCCCCGGACCACGCCTCCTCGGGCGCCTTCGGCTCCGTGCTCTCCGGCACCGGCGACGCCTCCATCGACCAGTGGTTCCTCGACCAGCTCAACGCCCCGGCGCCCAGCTCGCTCGACCGCACCCGATCCGACGCCTCCTCGATCCTCTCCGAGAACACGGACTACCTCACCGGCATCGACGCCGCCTCCGACGACCCAAACCCTGCCCCGCCCGCGGCTGAGCAGACCAAGCCTGACATCGAGACACCGCATGGCGGCGACGACGACGACAAGCCGGCTCCCGTGCTGGGCGCGCCTCTGGCCCCGCACTTCGCCGAGACCGCCCCGTGGCCCGCACCGCCGCCGCAGTACATGCAGCAGCCCATGTACTACTACCCGCCCTCGCGCCCGGTCCACTACGTCGACGCGGCCGGGCGCCAGGGAAGCTACATGCCAGGGCCCGTTTACCACCACATGGTCGCCGGGGGAGGAAACCAGGATCTCTACGCGTCTGGCGCCGTCTACGGCGTGCCGCACCCTGTGCAGCCATACCGTCAGGTGATCTACAGGCCGCCGCTGGCCGCCGCGGACGACTATCCGGCGCCGGCGGAGAGGAAGCCGACGGAAGGTGCGTCTCACTCCTCCTAGGCGCAACTGGAGCCATGGCCGTTCCTGGAGCTGGTTATGACCGAGCCCTTGATTCTGATGATTGCTTATATCTGAGCTGAGAATTTTGCGTTGCCGTGCGGGTAGTGTTTATCGTTTCTGTTGGTTTCCGTGGGTAGCTGTATAGATGAGGGAGGTGGAGGATGCAGGATATCACAATTTTCGTCGGATGAGATAGATTCTTGAATTCTTATTTGTTATTATTATAATAGTAATAGCGGGTGCGATTAGCAGCAAGTTACTGTAATATGTGGGATTCATATTATATTCTCGTACTGTAGATGGTTTCTATCTGGGGAACACATGCTTTCTCCATTCATGTTCTTATAAGACTCATGTTGGATTCGCATTCGATTCATCGTGGTCAATTATTGTTATATATCATGTCTAGCTTGCAAAAGCTTAAGTTCAGAGGATGAATGGTGTAATGAGTTTCACTCTAGGCTTATTCTTATTTGTCAATTTCTTTTGTTTGCATTCTTTTCATACTTTGACTGTTTCATTCTGGTCATATTTATGCCTGAGGTTTATCCTGAACTGCTCATCTCCTGGCATTAACATCTCTTATAGTTCAGAACTTGGAATGACATGCTGACTTTCTTCTGAATAAAACTAGAGAGAATGTTCCATTGTTGTTGACCTGGTACGAAAGGAAAGTCTCATTTGTATGTCAATGTATTTGAGAAACTAGATGAGCGAGGTGGAGGATGGATAGATATCAAAATTTTCTTTGACTGCATCAGATATTTGAATTGTTATTATAAGGGTACATTTGGTGTGTTTTTTATTACCCCAGCAAAGTTACTGTAATGTGGGCAATTCATATGCTAGGAAATCTCTATCTCTGAAACACAATATTTCTGCATTTCGTGCTCATATGCTTGATGCTGGATGCATCATGGTCCATGAATGTCCTATATGTCTACTCCTGCTTTGATGTAAATGTTTGTGTCTCTTATGTGCGAAAGCTTACTTTCGAACGGAATAGTGTACCCAGTTATCTCTATCTTTGATCTTATTTTTCAATTTCTTTTGCTTGCTTTTGAAAATTTGATCATTCAAGGTTTATCCTGAAGTGCTCATCTCCTGGCATTAGCATCTCGTGATGATTCAGAACTTTGAACGTCATGTTGACTTTTTTCTGAACAAAATTAGATAAAGATACTGTTCCATTCTTAACTTTGTACGGAAGGAAAATCTCACTTCAATGTCAATTTCTAAATTTCAGAAGATGAATGGTGTATTGAATTCACTGTAGGTTTGATCTTATTTGTCAATTTCTTTTGTTTGCGTGCTTTTCATATTTTAGGTGCTTCAGTTGTTCATATTTATTCTTGCGGTTAATCCTGAACTCCTTGCATTAACAATCTCTTATAATTGGTAACTTTGAATGGACGTTGACTTTCTCCTGAATAAAACTAGAGGGAATGTTCCATTGTTGACTTGGTATAAAAGGAAAGTCTCATTTCTATGTCTGTGTATTTGAGAAATTAGATGAGGGAGGTTGAGGATGGATAGATATATTTATTTTCATAAAATGCAACATGTTCTTGGATTCTTATTATAAGGGTACATTTGGTGTTTGTTTTATTACTCTAGAGAGTTACCATAATGTAGGGAATTCATGTACTAGGTGATTTCTATCTCCAGAACATAAATATTCTGCATCTTATGCTCCTATGCTGGATGCATCATGATCCATGTATGTCGTACCATAGTGTACTGAATTCTCTCTAGCTTTGATCTTATTCGTCAATTTATTTTGCTTGCTTTTGAATTTGATCACTTATATGCTCGATATTTATCCTGAACTGATCTTCTCCTGGCATTAGCATTGCCTGATGTTCATGAACTTGGAATGTCATGATGACTTTCTTCTGAATAAAATTGGATAAAGAGAATGTTCCTTTATTTTGTTAGGAGAATGTTCCATTCCGAACTTGGTACGAAAGGAAATTCTCATGTCAATGCCAATATAGTTGAGAAACTAGCCACTAGATATAGGATCACATGAATTTGTAACATGTCCAGAAACAGATCGACTCTTCATTACCCTTTTGAAACGATGCTAAAGTTATGCTATTTTAGCTCTTGAATTCTTCAGGTTGCTATCTAGGTGTTCCTATTCAGGAGATATCCTTCAGGTTTGATCAGATATAAAAAGGTCTATGTCTTGCCAGATTCAGAATTCTCAAAATGTGATATATTCAGTTAAGAAGTTTCTGGTATTTCATACAGTGTATATATTTTCTGCTCATATGCTTGATGCATCATGGTCCGTGAATATCATGTATGTCTCATCTTGCTTTAACGTGATTGTTTGCAGCATGTCTCGTATGTGTGAAAGCTTAATTTCGACAGAATAGTGTACTGAGTTTTCTCTAGCTTTGATCTTATTTTTCAATTTCTTTTGCTTGCTTTTGATAATTTGATCATTATAATGCTCGAGGTTTATCCTGAACTGCTTATCTCCTGGAATGAGCATCTGATGATGATTTGGAACATGGAATGTCATGTTGATTTTCTTCTGAAAGAACTAACAGTGAGAACGTTCCATGCTTAACTTGGTACGAGAGGAAAAACTCGTTGAGAAAATAGCCTCTAGATACATGCACCGTTCTTAACTTGGTGCAAGATGAATATCTCATTGAGAAACTAGCCACTAGATATAGGATCGCATGATCTGGTAACATGTCCAGGAACAGATCGACTCTTCGTTACCCTTTTGAAACTAGGCTGCAGATATGCTATTTTAGCTCTTGAGAAACCAGCCACATTGCCACAAGATAGATATAAGATCACATGAGCTTGTAACATGTCCAAAAATTGATCGACTCTTCATTAGCCCCGTTGGAGACGATACTGCAGATATGCTATTTTTAGCTCTTGAATTCTTCAGATTGCTATCTGGTCGGTGTCCAGATTCAGGAGATATCTTTCAGGTTTGCTCAGCTGTCAAAAGAAGGTCTACGATCTTACCAGATTCGGAGTCCTCAAAATGTGATATATTCAATCAGGAAGTTTCTGTTCTTTCATACGTACAGCGTATGCATATAAGTTGGGGATACAAGAAACAGGTGCATTTATAGCAGCGTTCTCAAGACAGGAGGCTATACGGGCTGATCAGAGAAGTGAACATTGCTGCTGGAGCTCGTTTTGCTTACTTCCACCACGGGTTCTCGCCGGTCCTGAAGTCGGTCTCAACCCACGGCACAAAGACGACCTTGCCATCGTTGACATCGGCATGAACCAGGGCCAGCGACTGTGTCCGAAGAACAATGCAGATCAAGTCAGTGCAGTAAGCAAATAGGGCATCCTTCAATTCAGCAAGGCATTTAGAATCAGAGGCATGAAATCTGCAAGGTTTGTCTTACCAGGGGTGCAGGTCCACGGACGACCTTGCCCTGGTTGTTGTAATGGGAACTGTGGCAAGGGCAGAGGAACTTGGTCTCGGCGGCGTTCCACGGCATGACACAACCAAGATGCGTGCAGACGGCGTTGACACCGTAGGTGGCGAGGGTCTTGTTGGACTCCACGACAAGGTAGGAAGGATCACCCTGCAATACACACATGATTTCAGCAATCAGAATTCAGAAAGCTTCAGAATGATCACAACTTCATAAACCATCTGAACATGTTGTGCCCTGCTAACGTTTTGCCCCTGGGCGAGTGTACGGTCGTTGGACTGTGCGTCTTGAGCCAGTCCTCGACGCGGATGTCGTTGCCGAGCTTGTCCTTTATGTCTACTGCTGCTTTGATGTAAATGCTTGTGTCTCGTATGTGCGAAAGCTTAATTTCTAACGGAGTAGTGAATCGAGTTCTCTCTATCTTTGATCTTAATTTTCAATTTATTTTGCCTGCTTTTGATAGTTTGATGTTGTTAATGCTCAAGGTTTATCCTGAACTGCTCATCTCCTGGCATTAGCATTTCATGATGATTCAGAACTTGGAAAAGTCATGTTGACTTTCTTCCGAAAAAAATTAGACAGAGAGAATGTTCCATTCTTAATTTGTACAAAAGGAAAATCTCACTTCGATGTCAGTTTCTTAATTTCAGAAGATGAATGGTGTACTGAATTGACTCTAGGTTTGATCTAATTTCTCAATTTCTTTTGGTTGCATGATTTTCATATTTTAGTTGCTTCATTTGTTCATATTTATTGTTGAGGTTAATCCTGAACTCCTGGCATTAAAATATCTTATAATTGGGTACATGGAATGGCATGTTGACTTTCTTCTGAATAAAACTAGACAAAATGTTCCATTGTTGACTTGGTACAAAAGGAAAGTCTCGTTTCTATGTCAGTGTATTTGAGAAACTAGATGAGCGGGGTTGAGGATGGATAGATCTCAAAAAGTTCATCGAATGCAATAGATTCATGAATAAGTTTTTTTTTAATTACTCGGAAACACAATTTTCTGGTGTGATTAGTAGCAAGTTGCTGCAATGATTTCTACCTCCAAAACACCAAGTCTCTGCATCTCTTTGCTCATATGCTTGATGATGGATGCATCCATGATTGTCCTATATAGAAAAATTTACTCTATCTTTGATGTGAATATCTCAATGTCTGGTGCGTATGGAAGCTGAGTTTCGAATGAAATAGTGATGTGTTCTCTCTAGCTTTGATTTTATTTGTCAATTTATTTTTCTTGCTTTTAATAGTTTGACCGTTTTTATGCTCGAAGTTTATACTAAACTGCCCATCACCTGGCATTAGCATCTCCTGATGATTCAGAACTTAAAATTCATTTTGACTTTCTTCCGAGTAAAATTGGGCAGAGAATGTTCCACTTCTGGTACGGAAGGAAAATCTCAATTCTATGTCCATAGACTATGGAATCGAGAGACTAGCCACAGAGCACATGAGCTTGAAAGATAACCAGACACAGATCGACTCTTCATTACCCCCTTTTGAAACGATACTGCAGATATGTGTCGTGTTTGCGGAAGCTCAGTTTCGAATGAAATAGTGTACTCTGTTCTCGCTAGCATTGATTTTATTTGTCAGTGTCTTTTTCTTGCTTTTGATAGTATAGCTATTTTATGCTCGAGGTTTATTTAGACTTTCTTCTGAGTAAAATTAGACAGAGAATGTTCCACTCTTGGTACAGAAGGAAAATCTCACTTCAATGTTTATATATGGAATCGAGAAACTAGCCACTAGATACAGGATCACGTGAGCTTGTAACATATCCAGACACACATCGAACAGATCGACTCTTCATTACCCCCTTTTGAAACGATACTGCAGATATGCTATTTTTAGCTCTTGAATTCTTCAGGATTGCTATCGGTGTCCAGATTCAGGAGATATCCTTCAGGTTCGTTCAGCTGTCAAAAGAAGGTCTACGATCTTACCAGATTCAGAGTCCTCAAAATGTGATATATTCAATCAGGAAATTTCTGTTCTTTCATACGTACAGTGTATACATATAAGTTGGGGATACAAGAAACAGGTGCATTTATAGCAGCGTTCTCAGAAGGCTATACGGGCTGATCACAGAAGTGAACATTGCTTCTGCTGGAGCTCGTGTTGCTTACTTCCACCATGGGTTCTCGCCGGTCCTGAAGTCGGTCTCGGTCCATGGCACGAAGACGACCTTGCCATCGTCGACGTCGGCGTGAACCAAGGCCAGAGACTGTGTGAGAAGAACAATGCAGATCAAGTCAGTTCAGTAAGAGAATAGAGGATCCTTCAGTTCAGCATGGCATTCAGAATCGGATGCATGGAATCTGCAAGGTTTGTCTTACCAGGGGTGCAGGTCCACGGACGACCTTTCCCTGGTTGTTGTACTGGGAACCGTGGCAAGGGCAGAGGAACTTGTTCTCGGCGGCGTTCCACGGCACGACACAACCAAGATGCGTGCAGACGGCGTTGACACCGTAGGTGGCGAGGGTCTTGTCGGACTCCACGACGAGGTAGGTAGGATCACCCTGCAAGACAAACATGGTTTCAGCAATCAGACTTCAGAAAGATCATAATAAGTTGATAAACCATGTGAAGATAATGTAGCCTGCTAACCTTGAGTCCCTGGGCGAGCGTGCGGTCATTGGGGCCGTGCGTTTTGAGCCAGTCCTCGACGCGGATGTCGTTGCCGAGCTTGTCCTTGGCCACGACACCACCGGCGTTGCTTCCTGAGCTGTGGAACAAAACTGAACATCGTCAGCTGCTGTAATTAACGAGGAGGTGATCGACTTTGCGGGGCGAGGAGTGAAAGGCTGCAGGCTCACCCGGCTGGGACGAGGAAGGAGCCGTAGGGCACGAGCATGCCGAAGGTGGGGAGCGAGATGGCGCCGAGCAGGAGGAGGTTCATCGTCTCCCTCTTGCTCATGTCCGGCACGCGGTCGGCGGAGATGCTACCGGCCATGCATGTGATGTTCCTCGGGACGCGCTCCCGGCCGATGCCCAGGCCCTTGACGGGCTTGCACGGCGAAGCTCTGGACCGGCAGAGCTGCATTGGGTTCACCGTGGATGCAAGAACGTGTTTCAGTTTAATTTCATATGTCAAATCTTAGCAGTAGCAGCAGTAACGTTCTGAACAATTTTGCAAGGCAGTACAAGTCTACGGTAACATGTTCGTTGTTCTGGTTGAAAATCGAGAAACTATATGCAAGAACGTGTTTCAGTTGAATTTCGTATGGTAATTGGCTGTAGCGCTAGCACAGTAATGTCCTAAGCAATTACAAGGCAGCACTAGCGCAAGGTAACATGTTCAGGTTGAAATTTGTGGTGGAAGCTTAGATATCTTTCTCAGTTCAGAACGCCTCGTGAAAGACTTGGAAGTGCACGGTTGGTTCTCCTTGGTTTGCAGAGAACAAATGATATGAGAGCAGGCACAGTTCTTGACGAAAACCAATCATCATACTGTACATTAGCGGACCCAGAAGTTTCTATAAGCCTGGGCAAACATGCCTACGATGCTAATTTTTTGCCAAAAAGCTATAAAAGATCATGTGTTATAAGGCGTCGTGTTGCCGGCAAGCCCGGGCGGCCGCCCGGGCAACAGGGATGGTGGATCCGCCACTGATACTGTAGTATTTTCTTTGGGAACTAATAGGTCGATTTCAATCCAGAAATGTTGGCGAAATCATCTAAATCTTTTTCTAGTGACCCTTCCATCTATCAAAAGGTGTACTCGAGTTGCCACTGAAGGTAAACAACTTCCGAGTTATACACCTAGAGTCCTAGATAACGGCCATCAAGCAATGGTAGCAGAGCTCCATAGAAGGTAGAGGCTAAATTCTGGTTAGATGTGTTCAACTGCCATGGATCATGAGAGTTCATGACCTGATCTGCCACACCAAGCATAGCAAACTGATAATCACAAACCGATATTACAACACACTCCCAGTCTCCCACGCAAGGACAGACAAGCAGGAAATCCAACCAGACGATCTCGAGACAGGGCAGCATATGAGAAGAGACATGCTCACCTGGGTGGGGTTAGAGGCGGTGGAGAGCGCGGTGGACGCCATGGCAGCTGCTGCAGTGCGGAGACGGTGATCGAACGAGCTAGCACTGCCTGTGTCCACAGGCTTGCAGATGAGGCACGGGTTATATGTCCTTTTGGGGAGCGGAGAAGGTGATTGGTTGATGCGCAGCGAGCCGGCTCCGAGAACCACATGTTGCGCGCGTTGTGGCTAGGCTGCCACACGCCCTCGAGGACTCGCGGTTACGGGGCCTTATCGACACAGGGCCAAGAGAGATTCACGAGTCGAGAAGAAGTATCTCTGCGTGGTTGGAGTGGCATTGTTAACTGTTAAGCTGGTTCGGACCAGGATTTTGATTCAGGTTCTAACGCGGCCACATTCAACCACCGGCAAAAGTTGAAGGGTAGGTTGTGCAAATACACCGGTCGATCATCACAACCGTACTTGATCATATACAATCCTCTCGTAGTTTTCGCCATGTTTTTCCTTAACTAACCGTGGTACTCTGTTCTTCTGAATTAACCGGGCCACGCCATGGCCAATGGGTGAAGGCGCAAATGTGCGATCTCCATGTTAGTTTCGGAATCTGGGATTATTTCGGATCCCAAGGATACGCGCATATCTATGAGTTCTATCGGAGCCTTATGGGGGCTGAGGGGGAAGTGCGAGCGTACGGGTTGGTGCGCAATACCTGGCACACGTAGGGGCGGGTGCTAGAGGCGGAGAATGGTGATCTCATGCTATCCATCACGGAGAAAGAGGTGGACGAGGTCCTCGCAAGAATGAAGGTGGACACGGCGCCGAGCCCTGATGGCCTGCCTGTGATCTTCTTTAAATGATTCAGGGCACTAACCAAGCCGTACATCATGGGCATCCTCAATGGTTACGGTCTGGAGAGAGTGGATGTTGCGCGGCTTAACTTCGGGATTCTGACTCTTATTCCTAAAGTTCAGGGGCAGATAGTATCAACCAATTTATTTAGACCAATCGCTCTTATTGATGTTCTTCTTAAATTTGTTGCTAAGGCGTATGCTATTAGGCTTTCTCCAGTGGCCCACCGCACCATTAGCAGAACTCAACGGTGTTTATTAAGGGCAAACACATTCATGAGGGTGTCGTATCTCTGCAAGAGATCAAGATATTATTCATGAGACCAACGCTAGAAAACTCTGGGAAGTTTTCCTAAAGCTTGACTTCGAGGTAGCTTACTACCGTGTCAACTCGGATTTCCTTAGGGAACTACATATTCGAAAAGGGTTTGACCTGGGTTGGGTTCACCGCGCCCTTGGTCTGGTCTCGGGTGAGGGGGGGGGGGGGCTGACTTCCATTTCCATCAATGGTGATGTGGATAACTTCTCCAGGAACGAGAGAGGGGTGCGTCATGGAGACCCCCTTTCCACCATCCTCTTCGTTTTTTCTGTCGAGTCCCTGGATGCAATCCTGGAAGCCGCTAAGGCGGCGGGGCATATTAGTGGGGTGATTCCCCACCTTATCCCGGGAGGTGTGTCGTATTTGCAATACGCTGATGATACGATCGTCATGATACAACCGGAGGAGATGGGCATTGTTAACCTAAAATTCCTACTTTTATGCTTCGAACTCATGCCGGGCCTCTCCATTAATTTTCACAAGAGTGGGACGATGGTTTTGGGGACATCTGCGGAGACCCAACAACGTGTTGCTAACATGCTTAACTGCAAACTAGGGACTTCCCCCTTCACTTATCTAGGGCTACCAATTAGCGACCGGGCCTTAGTGTCAAGCTACTGGGGTCCGTTGGATGCAAAGGTAGGGAAGAGGGCAGACCCGTGGATGGGAAAGTTTATATATGTTGTCAGCCGCCTGGCTTATCCCAATTAATGCATGCCTCTCCAACCTCCTCATGCACGCGATGGGGGTGTGCCTTCTTGGTGTTGTGGTGCATCAGGTTTTTTACAAACACCGCTCTAGATTTTTCTGGGAGGCTAATGGACCTAAAATAAAGTATAATTGGGTTCGGTGGAATGCCATGTGCAAGCCAAAGTCCTTGGTGGGTGAAGGGGGACTGGGTATTGTTGATACTAGAATCATGAACATTTGCCTATTGGCGAAGTGGATTTGGAAACTGCACGCTGGTAAGCAAGGTCTATGGCTGACATCTTGAGGAACAAGTACCTCGGATTCAAAGATCTTTTGGTGGACTGACACATGCATGGGTCATAGTTCTGGAAGGCCATCCAGAAGGTTAAAGTGTGTTTTGTTAGGGGAAAAAACACGTTGTTCAGAGTGGGTCTTCCACCAGACTATGGGTAGACTGGTGGCAGGGGTCAGGGCCCCTGAAAGATCATTACCCCTCCTTATTTGCATTGACACTGGAACCGGACATTTCTATTGCTCGTGCACTTAGGGGAGTCACCTGGAATATTCCCCTTCATCGGGCTCTAGGGCAGGGAGACAGTGTCGATTGGGCTAACTTGTGGCAGGATATTGAGGGCTTTCGTTAACCACATGCCCTGATGTTATTACTTGGGCTTTGCAACTGTCGGGGCAGTTCACCGTCCGCTCCTTATACGGCAAGTTGTGCCAAGGTACCCCTGTTAACTACTTCAGTGACATATAGAGGATCTCAAGCCCTCTAAAGATTAGGGTGTTCCTTTGGCAATTGGTTAGGAAACGTCTTCCTTCGAGTGACAATACTCGTCATCAGCATGGTCCATCTACGGGGTGATGTGCTCTGTGTGGGGAGTGGGAGGATACGAACCATATATGCTTCTCCTGCGTTGTGGCAAAGTTCCTGTGGAGCGCAGTTAGGGAACAGTTGGGATGCTCCTAAAACCCCTCGTGCTTTGCCGATGTTTTTCGCTTCCTTGATAGATGCGTGGGTCAATCCAGACAGGTCCTAGCAACCTGCTGTGCAACCTTGCTCTAGACCATTTGGAATATTAGAAACAAATTCACGATCGAAGGAATCTTCTCATCTCACTCTGATGATGCGCTATATAAAAAGTCTATTGATGACCGCAAGTACACAAATCAGTTGTAGCTAGTTTCAAAATAAGAGTATCGAACCACAAGGAGCTACTAGTAATGATCTTGATATCCCTTGCTACTTTCTACTAAGGATTACTTAATAATTTTTTTGTAATCTCAAAATGATAAAAGGGGGTGTTGTAAATGTTTGCATGAAAAGTAAATAAAGCAGTAAAAACGTTCTACAAAAAAAAGGGTTGGAACTTTATAAGACAAAGTGTTCTCAGAGATTATTGGATCCACCTCTAGCACTAGAACTCATGCTAATCAAGATGAAATATGCTTTCAAGCATGTTGTGTGTCGGAGAGCTCCGTAATAAGATGCGTCCAGAAAGCCATCGGTCATCGCATCTCTATATAACCATAACATCTAGCCTACTGCGGCCACATATGGACTAGTGTTGTTAAGGGGTGAACCCCATGATCATCGATATGAGCTTTATGAATCCCTCCTATACCCCTTATTCATGTGTCAAAGCGCCGATACGGTAATATCACTTCTCGCCGTTCGCTTTACCACACTTCAAAGAGTAGTTCCCTCTCAAGACCAATATGCAATATTACATGGTGCACAACATGTAATAACAAGAGAGAAAACTAACACACATTAATACTTGAAACTATAAATCATCTTAGATTCATCTCATATTCATTCTAAGGTTTCTCCATCTCTCAGAACTAATAAGACTACTCACACATTGAGACAATCAAGAGCATCATCATAATCTTGTGGGATGAATTGGAGGAATGGAACGAATTCGAATACAAATCCATAATAGCAATCAAGATTACAACTATGGTTGGAGAATGACGGTGAATCGGTGATGAAGGTGCATCGTTGTTACTCTTGCTACCATCAGGATATATAGATCTGTCCTCTTCCTCGGTTTCCCCTACATATATGGGATATTTTAAGAAATAAGCATATTTCTTCGTAGCGGGATCAGGGGAAAGAATAAGAAAGACAATTTTACTATATTTCTTACCGGGAACAGGGCCTATATCGGGATGATAACTCTTTTCTTTCAACTCAGGGGAAATACGGTCGGGTGGTGCTAATTCGAATCCCTCAGGCAAAATAAGAACAACGCCCACATTCAACGCTCCCTTTTTTCCATTAGCAAGAGCTTGTTTCAATTGCATATCATAAGGAATTCGAAGAACTGCTTCAAATACAGTATCGAGAAGCACTGCTTGGGGAACTTCAATATCCACGGTGATGATGAAGGGGATGATTCCTTGTCCTCCGAGGATCCATGTAGCAGCCCGGATCTTGTCTTCTCCAAAGTTCCTTCTTGAGATCTGATCCGGGGAGGTGTTTCTCGGTTTCGTTGAGTTGTGTGTGTCTGATCTCTGATCTGTCCGCGGGAGGTGAAATTATTTGACAAGGCGGTGCTCCTGGAGGGTGGTACAGTCGGAAGGTACGGGCGGGCTCTGCCTGTACTGATGCCCGCTAAACTCCCTGGAAGCTGTCCTCGCGTTGTCCTTTCGTCCAAGCGCATTATTAAGTGCAAAAATGATTTCTATCACGTCAAAATGCCAGAAAATGACAGTTTTCATTGATATTTATTATTGACTTATTATTTTAGGATCCTGTGTAGACAAGCATAAAAGGGCGCGGTAACGCGGTGAAATACAAAAATCCTACCACTACTTGATGATAACTTGATGAAATAGTAATGCTAAATAGATGATAAAAATGCACTCATCAACTTCCTCAAACTTAGACTCTTGCTTGTCCCCGAGCAAAATATGAGCTTAATGGACAGAACCATCTTTGTTCATGAAGCGAGAGTCGTTAAAACAAATGAAGCATTTTTCAAGAACAGGGGTTATAACATCGGATGTAAAACTAGAGTATGAATGACACCATACTATTCTCAAACTCAAATGACTTAAAGGCCTCCACACCTTGCTAGGTTTAATAAAAGACAAGAAGATTACTTTATCTAAATATCGTAAAATCATGAAGTTACCTTTTCTTCATGGTTCTTCTTAATAACTTTTCTATTTTTCACACTTCTCTTCTCTTTCACTTCTTTTTGTTCACATTCTTCTTTTTTCCGTTCTTTCTATGTTTCTCTTTTTCACACGAAGGAACCAATGATTATAAAATACTTTGTAAGTAATTTTTCTATATCCTATCAAAGCTTTCTGGTGTGGAAGATCATAAAACCATTATCATGATGCAAGTACAATTATACTCATCATAATTCATACAATAATGCAATAATCATAATTCAATCATGCAAAAATGATTTCTATCATGTCAAAATACCAGAAAATGACAGTTTTCATTGATATTTCATTATTGACTTATTATTTTAGGATCTTGTGTAGAAAAGCATAAAAGGGCGCGGTAGCGCGGTGAAATACAAAAATACTACCACTATTTGATGATAACTTGATGAAATAGTAATGCCAAAAATATGCTAAAAATGCACTCATCATCTATGTACCATCTATGTACCTGCATGTGTGGAAGTTAGTGGCTAGGAGGTAGGGTCAGGCTGTTGTGGAGTGATACGTCTCCAACGTATCCATAATTTCTGATGTTCCATGCTTGTTTTATGGCAATACTTACATGTTTTGTTCACATTTTATATCGTTTTGATGCATTTTCCGGAACTAACCTATTAACAAGATGCCGAAGTGACAGTTCCTGTTTTCTGTTGTTTTTGTTTCCAGAAAGGCTGTTCGGGCAATATTCTCGGAATTCGACGAAACAAAGACCAAACATCATAACACCGAGACGGACCAGGACACCGGGGAGAAGGAGAGGAGGCCCGGGGCCCAGACCATAGGGCCACGCGGGCAGGCCCTGGCCGCGCCGGCCTATGGGGAGGGCGCCCTGGTGCCCCTCCGATGCCGCCTCTTCGCCTATAAAGTCCCTCGCGACCTAAAAACCCGACACCGATTGACGAAACTCCAGAAAAGCTCCAGGGGTGCCGCCGCCATCGCGAAACTCCAATTCGGGGGACAGAAGTCTCTGTTCCGGCACCCTGTCGGGACGGGGAATTGCCCCCGGAGCCATCTCCATCGACACCGCCGCCATCTTCATCACTATCGCTGTCTCCCATGATGAGGAGGGAGTAGTTCTCCCCGAGGCTGAGGGCTGTACCGGTAGCTATGTGGTTAATCTCTCTCTCTACTCCAATACAATGATCTCATGAATTGCTTTGCATGATTGAGATCCATATGATGAGCTTTGTATCGCTACTAGTTTATGTGCTACTCATGTGATGTTATTAAAGTAGTCTATTCCTCCTGCATGGTGTAAAGGTGCCAGTGTGTGCATCATGTGGTTCTTGTCGTAGGCTATGATCATGATCTCTTGTAGGTTATGGAGTTAATTATCATTATGATAGTATTGATGTGATCTATTCCTCCTTTCATAGTGTAATGTGGACAGTGTGTATGCTATGTTAGTTCTCGGTTTATTTTGCAAAGATCTATTATGCTCTAAGGTTACTTAAATATGAATGCTGAATGTTGTGGCGCTTGTTAACTCCGGCTTGAGGGAGCTCTTGTAGCCCTACACAACGAATGGTGTTTGTCATCCAACAAAAGAGTGTATGTAGCACAAATGAGAAGAAGTTATTATTTATTATGCGATCAATGTTGAGAGTGTCCACTAGTGAAAGTATGATCCCTAGGCCTTGTTTCCAAACATCGAATCACCGCTTACTTACTGTTGCATGTTTACTCGCTGCCATATTTTATTCAGATTGCTATTACCACTCATATACATCCATACTACTTGTACTTCACTATCTCTTCGCCGAACTAGTGCACCTATACATCTGACAAGTGTATTAGGTGTGTTGGGGACACAAGAGACTTCTTGTATCGTGATTGCAGGGTTGCTTGAGAGGGATATCTTTGACCTCTTCCTCCTTGAGTTTGATAAACCTTGGGTGATCCACTTAAGGGAAAACTTGCTTGTTCTACAAACCTCTGCTCTTGGAGGCCCAACACTGTCTACAGGAAAATAAGCGTGAGTAGACATCAAGCTATTTTCTGGCGCCGTTGCCGGGAGGTAAGGTAAAAGGTATTCACATCCTCCGACTACTAAGTTATTTCTTAGCATTGTTGCTGGTGTGTGAGTGCTCGAAGCTATTTCCTTTAGACTCTGCAATTATGACTTTTTGTTTCTTGTTTTTATTTTCACTAGTTAGGCATAATGGAAAACAACAAAAAAAATAGTGAGTTTTTTTATCTTTTTCCTGATTTAGAATTGTTTGATGCGAAAATTAAAAAACCTATAGAACCTTATTTGCATGTTAGTAGCAATGTTATTTGTACGAATGCAATTACTGCTAATGCTATAGAAAAGTCTAAGCTTGGGGAAGCTAGTTTTTATGATCTTTGTAGCTTCCCAATTTTAGGGGAGAAAATTTGCTCTGATAATACTTTATCTCCCATATGCGATAACTCTAATGAAGCTTGTGATATTTTAAATCCACCTACTGAAAATATTCCTTTCAAGATACCTATGAAAAATATTGAATGTGTTATGGATAACCGCTATGAAGGGGATGGAACTGTCCGTCCTGAAGATCATTTACTGTTTTTGCATGAATTATGCGGGTTATTCAAGTGTGGTATCTCTATGGATGAAGTGAGGAAGAAACTATTCTCTATTTCACTGTCTGGTAAAGCGGCGCATTGGTATAAATTGCTGAAGAATAGTCATTCTCTTGGTTGGGAGGAAATTGTATCCCTCTTTTACTCTAAATTTTATCCTCCTCATGAAGTGCATATTGATAGGAATTACATTTATAACTTTTATCCTCGTGATGGAGAGAGTATTTCCCAAGCATGGGGGAGATTGAAGTCACTAATGCTCAAATGTCCCATTCATGAGCTTCCTGGTAATGTTATCATTGATAATTTCTATGCAAGACTTTCTTTTCAGGATAAAACCTTGCTGGATACTGCTTGTTCTGGATCATTCACACGCAACAAAGAAGAGTTTAAATGGGACCTTCTTGATCGTATTCAGGAGAATACTGAAGAATGGGAGAACGACAAAGGTAGAGAGTCAGGTATAAATTATAATTATGAATGCATTGAAACTTTTATGGATACTGATAAATTTCAAAATATGAGTGCTACTTATGGTCTTGACTCTCAAGTTATTGAAAATCTTTATAAAGCTTTTGCTTCTCACATTGAATTGCCTAGGAAGAATTTTGATAAGTATCATGAACCTTTTAAAGACGCTTGCATGAAGGATGAAACTATTATTAATGATTGCAATGAACATGTTGAAACTTCTGAAAATGCTATTTCCTATAAGCATGTTAATTTTTGTGGAATACATAGACCTTGTGGAATTAATCAAATCGAAGATGAATATTGTATCCATCATATGAATGAAAAAACTAGAAAGTGGTCTAGGGCTCTAGATGATCTTGGTGAAAAAGTGTGTGCCCTCTATCCTTTTATTTGTGAACTTTGCCATAGAGTTGGTCATTTTAATTTTCAATGTTCCTCCAATGATAATTCGAACCCCATGAGTGCTGCAAATTTGTATTGTGATGATGAAATTATTCCTAATCAGCATGATGAACTTACCTTATTTTTGAAGTGTGAAGAGTTATTAAGAAAAATTTCTTTGTTAGATATTAACGATCTTGATATTAATGATGTCCTGCATGGGTGTATTTCTTATTGCATTAATAATTGCCATACAAATACTTACATACAGAATATTTTAGAAGATGACACTTTGCCAAAATATGATAGGACCGCTGTGTGTTTTAAACTTATTAATGAAAAGGAGGAATCCTCCCAAGTTTCTTCTATTGTTTCTGGAAATAAATCAGGTTATGAGGAGAAGGAAGAAGAAGAAGAAGAAGAAGAAGAAGAAGAAGAAGAAGAAGAAGAAGAAGAGGGGAAATAAGAAGAAAGAGGTAACGGCATATCCCCGCGTGTATGAGGTAACGATAGGTAACCGTAAGTATGTTGCTCCTAATGATTATTATGATAATGAATCTGAGTACGATGATCTTCCTATACCCTTTACCCATATTAGTGATCATGATTTGGAAGAGCACACTACCTTTGATATTGGAAATCTCTTTGGTACTGATTATGAAAGTAATGATGATAGCATTACTCATGTCCTCTAAGCTTGGGGATGTTGTGCTTTAAGATCATATATTTGAGACCTCTACTTTTAGTGAAAACGATGATATTACATATTCTGGCTTAGATAATCGCTATAGAGATGGATATGACACATGTTACCTTATGAAACTTGTCATAGTTATGATGGGCTTGCCAAAAACCATTCCCTTAGTATGCAACTTGTTTACCATGTTCAAATTCTTAATAATGATCCTGCTTCAATTACTATTAATGAGAAGAGTTTTTCTTATGTCAAAAAACCTTTATGCATATGAACCATGATAAGAATGTTTTAAGTGATGGTTATATTGTGGATTTCAACAATGATGCTACTGAAAGTTATTATGAGAGAGGGAAACACGGTTGTGCGCATCTTAATAATATTAAGTTTCCCCTCTTTATGTTGAGAATCTTGAAGTTACTCGTGTCTTATCTTCTTATGCTTGTCACTTTGTTCTTCATGAATTTATTTGTGTACAAGACCCCTTTTCATAGGAAGAGGGTTAGGCTTAAATTTGTTTCATACTTGCTTTTTGATGCTCTCTTTGCTGCGACTCTCATCCTTATGAGAGCATCATCATTAAAATTACTGAGCCCATCTTAATGGCTCTAAAAGAAAGAACTTCTTGGGAGATAACCCATGTCTTTATTTTTCTACTGTTTTGTTGAGTCTTGGAAGTTGTTAATACTGTAGCAACCTCTCCTTATCATGTTTTTGTGCCAAGTAAAGTCTCTATGGTAAAGTTGATGCTAGATTTGGATTACTGCGCGTTTTGTTGTATGTCACGAATTCGCGCAGAACTCTCTGTAGGTAACTCAGAAAATCTGCAAATTTACGTGCGTGATCCTCAGATATGTACGCAACTATCATTAGTTTTGAGTTTTTCCGTTTGAGCAAGTTATGTGCCCCTGCAAAATTCGTCTTTACGGACTGTTCTGTTTTGACAGATTCTGCCTTTTATTTCGTATTGCCGCTTTTGCTATGTTGAATGAGTTTCTTTGTTCCATTAACTTTCAGAAGCTTTGTGCAATGTCCAGAAGTGTTAATAATGATTGTGTCACCTCTGAACATATGAATTTTTGATTATGCACTAACCCTCTAATGAGTTTGCTTGAAGTTTGGTGTGGAGGAAGTTTTCAAGGGTCAAGAGAAGAGGATGATATACTATGATCAAGAAGAGTGAAAGGTCTAAGCTTGGGGATGCCCCGGTGGTTCATCCATGCATATTTCAAGAAGACTCTAGCATCTAAGCTTGGGGATGCCCAAGGCATCCCCTTCTTCATCGACAACTTATCAGGTCACTTCTAGTGAAACTATATTTTTATTCCATCACATCTTATGTACTTTACTTGGAGCGTCGGTGTGCTTTTATTTTCATTTTGTTATTTTCATTCTCTGAATAAATTCATGCTCATGTGTGGGAGAGAGACACGCTCCACTGTTGCATATGAACACATGTGTTCTTAGCTTTATTTTTAATGTTCATGGCGAAGGTTGAAAACTGCTTCGTTCATTGTTATATGGTTGGAAACAGGAAATGCTTCATGTGGTAAATGGTATAATGTCTTGAATAATTTGATACTTGGCAATTGTTGTGCTCATTTAGATCATGTTTAAGCTCTTGCATCATATACTTTGCACCTATTAATGAAGAACTACATAGAGCTTGTTAAAATTTGGTTTGCATGATTGGTCTCTCTAAGTCTAGATACTGTTAAGGTGTTTGAACAACAAGGAGACGATGTAAAGTCTTATAATGCTTACAATATGTTCATATGTGAGTCTTGCTGCACCGTTTTATACTTGAGCTTGCTTCAAACAACCTTGCTAGCCTAGCCTTGTATTGAGAGGGATTCTTCTCGTGCATCCAAATCCTTGAGCCAAAAACTATGCCATTTGTGTCCACCATACCTACCTACCACATGGTATTTCTCCGCCATTCCAAAGTAAATTGCTTGAGTGCTATCTTTAAACAATTCAAAAGTTATTACCTCTTATTTGTGTCAATGTTTTATAGCTCATGAGGAAGTATGTGGAGTTTATCTTTCCATCTTGTTGGGCAACTTTCACCAATGGACTAGTGGCTTCATCCGCTTATCCAATAATTTTGCAAAAAGAGCTGGCAATGGGTTCCCAACCCCGAATTAATTAACTTTCATAAATTTACAAATAGACACTCCTCCATGGTATGTGATTGTTGGTCGGCACCCGAGGATTCGGTTAGCCATGGCTTGAGAAAGCAAAGGTGGGGAGGAGTGTCATCTAAATAAAACTAAAATAAAAAGGCACTCCTTCATGGTATGAGATTGTTGGCAGGCACCCGAGGATTCGGTTAGTGAAAGTGCATGGAGCCCCCATGTGTGGTTTTGGTAATTAATGACAATCACTATGGACTAATGTTTGCATTGAGTTATATTTGTAGGAGTTGTCCATAGGCAATTCTTGAACCATTTCTTGGCTTCAAGGTTGCAATAAGAAGAAATTGATGAAGGATATCAAGTGTCAAGTATGTCTTGAAGATGAATATGAAGTGAGCCCTCAAGTTACTTCAAGACATCAATATGATGAAGAATGAAGAATGAAGTGCAAGTTCAAGATGAGCCATCTCGAAGAGATCCTTTGCTTGAGTCTTGCCATCCATATGGTGATCATGGATATGTGAAGATGCGCCAAAGAAGAAGCTCTCCCATGGTGGATTATGGGGGAGCAATCACAAGACTTCGACAAGCAAGCACAAGCAAGAAAGCCGTTCCATCTTGTTGAGGTCAAGATCGTCGTCATCAAGCTCAAGTGGAATGCGCAAGTATAAGGTTTGCTCTTGATAGGGTTTCTTTCTCACCGGTCTCATAGTGTAGTTGGAGACCGGTTTATAGTTTAGTTGCCGTACTATCAAGAGGGCTCTCGAGTGAGTAACTCGATCGTATCATTCGGAGAGAGCTCAAACCTTTGCACCCTTGCATCATCTTTCTTGGTTGTTATTTGGATCTTACCCATGTGATGTTTTAGAGCTTGTGCTTATTCTCATGACAAGCTCTAGTTCATCGAAACGGTTTTTGCATAGATCACTTGTTGCGTTTTTGAGTTTGGTGATTTTCTTGGTTTCTCATGTTGGGTAGCTTTTGTCGTTCCCTTTCCAACAAAATTGGTTTCACCTAAATCCGAGTTTCCTAACTCAAATTATTGCATTTTCGAGGCTGGAGGTTTTATCGGTGTGTCTTTTGCTCCCGCCCAGATGCTCCTTTCGTCTGCACCCACAGCGCCTTTCTTATTGCAGGTTTTATTCTCTGGCCGGAAGTTCCGGTGAAGCTGGCCGGAAGTTCCGGTCAGTGAACTTCCTTCAACAGGACAAGTTCCGAAAGTCCGAAATGTGGCTCAGTATGTCCAGTATGGTTTTTCGGATTCCGAACTTGGCCGGAACTCCTCCGGAAGTTCCGCCCTAGTTCCGCCCCTATCTCTTTCTGACCAGGTCGTCTGCTCTAGTTCCGCCCTAGTTCCGCCCCTAAGCTTGGGGATGCTTGATACGTCTCAAACGTATCCATAATTTCTGATGTTCCATGCTTGTTTTATGGCAATACTTACATGTTTTGTTCACACTTTATATCGTTTTGATGCATTTTCCGGAACTAACCTATTAACAAGATGCCGAAGTGCCAGTTCCTGTTTTTGGTTCCAGAAAGGTTGTTCGGGCAATATTCTCGGAATTCGACGAAACGAAGACCAAACATCATAATTCACCGAGACGGACCGGGACACCGAAGGAGAGAGAGAGAGGCCCAGTGGCCCAGACCATAGGGCCGCGGGCAGGCCTGGCGCGCCGGCCTATGGGGGGAGGCGCCCTGGTGCCCCTCAGACGCCGCTTCGCCTATAAAGTCCGTCGCGACCTAAAAACCCGACACCGATTGACGAAACTCCAGAAAAAGCTCCAGGGGCGCCGCCGCCATCGCGAAACTCCAATTCGGGGGACAGAAGTCTCTGTTCCGGCACCCTGCCGGGACGGGAATTGCCCGGAGCCATCTCCATCGACACCGCCGCCATCTTCATCGCCATGTTGTCTCCCATGATGAGGAGGGAGTAGTTCTCCCGAGGTTGAGGGCTGTACCGGTAGCTATGTGGTTAATCTCTCTCTGTACTCCAATACAATGATCTCATGAATTGCTTTGCATGATTGAGATCCATATGATGAGCTTTGTATCACAACTAGTTTATGTGCTACTCATGTGATGTTATTAAAGTAGTCTATTCCTCCTGCATGGTGTAAAGGTGCCAGTGTGTGCATCATGTGGTTCTTGTCGTAGGCTATGATCATGATCTCTTGTAGGTTATGGAGTTAATTATCATTATGATAGTATTGATGTGATCTATTCCTCCTTTCATAGTGTAATGTGGACAGTGTGTATGCTATGTTAGTTCTCGGTTTATTTTGCAAAGATCTATTATGCTCTAAGGTTACTTAAATATGAATGCTGAATGTTGTGGCGCTTGTTAACTCCGGCTTGAGGGAGCTCTTGTAGCCCTACACAACGAATGGTGTTTGTCATCCAATAAAAGAGTGTATGTAGCACAAATGAGAAGAAGTTATTATTTATTATGCGATCAATGTTGAGAGTGTCCACTAGTGAAAGTATGATCCCTAGGCCTTGTTTCCAAACATCGAATCACCGCTTACTTACTGTTGCATGTTTACTCGCTGCCATATTTTATTCAGATTGCTATTACCACTCATATACATCCATACTACTTGTACTTCACTATCTCTTCGCCGAACTAGTGCACCTATACATCCGACAAGTGTATTAGGTGTGTTGGGGACACAAGAGACTTCTTGTATCGTGATTGCAGGGGTTGCTTGAGAGGGATATCTTTGACCTCTTCCTCCCTGAGTTCGATAAACCTTGGGTGATCCACTTAAGGGAAAACTTGCTGCTGTTCTACAAACCTCTGCTCTTGGAGGCCCTAGACTATCTACAGGAAAAGAAGCGTGAGTAGACATCATGGAGCTGTCAGTGGCACGGATTCATTCTCTTCATATTGCTCTAAGAGAGGAGGTCGACCAACTGAGTGAAAGTTTAGAGATGGTAAACCTAGAGGGGGGGGGGGGGGGGAATAGGTTTCTACAGATTTTAATTCTTTCTTTGTAGTATTAGGCTTTGCGGAATATAAAGGTGAGCCTAATGCAAACTAGGTGAAATAACCTATATGACAATACAACTAACTCAATCACGAAGGCTCTCACATGCAGTTAAATCACAAGTAAAGAGTTCGATTAGAGATAACCGATAGCACGCGGAGACGAGGGTTTATTCCCGTGTTCCCTTCCTTTGCAAGAAGGTACGTCACGTTTGGAGGAGTGGAGGTCCGAAGGATTCCCCGTGCCACGAAGGCTCACCCTATTCTCCGGAGCCTATCCCACAAAGGAATAGCTCTCTCACTTGTGGTAGACTTTGAGGTAGCCTCCAAACCTTCACAATCTTGTCAGGAGCAAATCCACAACCCGGATACTTCCGGACCACTCTTGCCCGCCTAGGGTTTCCAAGAACCCTAGAGAGCAAGCTTCTTGATGAATACCAGGGGGAATGAGATTTGGCTTGGTAGAACAGTAGATCGGGTCCTCCTCTATCGTTTCCCGGAGGGATTTGAGTTTGGGTGGTGGAGGAGGGAGATCTGAGGCTTTTGGTGTTTCTAACAATGAAGTATGAGAGAAGGAGCTCAAGAACAGCTTGTAGTGTAGTGCCCAACTTTTCAGAGGTAGGAGAAGGGCTATTTATAGTGTCACTTGAAATATGGCCGTTGCCCACTTGACACATCGCACTTCGAGAAACCCGGTCGACCGGGTTTGGCGCCGAGCAGGCCGGCGCAAGGGCCGGTCAGACCGGGCCTGCGACCGGACATGCCGGTCTCAACCGGAGCTGGGACCGGGTCTTGACCGAAGCCACTTCTTTGCGTACTGGATCTTCGCCGGTTGGCGCGTAGGGTTGGTCGCCGGGCGGCGGTCGTAATCCGGTCGACCGGTCCACGACCGCTCGGCGGTCCAACCGGGCTGGCAACCGGACCGAGACCGGACCATCGCCCAGATCTTACTGGTTCCCACCCGTTTGGCACGGTCCCAGGGCGGTCTGCGCCGGCTGGCGGTGCCGGCCGAACACCGGCCCCAGGACCCGCCATGGTGAAACCCCTTGTTGCTTTTTCGTCGAAGTGGGGGGGAGGGTCTCCCATTGCCTTCTTGTTCCATTGATACACCATTATACCTCTTTGGCTAATACCTGGGAATCATATTGTAGACATGTATTAGTCCAAATACTCTAGCACGGTGTCATAGTTACCAAAATAATGGATAAGGGTAAAATACCCTTACAATCTCCCCCTTTTGGTATACGATGACAAACCGAGTTAGAGTCACATATAGATATTATGATAAGCCTTAAACCTTGATTCCATATGAGATATTGAGACAGCTCCCCCATAATGTGTGCACTTGGAGAATTTGCGTTTGAATGCAAAGTGCAACATTTGTGGAACATGAGTAGCTCCCCCAATATCTTTAGGAAACAAGCATGGTATGGATATGTGCATATCAAGATATATAAGCATAGCATACATAATCATCCTAACATAGAGATTAAGCATATAGGTACATGTCCATACACGAATTACTTAAAGTAGCAAATGGTTCTTGAAATGAAAAAGCAACCAAATAAGCACAAGCCAAATAAGAAGCAAATAAAATGTCAAGCATGGCTTGTGCAACCAAGGACCCCGTAATCCTAGACTCTACTCTCTTCTCCCCCTTTGACATCGGAACACCAAAAAGGCGAAAAAGAGGATGCTAGCGTTCCCATCAATAGAACTCGTGCCCCGCGGATGGAGAGCTGCCATCACCATCATCACCATCTTCATCCTCTTCATCATCATCCTCGCCATTGCCATCCTCATCACCTTCATCCTCTTCATCATCATCATTCCTATGTCCAGAGTGAGCAGTGCGAGGAGGAATACCACTGTGAGCATACATGGAGAGATCAAAGTTCTGAAGCATCTCATCAGTAATAGGAGGCATCTCCCAAGTAGGTGCATGTACAGGCTCCATCTCAGGTCCAGGAGGAGGCACATGGGTGTTTCTGGCAGCCATGAACTCATTTTGTCGCCTCCTAGTTTCCTGGCTCAAGGCAAGGCTTTGATGTGCAACATCATTGGTATTTTTGCACATTTGCCACAAGCTGGACAAGAACCGTGAGACACCATGCTGTGGGCGCCTAGAGTAGCTGGAGCTAGCAGGGTCATGTCTTTCCTTGGACCTACGCTCAGAGGGCATCATGGAAGGAACGTCCGGTTTATCTCCTTGGATAGGAACCTTGAAAGCCTCCATCTTGACCCGTTCACCTTCCGTATTGTGAGGTGCTTGCACAACCTTGTTGATGAACATCTGAATGTACTGAGCATAGTTTGGCGTCATCCTCTCGCGAACAGAGCGCTTCAGCTCACAGTAGATGAGATCACAACCATCAATGGTCTTCTGGCGCTCAGGGTGGCAATAGTACATCAAGTTCAGATGATAGGCGCGACATTCACTTGTATCCCCAGACTTGCTGATGAGATTCTCACGAAATATCTTGGCAAGTAGAAGGTAGGAGTAGTACATGCCAGAGATAGTGGGAGGACCAGCTGTGGGTTCCGGAGGATAGCAGAAAGCAATGTCCTCTTTATGGAACCGGTCCTGAGAGTGTATCTTGAAGCCACGAGCACGACCACCACCAAACCCCAAGGCTTCACAGAGCTCAAGATAGGTGCAAGAATACTTTTCCTTTCCTGTCATCCAAGTCATAGTGCGAGCTGCGTCATCATGGAAAAACACAGTGCAGTGAAATTGCCTCACAAGGATTGGACAATAGCTCTCATCAGTAGGTGTCAAGCACATGAGATCAAACAGCCCCATCCGCTTCAAGGTGGCAACCACAAAGCGATACTTGGTGGCTTCATGCATTGTAAGAACATCCTTGATGGCCTTGGGCATCACAAAGGTACCATTCTTCATGCACTCTTGAGAATTGTAGTAGTCTTCCCACAAGTGCTGCTGAGTGATGGTCCAGAAGAATTTATCACCTCCAAGGTAAGTGGGTTCCGGGAATCGATAGGGATTCTTATCTCGAATTCTTCTCCAGGCAGTAACAGTGACTGTGCCAACATTGAAATGTGGCACTATCTCAGTAAGATCCTCTTCTTGTGCTGGTTGTTTATCTTTCCTCTTATTGGCAACTTTCTTGATTCTTCCCCCAGCTGAGCTCCCTGGACCGGTGTACTGAGGTGCTTTAGGAGGCACACGGGAGCTAGTACGGCGTGCTGGAGGCCCCGTAGGCCTTCCTCTCTTGGCAACAGTGCCACGGTCCTCACCACTCCAATCATCTGTGAATCAGCAAAGTAGAGCGAGGATAGCAGTGGGGTAAGTGTACATGTCATCAGTAAATGGAGAGGCCAAAAAGCATAGCATATATTCAAGTGCTTTGATGAAATTATGCGAAGATCTGGGCAATCCGGCGCACAGGCCGGTCCAACCGGACCTGAGACTGGGCGAGCCGGTTGCCAGTCCGGTTGACCGGGCCACACGCCGGACCGGCCGGTTGAGCGGCCGGTTGACCGGGCCATAGGCCATTTGCTGTCGACTTGTGATGTTTGGCCCATAAATTCAACCACAAATTTATCCAAAACTCATAAACTTGAATATATACTATAGCAGTAGAGTGAGGATGTGCATAGTGGTGTGAAAAACACTCTAATGGCATGAGGACTTACAAACCCTAACCCTAACCCTAGGTTTCTCAATTTTTCTTCAAGAAAATGCAATGTGTGAGGAGGGCTTAGATAAAGATGGAAAGGAAGAACAAATTACCCGAAGACATGGTCCTCCTTGCTCAAGGGAACAAGAAGAACACCTAGGTAGAGCTTGAGAGCCAAATCCCCAAGATCTCCCAAAGTAGCTTGAGAGGGACCAAATCCCTTGGTGGAGATGTGGCAAAGGTCCCGATCTATGAGTTGGTGGAGTTTGGGAGGTTTCTAGTGGTGGGAAGACCCTAGAAAGGGTGGGATGCAATGGCGGCAATGGTGTGTAAGGTGGAGGGGGGAAGTGAGGAAGAAGAACCCCCAAGGGGTAACTTCCTCTCACTTAACCAGCCGCACGACCGGTTGGCCGCCCGGTCGACCGGGCCAGGCGCCGGATGGCCCGGCGCACAGGCCGGTCGGACCGGGCCAGAGACCGGCCAGAGTTGTTTTGCCCAGTTTTGTCTCGTTTTGCCTCGTTTTGCCCCTATATTTTTTTTGAAAATGTGTATGAATGCTCAGATGATGACATGCACATATAGATAGATAGATGATGATGATGAGATGAGCATATACATGGGGTTGGAAACACAAAGCTCTCTAGGCATACCCATTGGAGTGAAATCCAAACAAGATATAAATAGCAACAATGGGCATGATTCGAAAAATATCAAGAATCATAAATCATTTTGAAATAGTTTTTGCAATAAGATCATTTAGCCTTGTAGAATCGAATTGATTTGCCATTGAGGCTTAAAGAGGGGCGGGGATTACTCCCCCTATGTGAAAGCGCAAATGTCATGTGACCTCGAAGAGACGTGCTTGGGTCCATATAATGACATTGGGTCTATTTATGTTGCACACATAGGTATGCATCATACCAAGACATGGTAAGATGACTATCCCCATATGTGTTGTGCCTCTAAGCTAGATAGTTAGATAAATGCAAGAATATAGTGCAAGAAGTTATTCAATCTAAGTTTTTAGGATCAAGAATACCAAGTTCTCCTCTCAAGTTCACAAACCGGGCTTCATCCAAAGGCTTAGTGAAAATATCCGCCAATTGGTACGATGTCCCCACATGAGTGAGATCAATGTCCCCATTGGCAACATGGTCACGTAGGAAGTGATGGCGAATGTCAATGTGTTTGGTGCGACAATGTTGAACCGGGTTATTGGCGATCTTTATTGCACTTTTGTTGTCACATAGAAGAGGCACCGTACCAAGAGACACACCATAGTCTTTCAAGGTTTGCTTCATCCATAACAACTGAGTGCAACAAGATGCCGCGGATATGTATTCGGCTTCGGCGGTGGATAAATCGGTGGAGTTTTGTTTCTTGGATGACCAACTCACCAATGACCGGCCAATAAATTGGCAAGCCCCGGAGGTAGACTTCCGGTCAACCTTATCACTGGCCCAATCGGAATCTGAATAGCCAATGAGTTCAAAGGTTGACCCCTTTGGATACCACAGCCCGAGAGTAGGAGTATGAACAAGGTATCTTAGAATCCGTTTGACCGCCATCAAATGGCTCTCCTTAGGAGCGGATTGAAAACGAGCACACATTCCTACACTTAGCATGATATCCGGCCTAGAGGCACAAAGGTAGAGCAAGGATCCTATCATGGAACGGTATACCTTTATATCCACATCCTTCTCACCATCACATGAGCCAAGTTGCCCCTTTACGGGCATGGGTGTCTTCATTGGGTTCGCATTGGTCATGTCAAACTTCTTGAGCATGTCCTTCACATACTTTTCTTGAGAGATGAAGGTGCCTTTTGCAAGTTGCCTCACTTGGAAGCCTAGGAAGAACTTCAACTCTCCCGTCATGGACATCTCAAATTTCCTAGTCATCAATAGCTCAAAAGCTTTGTTATGATTGGGGTTAGTTCCACCAAATATAATATCATCAACATATATTTGACATATAAACAAGCCACCCCCTTTAACCCGCTTGGTGAAATCGACCGTACCCATGCAAAACCCATCTTGTAGTAGGAAATCCCTAAGGAACTCATACCAAGCACATGGAGCTTGCTTGAGACCGTAGAGTGCCTTATGGAGTAAATACACATGGTTGGGTCGGCATGGGTCTTCGAAACCCGGGGGTTGAGCTACATATGCAGTTTCTTTTAGGGGACCATTCAAAAATGCACTTTTCACATCCATTTGATATAGTTTGAAATTGTGGAAAGATGCAAATGCAAGAAAAAGACGAATAGCTTCAAGGCGGGCTACCGGCGCAAAGGTATCCTCAAAATCCATACCTTCTATTTGGGCAAACCCTTGCGCCACTAACCTTGCTTTATTTCTAATGACAATGCCATTCTCATCTTGCTTGTTCTTGAATACCCATTTGGTCCCAATAACATTGATGCGATGATCCTTGGGTCTCTCAACTAGAGACCATACTTCATTACGAGTGAAACACTCCAATTCTTCTTGCATGGCAATAACCCAATCCGGATCAACCAAGGCTTCATGTACCTTGAGTGGCTCAAAACTAGACACAAAAGCATGATGTTGACAATAAGTGATAAGTAATGCATGGTGTCTACGAGTTACCACTCCTTTTGAGATGCTACCAAGAACATGATCTACTTTCATGTCACTTGCCCTTGTAGCCGCCTTGATCTTCCGAATAGTTCCTTCATGATCAATAAATTCATCTCTTGCTAATACTTGATCATGAGGGACAACTTGAGCTTGAATATGAGTTGAGGATGTTTCTTGATCATCATCATGGTCTTTCTCAGTGGTTTGAGGGCTTTCTTCTTGTTCTTCGGAATGTGGCTCATCTTGAGTGGAGGATAAATCTTGGGTTGCACTTGATGGTTCAACTTGAGTTGAGCTAGGCTCAACTTGAGGTGAGCTTGATACTTCTACTCCATCACCTTGATCATCATTATGAACTTCCATGGGCCGGATGTGTCCAATGCCCATATGCTTGATGGCACTAGATGGATCATCATCATTACCTGCAACACATGGAACAACTTGCTCCACTTGGGAGCCATTATCCTCCAAGAACACCACGTCACAAGATACTTCAATAGTCCCGGTGGACCGGTTGTAGTATCTATAGGCGTGGGAGTTCTCCGCATATCCAACAAATATGCCCTCTATGGTTCTAGTTTCAAATTTACCAAGCTTCCCTTTATTGTTCTTAACAAGACATTTGCATCCAAAGACACGAATGTACATGACATTAGGCTTGTTACCTGTGAGAAGCTCGTATGGAGTTTTGTTGTGGAGGGGGCGGAGGAAGAGCCGGTTGGAGTAGTGGACACTGTAGAGATAGCTTCTCCCCAAAAGTTGTGGGGTGAGTTGAATTCACTCAACATGGTTCTTGCCATCTCAATGATAGTCTGGTTCTTCCTTTCAACAAAACCATTTTGTTGAGGGGTATTGATGCGCGTAGATGTACACGTCCGTTGGGAACCCCAAGAGGAAGGTATGATGCGCACAACGGCAAGTTTTCCCTCAGAAAGAAACCAAGGTTATCGAACCAGTAGGAGCCAAGAAGCACGTGAAGGTTGTTGGTGGAGGAATGGAGTGCGGCGCAACACCAGAGAAACCGGCGCCAACGTGGAACCTGCACAACACAATCAAAGTACTTTGCCCCAACGTAGTGAGGTTGCCAATCTCACCGGCTTGCTGAAAACAAAGGATTAAAAGATGGTGTTTGTTTGCAAAGAACAGTAAAAACAAGAATGTATTCAGATGTAAAAGAATGGACCGGGGTCCACAGTTCACTAGAGGTGTCTCTCCAATAAGATAACTAACATGCTGGGTGAACAAATTACAGGCGGGCAATTGACAAATAAAGATTCATCACATATCAACGATGATTACTATGTGATTTAATCAGGGCATTACGACAAAGTACATAGACCGCTATCCAGCATGCATCTATGCCTAAATAATCCACCTTCGGTTATCATCCGAACCCCTTCCAGTATTAAGTTGTAAACAACAGATAATTGCATTAAGTATGGCGCGTAATGTAATCAACACAAATATCCTTAGACAAAGCATCAATGTTTTATCCCTAGTAGCAACACATCCACAACCTTAGAACTTTTGTCACTGTCCCAGGTTAAATGGAGGCATGAACCCACTATCGAGCATAATTACTCCCTCTTGGAGTTACAAGTATCAACTTGGCCAGAGCCTCTACTAGCAACGGAGAGCATGCAAGAACATAAACAACACATATATGATAGATTGATAATCAACTTAACATAATATTCTATATTCATCGGATCCCGCCAAACACAACATGTAGCATTACAAATAGATGATCTTGATCATGTTAGGCAGTTCACAAGATCTAAACAATGATAGCACAAGCGGAGAAGACAACCATCTAGCTACAGCTATGGACCCATAGTCCAAGGATGAACTACTCACGCATCAATCCGGAGGCGGGCATGATGATGTAGAGCCCCTCCGGTGATGATTCCCCTCTCGACGGTGCGGAGGCAATCTCCTGAATCCCTCGAGATGGGATTCGCGACGGCGTCTCTGGAAGGCTTCCGTATCGTGGCTCTTACAGGGGGTTTCACGACGGAGGCTTTAAGTAGGCGGAAGGGTAGGTCGGGGCGACGCGAGGGCGGACAACAGGCCGCGCGCAGGGCCAGGGCCGCGCCGCCCGCGTCTGGCCACCTCGTGGCCCCACTTCGTCTCCTTTCGGTCTTCTCGAAGCTTCGTGTAAAAATAGGCCCCCGGCGTTGATTTCGTCAATTCCAGAATATTTCCTTACTAGGATTTCAACCAAAACAGCAAGAAACAAAGAATCCGCACTTCGGCATCTTGTTAATAGGTTAGTGCGTAAAATGTATAATAATGATGTAAAGTATGTATAAAACATTCAAGTATTGTAATAAAAGTAGCATGGAACATAAGAAATTATAGATACGTTTGAGACGTATCAAGCATCCCCAATACTCGTCCTCGAGTAGGTAAACGATAACACAAATAATTTCTGAAGTGACATGCTACCAACATAATCTTAATCAACATTATTGTAAAGCATATGAGATGAATGGAGTGATCTGAACAAAAGATTGCTAACAAAGATAATGACTAAACAAAAGAATCATATAGCAGAACTTTTCATGAATAGTACTTTCAAGACAAGTATCAATAAGAGTTGCATAAGAGCTAACTCATAAGCAATAAATTCTAAGTAGAATGCGTTGAAGCAACACAAAGGATGATTAAGTTTCAGCGAATGCTTTCAACTTGTAACATGTATATCTCATGGATATTTGTCAACATAGAGTAATATAACAAGTGCAATAAGTAAACATGTAAGAATCAATGCACACGGTTAACACAAGTGTTTGCTTCTAAGATAGAAAGAAGTGGGTAAACTGACTCAACATAAAGTAAAAGAATGGCCCTTCACAGAGGGAAGCATGGATTACTATTTTTGTGCTAGAGCTTTTGTTTTGAAAACATAGAAACAATTTTGTCAACGGTTGTAATAATTCATATGTGCTATGCATAATACTTCCTACAAGTTGCATGTCTCATGCATAGAGTACTAATAGTGCTCGCACCTTGTCCTACTTAGCTCGGAAACACGGATTATCATCACATAACATATGTTTCAACCAAGTGTCACAAAGGGGTACCTCTATGCCACCCGTACAAGTGTCTAAGGAGAAAGCACGCATTGGATTTCTCGCTTTTCATTATTCTCAACTTAGACATCCATACCGGGACAACATAGACAACAGATAATGGACTCCTCTTTTAATGCTTAAGCATTCAACAACAGTTAATATTCTCATAAGAGATTGAGGTTGTATGTCCAAACTGAAACTTCCACCATGATACATGGCTTTAGTTAGCGGCCCAATGTTCTTCTCTAACATATGCATACTCAAACCATTTAATCATGAAGTCCACTTACTTCAGACAAGACTAACATGCATAGCATCTCACATGATATCCAACAAAGATAAAGTTGATGCTTCCCTAAAACATGGTTACGCTCAACAAGCAACTTATAAGAATTAAGACACATAACGACATATTCATCACCACAATAGTTTTAAGATATTTGTCCCATGAGCTATATATTGTAGAGGTAAAGGAATGAAATTTTAAAGGTAGCACTCAAGTAATTTACTTTGGAATGGCATAAAATACCACATAGTAGGTAGATATGGTGGACACAAATGGCATGGGTTTTGGCTCAAGGTGTTTGGATGCACGAGAAGCATTTCCTCTCAAAAGGACAAGGTTTGGGCTAGCAAGGTTGTTTGAAGCAAACACAAGTATGAACAGGTACAGCAAAACTCACACAAGAACATATTGCAACATTATAAGGCTCTACACTGTCTTCCTTGTTGTTCAAACACTTTACCCTAAAATATCTAGACTTAGAGAGAACAATCATGCAAACCAAATTAAACAAGCTCTATGGTAGTTCTTAATTAATAGATTAAACTACATGATGCAAGAGCTAAACATGATCTATAAGAGCTCAAACAATTGCCAAATTTACCAAACCATATGCAGATTTTCCAATTCCAACCAAATAGCAATTTAACGAAGCAATTAGACTTTCGCCATGAACATTAAAGAACAATTAAGAACACAAGTGTTCCATATGAAAAAGCCGGAGCGTAATATCTCCAATATAAGGATGGTGGGATCCAACTTATTCAAAACAAAACAAAAATAAAAGCAAACCGACGCTCCAAGTAAAGAACATAAGAATGTGACGGAATAAAAATATAGTTTCACTAGAAGTGACCTGATAATGTTTTGATGAAGAAGGGGATGCCTTGGGCATCCCCAAGCTTAGATGCTTGAGTCTTCTTAAAATATGCAGGATGACCGGGGCATCCCAAGCTTAGACCTTTTCACTCTTCTTGATCATAGTATATCATCCTCTTCTTGACCTTTGAAAACTTCCTTCACACAAACTGCAAAATCATTAGAGGGTTAGTGCATAACCAAAATTCACATATTCAGAGGTGAAACAATCATTTTAAACACTTCTGGACATTGCACAAAGCTCAGAAGTTAATGGAACAAAGAACTCATTAAACATAGCAAAGCGGCAATGCGAAATAAAAGACAGAATCTGTCAAAACAGAAGAGTCCGTAAAGATGCATCTGGTGGGCACTTAACTTGCTCAAATGGAAAAACTCAAACTAATAAAAGTGCGTATATATATGAGGATCATTCTAATTTTTCAGATTTTTTCGATTTTTTACAGAGACTTCTATTCTGCACACAGCAATGCTGTTTCTCAAGAAATGATCCAAATCTATCATCAACTTTAACATGGAAACTTTACTTGGCACAAAAACATGATAAGGAGAGGTTGCTACAGTAGTAAACAACTTCCAAGACTCAACAATACAGTAAATAAAATAAAACTTGGGTTATCTCCCAAGAAGTGCTTTTCTTTAACGCCTTTCAGCTAGGCGCAGAAAGTGCAAATCAAGTATTTTCAAGAGATGGAGCATCATTATCTCCAGGGGTGTTGGAAGTTTCTTCCACAATGCATGTTATCTTATCTATGTAATTTCAGAGGCTCCATCATTACTCTTAGGCTTGCTATTCTCATCAAACAAATTTTCAGGAACAAGCCAAGCATAGTTACTTTCCAAAGCTTCATACATCCCTAGGAGCTTACTAGGTATTGGCGCCTTAATTTCTCTACCATCATTAACATTATTAGTATACTTAATTCTATCCATATCCATTTTTCAAGGGTACTAGCAAAGTTGGTGTAAGAACCAAGCATTTTATATTTAGTAAAGACTTTTCTAGCCTCTTTAACTATATCCTCAAATTCTCTAACAAGGAGTTTTAAAACAAAATCTCTTTTCTCCCATCTCCATATCCGAAAGTGTAAGAAACATATGTTGTATTATGGGATTGAGATTAACAAATCTAGTTTCTAACATGTGTATCAAACAGGCAGAAGCACTTTCATAAGTAGGAGCAGTTTTTAATAATGGTATATCTTCAAAATCTTCATCCATACTAACATGGGTGAAAAATTCTTCTATATTATCTCTTCCAATGATACACCCTCGTCCTACTGGTATCTTTTCCAAAGTAAACTTAGGATTAAGCATGATGAAATAAGCAAAAAGTAAACTAGGCAAATAAAGTAAAGACAAGTAACTAATTTTTTTGTGTTTTTGATATAGAGAACAAGATAGTAAATAAAGTAAACCTAGCAAATAATTTTTTGTGTGTTTTGTTTAAGTGCAGCAAACAAAGTAATAAATAAAATAAAGCAAGACAAAAACAAAGTAAAGAGATTGGAAGTGGAGACTCCCCTTGCAACATGTCTTGATCTCCCCAACTACGTCGCAAAAAGTGCTTGATGCGCGTAGATGTACACGTCTGTTGGGAACCCCAAGAGGAAGGTATGATGCGCACAATGACAAGTTTTCCTCAGTAAAAAACCAAGGTTATCGAACCAGTAGAGGAGCAAGAAGCACGTGAAGGTTGTTGATGGAGGAATGTAGTGCGGCACCACTGAAACCGGCGCCAACGTGGAACCTGCACAACACAATCAAAGTACTTTGCCCCAACGTAATGAAGGAGGTTGTCAATCTCACCGGCTTGCCGAAAACAAAGGATTAAACGTATCGAGTGGAAGATGGTGTTTGTTTGCAAAGAATAAAAACAGTAGAATGTATTCAGATGTAAAAGAATGGACCGGGGTCCACAGTCACTAGAGGTGTCTCTCCAATAAGATAACTAACATGCCGGGTGAACAAATTACAGCACAATTGACAAATAAAGATTCAATACATATCGATGATTACTATGTGATTTAATCAGGGCATTACGACAAAGTACATAGACCTCATCCAGGATGCATCTATGCCTAAATAATCCACCTTCAGGTTATCATCCGAACCCCTTCCAGTATTAAGTTGTAAACAATAGATAATTGCATTAAGTATGGCGCGTAATGTAATCAACACAAATATCCTTATAAAGCATCAATGTTTTATCTAGTAGCAACAACACATCCACAACCTTAGAACTTCTGTCACTGTCCCAGATTAAATGGAGGCATGAACCCACTATCGAGCATAATTACCCTCTTGGAGTTACAAGTATCAACTTGGCCAGAGCCTCTACTAGCAACGGAGAGCATGCAAGAACATAAACAACACATATATGATAGATTGATAATCAACTTAACATAATATTCTATATTCATCGGATCCCGCCAAACACAACATGTAGCATTACAAATAGATGATCTTGATCATGTTAGGCAGCTCACAAGATCTAAACAATGAAAGCACAAGCGGAGAAGACAACCATCTAGCTACTGCTATGGACCCATAGTCCAAGGATGAACTACTCACGCATCAATCCGGAGGCGGCATGATGATGAGCCTCCGTGATTCCCCTCTCCTACAGGTGCCGAGAGCGATCTCCCCGAATCCCCCGAGATGGGATTCGCGACGGTGGCGTCTCCGGGAAGGTTTTCCGTATCGTGGCTCTGGGCAGGGGGTTTCGGAGGCTTAAGTAGGCGGAAGGGTAGGTCGGCGACGCGAGGGCCCATACAATGCCGGCGCGGCCAGGCCTCGCCGCGCCGCCCAAGCGTCCGCCACCTCATGGCCCCACTTGTCTCCTTCGGTCTTCTCGAAGCTTCGTAAAAATAGGCCCCGGGCGTTGATTTCGTCCAATTCCGAATATTTCCTTACTAGGATTTCTGAAACCAAAACAGAAAAAAGAATGGCACTTCGGTATCTTGTTAATAGGTTAGTGCCGGAAAATGTATAATAATGTCGTAAAGTATGTATAAAACATTCAAGTATTGAAATAAAGTAGCATGGAACATAAGAAATTATAGATAAGTTTGAGACGTATATACGGAGCTGAAAACTCATGCTTGATGCCCTCATCATCAACAAACTCTTGCATAGTGTAGTTCTTGAACTCGGTGCCATTGTCGGTCCTAATCGCCTTGATCTCGGATTCATATGTACTTTCTTGGCGAAGGTGATGAACTCTCTATGGGTCTCATCCTTAGACTTAAGGAGAAAGACCCAAGAGTATCTTGAGTAATCATCAACAATGACAAGTCCATACTTGCTCCCACCAAGAGTATCATAATGTGATGGCCCAAAGAGATCCAAATGAAGAAGCTCCAAAGGCCTAGATGTGGTGACGATACTCTTGATAGGATGTTTCTTCTTGAGTTGTTTTCCCGCTACACATGCAAGTTTTTCCCTCTGAAAGAAACCAAGGTTTATCGAACCAATAGGAGCCAAGAAGCACGGAAGGTTGTTGGTGGAGGAATGTAATGCGGCGACACCATTGAAACCGGCGCCAACGTGGAACCTGCACAACACAATCAAAGTACTTTGTCCCAACGTAACAGTTGAGGTTGTCAATCTCACCGCTTGCTGAAAACAAAGGATTAAGCGTATCGAGGGAAGATGGTGTTTGTTTGCAAAGAACAGTAAATCAGTAGAATGTATTCAGATGTAAAAGAATGGACCGGGGTCCACAGTCACTAGTAGTGTCTCTCCAATAAGATAACTAACATGCTGGGTGAACAAATTACAGTGAGCAATTGACAAATAAAGATTCAATACATATCAACGATGATTACTATGTGATTTAATCAGTGGCATTACGACAAAGTACATAGACCGCTATCCAACATGCATCCATGCCTAAATAATCCACCTTCAAGGTTATCATCCGAACCCTTCCAGTATTAAGTTGCGAACACCTATAATTGCATTAAGTATGGTGCGTAATAATCAACACAAATATCCTTACACAAAGCATCAATGTTTTATCCCTAGTAGCAACAAAGACATCCACAACCTTAGAACTTTCTCTCACCGTCCCAGATTTAATGGAGGCATGAACCCACTATCGAGCATAATTACTCCCCTTGGAGTTACAAGTATCAACTTGGCCAGAGCTCCTACTAGCAACGGAGAGCATGCAAGAACATAAACAACACATATATGATAGATTGATAATCAACTAACATAGTATTCTCTATTCATCGGATCTCACCAAACACAACATGTAGCATTACAAATAGATGATCTTGATCATGTTAGGTGATACGCGTATCTATAACAATGAAAGCACAAGCGGAGAAGACAACCATCTAGCTAATGCTATGGACCCATAGTCCAAGGATGAACTACTCACGCATCAACCCGGGGGGGGCATGATGATGTAGAGCCCCTCCGTTGATGCCTCTCCGGAAGGGTGCCGGAGGCGGTCTCCTGAATCCTCCTGAGAGGATTTTCACGGCGGCGCGTCTCTGGAAGGTTTTCCGTAACGTGGCTCTCGGTACAGGGGTTTTGCGACGAAGGCTTTGAAGTATGGAAGGGTAGGTCAAAGGCGACGCGAGGCCAACACAACAGGCCGCGCGGGCCCAGCCCAGCCGCGCCGCCCTGGTGTCTGGCCGCCTCGTGGCCCCACCTCGTCTCCCTTTCGGTCTTCTGGAAGAATAGGACCCTCGAAGTGATTTACCCAATTCCGAGAATATTTCCTTACGAGATTTCTGAAACCAAAAACAAAAGAAAACACAGGAACTGGCACTTCGGCATCTTGTTAATAGGTTAGTGCCGGAAAATGTAAAATAACGCTGTAAAGTATGTGTAAAACACTCAAGTATTGTAATAAAAGTAGCATGGAACATAAGAAATTATAGGTACGTTTGAGACGTATCAAGCATCCCCAGCTTAGTTCCTACTCGCCTCGAGTAGGTAAACGATAACACAAATAATTTCTGAAGTGACATGCTACCAACATAACTTTGATCAACATTATTGTAAAGCATATGAGATGAATGGATATCTGAACAAAAGATTGCTAACAAAGATAATGACTAAACAAATGAATCATATAGCAAAACTTTTCATGAATAGTACTTTCAAGACAAGTATCAATAAGACTTGCATAAGAGATAACTCATAAGCAATAAATTCAAAGTAGAATAATTTGAAGCAACACAAAGGATGATAAAGTTTCAGCAATTGTCTTCAACTTGTAACATGTATATCTCATGGATATTTGTCAACATAGAGTAATATAACAGTAATAAGGAAACATGTAAGAATCAATGCACACAGCTTAACACAAGTGTTTGCTTCTAAGATAGAAGTAGGAATGGGTAAACTGACCCAACAATAAAGTAAAAGATTGGCCTTCGCAGAGGGAAGTATTGATTACTATTTTTGTGCTAGAGCTTTTGTTTTGAAAACATAGAAACAATTTTGTCAACGGTAGTAATAATTCATATGTGTTATGCATAATACTTCCTACAAGTTGCATGTCTCATGCATAGAGTACCAATAGTGCTCGCACCTTGTCCTACTTAGCTCGGAACACGGATTCTCATCGCATAACATATGCTTCAACCAAGTGTCACAAAGGGGTACCTCTATGCCGCCTTTACAAGTGTCTAAGGAGAAAGCACGCATTGGATTTCTCGCTTTTGATTATTCTCAACTTAGACATCCATACCGGGACAACATAGACAACAGATAATGGACTCCTCCTTTTCATGCTTAAGCATTCAACAATAGTTAATATTCTCATAAGAGATTGAGGTTGTATGTCCAAACTGAAACTTCCACCATGATACATGGCTTTAGTTAGCGCCCAATGTTCTTCTCTAACATATGGATACTCAAACCATTTGATCATGAAATCCACTTACTTCGGACAAGACAAACATGCATAGCATCTCACATGATATCCAACAAAGGTAAAGTTGATGGCGTCCCCAGAAAACATGGTTATCGCTCAACAAGCAACTTATAAGAATTAAGACACATAACTACATATTCATCACCACAATAGTTTTTAAGCCATTTGTCCCATGAGCTATATATTGTAAAGGTAGAGGAATGAAATTTAAAGGTAGCACCAAGTAATTTACTTTGAATGGCAGGAAATACCGCATAGTAGGTAGATATGGTGGACACAAATGGCATGGTGTTTGGCTCAAGGAGTTTGGATGCACGAGAAGCATTTCTCTCAGTACATTTGGGCTAGCAAGGGTGTTTGAAGCAAACACAAGTATGAATAGAACGAAACTCACACAAGAACATATTGCAAGTATTATAAGGCTCTACACTGCCTTCCTCGTTGTTCAAACACTTTACCCCCTAAAATATCTAGACTTAGAGAGATCAATCATGTAAAACCAAATTAAACAAGCTCTGCCGTAGTTCTTCATTAATAGATTAAACTACACGATGCAAGAGCTTAAATATGATCTAATGAGAGCTCAAACAACTGCCAAATTGTCAAACCATATGCATCATTTTCCAATTCCAACCAAATAGCAATTTAACGACAATAAGCTTTCGCCATGAACATTAAAGCACAATTAAGAACACAAGTGTTCCATATCAAAAGCGGAGCGTAATATCTCCAATATAAGGATGGTGGGATCCAACTTTATTCAAAACAAAACAAAAATAAAAAAACAAACCGACGCTCCAAGTAAAGAACATAGGAATGTGACGGAATAAAATATAGTTTCACTAGAAGTGACCTGATAATGTTGTCGATGAAGAAGGGGATGCCTTGGGCATCCCCAAG